>WOFM01000613.1:172295-1372295 GCA_011428145.1 Ericerus pela
AATTTTGTAGAAGGTTGGCCCAAAAATTTGTGGTCTTCGTAGTTGAGATCTCCGGAAGATTTCTTGAAGACGGGAGCAGAAGATTTCTTCGGTTGGTTCTCTGTGTTGTTGGTGGTCCTTTCTGGATTGTAGTTCGTTGACTTCCAGGATCGGCCGTTATTGGATCAGGAACTGGTTTTTGGTTACGTTTTCATTTTTTTCGACTTTGAAAAAAATATAATATAAAAAATTCGAGTTTTAATATTTTCGATTTAAACATATTTTTAGTGTATTTTCACTTCAAAAAATATAAATTTCAACACAACAATGAATCAATTTCAAAAAAAAAAAAATCAGTCTGCTATTTCATACTTTAATATTATTCTTCTCTTACAGTTCAACCACAGCGATAGCTACCATGATGTGAGGCGGTGATGACGAGGAACAAAAAAGAGTAAGAGAGAAGTATTCACGACAGAATTTATTAGCAGACTAAATTTACATTTGGAAATAAAATATGAATAAGTACGAAATGATAGCGGATTGAGAATGGTAGGGGAAGCACTTCGTGACGAGAGTGTATGTGTGACATATATATATAGAATGATGTGATGATGATGATGAAGAATGAGATGAGGTGGGATTTCGTATCAACAGTACGTAATAAGTGTTTGGTCACGAGATAGTTGAAGAATAAAAGAAGATACAGATGATCATCAAACAACGCAAACACATGTCCACAACGGACAACACAGAACAAAACAGATGTAAGTAATCAAACACAATAAATACAGTGAACTTTTATTACACAAACATATTCATAAAACTTATATGTATAAACAAGTGAGATAAATGTAATAAGATAGACCAAACTCCACGTGCACAAAACATAAATCAACGATGTACATTAACAAAATATTTGTTTCACAGATCCAGCAATGGGAAAAAAGAAACAGAAAACCGCAGAACCAGCAAACATCCATCAAGAAAATCCAAGCCCAGATGCAGACACACACCCATCACCTTTACGTATTCCAGAGCAGCCCAGGCAACATCCATCACCGCTCACAAGTAACCTAACAACAACGACAACAAACCCACAACAAAGAGCAGTAAACCAAACAAACACACCAGGATTAACATTAGAACCCAACAAACCCACACAAGTAACAAAATCAATTACAATAACCTTACCAACTACCGCGACACACACATTAACAAAACCAAACCCTCCACCGACATACTCATCCATAACATTTATGGACAATCAACAGGTATCAAGGTACAGACCTACGACAATGGCACTACTAACAACAGCTAATAGACCACACGTAACACAAGGAATACTACCTATTCCTAACATAATGCAAACGCAACCAACTCACGAACCACAAAAACAAACCTACTATACTACATCAAACCCACAGCTCACACAACAAACGTTTAAAAGCCCCCAACGTACATACATAGAAATATCAATGACAAGAGCAAAAAACAAAATACAACAAGCCAAAACATACAACGTAGCCGTATACCAATCGGCAGATGTACGTATCTTTCTCAGTGTACTACAATTTCAATTAACAGACCTAGATAACCTACCTACAGATGCCGACACACAATTTTATCAAAAAATTTACAACATTAAAGAAGAATTTACTATTCAAATTACTAGACCTAATAACAAATTTGAAGAATTACAAACCGCGAGAAAACTACAACAACAAACCGCCCAACAATACTTACAAACCAAACAACCTCCTGAAATTTACTGCGAAACAAACATCACCAACTCACCAAGCAAACGTCAGAGAATGGTATCACGAACATCCAGCGAAGAAATGAAAAGTCCTCGATCCATCGGATACTTCCGCTCAGGATCAGAGGACAGATACAGACCCGCAACACCTCCAGGTAATAACCCAGATATCCCCACAATAACTCTTGAACAAACACCAATAAGAAAACGATCATCAAAATGGACTTATAAAGACGATCAAACACCACAAACACCGACCATAGAAACAAAAAAATCAAAGATACGGAACACAACAGACGAAACAACACCACTTGACTTAACCCCTACGAGAAGAAATACTCAAACGGATACGAACACAATACCGCAAAGACGGGTCATAATAACTAATACACACATACAAACCTCAAACAAACAACCTACAAACGTTATTTCGCATCAACCGACAGAAATAACAATGGAACAAACAACTCAAGACAACAACAAACAAGAATATACAAAAAGTACACAAAACCCAACATTACAAAAGAATACACTTTACATACCAAAAGTTTGGGAAATACCCACTGGATCAAACACATTAACCCAATCATGTTTTCTCAAGACGCCAAAATACAAATTACCCAAATTCAATGGCAAACGTATATCATACCCAGATTTCATCACATCCTGTATGAAATACATACATATACGAGAAGATATTATAACACCACAGAAATGCAAAATATTAGAAGATGCTATGCCTGAAAACATCAAACAAAGACTAACAACATTAGGCCATAATGAACATAGCTACTTTCGAAGTCTACAATACTTACACGACAAATTTGGTGACAAATCCAGACTACGATCAGAACTATGGCAAACCCTGAATAACATACCTTTAGCACAAAACACGAAAGAAGGTTTATGTACCACATACGACAAAACGTGTATGTTATTAGACACAATACATGACTTTGTACCAGAATTAACAGACGATCTCACCTTTCCAACGTTACTAAGAATTTTCCCAAGAAATTCCTACTCCAACAGGATAGATATTTCTAAACCAAACTCAAAAGCAGTCCTAGAAGCAGTATACCAAGAGATCAAAACAAGAGACTTAACCGAAAAGCCAGACATAACAAAAGAAGTATACAGAACGCAAGAAACACAATAACAAAATAACGCATACTACAGAGACAGAACATATAACAACCCTAACAGATGTCAGTACAATAGACCACAATACAACAAACCTAATAACAATAAAAATATACCAGAAACTCAAGGACAGCTTAAAAGCAGCCCCAATTTTCATACAAATACTGACCAAGGTAAACCTTCGCCAGAACAATATATAGATAATGATATAGATAATTTCTCTGTTCCAGTATATTACTCAAAAACAGACCCGGACACCAGCATCCCAGAACAACTCTACAGATTCCCGGCAGTACCAAGGAAACAAAGATGTATGTTTTGCAAGGGCCCACATTAGAGCTACCTCTGCTGCCATAAGAACTACATTACATTAGAAAACAGACGTACATACTTCAGACAGTACAATTTATGCCCCAAATGCGGAATCTTAGCTACTGCAGATCACTGTAACCAACCACAACGGAGATGCAGATGTTTCCAGTGCCAACAGACCAGTGCACACCACTCAGCGTTATGTCCCAGAATTACATACCCACTAACAAAACAAGAAGCAAACCGATATTTAGAAAAAGTCATAGAACTACAAACCAAATTTCCACCACGTAAGCAAGAAGAAAACAATATAAACACACATATAGAACAAGGTATTAATGATAATTTAACTTCCTTACAACACCTCCAGAACCACAAAAACAGACACCATCCTACTACAGAGACTAATCCAAAGATAACCGAACAGACCATATCAACATCAACGCAAATCGAAGAAACAGTTCTCCAACTACCAATACCAAGTAAGTTAAACTTATTTACAATCTTATCCACAAATAGTAAATTTCTCACATTCTGCACAAACATACATAACCCTCAAACACTACAAACACAACCAATAAATGCATTCTTCGATTCAGGGAGCACTAAAACATACATAATAGAAAACATTGCCATACAAACACTTCAACTACCAATCATAGGCACACACTCCCTAAAATCAACAGGAATACAAAATCAAACAACACAGACATTCCATACAAATATTGTCACTTTTGAAATAGAACATAGCACACAAAAATTCTCAAACATAATAGCCAGGATAGTACAAAACATATCCAACAAATTAGACACGCAAAACATAACAGAAATTAAACGAACATACCCGAAATACAAAGACTTACAATTTGCACAAACATTGAAAACGACATCACAAATACACATACTACTCGGGAACGAATACATGTGGCAATTCATTAAATCAATCACACACATATCACCATCAATACAACTAATTGAAACAAACTTCGGATTTCACATAACTGGACTTCTCATCAGAACCAGACATAGAAAACCTATGGAAATTAGAAACAATAGGGATAACAACACCAGACCTAACAATAGAACAAGAAGAACAAAAGGCAATAGAGTTATTTTACAAAAACATAAAACTTGTAAATGGAAGATATCAAGTGCAATGGCCATGGAAAGTATATCCACCCCCACTACCAGACAACTACTCATTAGCATTTAGCAGACTTAAAAGCCAAATACCACATATGCGCACTTCACCTGAATTTTTCCAAAAATACGACGCATACTTCCAAGAACTATTCAAAAACAATATAATAGAAATAGTTAACAACAAACATACAACAGAACCAGTCCATTACTTAGCACATCATGGACTAATAGACCCAACCAAACTTACACACCCGATTAGAATAGTTTTTGACGGATCAGCAAAAACTTAAAAAGCAAACCACTCAATGAATGATTGTATACACAAAGGATTAAAACTTCTCGCAGACCTCGTAAAACTATTTATAACATTCAGATTAAACCCAATTGGTATAAGTGCAGACATTAGAAAAGCATTTTTACAACTAGAATTAAACCCATCAGACCAAGACGTCACAAGATTTTTATGGCTCAAAGACCTGAACAAACCATTGGCAAACCACAAGCTTATAATCATCAGATTTAAAAGAGTACCCTTCGGAGTCATAGCATCACCATTCTTATTAGCAGCAACTTTACTCTACCACTTCCAAACCACAAACCCGCAATTTTATAATATATTAACAAACAATTTTTACTTAGACAATCTAATTACATCGATACCAACACACAAACAAGCAGTGAAACTATATAACGCATTAAACAAAACATTCAATGACATCTCTATGGAACTAGCACAATGGGCAACAAATGACGAAAACTTACGATCATTATTTACTACAAAAAACGCAATTCAAAAACCCCCAGTTAAGATATTAGGAATTCAATGGGATTATAGCAAAGACATACTCTATTTACAACCCAAGATCAAAACACCAGACCAACACACTAAAAGAACATTCGTCAGTAATTTCTCAGCAATATTCGACCCATTAGGTTGGTTTGCACCATTACTGGTTCCAGCAAAAGCCTTTGTACGAACCTTATGGGACCACAAACAAGAATGGGACACACCATTACCAACCTCTTTAATACCAATAGCAGAAAACATTATAACAGACATAAGCAAATGTAACGACATATGTTTACAAAGAAAATTTTTTCAAAAACCATTTACACCAGAACAAGCAGAAATTCACATATTCGTAGATGCCTCCGCAATAGCATACTCAGCAGTAGCATATTTAAGATAAAAAACAGACAACATACACACATTAAGATTCCTGATAGGCAAATGCAGACTAACACCAGCAAAAACACACACAATACCAAAATTAGAACTAATAGCGGCATTACTCGGAGCACGACTCATTAAATTTCTTAGAGAAACATTACAAATATCACATAACAAACAATCCTTCTTATGGTCTGATAGTAAATGAGTACTCATATGGCTCACACAAAGGAAAATCTTACCCCCTTTACACAAAACAGAGTCAAAGAGATTATAACAATCCCAAACATACTATATCAATACGTACCAACCAAAGAAAACCCAGCAGATATAGGATAAAGAGGAGCAAACCTAACATCCCTAACACAATCGAAATGGTTCACAGGACCAGAATGGCTAACACAAGAAAAAACAGAATGGCCACAAACAGATTTACACACACTAAAAGACGAAACTTCAGAAATCCAAACAGAAGACCAACATGAACAAACCTTTTGCACTATAGCAGAATCCTTACATGATTACGCCCAACCATACATTAACGAAACAATATTAAACAACACATATAATGACCACACATACACACGCAAACATAGACAAACACAGTCTAAAACATACAAAATCCCACATTACGAACAAATATTGGAAACGACCAATAACAACAAGACAAGTCCTGATATAGACCATGAAGAAATAATTGACAATACGCCACAAGCACAACATTCATACCCACACTTAGATCATGAAGAAATAATCACAAATTCTACTTCATCAAACACGAACACACTCATCACGTATATATATGGAAAAAACTTAACACCATTTAACCTAGACATTCATAAATTCTCTTCGCTACAAAAATTAATCAAGACCTTCCAAATTACGGTAAAAGCAATAAAACAATTCAGAGAAAAAATAGCAAACAATAAATCTTCTACAATACCATACCTTCACACAAATTACCAATTTTTTCAAATATTAACTATCTTCATCAATGCAGAACAAAAAAAATATTGTAAACCCATTTTCCAACAATTACAACAAACAAATCCACCCCCATACGCAATATTCAAAAAATTTCACATAAAATTAGACAAAGACAACATGCTCAGATTACATAACTACCTACCTCCACATACATTACATACACAAACTTATACACCATGTCTATTACCCCCACAATCACACTTAACCAAATTAATAATATTATACATACACGAAAAAGGTTACCATAGCGGAACCAGATATACGGTCGCAAAATTTAGAAAAAACTTCTTCACACCAAGCATAAACAAACTAGTCATATCAACGATTGGAAAAAATTGCTATAAATGTAAAATTCATTCAAATAAACCCTATAAACAACCACCCTTTTCAACCATACCAGACTTTAGACTCAATGAAAATGCTCACCCATTTACACACACTGGTGTCGATATATTTGGACCATTTTATACATATAACAAAATAATAACAAAACAACAATCACAACAGATCTCACCATCAACATCACCATCAAAAAGATGGATCCTCATATTCACCTGCCTCACTATACGAGCAGTATATTTAATACCTATCAAATCTTTACAAACAGAAGAAATTTGGTGTGCATTTCACTCATTTTTCGCAGACAGAGGAACACCCAAATTAATACTGTCTGACAACGCCGCACAATTCAGAGTCATCAACACAAATATAACAAACTTTTGGAACAACATAACAAATAACAACAAAGTACAAAATTACTTATACGAAAATAACATACAATGGAAATTTATACCAGCTAAAGCCCCAGGGTATAGAGGCACTTACAAACGCCTAACAGGCATTATCAAACAATCTTACTATAAGACAGTAGGACACCACCCCATATACATACACACATTTCACATTACTATCAAACAACTACAACTAATGATCAACAAAAGACCCTTATGCCCAGAATCAGAAACATCAACATACTCATACCTTACACTAGCCAACTTTCTTCACGCAAACTTTCAACACACAATACTACAATCAGACAAACCAAACGTCAACCATACATCAACAGAAAAACATTTACAACACATATGGAAAATGGACCAGACATACCTAAAACACTTATGGATACAATGGAAACAAAACTACCTCACATATCTTAGGGACAAACAACCACAACCGATACCAAATAAATACCACACAAATGATGATATACCAAAAATTGGAGACTTAGTACACGTCATAGACGTCGCATCCACACCCAACAAACCACAACTTGCAGTAATTAAAGAATTACATAAATTTCCAGACCAAATTATAAGATCAGCCTCCATTATGTTTCCAAATGGAACACTCACCACCAGACCCCTTAAATATTTAGCACCACTAGAGTTAAATTCCCCAGACGCTTTACAACATACACACACAAAAGTAGTGGCCCAAAAAACATAACATCTATGAATTATCATAAATAATTCGTAGCTCAGACTGTCTTTAGGAGAATCTACTCTGGGTAAACTTACAAATGAAACAAATCAAGTTTGCAACCAGAGGATCCACTGTGGAACCAATATAAAGATTGGAGAAGCAGGTGACACATAACAAACCAACAAATATAAACACTAGCCAACCATCTTTTATCCTCACAGAAGGAAAAACGATGCAGTTGACGTGTTTATTAACAAACAATAATTATATAAAAATAATACATTTTATTCTTTTCACAGAATCACAAATATACCTGAAAGAAAGAGATAAACCAGTATAGAATAACATCAGAAACATGACACCGAACATAAATTGCCATACAAGAAACTAACTGTGATCATAGAACTTCAAACTGGAAACTAACTGTGATAATAGACCTTCAAACAACTGGAGAAGAAGGCAGATCTCAACATTTACCAATATATTAAATAGATTTAACAAATAAACGTTCCTTAAAGTCAAATTAAACATTCGATCAAAATATGTGATAACAAACGTTCCAAAATCTTATATATGTATTATTGTTTCCATAATTAATAAGCATTGTTATTTTTGAATATAAAATAAACGATTTTATAATTTGTATATCTTGTTACTTATTTATTACAACATCAATAAACAATTCGCAAACAACAAACATACTAACCATCACACAGCAAACCTACTAATGCAAAAAAAAAAACAACAAAAAAAACAAAAACAAACAACGAACAAACCAAAACAAATAATAGACAATTCCCTGATGACTTCTACACGGAAGGGAAACTGGGAAAGACTGAGACTTCCCCCCCCCCCCGGAGTATCGTGAATGACGGTGTTGTACACGATTCGATAACAATAATATGACACATTATTGTCATCTCACTGATGTCATTGATCAACTCTATGATGTCAGTAGAACAGACCTATCAAAATGTTGCCAACTTACACAAACACAGACAACACAGACAAGTTTGTTACAAGAAATAACGAACAACGTCATTCGGTTAATGGCGACGAACGGGAAAGACCACGTTCTTTTATATTTGTCTCACTATAATATGGCTAGATGATGTGGCAATAGAATTTTTGCTTTATGTCAGAGTTAAACTTTCAGAAATGTATTACCAGTTGTGTCTATAAAGTTTATCGATATCTCTAAACCTCCAGAAACTGTTCTGTAAAGAACCAATCTTCACTGAGTTTTATAGACACCTAAGGAGCTATCTATAAAACAAAATATTGTGAATATTGTCTACAAATGGGAATTATTGGTAGTTTTTGTTATTGTTTTTCTTTGAAGTTGTTACCAATCACATGTTTTAATCATAATCACTGAATTTATTTGTTTCTTGAATTATTATTCATTAATGATGTTCATAATATTTGTTGGGATACAATTCCCTCACTCCCTCACGAACACATAACCTCATATTGACTAACACTGTATGTAACATGTTTATTACATTTATTCGTTTCACATGTGGCGACACTGATCGTCAACACAATATTCTTTCCACCACTGCTCGACGGAGAATGTTCTCCACTCGTCAGTCATTGTACTAACATCATCAATAAATCTTTTTCTAAGATGAAAGTTCGTCCTTATCTTTTCCGTGTAAAGTGATCAGAACTCACCTCAATATGGTAGGCAGAGCTGCGGATCGGAAAAAGAAGTGAGGTAATTAAAATGTGATAATTGTGTAATTAATTAAAAGTTAAAAGTTCGTGTTTCACGCAAAGTGAAAAGGCTTAGCGTCGTGTGATACCTCCACACAAAGTGGTGGGAAAAGTATAAAATTCGTGAATGCAAAGTTCGTTTCAGTGATTAAAGTAACTATCCTGAAAAAGTCAAAAGTTTTAATTTGAGTAAATCGATAAGAAAAGTGAAAATTAATGAAAACAACGGTAAATTCTTGGGCGCCTGTTAAAACGTCGAAGTCGAGAATTTGGAGAAAGCAGATCAAGTACGAAAGGATCTTGTGGTTTGGGAAACCAGTTCATAGAATCAAAACTGGTTGGCAATTGTTTGTGCTGTGTTCCGGAGAATAAAACAAGTGAGGAAAATCAAAAATCTGAAAAATTGCTGAGTAAAATTGTCGAAGTTTGGTGTCAACTGGGCATGAAAGCAGCAAGAAAACATCGAAAAAACTACAAAAGTGAACGAAAAAATATAAGATAAGTAAAAAATTTAGATTAATTAATTATTGTTCCATGTGATTTTGCTCAAAATTAACTAAAAAAATCAAAATTTCAGTAACCTAAAATTAAAATTTGGTATATTTTCGTGTAAATTCTCGACCAAATTTCAAGTAAAGTTGAAACTTGAAAGGTGGATTCAATATCCTTTCAAACTTTATCTTGTTGGTCGAGAATTGCAGAAACAGGAAATCTTTGTTGGATGAGCTTCATCGAATCCAACAAAAGAAAACCTATATTCATAATCATTAACATTGGTGACAAATTTTTTCCTGTTGACATACAATAAAACATATTTCAATAGATGAAGGTTAACAGATTATTTCCTTTTCAGCAGTAATCTCTTTCATATTTTTGTTGAATAATTTTTGTATTGAATATTAATTTATGTTTTAACGTGTTTAACAGAATCATTTTTGTTCTGAAACAAGACCTAAAGCTTTAATCAATTCGATTTTGAACTTTTTTAACGATAAAGTCCAAGCAAATCGATCACTCAAGAAACAGAAACAACGGAGGAGAGATCACCTCATTGTCGGAAAATATATTTAGTGAGAATTATTTTAAAATATTAGTTAATTATTGAATGTCATATTATAGTTGATTTAATTTGCATTCCCTATCGAGTGGTTGAGATCGTGTTGTGCATTATCGTGCGGTTGAGACCGTGTTATCCTCTAGATTTAAGTTCTCGTGTTTCTGAGGTAGGATTTAAATTCCCGAATATCCCAAATTTAATAATAAAATGTCACGATTTGATACAAAAAATGTATTCGATGGAAGGAATTATGATGCCTGGAGGACCACGATGGTCTCAACACTCTATGTAGAAGGATTGTATCCAATTATGCACGATGTTGAGACCAAAGTGCTATTTTTGGGACTTGAGTTGAATAATTTCTTAAACCATGACCCTGGCAATGCTAGTCCAGCTAATCGAATGGCATATTTCTGTAATCAAGATATAGAGCAACTTCTAATATCATTAAACATGGACTATGACATGACAAAGCTGGAGCTTAATACATTAAGTCAGGATCAAAAAACAATTGAAACACTCCACGCCATGTTGATCGAAAGGTCAGATAGGTTGTATGACGAGAAAAAGTCAAGATATAATAGTAATAAATTTCGTAATTTCAACCACAATAATAAAAATCAAAGATTTCAATATGGAGGAAATTACAATAGATATAATAACAATCAAGATCAAAATACTTTGCCAAGTTCGAATATTTTAGTATGTTTCAAGTGTCATGGCAAAGGGCACGTAGCTAAAGTATGTCCATCAAATAAAGAGGGTACAAAACCCCAAGATAAATTAGATGGTCCTGCACAAAACACAAGATACGGACGAAACAATCATAATAATAATAATAAAAATAAGAAGGAAAATGATGTTCAATGGTCCATGATGATCAGATATAAGGATTATGATCTGAGAATAAACACAAATAATAATAAATTAATAAACTTAATTACATCTAAAGACACGAAACAAGAGTCAGACTCAAATTATGTACCTCTCACTAAAAGAATCATGTTAGATGGTGGAGCTGTTGCTCACGTAATATCAGACTTATCAAAATTGTCTAACCCAATAATGTTAGAAAAGCCAATCGAGCTGGAATGTGCCATTCAGGATACACTACTTATTGCCACACACATAGGTACTATGTTTATCAGAGTGGAAAATTCAGAGAGAAACCAAACAGTAATAAGATTAAAAAACATACATTATGTACCATCCCTAAACATAGATCTAATGTCAGGGATTAAAATAACAGAAAATAGGGCGCTTGGCATAGATCAAAATTTCTCTGCAGCGCACATATACATCCGAGGCACAGACGAAGTTATCTTTTCAGCCCCAAAAATAAGAGGCGTGTACATGGTAAAGTACGAAATTGTACCAGAGTTCGCCGTAAATATTGTAGAAGATAAAGACGAATTAAATAGAATATGTCCTTATAATAATGAATCTAATAAATTGGCATGTATGCCTAATATAAATTCCCAAGATGAGTGGATGGAATATGAAGTAGAAGAAAAGATTATAGAGAAAAGTCAGGTGGAGAACAAAGAGAATAGAGAGAACATTGATAATATAACACAAGAAAACACAATTAATAATAATAAAGATAATAATATTATAATAAACACTAATGACGAACATGATAATAGTAATCCACAAGAAAATGAAATGAATGAAGGTGGAAGTGAAATAAATGAGGATGTAGATACAAATACCAATAATAATATAATAAATATTGATAATATAATAAATGACAATCAAGAAACTAATAAGAGTATAGAAACATCAAAAATAGACAAAAAAATGATATGGCATAGGAGACTAGGACACTTATCAGGAAAAAATTTAAAGTTCTTGACAAAGGTCTCAAGAGGTATCCCAAATGGAATTACTTTTTGTAATGACGAGTTCAGTCTGTGTGAGGTATGTGTGAAAGCTAACTCCAGAAGATTAGGGTACAATGGAACTCACACACGACCTGAGAGGAAACTCGAGCTTGTTTCATCAGATACAATGGGCCCCTTCTCACCAGGCATATATGGTGAAAAATATGTTTTGATTTTCGTGGATCATGCCACAAAGTACACTTTTATCTCCACTATAGAAAAAAAAATCAATGGTTTTCGAGGAGTTTAAAAAATTATACATGAAAGTAAAGTCGAAATTCCCGGATCACCCTATAGCCACTTTAAGATGTGACAATGCTAGGGAATATCTTGACTCAAATATGAAGACATTTTGTGAGGACAACGGCATAAACCTCGAGCCAGTTGTTCCGTATTCACCAGAGTTGAATGCGATGGCCAAAAGGCAGAATCAAACAATTATGGCAAGGACAAGGGCTATGTTGTTTGACTCCGATTTGGACTTCAGTTTTTGATCATTGGCTGTTCTGACGGCAGTTTATGTTATAAACAGAAGCCCAACTAGGGCCAATAAAGACAATAAAACCCCTTTTGAGATGTTTTACGGCACAAAGCCGGACTTATCCAATATGAGAGTTTTTGGGTCTCTCGCTCACAGGCATATCCCCATAGAGGTCTGTCAGCAACAAGCCACAAGAAACAAAAGAAAAAGAGCCAACAGTGAACACCCAAAACTAACCCAAAGATCCGACAAAGGAATCTTTGTAGGGTATACCAACAGTGGGTACTGTATAAGGGACCCATTAATGGACAAATCGCATGTCACTTGCGATGTCAGATTTGATGAAACGAGAAACATAAAACAAATAAATAATATAAATAATAATAATGAAAATACACAAGACAATAATAATATAATAGATACTCCTGTAATCTTAAATTTATTTAGATCGAGATATAAAAATTATATTGAGGATCACATCCCTCGAAAATGGGAGGATGTCAAAAACAACCCTTTTAAGGAAGAGTGGCAACAAGCCATTACAGACGAGCTGAATTCATTATCTGATATGGGCGTGTGGGAAGTCGTCCCAAGTGGTGTTTCACCACAAAACCCGACAACCAAGGCGTTCATATACCAAAAACTAGATTGGTTGCGAGGGGTTTTAAAGATCTCACTCACTATTCTCTAACTGAAACATATGCCCCGGTAATCCAATACTGGTTAATCAGATGGATACTGTCAATTACCAACAAATATGGTTTAAACATAACACAATTTGATATAAAAACAGCCTTTCTTAATTCATAAATAAAATATCCTATATTCATATCAAATCTCAAGGGATGCCAACTAGGCGAAAATAATTGCCTGAGACTCATAAAGTCAATATATGGACTTAAAACATCTTCCAAAAGTTGGTACGACTTATTGAATACAACAATAATTCAAGCTGGATTCATCCAATCAAAGATAGATAGGTGTTTATATGTCAAACAGGATAATATTGGTGCAATGGCACTCCTGATAGTCTATGTGGATGACATGTTGTTGGCTAGCAACCACAATGAGTGGACACAAGACTTAATAAATACTTTTAATAAAAACTTCACATTAAAAAAAGAACACAACCCAACCTTTTTCGTTGGATTTGAAATAAGTCGTGATATCCCAAGAAAACAAATAACACTTACACAAAATAGATAAATCGATAAGATTCTCCAGAAGTTTGGAATGACCAAATGCAATCCATCTTCCACACCCATGGAGACTGGGTTTAAAATAAATAAACCAACAAATGGAATTGACGATACCGAATATAGGGCTATGATTGGGAATCTGCTATATGTGGCAAGACTGACCCACCCAGATATTGCTTTTGCCATCAACTACTTATCCCGTTTTCAGGCATCCTCCAACAATGAAATAAAAAATTATGTTCGTCGTATTATTAGATACCTCAAAACTACAAAAGATTTCTCTCTGGTCTTCCACTCCGACCAAACTCACATTAAAACTTTTGTCGAGGTGTCGTATGCACCCGACGTAGACGATTCACCCATCGATATAAATAACTTGAAGAAAGGGTGCTCCACAACTGGTTTCATGATTTTTGTAAACGGAGACTTGTTAAATTGGGCCGTTCACTGGCAACACATGGTTGCAACTTCATCAACTGCAGCTGAGTTAATTGCATTGAATGATGTACTTGACGACATATATGTGATCTGGAGACTTATGGAAAGCGTTTTCTCTGTAACCGACCCAGTGCAGGTGTACGAGGACAATATATCTGCGTCCCACATTGCATCTGGGGGAGGCCAGAAATGATCCAGGTCCCTCGCGATCAAATGCTATGCACTGTTGGAAGCATTCCAACAAAAATTGATAAGTTTCAATGATATTAGGTCACCTGATCAAGTTGCTGACATATTAACTAAAGCATTTGATCGGAAAACCTTTCAAAATATCGTTACAAGAATCCTCCGAGCAAGTCAACTTTTCGGCCAATAGTCTTAATTGACATAACCCTCAAAATTTTTGATATTTGGTTTTGGACTGCGGATGGGTGTTGGTCTTTTAGCGCCTATCGTAAACCGAGTGGTCCATATTCTGTTTCACAATTCACATCACAACATTCAATAAGTTCCCCGTTGCTGCTCTGCCTCTCTTACTGGCATCAGCATCCCCTAACAAATTCAATTGATTCCAACAATAGTATATTTATTCAAACCCCACACAATTAATTATAAGGACATACACAATAATGTTTTCTTCCACAGCAGACGATGAGGAGATATTGATCTCTCCGATCTTTCATTTTATATGTGTAATAATTTAAAATCACACAATATTTATAAGATGTGACACTATAACAGAAGGTTAAATGTATACCTCATGTTAATAATTACACAATATATAAGACAAAACAATTGATTCATAAATTTATACACATTTTAATTGTTCATCATAATACTAGTCAACGACTTATTTAATCTTTTTTACCATTTTTTATAGCAATTTTTTTTATATGATATTTAAACTTAACAATTTTGACTGCTATTGCTTATTTATTTTTTTAATACATACACTGTGTGACACATATTTTACTTACATGTTTGTTCGTCCGTTTTGAATCGCAGGGGGGTGTTGGGATATGATTCCCTCACTCCCTCACGAACACATAACCTCATATTGACTAAAACTGTATGTAACATGTTTATTACATTTATTTGTTTCACATGTGGCAACACTGATCACCAACACAATATTCTTTCTGCCACTGCTCGACGGAAAATGTTCTCCGCTCGTCAGTCGTTGTACTAACGTCGTCAATAAATCTTTTTCTTAGATGAAAGTTCGTCCTTATCTTTTCCATGTAAAGTGATCAGAACTCACCTCAATAATATTCATTATTAATTTGTAAATTAATTGATTTTTTTTTTTAAATTTGGGCCAAGGAGCAAGTACTTTATCAAGGAATCTTATTATTATCACCAGTCTACTGAATTCACCAAGTTTCGTGTCTACATTCCTAAAATTGATAGTGTTTGTAAACAACTAAAAGTGTTCATAAAATTCGAGAAACTTTAAGCTCTGTTTGATAGGACTACACTAACTTACACCAACCTACACCAGGAGGGTGATTCCACAAATGCAGGAATGTTATGCGATTTTGCGCCAAGTTTTATTTGAATATTTGTGGAATATCCCTACAGGTGTAGGTTGGTGTAAGTTAGTGTAATCCTATCAAACAGAGCTTTAGATACGTTGTAAGGGTGTCCCCTTAAGGCCAGCGAAATTTGATTGGAAACAAACCAAGGAAAGGTGAAAAGGGGGGAAATTAAAAAATTTTCTAAAAATACGTGTATTGTAATTATGATTTAAAAAAATGATAAAAAATTAATTTTACCTAAAATCATTATTTTATCGATGACAAACCTTTAGCTGACAAGTTTTTAGATGTGTTATAATGTGGTTTTTTTCTTCATCTTTCTTCTGACAACAAAATGCCGCTTCACTTGTGTAGCTGATAAGCTGATCTCTCTAAACTTGAATAAAATATTATTCTTTTATAAAAAAGATTTTCTTTTTGTTGTTATTAAACACCTGCAAATTAGCCATGATAACAAGAATATGACCGAAGGTATTTTTTAACCGACTTCAAAAACAAGGAGGAGGTTATTAGTTTGATCAGTATTTATGTTTTTTTTTTCTTGTGTTTGCTCCAGCATAACTTCTCAAAGTGGGCATCGATTTTGGTGGAACTTTTTTTTAATGATAGAGGATATTCTCACAGTGGTCCCAATGAATTTAAAAAAAAAAATTGATGTAGTTTTGGAGTTATCTTTGAATTAATAAAAAAATGTTAATTTTAAACTAATATTGCCACTGACGATAGAAATGAAAAATAATTTTAAAAAAGTTTTTCATAGAAAAATCTAACAAACTTCAAAAAACAAAAAACTAATAAAAATGATTTAAAAAGAAAGAAATAATTTCTTCAGCAAAATCTACTGGAATTAAAATGAAACCGAAAAAGCGTACTACGAGTTTCTATGGTAAATTAATAAATTTTTTCAAAAACTAGAACTAACTTCAAAAAACACAATAAAAGATGCTTTAAGAAGAGAAAACTAATCTTTTTAAAATTTCTCCTGCAAGATGTAAGTCTGTGGACTAGAATTATTAAAATCGGCACTAACTGAAAAGTTTTATTATAAAATTTAACGGAATTAACATAATTATAAAGCTTACATGGTAAGATAAAGAGCGCTAACTTCAATAATTCCAGTCCCTAGGACCCCAGACTTACATCTTGCTGGAGAAATTTTAAAAGGATTGGTATATATATATAGTTTTATGTATGTACACTGATTAGCCTAATCAGCAACAGCTGCACTAATTTAGATGATTCAGGATTTAAATAGTGGTCCCATTAAATTTTTATGAAGATCGAATCAATAATAGATCCAAAATTATGAACCTAAAATTTAAAATTCAAACAATTTCTGTGAAAACTGACATCTTGGGATTATTGTGTTTGCTGATTACAAACCCATTATCAGATTATCAAAATTTAAAATTTCACATCCAATATGGCATACTTGAAATTCTGAATTAAACCAATCAGAGTGAAATTTGGTAGGTCTGTAAGCTGAGTAATAAATTTTATATTACATTCAGTTTTCTTTCATATTTAGAAAATTGAAAAATAATAAAACCTTTTTTTCTAAAAAATAAAACCGACTTAAAAAAAAGTAAGTTACGTTTAAAGAATCAACTAAAAAAAGCACTGATTAAATTCAAGCAAAAAAATAATATCATCCGAGGACGTAACAACATCATTACTTTTGATCGAAGGTGTTATTACACCATCTTTTTCTTTTTTGAACAGAATTTTCGGGGCCAAATTTTAAGCAATTTTAATTTTTTTGTTTTAGATAAAGTCAAAGTCGAAGCTTATTAATGTTCATTGAATATATATTCTTTTAAATTGGATCCAATGCCAAAGAAAAATGCCGTCACCAAATGTCACAAAAATAGTAATTGATAAAATTACCGCACATTTGACAAAAAATGACCTCCCTAATGCTTGAATTGAAACATTTATATTTTATAAGTTTCAGAGATTTTACTGCTGGTTTGATATATATTTTTTTAATATTGTAAGATAAATTTGGAATTTAATTTTTCTTGAAGGATTTTCGAATCTATTCGTTAAAGAAGCACATTAGGAGAAAAATATGTTTCTGTAGCCGTATTGTTCTATATAATTATATAAAAATCCATAGGCTCGTCATTTACTCTTTCAGTACATCTGCCAAAACTTTGTCCTCGGGGTAACGTGGTATCATTATCTATGTTATTTTTTTTCTTTATAGCCACAGAGTAATAAATATAATATAGACGACACATGTGAAATGAAAAATGGCACCACTTTCACGATCAAAATATCCTGGCCTCCTAAGATACCAAAAATTTTTTAAATTCATCTTGGTTGTCATTTATAAATTAATAATTACAAGATGCATATATCCGATAATAGAATGTGCAGTTCCACTCCTCAATAATTAAATTCCCTGTGAGGTTAAGTCAGCCTAAAATATATTTTTAAAAGTTCGATTAAACTCATATCAAAGCTCACATTGAAAAAATAAATAATTTTGCCACGTCTCTTGATCATGAGCTTTGGTTTAATATTTATAAACATATATTTTTGTTGGGTCGTTAATGCACAAATGGGAGAACAAATTACTATTACCTAATATAGTAATGTTTATTCATTTATTTAATTAAATAATTTGAAAATAATATTTATGATTATTACCATTAGATCTGAAGGAAGGGGAAGAAAATTTGAATTCGGTACTTTGGGAGTGGGGACAATGGCTTCAAAAGTGGTGCCATTTCTCATTGCAGCGTTTAGATGGGTGTGTATTCTCTATTACACTTAATACTCTATGTTTATAGTGTACTGGCTGTTACCTGCAGTTTAGCTTGCATGATGACTGTTTTATCTGAGTTTTCCTATTTTTAACTCGTTTATTTTGTCCTAAATTAATGTACAATCATTGGTTAAATCCAAAATGGAGAGGAAAGTTTAACTTAGCTTTTCAAAAAATATATTCGGTGGTGTATCACTCTAAAAAATGAGGAAAATTTATAATCTTGTTTTTATAGTTTTCAAGGACATAACAATTGGTTCAATTAATATTTTGACTGAAAATTTTAATTCATTACCTCCCCAAAAGTACTTACTGTATAAAATAGTTGCGGATATTATGATAAAATCTATCTTGACCCATCCCCTTTTGTGGTCCCAACAGGTCAAATAACTGATTCAATTCAAAACTGGACTGGAAATTGAAATTCCACCCACCATTAAGAAACATATTGTACGATATGTTAGTGAATAGTATGAAAAAAATTTATCTTGACCCAATTTTTGTGGTTCAAAAGGGGCCAACAATAATGAATTTAATCCAATATTGAATTCAAAATTTTAATTTGAAAACCCAAAATACATATCATGCAATGAATCATTCAGAAATATGTGAAACATTTTATACCCAAAATTTGAATTCAGCACCCCCAAAAAATATCCTACTATGTATCACTTGGTATAATACTTAAAACATTTTCTTAAACTCCTTCTTGTGGGCCCCTTTGATTATTTTGGCATATGGATTCCTAGCGCCTATCTCATTAATGTTAACGAAACGTGCCATTATTCTGAAACCCTAAAATTAATATAGAATTTCTGCACATGTGCAGTAGGTTTTTTGGTCTGTTTTAGCAGCCACTTTCAGAATTCACTGGATTCATAGAAAATTTCTAAAATAGTTTAGATTCACAAAACCGAGATGCAAAAAGACGCACTACGCATGTGCAGATAATTTAAGCCCATTTTAGGGTTTAAGAATTTTGGTTCGGATTTTCTATCTGGGTACCTATACAACCCCATATATGATCAAAGGTGGACTTGAACGAGCGAATAACTGATTAAATTAAAAATTAGACTCAACTTCAAATTCAGCACCCCAAAAAAAGAATTCTGCGATGTATCACTCAATTATATCTGAAAATATTTTCTAAATCCCTTTTTGGTGGCTTCAAAGGAGTGGAAAATTGACTCAATCAAAAATTGGACTTGAAGTTCGAATTAAGTGCATCAAAATACATAGCCTTCCATGGATCACTCCACGTTATTCAAAAAAGTTTCCATGAGCCATTTTTTTAAAGATCGTGTAAAAACGTAAAATGTTGTGTGAGGGTAACACACGAACACACGCATACACATGTAGAATACATAGGTTCTGAATTTTTGCTTATTACTGAAGAACGGTTTAAATTATCGAGAGGCAAACAAGTTTACATGTTAATTGGGCACATGAACTAGTTTTGTACCAAATTTCAAATAATTTGGTTTAGTGGGAAGTTTCAAACATCCAAACACAGTTTCACATTTACAGTATAAGTAACGATAATATTAGTAAAAATATTTTCACCCAGTAAGGAATGGTGTTAATGTTATCCCTTCGTACTTTAAACACATTCCTTCAGCACTTAGTGCACAGGTTGATGTTCTGCTAATGTTATTTCATGTTTGCTAATGTCATAATTTATAGAATTAGCAAAAACATTTCAGCCAGTAGAAAATTACGTTATAAACTTTGAAATGTAACCCCTTTGTGCCCACACTCCTTATTCACTACTCTAGTTTAATTTGGCAGAACATCAATTTTGTGTTCAGTAACATTAGTTCTAATTTGAAAAATATTAAACAGCAAAAAATTAATTTAAAAATTTTGCAGCTACTCTCTATCTAAATTAAATTAATTCGTCATCTCATATTCCTTTTAAGAAAATAGTTTTTATTAATTCATTGACTACAGTACAACACTGAAAAAAAATTTCTTTTTTATTTAAAGATATCACCGTCAACAACAGATAGCTCTACTCATATCTCACACGCAATTATGCATATATGCGTATATATAATAAATAAATGCGCACCAAAGGAATAATTTTCAAAAGGGTAACAAAACAGGTCAAAAATATACCACTGATTTTGTGTCACATTTTGAAAATTATTCCTACATATAAAGTAAATCGAAAAAGGAGAAAAAAACAATGTAAAATTCTGAAACAAATAAATAAATAAATAAATATATCAACATAAAAAATTCGTTATTTACATACCAAATTAAAAACATATTTGAGCACATATAAAGAAATTAAAAAAAAAAATATTTACAAGATGCTGGGTAGTATTTCTGTACAAAAACTTTGGTAAAAGTTTAGTAAATATGTACCTAATTTTTATTTCAAAAAAACTCATCACTGAGCATTGTGTTAGGAGACTTCAAAAGCAGTTGTAACATCAGTCTTCGTATTTTAATGGCCAAATTAAAATGAGGAGTAGGTTCAAAAATTACGATCTAAAATTAAAATAATGGGATCTGCTACCCATAGTATAGGTATTCATCGGGATGCACGGAGGCTGACCAGATTTAATCGTGGAGAAAATGTCACCACACTGTTGCTGTGAATCATAATCTACGTCGTAGTAAATACCACTTTGGTTCTGTAAAAATAAAACGCGCTAGTTAGATGAGTATACGGTATCTTCAATGCAAAATATGATTTTTTGTTTTTTTGTTTTTGAAGAGTGGAGGACTTACAGCAATTGATGATCGACTTTTAGGTCGAGGAACATGAAAATTTTTTCCTAATAGATCGGCTCGATCTTCTTCTTCACTAGCACTGGATTCGGGTGTCCTCAGCGTATGGACGCTGGGTGGTCTTAATCTTGGCATTATAATTGGTCCCGTAGAATGCGGAGAGGTGTATCCGAATATCGTGGATGAAGGCCGAGTAGATCCGTTTACAGGTTCAGGCTAAATTCAAAAACTCTGTTAGTTGAAGTTGAATAGTAGGTTAAATTCAAAATTAAAAAGTTTTAGTAAGACAGCATGAAAGGATAAGAATTTTAGCAACGATTTTACATTTTTAGGGTGTTTCTTAAGTAGCTCTCCGAACTTTAACCGTAGATATATCGTAAAACAAATGAAAAATGTTAAATAATTTTAAGTCTTCCCAAAAGTTGAGGTGGTAGTTACCGATAATAAAAGCATGACATTAAGAATAACAGTACGTGGATCTTCGGAGTACTTCAGACAGAGGCAGTAAAATTTCCAATTCAGCCAATTTTTCTTCAAGAAAATTATCAACTTTCGAAAAATTGGTAAATTAACAAGCAAAAAAAAAATTTATAAGTTACACGATTTTGCCAACTAAAATTGAGCCAGGGGGTGAGACACCCCTCCACACCCCAACAGCAAAGATTATTCACTTTAAGAACAACATTACGTCATTAGGGCAGTTAAACATACCAACATAGTTGAGCGTTAACATATATGTAGTCTGTTCCAAATAAGATGATTTTTCTCAAAAGTGCAAAGAGGTGGCCTCTAATAAATGTAACTAAACTTGAATTAATAGTATACGAATAGCTCTTGTGTGTATCCTGAATTTTTCACTTTTACACCTATTTTTTATTCTGATGGATTGGGATGTTCAGTCTGGGGTACTTTGTACGCCAGCATGTGGCATCTACAGTCTGGACACTCAACCCCATGTTGAAACTGTTCCGTGTTGTCTCTATCATATATATATCCTTGAAGGGTTGTACGTTTATTATAATGATATATATATAGTAATAATAAACAATGTAAAATTAAGAACACAAATAATGCAAAATAACGGTTCATCTCTTATCATTGTCATGTGTATATTGGATAGTAAAGAGCCTTAGCCATATGTACAGCTTAAATTGATTTTTAACTTTCTTGGCCACATAATTTTCAATTATCACTTTTTCCTTCCCCCTGTGCCTAATCTGTGTGTGACGTCATGTCATTCATAAAGTGAATAGGGTATACATATATAGATGCACGTACAAATTCAGTTTAAGAAAGGCATGACATTACATGCAGGGGTATGTTCTGTAATTCTCTGATAACTTCTTGTATCACTCTGGCAGAGATGAAATAATTATGTCATTAGAATAAGATTTCTATGGTTAGTTTCACAACATACCTTGTTAACCTTTCCTGATGAATAAAAAAAAAATGATAACCATATCAATCAGTCAAAGGGAACAAATGGAGTATTATCCACATCTATCCAGTCTTACGAAGGTAGATATGGAAGATGCCTGGACTTCATCCATTAGAATAATGGAATAGTTCAGAGTGATTCCCATGGATCACTCTGTGATTACAGAACAGTTGGTTGATGTTTGGGTGTCCTTCCAGCATCTTTCAAAGGAATTACAAAATACAGCCCAGGTTTAAGGCAAAGTGAAAGAAAAAAACAATAATCCACAATTATGGGGGTGAGAAAATTATAAAGTTTCAATTTCATTGTCAATGGTGCATTGATTATGCTCAACTGTGTTGGTATGTGTAACTGCCTTAATGATGTCATGTTGTTCTTAAAATAAATAGGGTATAGAAGTTTTTATAATTGTACTAAAAAATCCAATATATTGGCCTATTTCTTTGATAATTAAGGCTCTAGATCAAACTTGATTTGAGACTTATGCCATTTTGGATCTTAATTTTTCAGGGAACTGATGCTCTGTTCTATTAGTTGAACATGGCTATTGTCAGCAGAGGAAAAAAATTGTTATTGGAAAAATTACTATCTAAAATGGTGTATGTCACAACCTAGTGATTGTAGTTCTCTATAGAAACCAAATATTTTCAAGAATCAAAAATCATAATAGCTATTTTTATAACAAGAAAATTTCCTGAAAATCAAATTTCATGACCTTGATTTTCACGACACCAATTTTCACGAATCGACTTT
This sequence comes from Ericerus pela, assembly GCA_011428145.1. Taxonomy (NCBI): domain Eukaryota; kingdom Metazoa; phylum Arthropoda; class Insecta; order Hemiptera; family Coccidae; genus Ericerus; species Ericerus pela. The sequence continues at coordinate 196,230 of WOFM01000613.1, forward strand.
CCAAACAACAAGTTCGACAAATTTTTTTTACAATGGGTGGTAGGTATGAGAACTATATGGGTCCATGTAGACAAAGGACAGTATTTGGTTATTAATACAATAATTGAGTACTAGTGTGTGTAAGTTTGAAACCCAATCATACCAATACTACTGCACAGATTGGAATGAAATTTTGTATGTATGTAGAGTATCTCCTGGCACAGGATACAGGCTAATATTTGTATCTCAAAAACTTCAACAATTTTTGAGCATAACGCTAAAAACAAAAATCCGGATTATAGGCAACTATTTAACATAATATGTAAATATGTAAAAATAGTTGCATAACCTTCCAGGTATTAGGCGTCTAGAAAAAACTATATGTGCATAATTATTGCCTTTTCGGTGCACTGAAACAGTGCAGGCAAGCCGCAACGCCTCAATAGATAACGGCCAGTATTTAAATATTATCAAATTTGTTAATGCCATGCTTTTAGCATACCTCTCACCTTAATGGTTGAAAACAGAACAGCTGTATATGTATATTGAATATTTTTCATTTGTATCAAAGTATACTAATATTACTGACTAGGTATTGAAGTTCAGGGTGCTTCTCAGGAAAAACCTTTCTGAATCATAATGCACTTTTGAGAGTAAAAAAAATCCTATATAGAGGTGGTATTATATTCCTTGCATTTGTTAAATTTAAATTTTGGTTTGCTGTTTTGAACAAAGGTATAGTTTTTCAAGCTCCAAAAAAGTTCGAATTAATTTAAAAAAGTGTATCTGAACTACTTTGAGGGTATCTGCAACAGTCAGAAAGCTTTTACTTTAGTTTTGATGGTGAAAAGTTTCTCGAAGTTTATGTCATTTTTTGATCATTTGATTAGGCATGTATGATGCCGATGGGGGTACAAATTTCACAAGAAAATTTTTTTAAACGTTTGTCCCGTTGTTATTTCGATTTACTTCCTTTTAAGACTGCGATACGTGGTGAACATACCCCATAATGATTCGCGTGTGCCATAGCATCAGCAATTTGTGCCCATCGCAAACGGTCCTCCAACGAAACCTGGTATGGAGGCGCTCCCATAACTGGTGTTTTGACCGTACTACCACCGCTGGGCATGTAACCAAAAATAGGAGATCCAATTTTCTGCTCTTTATTCCAACGACGGCTGGAAAAAAATATTATTCTTGATTTAGTACATACAGTTCAGACTCGAGAATATGACAGTTGAACAATAAAAGTGACTAAAATACCAACCTCCAAGCACATAGACAAGCTAATGTTGTGATTATAATTAGAATGGCAACTAATGAGGAGCCGACGGCGACTCCGAGTACTTCGCCATCAATTTCACACTGAGCGCCATAGTAACTGCCAGTACACCTGAAACGATGAGGACGTCATTGTATTCCCTCAGTTTCTTATGGAAGTGTCCGCAAACAAACTCGTAGCTATCTACATTTTAAGGGGAAGGGGAGTCAACATCTTTTCTGGTATCTTTTCTGATCTCATTATCGCGCCCCAACGGTATCATCCCCGACAAATACAATGTCATATGTGGATCTTTTTCTTCGGCTACGGGAGTACAGAACCTTAGAACGCACCCACCCCTTATCTACGCCCTCGTTCGCGGGTAAGAAAAGGTGGATAAACGTACTTGCAAACTGGTTGACCGTTATGGAAACTGCACTCTCCACGATGACTGCAGTGTCCAGAATCGCAAGTCTCGCAAGAGCGTCCACTTCGGTGGTTATTACCAGCCCAGGGGTCTCGATACCCTTCTGGACAGGTACAATGAAATGATCCGAAAATGTTTGTACACCTGCCAGCCGGATGACAGTCGTTAAGATCAGGGCTGCTGCATTCATCTACGTCTGTACAAATGTAAAATGTGTTACGTGCCACAAATAATTATTATATTAAAGGTACTCTAACTACTAACGCGAGAGAAGGCCACCAACTGGGTTACTCGCAGGTTGACTAAAACATTGCCTACATGCAGCCTACATTGTTTCAAAACTGACGCTATGTTTTGTTTCTCTGAAATGTGCTATTTTTTCATTTAGTACAACGATATGACAAAATTGAAAAAAAAATTTAAATATGAAAAATTAAAAAGTTCAGAAAATAATAGTTTCAACAGGTGGGTATTTCTCTGGTCGTAAATTATAACACATGTCAAATACGTTTCAAAGTTATAAATTTAAAAGCAATAATTTTTGAATAAATAGCCCGTTTGTTTTTCTTAATGAGTTGTAAAATTTTAAAAGCAGTCCAAAATTATTAATAACGGACCGAGATATTGCTTTAACATTAGGTATGCATTAGTTGACAAAAAAATGCCATCCAGATTTCCTGCATCAAAATACCATATTTCAAAATAGACAATTTTGTGAACTACTAAACATATTGAGCTGGTTTACGGTTCATTATAAGCTTTTATTCAACTCACTACTACAATTTTAAAATAAATGAATACTGCAGCCAACCTTCGACAACGAAATAAATGCAAAGCCAAAAACAAATAAAAGCTTATCTTTTAAAAACTCGTTTTTAACATAAACTTATTTTAAAGATTAATTTTTACCTTATAAACTTTGCGTGGGGACTCACCAGTATGAGGTAAAGGGGCTTGGACCCCTTGACAACAGTTGCCACCCCAAAGGGCTGGGAAATAATTGTCCTTGTGATGTTAAACAAACACGAATTACGTTTAATCTTAATTACCTGCATGTACTTGCAGGTAATGTACGAGTACTAAATCGTGACAAATCTCGACAATCCGGTGATGTCACAATCAGTACACAAACCGGCCCATCATCTCTTATCACCATAAGAGATGACGCAACTGGGCCGCTCTCACTTACGTATGTGTGTATTTGTGCGTGTAATTAAGCCAGTATAAAAACTATCCGAACCGGCTTTAAAATTGCCAGTGTTCGCCTTGGTTTTGGCTTACCCATATGTTAAATATGAAGTGGCAGAACACGCTTAAATTCTGTTGAATTTACCTTCTGGTGAGAATACTTTCTCACAAAAAGGTATTATTCCACACTTTGTTTAAGACATTTTTTGATACGTACCTTCTGTTTTCATGAAAATTGTGCAATCATTTTTTTTCACAGTTTTTTATAAAACTTCAAAATGCTGCGATTTGAAAATGATGGCTCAGTGGTGCTTTTTTAGAGCCAGATAGGAAATTTAATGAAGAATCGAATGGTTATCTTCCAATCTGGCCCATTTCTCAACAGTTTTTAAATTAGTTGTAATTTTAATGGCAGAAAACATAGTTTTTCTGAACTATGTTTTTTTTCCCTAAAATTTTAAATTACCAATTTTTACCCAGTTTGCTTGCAAACGTATTAAAATTGACCTCGTAAAAAGATTATGGGTGAGGATGATGAAAATTATCAGTTTTATATGAAAAGAAATTGATTGGTACCATTTTCTCATTTTCACTTGATTTTTTTTTTTTTTTAATGTGTAAGTATACAATTATAATTATGTAGGACGTATGTATATATTATTATATACATGTATCACGCAAAAATTGTGTTCACAGTTTTGAGAAAACTACAGGAGAAGAAATAGGGCTGAAATTTTCACAAGAGGTAGTTCTTATACAGAATCAGGTCTGATAGGAATTTGTTGTTTATTGGTTCAATAGTTTGCGAGAAAACTGTAAATGGAACAATTTTCCAGAGAAAATTTTGTGTTCATGGTTTTGGAAAAATTACAAAAAGGATGGAACTGAAATTTTAATGAAGATTATTAATTATATAGAACTCGGTCTGATAGGAGTTTAGTGCCTATTGGTTCTGTAGCTTCCGAGAAAAGAGGAGTACAAATAATTCCTGGAAAAGAGGTTTTCCCAGGATTTTGAGGAAACTACACTTAAAACTGTAACAATGAAATTTCGAGAGATCGATATGTTTGTTAGATATCAATAACTATAGATGGTTTTTGCAATTTTTTCATGCATCTGAAATTTAGGATTATTTGGTGAATTGCAAAATCAAATTGGTAAACTGGGTTTTCCAGCGAAGTATTGCTACGCCGTAATTTTTCTTTTATAAAATTGAAAATAACTTGAAAATGGTTGAGAAATCGACGATAGTGAAAGATGACCATTCAATTTTGCCTTGAATTTATTGTCCGGCTTTGATAAGGCACTGCTAAAAGATCGGCTGTTTTCAAAATGCAGCACTTTGAAATTTCATAAAAAATTTTAAAGAAAACATGGTTGTTCATTTCTGATGAATACAGCAGCTATCAAAAAATATATAAAGCAAAAAATTTCTCAAACAAAATTTATCTACAGAACAGAAATTAATCTTTAACATTATCCCAAAGCCAGCCTTATACATTCAGCGATTTCCAAGATATTCAGATTTAAAATTGGCCTTTTTCAGTAGGAAATCTAGACGTCCATTTTTTTTGCTCCCAGAGAATCATTATTATCGGCAACCAAAGAAATAAATATACTCATTAAAATAATCATTTTCAAATTTTCAATAAGTATACGTATAGGTATTTTTCTTACTTCCAGTTTTGTAAATCTTTTTATGGTGCTACACTGGTTGCAAAATAATTGACACCTTTTGAAGAAAAGACATAAGACGTCAATCGCAAGATGTAACATATCAAGACGATATACGAGTCACATTTAGCGGCTTTCCCTCGTTAGAATGAGGAGGGGAAAATGTTTACCATGAATTTGTGAGACAACACCGGTAGGATTATCCACCCAAAGGGCACTCGAACCGATATTATTGCTACGTCGTTGAATAACACCCATTAAATGTTTTTGCAAGTCTTGTTTTACTGGCGCCCTCAGTGTTTCTGGACTTTCAGCCAACTGAATGGTCATATTCACGAACACCGGTGAGGCGATGTTACTGTTTCGAGTTGTGTAAATATTATTTATTCGAGCTCCTAAGAAGAGATCCGAAAAAGGTGTCATGGAGACGGCTGAGTCAATCTGAAACGAAAATAAACAAGAGTTTTGGTGATTTTGTTTTTAGAATTCGAGGACACTATGTTTTAACAATCGCATTTGACGATTGGAATTTTTCAGCTAATACGTACGAGATGTACGTAGCGAATTTTTTTGCTAGGAAAGAACCTCTATAAAACGTACCAACATTTTCGAAAAATGTTCAAGTTTTTAAACAATTTATAACAACACATTACTATATATGTATATATATTTAAGAAAAAAATTCACAGATTTCGTATCAAACGCAAGGATCGTTATCATTATTGTAACTGATTGAAAATAATTAACAAAAAAAATAGTGAGTGCCGCGGTTGCCACGCTCGTGAAAGATTGATAACTAAATAATACTAAAACAGCAAATTTTCCATTAATTTGGATTTTTGTACTTCGTATATTTTTAAACTGCTTGAGATGATAGAAACATGAGGATACAGCAGATTCAAAAAAATTTTCTCGTCTTTTTAATGATATTAACCTCGGTTTGCTAATTTGAATAACGGCTGAGGAATCATTGAGTGAAAAAAAAGAGGTTTCTAGATTCCAAAAATGCAAAATTTTCCTTCATTTTTCTTTTCTTTTTTTTTTTTTTGTTCATTTATTTTCAAACTGCTAAAGATGATAGAAAAATATATGGATATCAAATTTACGCAAATTTTCTCCCATTTCCAATGATACCAACGTCAACTATCTAGCTTAAATAGCGGCTAAGTAATCATTGAGTGAAAGATAAAAAGTTTCTAGAATTTAAAAAATGGCAAATTTTTCATAATTGCCGTTTTCTTCGTTCGTTCATTTCCAAATTGGTAAAAATGATAAGAAAATAAGATGGAAATTTTGTAAATTTTCTCCTCTTTCCAGCAATAACAACCCCAGCTCTCTAGTTTGAATAGAGGCGAAGTAATCATTGAATTAAATATGAGAGATTTGTTACAAAACTGAAATGTTGCGTTCAACTTCAATTAACAAGGGGACACACACACACAACCATATGCATACACACAACTACATACACAAAGACACATCAACAGGCTCACGATCTGACGTCTAACGCTCGTTAAGTCTCGCATAGTCCCTACCAACAGCTAAGATGTTTACACATCAAAAGTGTTGAATAGGCTTGTTCTTGTGTACCTACGTAAAACCAGAGAATACCAAATATTTCAAACATATGGCACTGTCGAAGGACGCAGGGAGTACTAAAAAGGTCCATCAATTTTCTTTCGCTGTGTAATGCGGAAAGTATCTTTCCTCATACTGAGTGCCCTTCAATACCCTGTGCTGCGGGAAGTATTATTTTGCGTATTTACGGGGCATGTGAGGCTACATTATCAGTCTCTTTTGAGCCATGAATTTTAATGAAAAAATTGTATTTTCAAAATTTAACTTCATACGTTAAATTACACTTTGATGTTCGGTTATTTATTTTGGGCCTTTTACAAATCCTGTCTCGGTGTTATCAGCAACGAACTTTTCTAAATTTTATTTTTCTCCCTTTAGTGTACGTCAGTGTGGTAGCTGTAGAAATTATAGGAACTCGGAATTTGAAAATTTTTACCTTGATATACCAGCATAATACCTATGTTGATATAATCATCGATAATTATCAATGCACGCAAATCAATAACATTTCTCTCGATAAAAGGTGATAGATGAAAACCTGTCGATCGCAAACTTCAAAAACATCTCTCAAAGCCTCAATAAAATAATTTTCAATACTTAAAAGAAAAAAATTACCAATAGTTTCGAAAATAAATAAAAATCGGCGCCATTCTATGAATCATTAATTGATACCAACTTCCCACAAGAACAAAGTTCAAGAATAATTTTCGCTTAAACTTTTCTCTCGTTATGCAACTTTTTATTTTCGGAAAAAATTAACAGAATCGAAATTACCAAAGGTTGTCATCTAAAAGCCAACGAATATAGAACAGGATTAAAGTTGCTAGTAAACAACATAATATGAGAAGAAATTTACTCACAGCTTTTCCAGCTTCATATTCCAGTTGTTGGTATTCAGCTGTTTCATTCTCAGTCAATTTTTCATTCCATGCCAAATGCTGGTCGTACATTCGGTCGACTCGCAATGACAAAAATAATGAAACGACTCCTATGAAAAGAAAGATACAGAAACATTGTAGATGCATTACCATTATGTGTCATTCTGTGCGGGTCACCGGTGGACAAGAGTATATATCTCTGGTGCGGTGTAAATCAAAAAGGTGGTGGACATGAATTAATGTATCGCAAACGTATATACAGGGTGTTCACTTCTAAGGTAGGTACTTGCCACATAAGGAAATACAGGCGAATTATATTTTTATAACATATAAAAGCTTCCCATTAATTTCGCAAAGCATGGCGACTACTGACTAGCTTTTCAGCATCAAAATTCAATAAGTGAATGGTAAAAGTTTCAAGGCCACACAAGCAATATTCACGGAGATAGAAGTAAACCTTAATTGGAAGAGGAAGTTGCTTAAGAGATACGCCAGATAATAGTCAGTTGAACAGGGTAAGAAAAATGTTGAGTTAACTCTAATCTAATCTGAGTTTAACTCCCCAATCTCCATGGTTTAACCTGTGTAGATTTTCATTTTTTTTGTTTTTAACTTCGCTTTACGGAGACTGTGCTAAGTGAGACAAAATGGTTTCCCTGATAAGTATCTCTCAAGGGGCCTCCACTGTACCTATATTTGTGATGGAAATGAAATATAATTAAAAGGTGATAAGTTCGCCTAATTCTTCACAAAAATTGTATTAAAATGTTTTAAGATATTTGTTAATCAACCTTTGGGGTAAACATGTCAGATTTACTTCAAACAACGAAATAATATGGTTTCAAATTGATGGTTGTCTTGCCCATAATGATCAGCGTGTCAGGAAATTACCCACACAGAAAATGCATTACGAGTTATATCCCATTGTGGTGACCTATTATGACCGCCAAAATTACTAGATTTAGTTTCATGTGACTTTTTTTGTGGGGACGATCAAAAGGCTAATTTACAATCAAGGACGATCATACAGAGTTATGGAACAATCAATGACTTGCGGACTACCATTTTGACAATTTGCAGAAAAATTTATGCTAAGCATTTAATTCGATTGGGAGCTAAGTTTTATAATCGTAGCTGCATTCATTGTGTTTTCGCTGAAGGAGTTGTTTTTCCACAATTTAGAGTAAAATAAAATGTTAATGTCTGAGGATACAATACAACTATTTTTCATGTTGTTAACGAAAAGGTGTTGTGTTTTTGTATTTAAACTTTCTCTTATATGCTTTAAATCGAGTTTTTCCTAACAGTTTGAGCTAATCTCTTCAAAAAGTGTCATCTATCAGCAATTTTGTTAGTACATATAACTCAAAAGAATGAGGTCGAAAATGAGGGCATAAAGGAATTGAATTCAGTAAAAGATTTTATTTCTGGGATGCGTTGAAGGTGTTTTATTAAGTATGTAGTAAAAAGTCCCGGGCCCAAAAACGCTTTCTTCTCCCAGGGGGGTAAAATGTTTAACTGTTTTTAGTTTTTTTTTTAATTTTTTTAAAACCAGGTGGGGTTACATGGAAAATGGAGTAGGTAGTATAAAAATATTCTCCAAAAAATTTTCTACAAAAAAAAAATTTGGGATCAAAATTTACCTCAATGTCATAGTGAAGGTAATACGGGCTCGCAAACAGTTGCGTAAGTTCTATAAAGGTTTTTAAATATTCATAGAAAGAAATTAATTTTTATAAAAGGTTTTATTGCTGGAATGTGGAGGCGGTGTTCCCCCAAGTATGTAGAGAAAAGTCCCTGGCCCAACCGACAGCCTTTTTTCCCTTTACAGGGGCACGACGTGTGAGGCTGTTTTTAATATTTTTAATTTTGCTTAAAAACAGGTCAAGTTACGAGGAAAATGATTTTGTAAAAAAATATTTTCTATGAAATTCTCTACATAAAAGGTTTCAACCAAACTTTACCTCAGTGGCATAATTAAGGTGCTACAGGGCCGCTAAGGTTCAAGTTTTTTTTCGTTATTCTCCCGTGTTGACACTGTTTTCGATACTGATGATACATTCTTGAAATTTGGATTATTCGATTTTTCGTAAAGTGTTCGGTCTGAAAAGTTGTTCACCATGTCTGGTAAATATATTGGGAAATTTTTAAGTAACGAAGACAAAATTTGCGTGAATTTTCCTATAGGTGCAGAGTACGAAGTGAACACCCTGTATGTATGATGGGTATGACACTCACGATGACAAGGTTCTCGATGCTTTCTGCGTGTGTATCCAGGACGACAGTGGCACGATGACACTCCAACCTCGGTTCGACAGCGCTCATGCTGACTGGTGTCACACGTCGAATCGTCACCGACGATACAGGTATCGATGCGGACCGGCGGATGCGTCGGTTTTCTCCAGGGCGGAGGCGCTTTGGTCGGCGCAGTGGACTTCGCGGTCGTTTGTGTAACCGAATACGACCTAGATATTACGTTCTGATTATAAAATCGTAACTACAATAAGAGCAACACATCACGGGCTCTTTCTGGCTAGTGGCTACCATTTGAAGATCTGCGCGAACAACCAACAAATGTGAAATTCGTTCGCAGAGGATTAAAAAATAAATAAAATAATTGTTGGTTCTTCTTTTCCCGCACTAAACCATAACACAGTTGCGAGTAACTAAGCCCAATTAATAACAAAATGATGACAGCTAAAGCGTGTTTGCAGGAAAAACACAAAATATGACCTACTAATGGCATGCAGCTCGAATGTTGTCTATTCTTTTCAGGTTTTCTATCTCTTGCAGAATGTTCAGAATGATACGTTTTTGCGAATATGTTCACATGATGTGATGAGAATTGATTCAGCTTCTTCAACCCTCCTATGTAGTCGCATATCAGAAAAAAGAATTATTTTTATTTACTACAAATATTTTTCATATTTTATAGATTCACGGCCTAAAATCTGAGAGAAAAAAAACCACGTACACGCAATCATATTGAAATTTTCACCTATTCAAACTCCGAAATAATTCAAGTATGGTGGAGGGGGAGACATTTTTCTTCAAAATATGATTTCCAAAAAATTTAATTCTAAATTTATTTACACTTAGTTATACAGAAAAACAAAATAAATAAAAGTACTTGGTTCACGAGTGCGGTGAATAAAAAACTTATTATCCATTTAAAAAATAAAAATAAAAATTTTTAAGAAAAACTGATAAGATAAATGATAGGTACCTACAGAAAAAAAAGCGCGTTTTAGTGCCAATAGCAAGCGGACTCAGTGCCGAATTTCCCATAAGGCAAATGTAGGAAATTGCCGACAGCGGTAAATTTTGGGGGCGGCAAATTTTTCAAAAAATAAAAAAATAAAATAAAAATAAAAACGACGCCGCGCTGGTGCGGACTAATTTTTACCCAGTTTGCTGACAAACGGAGTATTAAAATTGACTGCAAAAAAGAATTAGGGGTGGGGATGATGAAAATTATCCGTTTTATGAGAAAAAAAAAATTAATACCATTTTCTCATTTTCACCTAATTTTATTTTTATGTAGGTAAGGTATATATGTATGTTTATTTATATGTAAGTATCACCCAAAAATTTGTGTTAACGGTTTTGAGAAAACAAAAAATTTATAGAAAAATTATTTTTCTGGAATTTTGAAGAAACTACGAAAGGGATTAGGCTAAAATTGTCACAATACATCTTTGTTACGTCAGTGCAAATTTGATAGAAATTTTCTGCCTATTAATTCAGTAGTTTTCGAGGAAACCTGAAAAGAAAAAGTTGGTAGAATAATGGTTTTTCTAGGATTTTGAGGAACAGCACCAGGGATTGATGTGAAATTTTTACGAATTGTAGTTTTATGTTGGACCCCAGGTCCAGCAGGAGTTTAGTGCCTACTGAGTCGGTAGTTTCCGAGAAAAATCTGGTGAAAAGTAAGTCGCAAGCATTGTTTGAAGTATTTTTTATGTATTTGCGGCGCCATCTGTTACGAGCGTCTTTTTTGCGTTGTATAATTCTAGGCCATAGGTTTTTTTTTGAATTGTGGATGAAAATTGGGAAGCTGTGTTTTCTAGCCAAGTATATTGCAGCGCTAGGCTTGTTTTTCTCCGAGACGTGTACTTTAGATTTTGCCTTGGGTAGAGGGAGGTTCACTTTCAGAAATGTTTTTCCTCGCTCTGCTTACAAAATTTAGGATGGATACATTTTGAAAATTTTTCTCCTTCTCTTGAATAATACTGACATCACCTAATAATTTTATATTATTTTCTCTAATTTTTTTGAATCTAAGGACAACCCCTTTCCCTTCTAATGCCTACGGGTCTGCTTTCTTCCATGGAGTGGAAAAAGTAATTTTACCAACAAGGGACAAAGAGCTAAATGCGGCACTGAGTGGATTGAATCATTTAATGTGGAACAAATTTCTATTTTTGCAGCTGGTAATACTGAATAATTCATTTCTTTTTTTTTGTTAATGTGTGTGTGTTAAATACAATCAAATACACACGCACTATAACAAATTTTTCTTACTTCTCTCTTTCCTTCTCCGAAATTTGAATTAAAACTTGCACCAAAATCCCTGCCAACTGCCTTCACCTTTCAATTTTTACCCTAAAGGTGAAAATAGAAATGTGTACCATGTTAAAAAAAACAACATATTCTCAATTAATCCCCCATGAACGAGTCGATTTAAAAAACCATATTTCCTTATACTGAAATTCGTATTAAATAACAGAAGCCAATATCAAATTATCAAGTATTATCGAGATCAGAGATTTGATACAAGACATTTTCTTTTCATTGTCTTTAGCGTTAATCACAAAATTTAATAATAGGCAAATTTACATTATCTAAAAGAAACGTTCATTACTGTCAAGTTAGTTGTTATCAACACTGGACTGCAATCATGAAATGATAGTTGAAATCAAACTGATATCCCAATTAAAGCACATTGGCTATCAGCTCTTATCAATTATCAATTCAGTTCTTGACTATATTCTATTCATGCTAAGAAGTACGTGATATCATAAACCATACATATCCCTATTTATCTGTTTGAAATACGATGTTTGTTTACCCCCTAAAATTATGCTTTTCGTTGTACAGCAATGTGCATCGATACCTTTTTCTCTCTCCCCAACCAACCGCAACAAATATTGTGATTCTGACGTCACGCAGTTCTTAGCCTGAACAGAGTATATAATAGGGTACCGGTCATGATTTTCAGTAAACATATTTTCAAATTCTTTTCAAAAAATAAAAAATATCAGTGAAAACCGCATTAAAATTGGTAGGATAGAATGGGAGAAAATGAATGGTAAAGTTGAGTTGTCAAAAAACGTGATATTTTTTGAGCAGTGGGTGTGATGTCATAGAATTGACACATCAGCAAACTTTTCACCTCTTTCACAGATTTCTCATTCATTCATTTCTCACTCTCCTGTGTTTGAACATTGGTTTAATTAAGCTCATCAATTTAGATAGTTCATGGTGACTGTGAGGGAGGGGATGAAGAGATGTGCACTTGCACCGCCCCACCCTCTTATTTATAGACAAATTCAAAACATTGAAAAACAATAAACACTAAGAAAATTAAAAACCAATTATTCTTTATTTGTTTTTATATTAGAGCACAGCCTTGAAAAAAATTTTTGGTGGTGCCTGGGGAGTTATTTACTTTGAGGGCTGAGTTCATATTTGCAACCCATTTTTAGATTTAACCCTTCATTTAGCCCCCTGTAGCCCAAGAAATGGAATTAAGATAATATTCTTGGATGTTATTGAGTGATACATCGATAATATTGTTTTTTGAGGCTCTGAGTTTACATTTATAATCCATTTTTAGATTGAATCCCTTCTTGGCCCCCCTGTGACCCCAAACAGGGGGTTAAGATAATATCCTTAGATATTATTGAGTGATATATCATTAATAATATTTTTTGAGGTGCTGAGTTTAGATTTGCAATTCATTTTTTATCAAATCCCTTACTGAGCCCTCTGTTTTATGAGACCAACAAAAAACAACAAAATTCAGTAAAACCACTTACCTAGCTTACTTGTAAGAAAAATAAGATTTTTGTATTTGTGCTCAAAAACTTGTAAAACATTATAAACAATATATCATACAATAAAATGTGAAAAGCTAAAATTAGCTAGTTATATCTGAACCACTTTGGATTGTATTATAAGGAGTTGAATGAAGAAATACATGTCAAAATAAAACTTCAAGTCTAAAAAAATTACCAACAATGTATCACACAATATAATAGGGAAATTCAAAATTATCCCCTTTCAGAACACCTGTGGGATCACATAATGGGTAAAATTAAGAAATTATGTCAAATTCAAAATTAGCAGATAAAAAACTATTACCAATGATGTATTACACTACAAAATATGAAAATTCAAAATTTCCCCTCATTTTGAGCCTTGGGGTAAAAAATGAGTCAAATGAATAAAATAATGTCAAATTTGAACTCAGCACATCAAGAAACATTATAAATGATGTATTACATAATAGTATGAAAAAAAACAAAATTGGGCCCTTTTATGAGTCCCTTTGGGTCAAAATATTGATCAAATTAAAAAACTTAAGGTCCAATTTGAACTCAGTACCTCAAAAAATATTTTTTTTTAAGGCATAAACAAACAATATTATACCACCTTAGTGTTGAGTTGGATAATTTCAGTGTATATATGTTGAAAGTTCTAAGAAAATGAATTTTTGGCCCTTATCTGCTGCCCCTTTCTTATTTTTGGGATTTCAAAAAAAAAAAAATTAGATGTGATACTCAGGCACCCTTATACCAATTTTCAACATTCTACCTCAGTGGGAAGTACAAAAAATAAATACAGATAGAAACCCAAACTTATTGAATCTTATTTACTTAGGTGATAATTTAGACTTTGAGCTTTCTGTGCCAAAAGTTTTCTTGGGTCCTGAAATGAACTTGTTTCAAAGTCATTTTTTAAAGTCAATTTTAATCAGTAAATTTTCACCAAAAACCTACTTAAAAATGAAGTATTAATGAGATGTATTGAAACCAGCAACCTCAGATAATGCAAAATACAAAAACGTCAATTCTATGACATCACAACAACAGGGTGCGCATCAAGGTACCGTTTTTGGTGCAGCGCAACTTTGACATCTTGTATCTTCCTTTCTATTTAATATTTTTCAAAACAAATTTCAGAACTTTCATTCACAGGCCTTAGACTATCTCTCCCATTAATTTCAAGTAATTCTGAGAGTCATGTCCGGTACCCTATTATAGTACTACGTACAAACTACTCAAACAATGTAAGGGTGGACATCAAAAATCAAACAAACATCTGCATTGATGGGGAAATGAAAAAATACGGGCAGGGATCGCCGTTATCACTCATTCTCCAGCGGTGATTGGCTGATTTTCTCATTTCCTACATACAAATTCCTTAATTTCTTTTCCCCTACTTCAGATGTTTTTTTCACATTTTGATCGGTATAAGCGGTCCATACGTAGTACTATATGTATAATTAGTAAAAAAATTCAGAAAAAAAAAAGAAAACAAAATTACCCCGAAGATGTTCCCGGATAATTTTTCACCAGTGTTGGCGTTATTTGGCCAGCGTTTGCCGTAGAACTGTCGAATAAATTTAAATACGTTCGTTTGCCATCGATTGAAACGAAATTTTGACCAGACTGTGGATTCGTGATCACAGGCACTTCACCATGGACACCATCTTGAGGTGCTACCTCGATGTCAACTATAAAATAAATTAAAACATTACGCATTGCAGCAACTTAGAAAGCGTTAGCATTCAATCATCGAGTTCTTTCCATCAAGTACCTACTGTTTTTTAAAATTTGGTTTGTTTTTTTATTTAATTTCTTCTTTACAACAATCCTACCTGGATAAACGTACGGATGTCCGGTTTTAGACGAGTTTTCTGCACCTCCAGGGCCTTGGATGGCCGAGACGGTGACGTCAAACGTATCGCGGTTATTCGATTTGGTCGGTGCTGAGGTAATGATTGGAGGGGGTCGACGATGGGCTCCGGGTTTATATTCTGGGTCATCCAGCACAATACCCGGTCGTGGAAAATATCCGACAGTTGTATCTATACACGTAAGAAATCCAATAATTATGAAATGATCGCTAACCTAATATATATGTATACAACGATGTTAAAATAACAAACGACAAAATAATTCGCTCTACTCGAGCTTCTTAAGTACCTATAGTTTACTCGGTGGGTAAATGAATATAGGTACATATTTTGTTAGAAAGCTTCATGAAGATGTATCACGAAATGATATGGTTCAAAAAAATTTTTAACGACTGTTTTTGTTTTTTTTTCTTTTAACATTATGATAAATTAAATTAATAAAAAATTAAAATCATAAAATTATCCGATATATGTAACTCGTAAAATGAAAGGAAAACCTTTTTATAGCTTTTCTAGCAGACGTATGTGTGGGTATATTTTTACGCTAAGAATAATTGTGAAAGTTTTGAATTCGTACGTTTTTTTTTTTTTTGTAATTAGGTATTGATTGTTTGAGCAGAAGCAGGCGTGAAAATTAGGTAAATTATTTATTCGAAGTTTGAAACCAAGAAGCGATTCTTAAAATTAACAAAATTTGAAAATTTTGACTTATTTACGAAAATACTAAATCAAATGATAATTTGATATCTGAGTTGGAAAAAAAATGGTATAAAATAAAAGCTGCTAAAATTCATTTTAGTTTAAAGAATTTTAATGATGATTTTTGAAAAAATGAATTTAAAAACAGATCCAAGAAAAAAATTCACAGAAAAAAGGGGGCTAACGCAGATTTTTCGATAAAATTGTAATAAATGTTAACGAAATTTTTGATACCTACCTTTTGTTAGCTTTTATGACTTTGTCAAAAGTTTCAATCTGATATTTTGCGAAAGCAACGAGAAAGAAGCGTCAAGAAAATTATTTTCAATACAAATTACTGCTAGTGTGATTTTTCAAATAAGTGTAGAAGAATACAGCCTATATCAAATTAAAATTTAAAAAATATATATCGATTTCGCATCAAATGCAAGCATTGTGATTATTGAAAATAATTGAGACAACAACCAGAAATGTTTAAATAAGCTATACTTCATTTAAATTTTAAACATGAAACAAGTGAACACTAGCAATTTCAAACATTTTATTCTGTTGGGAGAAAAGATAACGATATATAATTATGTCGTAATCGCTTTGGAAAATTTATCATTTTCAAAACGTCGCTGACATTTTGGTAAGAGCCGGCAATCGAGAACACGAAAAAATAAATCTTTCAATTAGCCCAAAAATTTTAGTCATTTTATAATGAGCCCAAATAAGTTTAGGCTAGCAAGAAATTGGAAAATTACTAGCCCAATTAGCCTAGTATTAGTTGGGTACGAGCTAGGCTCATCATAATAAGTCCAAATCTAGTTAGGCTAATTGAAAAATTGTTCTAATAACTTAAAATCATCACACACGCGCGTGCATCCGCACACACAGATGAAACATACATATATGTTATACCCTTAATGTAAAAGTTGGTTTATATATACGTCCATCACTTCAGATTGGCTCCAGCGATCCAGCTGAAATTTTTAGGACTTATTTGTGTTGTTTCAAGGATGGTTTTCAGCCAGCTTTGAGGTCCTTAATCCTCGGTGGAGAAAAATTGTGGATTTTGACTGTTGCACTCCCCAACACATTTTTAAACAATTTTTTCACCAAAATATATCGTTTTCCGTGATATTAGTATACCCTCCAAATTTCATGCTTTTATATCACCCCTTTCCCGAAATATGGGAAAAAATTAAACTAAATAACTAAGAATTTCTGAACAATTCGATCAATTAGACTTAAAATTTTAAGTCAGTACCTTGTGTTAGAGGTAAAGTTTGCACCAAATTTCGTGACTATTGAACAAAAATTACGCCCTGTTTCGGGTTAATAAGAATGGTACATTCATAGAGTACATACACCCATACACCCATGCGTATTCGCACACGCACGCCGCGTGTGGGTGCGGATGCGCTTGTATGATGATTTTAGGTTGATTAAAACAATTTTTTGTTTGCCTATGTTTGGGTTTATTACAATAAGCCTAGCTGGTATGTGGCTAGTATTAGGCTAATGGCTAGTAATTTTCCAATTTCTTGCTAGCCTAAACTAGTTTGGGCTCGTTAGAAAATGACTAAAAATTTTTGGCTAATTGAAAGATTTATTTTTTCGTTTTCTCGATTACCGGCTCTCGCCAAAACGTTAGCGACGTTTTGAAAATGATAAATTTTTCAAAGGGATTACGACATACATATACATCCACCAATTTCCCTTCCTTGTACTTTCGGCATGTTTAAAGCGCTGTGGTGTCCTCAAATAACCTGCACTGCGGGAGGTATTACCTCGTGTATTTACGGCGCAGGGACTTCAAT
Organism: Ericerus pela; assembly: GCA_011428145.1. NCBI lineage: Eukaryota > Metazoa > Arthropoda > Insecta > Hemiptera > Coccidae > Ericerus > Ericerus pela. The sequence goes on from WOFM01000613.1 coordinate 213,643, forward strand.
GCCAGCATTTCTAATAGAATTTAAATATTTCCTTAACTTATCAATATTCGGTACTACTGAAGTAATCCACGTCATTTCTCTTAATGAAGTGAAATCAATACACACAAAAATAATATATCAATAGCACTTCTTTCGATAAAAGGTGATAAAAATCTATCAATTGTTAATTTCAAAACGTCTTCCACTAAAATAATTTTCAATGATAAACATTAGGACACGAAATTTAAATAAACAAAGAATTTTACACCAAAATGTGTTGAAAAATCACCCAAATAATTTTCTTGAAAGCAGAGAGAGACTAGGTATTTTGCAAAAATGCATTAAAATCTGAGCATGTATATTATGTACTGAGAAGCGCGAGATTTTTTGATGTCAAAATACGAATATTTTTAAACTCAAAAGGACAACATCATGCAGACTAAGAAACTCAAGACAATATAGCGTCCGAAACAAATGTATATGCAGACAAAAGCTAATAACGACAATAACCAAATGAAATTCTCTTTCAGACAATTCTACTAATGGTATGTCAAGTTTATATTAGGGTCATCGTGTATAATGCGACACCTTGTTTAGACAATAAGATTTCATTTGGTTGACAGATAATTCAAGATAGAATATGGCGCAATGTAGGATTGGATGCATAGTAAAAACCCCATTGATAACACATATGCTGCCAATATCTCTTTTGTTTTATCGCTTTTTGCTTCACTTATTGTATGTCAACTCTTACACTTTTTTCGTATCTGCTTGTATTTATGACAACTAAATGAAGACAGTGAGTGGGGAAACCTTGCCAATAAGAAAGACTACTTCGTAAAAAGAATTCTATTTTTTGAACCCTCTTGTTTAAGCGATACCTGGTACTGGGTTCATTTTACAAGTAGTCCTTCTTGTATAGACGAATAGCAGCAAGTCTAAGTCTCAAGTTGTGAGTTAAAGGCCTCATGTAGGCAATTTTATGAATCATACCATCTGTTGATGTAGAATTCTGAACTTACATCTACTTATGAAGACACTAGGATGATAGTTGAACTTAGACTAGATTAGGTTGAAGACAAAAGACAGTTATGGATTATTCTTTATATCACAAATGATCAGTAGTGACAATTAAAGTTTTCTTATCATGTCATTCATATTTCACTTTGAGGCGATCTTTTTTAGAACATCTATTGGTGATGAAAACAGTTGACAATACAATTGAATAGAGTTCTTATCATTATTTAAGAGGGAAATTTGATGTGTTGCCGACAAACTTTTAGACAAGCTTTGTTCAGATGACCGCATTGCTCTATCAATAAAGGCCATGTAGAGCCTTCTCTTGTGCACAGTGACATCTTGGTTCTGATCCATCTTCATCTGTGTTAGATCATATTTTTCACCTCACTCACCCACATTTTTCACACGAAAACTCCAAAGCCTAAAGTTTCTAATAGGAGCCTTTCACACAACAAAATCACCATCTCTTATGAAGACAAACAAATAGGTGCAGACAAAATAATTTTCTGATGGTTTCCCCTATTCGTTGTCTATAATAGTTTTTTATTTTATTTTTTGCTTCACACTTTGTTTTATCCTCTTTGTCAACACTATAGTTCTTTTGTAATTATATGTCTTTGACAAAATAATTCTGCTGTTTTTTTTTGTAGGTTTCGACTCTCGTATGAATCAAAACTTCGTTAGGTTCTTCTGTCAACACTTTACGCACATTACTGACTTGTTCAATATAGATTAATTTACTGATTAAATATGAAGACAAGGTAAGCTATGTTTTGCCGTGTTCAAGAAACTTAACTTCAGTCAAAAAGAATTCAGCAGTAGGAAATTTAAAGTTAAAAATAAAGACGTTTTGAATAGTAGAGCATTTCAAGATAGACTCGATATCAGTGTTTTGGCTGGATGATGTCTTATCCACAGGGCATTATGATGTCATTAGCATTTAAATACCAACATACATGAAGGTCGGACATTATGAGCCATTTGATTTCAGACGACTCAGTACATTGGTAGATAGTGGATCCAAAGTAGTATTTTCCAGGTGAAATATATTTAAAATTTTCAGATAATTTCAATAATTTCTGTCAAAGAATTGCAAAAAGGGTTTTTCAATTTCGATGTTTTTTTTTTGTTTGTTTGTTAAAGGTGAAATATTATTTTTCGCCATAGATATACTTTTCCATCATGAACATTTTAATTGATGATCATTAAAAAGTTTTAAATAATAAAATTCAAGTAGAAATACAGAGTCCTAACTCAGTCTTTGAGAGTGGAAGCCATTTTTAATGTTATGCATGAGTTACAATACCTAAAACTTGACAAAACTTAGACATACTTTTTGCTCAAAATCTGAGCCAAAATTTTAGAATTTTAGGAAAATCCAATTTTTAAAAAATTTTCCTCTCACTATCGGAACTCTTTTAAAAATGCATTTCTCAATTAGAAAATATTTAAAAATAAAAATTGAGTAAAATTTAATTTTTCTTGATATTACCAACTTTTGAGGATAAGAAGATGAAAAATTGAAAACGAAAGGGGATCGATACAAGTTTTTAATTAGGTAGGCACTCAATTATTGCTGAATAATGGGATGATAGAACAAAAGTTGAAATACTGAAATAATGAATGAATTCATTAAAATCGATAAGACAGTATTCAATTTTCTCTTAAACAATTATTTCCAAGCATAAAGAAGAGTCAGCATGCGGACGACGTGATTTAAATTTCATGTTAAAATTTTTATCGGAATCATTTTTGATAAGGTGAACCGAAAAGCTACGACTTACGAAAAAACTAGAGAATAAATTTCCCAATTTACATATGATCGTCTACTATTTGAGTCGGAGTACATCCCGCGTAGTAAAACTGGGTAAAACTGGGTAGAACTGCAATTCCAATATTTTGAGTGTTTCCAATAAATGGACATGAATCATTAACTTTGAGATAACTACAGACATGCCATAATGTTGCAGACTACAAACTTAAAAAAAGTATACGACGACTGAGCTTCGGAATTGGACGACTCATTTGCAACGCCTATCCCACCTTCAACTAACACATTTTTTGTCTCACACTGATTACAAACGAAAAAAAAAAGTCTGCCCCAAACATTAAACTAAATTTTATTTTCGAAGTTTTAAAGATAAATAATCTTGAACGTTAATGAACCGCTGTAAGATACGTACCTACTCGACAGAAAGACATTGTAGTCAATAAAAAACTATCAATTAAATGAAAAAAAAAAAAAAAAATTTAAATTGTAAATGATGATCATTTGATCGTACCTATTAAATAAATTATACTATTATTAGAAGTTAATGTATTTCACGTCATATCTGACAACATTCAACAATAAGATGACCACCCAAAAAGGAGTATTTTTTTCAAACGAAGGTAGGTAATTTTTTTTTCTTCTCAAATTGAATGCAGTTCAGAGCATATCTATCAAGCATATCATAACCGTGTCACCATCAATTCTTTGATTAAAAGGAGTACATTCTGGAATGACACGTAAAAAATGTAACCAATACCGCAGTTCAACACCCTGACGGACACACGTTATATGTTACGTGTTGCAAATTCCCATGCTCCACATGAGAATTGTATAGTACGTACACATACCTATATGCAGTTGAAAAAGATAGAGGAAAAACTCAATTTATTTGTAACGTAACAATAAAGAAGAAAAGAAGACAGCTATTATCTACAGATGAGATCGTGATGGAAAAATAAGAACTCTTGTACGTATCACGAGATACACGAATGAGGTTCTCTAAATAGCTCTCTATTCTATGGTATAAACGATTTGACGTAACTATGAATTCGATATAATATATGCGTTAGTGACGGTAGGTAGAGTGTTTGTTGGAATGAGAAATATATCGAGCAGGTTAATGGCATAATTTTTGTTGTCACCGACTACAGCAATAAATTGTGTCTAGTTCCACGAAGGAATGAGGTAACGAAAATCATATCATTCCAACTACATAGTAGAGGTACCTAGGGTACGAAGAGAGGTTCCAGCGTGAAAATTTCCCGTGGATAAGGAATTCCAGTTTTAAAATTATCAAATCAACTTTAAATAAATTGTTTTTTTTTTGTTTTTTTTTTTTTTTTTTGTTTTTTTTTTCCCAGAAGATGATAATTGTTTATCGGATTGTATGGAATGGTTTGATTCAGGAATACTGTCAAGATGACCATAAATAAAATTAATATAAGCGCAAAATTCAATTTTCATTATTCATTGTCTACACTTCAGCATAGTTCCAGCGCAACCCTAACGAGGAATAAGTATAGATAAAATATTTTCGCAAAACATTTAACCAGAGATGATAAGATAAGAATCAAAATAAAGAAGATACTAATAATAAAATTGTGTTCAACACTATTTGGTACAACCAGCACTAAGTGAAGTGACCAACTAGAGAATATGGCCCATGGACCAAATAAGATGATTTCATGCTAACGCTCTTCTAATTTAACAGAAAAAAAATTAAAAGCATCACCGGTCCATCTGTTTTATGTGGTATAATAAGTAAAGAAAATTGAAAAAATCCATGAAAAATTTTCAAGTGAACTCTTTTAGAATTGGGCACAAAGTATGAACACATAGTTCAAAGTCAGCATCCGTATCAATGTATTTAGAAAGAGAAAATTTGAGCTTTAATTTAGTGCATTGATGCTTTGTACAGATGATACTTTGACACCGATGCATTGCAAAGGAGAACATTTCGGCACTGATGCAATGCATTTGATGTCTAGATACCGTTACTAATCAGATAATTTTTGTCAAATTTTAACTAGTCTTTGAATGAGCCATAAGTGCAAGGCTAGAGCCTTCATTCATGCACAAAAACGACAAAAAATACAAAATTGGGGATCACTCAGAATTTTTGAGTCAGGAACAAAACACAAAATTCAAAGGAATGGGAATTAGGCATTGGGGATTCCTGCGCCCAACACTAGACGGGTTTATGGTTTCAAAAACAGATGGATGATGGCATCGTATTAAATCAAAAGCTGATGAAATATTTTGTTGCCTCAATAGTAATTTATTTATTTTTGTAAGGCTGCAAGAATGAAAACTTTTCTTACAATGTTTTTTTTGTGTGTATTAGGAAGGAGAAAGCAAAGAGAGATATTAAATGTTGAATTTTTTTTTTTGATACCCTACCCAATTGTATAAAGCACCACAAACAACTAATATATTACAGTCCCAAAATAAAATCGGGAATACAACGGAGATGATACTTTTTATCTTTTTTTCTATATAGAGTGGTTCAAATTTCAAACCAGTACGTGTCATTTATTCATGAGCTTGCCAAATCAGTACACCCAAGATATGAAATACCAACAAATTTTACACCGAAGAGACGAACTACAGATTTTACACCAATAATGAGATTATTCCTTGATTTTGATCTTTTCATCATGAAATTCTATATTTTCAGTAAGTAAATTTCAGCGTAGTACCTACTTTCCTACAAATTAACAGGTACCTATTTTACTTCTAAAATTTCTGGTAGAATTTACATAAAAAAATAAAATTAAAAAAAAACATTGAATGACAGAGAATCAAGCAGATTCATGAAAAATCAGCGATTCATTCCTTTTTTAACCAATGTCATTAATCTGAGAAATGACATTAATGCCTATACATAGCGAGCATTCACAAGAATGGCCAGGCATTCATGTTATTATCTTACCCACCTCATTTTGGGCAATGTCATTAATTTTTAAGACTTTTATGTAGCTAATACGAGGCACGGTTCATCTAAAACCAATCCTGGTGAAGTCTTCCCTTTCCAGAAAAAATCGAAAATATTTGCTAAGTTGCTACTAAGAACAACAAAAAAATAATTCGCCCTATTTTTATTTGTGGAAAAGATGACGAGACTTTAAGTTTCCTAAAATTTTATTCTAGCTTAGTCTCTGGCGTTATCTTACTTGGTCGGTTATTGTCTCTCTTATTACCTCCAGTTATTAGGAAGATAGTTTAAAAAAAAATTAAACTGAAATAAATTTATGTATGAAGACTTTTTTAGGGAGAGGTTAGATGAATATGATTTTTTCTTTTTTTTAAATAAAAAAAGGCGTGAACGAAATTCTGGTTTTTATTTTTCTTATGTAAATGATGGAAAACTTGTTCAAATCATGTCCACGATTCATGGAGCTTATTTTGAAACATATTACAAATATAATATACCTAATCTTAACAAAAAACTAAAAAAAAAAAACAAAAGAAAAACAGCAACATCACAACCCACCTTACTTAACGACCCATTTTATACATGGAGGTATAAAATAAAAATGCATTCAATGTTAGGACGACGTACGGGTATAAATAGTTTTTCCAACAAGTGGCCATTAATGAGAATAACCTGGTCTCTTGGCCGTAACATATATATATATTTACACGACGAAGACCCCCTATGAACAACGATAGTAAAACTTTGTTGAAAACTTACTTAATTGTCCAGGACGTTTACGAAGGGTTGACGAAATGATTCCAACAGAACTGGAGGGGTTAGGAGTGGAGGCGGTTGCTTTGTGCACGTCCTGCATACTGGAAATCTCTTGAGTGGATGGTTCGAGCACTGCCACAGCAGTGCCCACACCCTCGCTCGGTAAAAAGTTATCCGTAAATTCATTACCAAAAACTGGAGATACTGACGTTGTAGCAGGCGACTGTGAAAACGATGGCGTAGTTTTTATGTCTACAGTGGATGAAGAATTTTTCAAATTCGTAGAATCCTGCCATGGTAGCGTCGCATTAAGTTTCCCACTACCATTCGATTTAGGATCCGTTTTGGAGGAGTCGTTCTCCTTGGACATATCCTTGGCCGCGTCAACCGGTAGTGTGGGCGAAGGAGATACCGCCGGTGGGGGTGGTGGCGAGGGATGTTGGGTAACTTTGGCGGCGGTACGATTAACCTTCTCGATATACGAGGAGGCGGTGAAATTGAACGGTTTGTCCGTCTTCGAGAATTCTTTGTGAACGATCTCTTGGGTGAAGATGCCGACGGTGACGTTGGCTGAGGTGCGATTTACGCCGGCCGGTACAATTTGCTCGGGTAGCGGTACACCGGCTACGAATGGTCGATGAACGCTGGGCGGTTGCGGTGGCAACGACATCGGCATGTCGAACGGATAGGGGGGTGGGTCGTGCATCAACGTGTTTTGCGGCGACTGCTGCTGCTGCTGCTGCTGCTGGTGGTGTTGATGGTGGTTGTTCGCCAAGGGTGAGATCGTGGTCGAGGGTGTCACGTCGAGGGGTGCGTGTGGCGGCGACATTTGCTGTACGGGCGCCTCGAACACGATGGGAGGTACGTCGGTGATACGTGGTGGACCGCGATTGTTGATACGCGTCCGCGATGGAAACGATGGTTTTCCAGGAGGTCCGTTCGTGTTGGCCTGCACCTGAACGTTACCGTTGAGCAATTTGACGAAACCGTTGATGATATCCTGGATGTCGGAGTTGGTTTTACGGTCGTTTGGATTAGATCTGGGGAATGGCGGAGATGACTCGTGGGCTGGAAGGGGTTGGTGTTGGTAATGGTGGTAGTGATTCGTAGCCGCCACCGCCGCCGTCGTTTCTGCCGCTGTCGCATTCGTATCCGATTTCGCAGATGTATCGGGCTTCGCCAGCGGTAGCGACCTGGCGCGTGACGAAGCCCGTTCCGCTTCCCCCGAATTCCAGAGTAAGGCAACGTCAGATTTGCTCATGTCATCGTCGACCAAATCGGTAAAGAATTTCGCCTTGGTCGGCTTGATTTGCTGGTAGTAGTGATCGTAGCCGGAGATTTGGTGCGCCGTCTCCAGGATGGCGTCGTTGGTCAACTGTCTCGTCTCCACTTCGAGATCGTTTTTCGGCTGGACTAGGTCCACGTTGTGTTCGCGGTCGAAACTGTGTTCAAGCGACTGTTGCGACATGTTGCCAGTCGATTTGTCAAAATCGTTGCCGTTGATCGGCGCCACCGTCGTCGCTGTCATAGCCGCCGTTTGATTCGTACTTCTGGAGGGGCTGTCGGGTCCATTATTGGCACCGACTTGGTGTGGCACGAAAATATGATCCGACGGAGATATCGACGATTGGAAATTATTATCTAAGTCGTAATTTACTCGCGGTTCTACAGTTTTTTCGTGATAATGAAAGGGCTCTTTGGCGTGCAGGATTTTCGACACGTCCGATATGTAATTTTGCTGACTCTGGTATCCGTCTTTGTAGTTTTCTTTACCTGAAAACGCAACGATGAAATTAGCAAAAGATGGTTAGGTGGGGAGAAGAACATATTTATATGAAAATCTATCCGAAAAAAAAAATAAAAAAAAATAACGCCTGCATGAAAAATTTAATCAACTCAAAGTTTTAAGGGCTTGGTTATTTTTTCCCGGAAAATATTATGGACGTATGATGGAGTTTATCTAGCAAGCAGAGGGTAAAAAATTAGGAAGAGCTTCCGTAAAACTTTGAAATACAATATTCTGGATTATAAATGGTATCATATACCTACTGGCTTCAGTAAAGCTATTCAGTGGTTCATTAGAAAATTAATTCAATTTGTTTGCATTAATGATTCTGCTGTTTTCGGTGCAAATATGCTAATATATTTTTCAATTTGCTCGCAGACTGAAATCAAAATCTTCATCCCTTTTCCCTTTCCTATATTTCCTTCGATTGATTATGTGTCTAATGATAATTTGTTTTCCGTGGTATTTTGACATTCTAATCAAAAATGCCAACTGAGGTAATTAGAAATCTATCTGTTTTAAAATTTCTTTTAAAATTTTTCATAATTCTATTTATAAGATGACAGAAAATAAAGTATTAGCCGAGAAGGATTACAGGCAAGGGTCTATGCAATGAGACAGTGTAACTTACCCTAAATGAATTACTGAAGCAAATAATTTCCTTAAATATTACCAAGAAATTATCCAATTATAAGTAAGTACTCAATTTCATATTTTTATTGAAATTAAGGGAAACAATTCTCATTTCTTTAAAACTTTTCTGTTTTTTATAATTTTTGTCCGTTCTTTCCTTCGCTTATTCAAATCCTTACCTCTGCTACAGAATGCCTTGATTATTAGGGCGATGAATGGGAAAGAAAATGGCGTATTCACAATTAAGACTGGTTTTCAGAAGGGATTACTTCGGAGTTTAATTTTTAGGTATATGCTATAGCAAGAGAATGTAGGCGGAATTGGTAAATGATCGGATGAATTTTCTCTAGAAAATGAATTAATCATATCTTCTTTAACTCATGGCGCAAAAAATGCTCTTATAATTGTCCAACAGAGCACGGTGGTAGATTAGTTCAGGATTTAGGCTTGAAAAACGCTCTATATCCTGATAACAGAAAATTCAACTCTCATTTTCATCAACTTTCTGGTACATATTAAGTTTTTTTTGTTTTTTTGTTTTTTTGTTTTTTTTTTCCCCCAAAGAAATATTTTTAGATACTTTTCAGCACCAGAACAACAACTACAGTAGTTAGTAAAATATACCTACAAATTTCAAAAACAATCTTGTTTTCGAAAATCCACTAATTGGATCATAAATTAAAATCGAAAACACGTTTTCAATTAAAGTGAATCGTTTGAGATCAACTTAGACGAGCAGCACTCGGCTAAAAAAGAGAAAAAATTGCCGAGTTGAATATGAAGTCGAAAAAAAAAACATAGTGGAATTAATGTGAAAAATTATATTTTCAATGTGTGAATGATAGAGAGTGAGTTTTATAACCTCAAAAATCTAATTTTTAAAGCCAGTGTTTTAGAAAGCTATCTCAATCACTATCTACAAAATTTTTGGTCAACTAAGAAAAAGAAAAATATTTTGAATGAAAATAATGTACCTAATAGTAACCAGTGATAGGCAGACATGTCTTGTTCCAGCAAAAAGTCCAAGACCGAAACCGAAACCGAACGAAAAACTTAAAAATTGTGGACTAGAAGTAAAATGTTTGCAGTCTTACTTCTTAAGTCTTAAATTATTTTCAATACATAGGGTTAACACTTTTTTCTTTCCAGGCCCGGTTTTAGAATTTCTTCTTAAGAGTGGGAGGATAGAATTACATTTTATAATATTCGAGAATTTTTATGGGAGCGATTAACAACTGTTTATATATTTCATCGACGTAAAATTTGAAAAACCGAATAATTGTGTATTAAATTAACTTTTTTTTTTTGGCACTATCCTAAAACCGGTCTTATTTCTTTCATATTTTGGAAGAACAATAATGGTGATTTAGCCATCAGTAATAGTAAAAATTTTGAAAGCAAGACTGAGACTAAGCCCAAAACTTGACTTTACAAGACTAGACTGACTGTGCAAGACCAACACTAAGTAAGATCAAGATTTAATAGTACAATATTAAGATCCTGGATGAATGTAAAGGACCAAGACTACTATGGTCTTGGTCTTGGTCCTTTTGAAAAAAAAAAAAAAAAACAATAGGTAGGTATAAAAATATATATATGTAAGTTCGTTTCTGGGTATTCCACTCGATCTAATTTGCACGTAAATAAGGTTTTGTGAACTCGTAATCAAAAGCAGAGTTTATTGACACGATTAAAATACGGTAGTGAAATTAGAAAATTCAAGATTATTATACACAAATAAACGAACGAAGATACGACTAAGTTTTATCTGTCTTTCTGAAACAGTGATTAACGGACGAATGAATGAATGAATGAATTCGATAAATGAAATCGACGTTTGTTACAAAGGAAAAATAGTCATGTTGAGTATGGTCAAAAATGATGTCATTTAACAAAGGATGGTCGAGTCGATAATACATGAAATGACGTAACTTAAAGATAACAAGATCGGAATGGTAAATATTAGATAGTCGAATTATGTCGATTTCTTAATGTGGCTCAAACAAAAATAAACATTACAAATTCATGAAAGAACGAGAGTAACAAACAAAATTGTAGTCATTTGAAAAAGAAGAGTGTTCTTTTTACATATATACTTTTTTTTTCGGTTGCTCTCCATAATTACAAACAAACACCCGTGCAACAGAGCAGAATGAAGTAAAAGAGACGAAGTAAATAGAGAACAATAATACGTCATCAGCTCAAGTGGACTTTGAAGCTATATGTACTGGAGTATCAACAACAATTTTTTTTAAATTTCAGTGAGGAAATGCACAACATAACAACTTCATGGATTTTATTCTAAAATAATATAGTTTTTTCTAAATTTTTTTAGAACACGATTCTCTCTATCTGCGGTTTCACTGCTATAAACGTGCACAAAAACCCGCACAATTACAATACGTTTGTGTCTCTTAGATATCCATTTGTATAATCCTTCGTAGAAAGTAGATCGCAATTAATAAATCGTATGGTAAGTATACGATTTTTTTCTTTTTCACTCTCTTTCTTTGTCTCCCTCCAACTTTTTTCGCAAAGAAAAAATGTTTCTGTCGTACCCGTATATCGTCTCAAAGAAACAAATAACACGAATTGGTTTTTTTCTCTCAGTCATGCCCGATGTCCCACATGTGAAAGTTCGAACAGATGTAGGAGTAAAACAACAGATTCTGAATTCAATCGATGACGTCAACATGCTCAAGGTCTTGCGTAAGAGAAAGTTTTAAAGAACTATATTTTTTTCCACCTTTACACTCGCTAGAATGTGCTCGTATGATAATTACGTACGAACGTATACGGATTATACGTTTTATGCAAGAATGACTTGAATGATAAAGGGGAAAAAAAGACGTGATTGGTAAATGGGACAGTTCCGCTTTGGCGGTTACGTGTCAAAAACAAAAAATAAATAAAAAATAAAAAAAAAAGGAAAAAATTGTTGGGGTCGCACCGACGTAGGCGTTCAAATATAATGAGATGACAATTTGGATTGGAAATCGAAAGGCTGTGAAATTGATCATTCCGAACGACTGTATGAAAAAGACAATAAGGCCCGACTAAAAACGTTGAGCGAAAACCGTGAAGGCGATCAGAAATTTTCACACCAAGGAGGGTTAAGTACATGCGAACATTAAAATTCGGACACATGCAACGGCCAATTATTGTCGGAAAAATGACCGCGAAATTTTAGGCACGGAAATTTGTAGTTTAAAAATTATACACTGTGGACTACTGTGGGTAATTTTCATACCAACACGACTGACATAATTGCGTTTATGCAGGAATAATACACGTCTTCTAGTAATGCTTGCTGGAAAAAGTCTAAATAATGGGTAAATTGATAACCAGATGCGAACAAGACGTTAGCATGAAAAATACGCGAGTCAACTTCTATATAAAATAAAATATATATTCTTTGGAGGTTAAGATGGAAGAATGTGCTATCAAAGTTAAGAAAACAGTTCCTGAAAGACCTGGCTGCTCGGGAGGAGTAAATGAAAAAGTTACAGTTTAGGGTATGAAAAAATATTAACTGTCTAAAAATAAGCCAGTCAAATTATGAAGATCAAAAAAAGGCGTATCACTCAGTAAAAATTTTTCTTCAGAATCCGACAATTTAAAGTGTCCTCTTCAATCCGACAGTGGCTTCACCCCTGAAAATCCACTTTTTGTGCCTCCATCATGTTTTTGGGATTTACTTTTTTCCTAATAACAAAACCAAAAAAAAAGGTTCAAACAAACAACACAGTGAATAAAATTTTCAACAAAAAAGGTCTCTTGACATTTTTACGTTCATGCCATAGAAAACCCACGAAATGACTCAAAATATTGCACATACCACTGATAAAGGTGTACGGTTCAGGATGAGGTCAAGTTTCCCTTATACATACAACACCAGTACACTCTGTTAAGCTCATAGATCTACCATGAACGTAATACATACGAATGCGAAAAAAACATTTATTTTGTATCGTTATAAGAAAAAGGGTAAATCTCTAAAAACCAGATGGGGATCACAAAAAGTGGATTCTTAGGGGTGAAACTGCGATCAGATTTTGAGGAGATTTATAATACGTTCAAGTGGTTGGTTTAAACTACCAGATTTCGAAGAAAAACTTTTCCCCTGATTTTATTGAGTGAAAACATCTAATATTACTGGCCTAAAACAAAAGTTTTAAAATAAAAATAAGTTATAGGTAGGAACTATAACAAATGTGAGAGAAACTGAACAGCCGAAAAATTGTGATTTACACCATGCATCCAAATCTACCAGCCACCCCAACCACTGCATATAATCTCTATTACATTTTTTCTACTTATTTGCAGAAAATGGACCCGACATTCCCACCTTCCATTTTAGTAAAACTCTCACAGAGTTGAACGATACAATATATTTTGGCACCTTGTTTTTGTGGTTTTTATTAGCCCTGGAAGGATGCGTAAAGCAACTAAGGGTCTGAAGTACAAGGTTTAGTAAACTTTAATCTGAGTATAACTCACCAATTTTTATGGGTTAGTTCGTGTTATTCTCTAATTTGGAGTTAACTCGAGTTTATCCCCCACTGTACATTGCAATCTTAACATCAAATTTCTCTCATATCTATTTTGGTTGAGACCGTAATTAGTGTTTGAATGTATCAAAATTATCCAGACAGATCTCAAACCACAAAAAGTAAGAACCTGAAAATTCAGACAATGACTAATTGTCAATAACGATCTCGGTGATGTCACACCCAGTACCAAACTCTTATCTCGATATAAAATAGGAAACGACGTAATTAGATGACATAATTCAATATATATATATATATATATAAATATATATGTGCCTGTGTGCATGTGCCAGTTTCCCTACATAAACTCACGAAACTGGCTACAAAATAGCCAGTGTTTATCTAGGATTTGGCTCTCCCATACGTTCGTATGATGTGGCAGAACACGCAAAGTTGTTGATTACCTTCTTGTGTGAATACTTCTTCACAACAAGGTATTCCACCGTTTTGTTTCAAAACCTACAGACATATTGTGTACTCAAATTAATTAATACTATTAAAAGTCAAGAAAAATAAACAATAAGACCAGAAGATATCATCCCTAGGAGGTCCAAAAATAAATACAAAAAAATAAGTAGGTAATAAAAATCAACATGAATCTTCTGAAATAGATATGAAAAAAATTATAAATATGTATAATATCTGTAAAAATTCAGTAGCATTCCACGAAAATAATCAAATATCTTCACGAAATTTCCTGAAAATTAACAGAATAATAGTCATAAATTCTAAACAAATACTCTATAAATTTTCGTTAGAAAATTAAAAAGTAATTGTAAACTTTTCCAAGTAAAATAAAATTTTTTCCCATAATAAACTCATTACTTTATCAGAGGAGTAATGTCTGACATCATTATTGTACAGACAAGACGTAATTTATAGATAATCTAGGGGCAAGTGGGGAAAAATGAAAACATTTTTCACATGCAAAGATTTTTTTGCAGAACAGTGTTGGGAGTGGTTCTTTAAAAGTCATAATAAAAATCCTACCCTCACCTTTTAAATTAAATTTTTAGGGGGGAGTTTAAACTAACTTAAAATTCATTTATTTGAAAAATCTCCAAAATTTGTGGACAAATGTAAAAGTTTGTCAGACAAAATATTTTTCCGATTCAATTTCCTACAAATTTATTCCTTACACATTTCTTCTGAATCAATTTTAAGCAATCATATCTCTTAGTAGAGGAAATTTTCCAAGCGATTTCAAAAATGACATATGAACTTTTATAGATCAATAATACTGATAAAAATTACGAGGTTTTCAGAATTCTTCGTAAATTACAAAGAATTTCAGAAGAAATCTCCAGCAACGTTTTTGGCAATGCCGACAATTGTAATTTCGAGCAGAAGTGAATTTTTGTGGGAAGATAACAGAAATTATGAGAAATTTTTAAAATTCATTATTTATATTAAAATAAAAATTATGCCATTGTTTTTAATTCAGAAACTGGTTTCATCTCCTTACAATGTAATTTTTAATCACTCAAATTATTTTAAGTGGGTTCGAAGAAAATCCACTTATTAAAATTGATCCGAGATTCAGACCCTGCGGTGGGGGTTGATATATTTTTCGTTTCACGACCGTAGGCAACTTTTGGCACCATTAGCTGAAATTCATTCGTGTAGAACATGTAACACATTTCTATGTGACACGTTACATGTCGCAATTTTTGTCTGATAGAGATATTTGGATCATGCCGAACATGAGGCCTATCGTTTTTGGTGCCGATCAGCCGTACGATACGTTCGGTAAGTTCGATTATGTTGCATTTTTGGCTGTTTAACGGACGTAAAATGCGTAAGTTTTGAGCAATTATCGCGAAATTTGGTACAGACGTGGATTAACTATGTTATATTCTAACATTTTTCTAAATTTGATTTCAATGGTTTAACGGTTCATGCATAGGAGTGATTTGAGTGAATCTTAGAAGAGAAGATAAATTCCAGATGAACTAAAGAAGCTGGGTAGACACCAGACATGCTGTTATTTTATTTGCTAAACCTGCGTATATTGCATATTGTATTCGAGCCTTCTGGTAATCTATAATTTAAAAATACAATATTCACCATATGAATGTCCTTGATAGTTCGTTTAAAAGTAATTTTTGTGTAAATTTTTATTAGAGTTTTTCTTCTGATTATCCGGTTTGTTTTTGAAAAAAAACCTACTTTTTCTAACGCAGAAGACTGCGCTGGATTTTTTTTTCTTGTCATCAAGTTCCAGTAAGTAGGTACGTTAGTCGTTCGAGATGAACATGACAATCTGGTTTTTCGCGAGTTACTATCTTAATAAAAAAATGACGTCTGCATTGACAAGTCATCACATTCATGATTATACAATTAAGTATAATTATAACGGACTTGCAACCAAAACAAAAATGAATTCCACTTTGAGGTGCGGCTTCCGCAGAATAAACACAAAAATTTTGTTGCATACGAGGAATCGAATATTTTTGACACAGGTAATTACATACTACGTTAAAAGGCAAAAGCAGACGAATAAATATTAAAAAAAAAAAAAGTATGCACATACCACAAATTTTTAACTGCTCTGAATGCAATTGCCTTTTTATGCCGAACATACGGAAATTTTTAAATATTGTAGCATCATTAAATTCGACGGATTTTAAAATCGCATCAATGTACTGCTGACAACAAAGTGTATCGAAAATTCTATAAAGTGATACTTGGTTTTAAAATATGCGAAAAAGTCATACAATTATTTTGTTCGACCGAAAACATCTTCGGCTTCTCACAGAGCTGCATCCGTCTTCTCATACTTAAAGCAGAATGTATAAAAAGATTACGTTTATGATTTCCGTTCAACTTCTGAAATATCCAGAAGAATCAGAGCGAACGGACTGGACGAAGGATCAAAACTCCACACCAACATTTGTTTCGCAGAATTTCCAAAAAAATTTCATAATTAATTTCACAGAAGTAAGAAGAGATAAGGAAACGAGCAGGTACCTACCTATACAGTCCCACCGATAGGCAATAAATAATAGTACCTATATGTGATACAAAATCATCCAAAAGTTGTTTAAACGTATTTAACATTTTTATTTTCTGGTTAATGCTAGTGTTGCTGATCTATAGTAGGATATTACGTGTAACTAAAAATTTATAGACAAAGAGTCAGAATGGAAAGTATAGACTGTCAATGGACGCGCTTTACCAAGCAATTCATTTTCGTGCTGAGTAGGACCAGATTTTACCAGGTCACCAGGTTTCGAATGCATTCGAAGTACAACCATACCTGTGTTGTTTAGTGCAGAAATACAAAAACCTTTTCACTCATGCTTCTCATAACCATTATGCGAAAATATGAAGGCGTTGGTATATTTATTCTGGAGTTAACAATTTAAAGTGGGAAAAATGTGCCTCCATGACTTTTAAAATTACCACGATTGACAAACTTTTTTTTCACACTCAAATATCGAAGCTTCAAGTATTTAAAAATCTTGAGGCCGCAACCCGAATTTCATAAATGATATTGCAAATGTAAGGTTGGTGCAGAAATTGTTGAATACGGTGCACACATTGCCTCTGTGCAACGGTATTGGTCTCATGGGCATCATTTGGAACGGGAGACTAAAAAACCTAACTTAATATTTATGCACCGACTCTTCAGAATGCTGCAGGAACCAGGTTAGACAGCAGCAGGGAAGAAAGAGATCGCAAGTAAGAATAAAGTAGGCCTATTCATATATTTCAAACTCAGAGTCTACCCATGTTAAAACAATAAAATGTTGGAAAACCATTTTAAATTATTCATCGTTAGCATCATGTTTCGTCGAATTCATTTGAACATTTTATAAAAATTTTTCCGGTTTGATGTCTTCTAAAAAAACAAATAAAAAAAAAACATAAAATGTGTCGACATTACCAATGTTTCCGGAAAACATCCTAATGTATCCTTATCAATATGCAATAAATAGATACCTAAAACTTCAACAGGACGCCCCTTAAACAACTGAAAATGCCCCTAATTTTCCAAGTTCAAAATTATGACGTAATCACCTCTTCAGCTTTCCCTGAGATAATGCCCATCACTCTACATTTTAACGAATTCAAATTAATTGCAATAAATCAATTTATTTATCTATTTTTCGATTTATTTAATTTAGTTATTTATTCACTTACGTATCTAGGGATGATGACGTTATAATTTTGGAATTAAAAAGTTTAGTAGTAGGAGGAGTTAATGACGTGTTTTTCGTCATCTATTTCTATAGCGGCTGATGACGTTATAATTTTGGCTGTCACATTTTTTCTACAACATGTTTTTTACAAGATACACCTGTACTCCTCTTTGAAAGACGTTTGCCGTCAAAAAAAGAAAAAGAAAAAGAAGAATAAATGGTTCATGGTAGGTAAGTATAGCTCAAAATTCAAAATTCTTTTTTTTCTTAGACTAAACCAGCACTTATTTGGGCAATAAACCTCATTTCATACCTGCATACTAAGGGTCATACTAGCCACATAAAAAAATTTTAAATCTGAAAATAGGCCAAAAATATGGTATTTATCAGCCCTTGTCCGTTTAGGTAGAGAAAAACATTTCGAGGGGAGTTGATTCCCAGAAAAATCATATTCCTAAATAATACAATTTTTTCAAGGTTTATGGGAAGAAGTTCATCACAATTTCATGTTCTGACGCACATTCTAATAGTTATGATTATATTTTCATCAAAATCAATTCTAACAAAATAGTTTTCAGTTTTAATGTTCTCACCACCCAGTATTCCACATTTAGGTAGCCTACTCTCAATTCATCAATTTAATAAATTTTATTTTTACTCGATCCGAATACATTGACATGGTACGACTCAAATGCCTTCATCCGCTAAATAGACCAATTTGGCGAATATTTGATAAACCGGATCACCGACACGATTAATGGGAAATGTAATTTTCATGCTCCATTGAAGAATTCAGTAACACGTTTCAACGGGGGAACCGTTTTAAATTCTGCTGCATTAACAAATCTCCATTAGGATTGATTACTATGAAATGTTTTTTTTTTTTTTTTCTTTCATTATTCAACCCAGAATAGGTAGTTACGAAAAAAAACCTATATTGCAAAAGGAAGGATGTTTTCTAGTGCAGTTTTTTTTGCTTTTACCCAATACACATACCTAATTCAATAGTGAAGACAATCAGTGGCGCTGACTAGGTGAAATTATTGAGGGTACCGAAGATCAAATGTTAAAATCTCTTGATTTACATTCTGCCTAAACACCAAATTGGTAATTACTTAGGTATTTAATACGAAAACACGCAAATTTAAATTTTTGTAAGCTACATAGATTGGCTGGCAGATGCGTACAGAGGCGCGTACATGTGGTGAAAAACTAGTGATCCTTGCAAACAAACTTTTTTTTTCTGTAATTTGATTCTCAATTTTTTGCTCAACAAAATATTATGTGTTACAATTTTAAATTTGGAGGTGGCTGTATAGGCTATTGCAAAAAAACAAAAATAGATATCTACGCCTAGTTAACCTGCATTCAAATTTTTCCACGTAGCTAAACGCATAAGATATTATCGTGTAACTCTTGATTGTTTCTAACTAACTACAATCCGATGAATGAGGGATCGAGAGTAGTGTAATTTTTCATTCGCTTGATTCTTTCAAGCTGAGGTTCACTTACCTTCGGTGGTTACAGCAGAGACATATAGCTAAAGAGATGTCGAACGCCCACTCAAAAACATGTCAAAGATTAAACCTTGACCGAACGTTTCAAATTCAAATATTTGTTATTGCCCATGTATAGCTTAATAGTGGGTGTGTATTGGTATGGATATGTCTATTTTTACAGTGAAATATGCGCAGCTTTGGCTGCGCAAAACGTACAACTCAAATTGCTTCTTTTTCTATCTTTTTTATGTGTTTTTAAACCATATTGTGTGGTATGCCAGGGGGGCCTACTCAGGACCCACCACCCGACAGATTGCACATTATTATTTTTTATAAAGTCCACGGCCACGGCTGAAAAACACGAATCAAGTCCCATTTGCAAAGGGAGGCAACTCCAAAATGTTGCCCCCCGACCGGCTCAGCCTACCAGAATTCGTGGACCCGATGTCAGCGTGGAACGACTATATTTTTACATCTGCATACCTCGGAAATCCATGGAGTGTACTTACATACTGCCATTCTGCTTCAGGTACAAATCAGGAACCACATCACCGAATTATTGCCCATTGCCTTTTCAAATAAATTAACACATTTTTTCAACAAAATACAAAATATAATAGACCATGGAGAAATATAAAAGATACATGTTGCTCCAAGAGCATTAGAAAACAAAGTGAACTTTTTTTTAAAAATTTCAGGATTTCCCTCCGAGATTTTCAAGAGAAGAAAAAAAAAATTATATGAAGAACACTATAGAAGATTCGGCGGAAAAAAGGAAATAAAGAAGGAAGAAGAAAAATACATATACCGGGTTTGAAGATAAGAGACAAGTGAGTGAAATGAAAAGAACCAAGAGATGAAACATGAACAGATCATGTAAAATTTTGAATGTTCGTGAATGTAGTGAAGAAAATGATTGAGAGATTCGAGGTGAATGGCTATGACATGAAAAGAGAAAAAAAAAATATACGTGAGAGAGAGACAGAGGTGAGATAAGAAAATGTAAGAGAGTGAAAAACGACACGAACAAACCACGGTAAAAGCTGTAAATAATATTAAAAATTAGCCGAAAATAGAAAATTACGAATTTGCAGAATGGGAGGTAGCCTCATGCGTCAATTGCATATGGAACAGCATCGAAAATCTCTTTAGCTGTATGTCTCCTCCAGGAATGGTTTTTTACGCGTAGAATTCGGTATGCAGAATATGTAGAATATGTAGAAACCGAGTAGAATATAAACAAACTAATAACTTTTATCAATGTTTTCAGAAGTTTGTCACCTTATTCGGTATTATTTTCTGCATATTATTCTACATATTCTGCACGAAATTGGATATTCTACTTTACATATTCTACGCGTAGAATATGCGTGTAGATATAGAATTGAATTCTTTATCTCCATCTCTGCTCTCCGCATGTATCTATTCCTTACATGCAACTGATGAATAGGGAAAATGAAGAGCTAGCGACTCAGGTTTTTTTTTTTTGTAAAACATATAAGCTTTCGTTATCATGTTTCGGCACTATTTTAAAATCATTTTACATGTCCTATAGTAAAAAAAAAAAAAAAAAAAAAACCTCAGTTCACTAGAAAGAAAAACTTTCAAAATACAGTTGCCTGATTCCGGATTTGCACCTATATCTCTAAAATGTACGCAGACTATTTAATCATTGGGCCACTGTAGCAATTGCTCACCACAGTTTATCGAGGAAATACAATAGCACAGTAAGATAAAAATACATAAAATTTACTAGTTTCATCGGTTACATGTAAGGAATCGATACATGCGTATGGCTCCGGGTTACAGTCTCTTCCATTATGTATCAAAGCTACGCACAACACGTTTACACTGACAAAATCAATATCATGTGAAAGGCTGACATAAAAGAAGCAGGTAAAAATTTGACTAGCCAACAAAAATAAATCTGTGAAAATAAAAGAAACCTAAGTAATAGGATTCAGTTTTATTTCTGCTGGGAGTTATCGGTGATTGGTGAATATGATAGATTGTACATATATGTACGCAACTGCCAATTGGTGTACGCAATATCCACTTATTCAGCATGTATGCAAGTGCTACTGTGCGCATCTGCTGAGTCACCCTTACGTATTATATACCTAGTCAGTCAACTTAAATCTGCCGAAAATAATAGTGGGGTCAAAAAAATTCTTACATGGGCCTTCCCCCCTCCCGCCCCTTCAAAATAAAAACAAGTCGACGATTATGAGATTAAAGCGGACCAAAGTTGAAGATAGCGAACGATGGGCAGAGAATCCATATAATAAAAATTGGGAACATCATTTAGATCGGCTAAGTATATACATATTATTACTTATGACGATATTTTTAAAATACGAAAAACTCCAGACGATATTCCAGCGCAAAGATTATTTAGTATCGTAAGTCGGTCGATTCGTACGAACGCTTCCTTTACCTTGTATCAATTGAACCGTTACCTTAACTAACCGTTATATTGAAGGTGCACGTTGCCAGGTTTTGCATTTCCTTAAAATGTAATAACATGATAGGCTAGTATGTTGCAGTGTAATAGTAGACAAACAACAGCTTTACTTTCACGATAATTTTTCTTCCCAATCTTTCTTCTCTTTTTCTTCTACTTTGTCTCCTCCACCAATAGCATTATAAAAGCACACAACTAAACATTATTATAAAAATTATAAATTATTAACAATATTATAAATTCGAATTAGTTTCCAGTCTAGCGTTCATTTTTTTAATTTTTTTTTTTTTTTTTTTTTTTTTTTGCAATTCTATATAATATTTTGAAAACGTTCATTATTTACGTCCGATGGTCGAACAAAAAAGAGTCCATAAATCCGACATAATTGAAACCGAAAGAGGCGAGAGCACCATAGAAATTATTATGTTCGCAATAGGTAACTAGCACACACACGTTTATTTGCATTCACACGGTAGATAAGTTTAGTTAGGTTAGGTAGGTACTACTTGAAAATCACGCAGCCATTGAAAATATTTATCTCCCAGTGACTCAGTTTCGAATAAAGGTCAAGTTTGAGTAAGTTATTTCAAAAGAAAAATGATACACGAGCTGTTGAAGAACGAAATGATTTTAAAGTGACGAGGGAGTGAGGTGAAGAAACAGTAAAGGAAGAGCAAATATGCAAACCGATTAAGCAGGGCATTAAAATACCTAGCTGAGTAAATGACAAGAAGTACATGATGAAAGCAGAGGAAAAAAAAGTACAACGGACACCTGCGGATTAGGCTTAGAAGTCATTACTAACCACGCGTCGGAGAAATTATGACCGAACGACCGACTTATTATACAAAAATGAGAAAAATTTGCGCTAGCATGCGCGCGCACTAACGTATAATTTTTTAGTGGTTCCTAAGTTTTGAAGACCAGCTATTGAGTCAGAGGAGAGGCAATTTTTCATAAAAACGAGATTCTAGATGGGTGTTGACTGGAATTTGAGAATGTCTGACCAAACAAAGGAAAGAGATGGCAGGCGTAGGTCCCATTAAAAAAGTAAAAAATCGTTATTACAGTAACGAGCAATCTAGCACAGAAGAAAGAGCATTCATAAAGGAATTAATATGTTTACAAAATTTTATTAATGGAATATATGTTGATGGTTTTCCTGTAAGTATGTGGTAGAATGTCCCTGGCCCAACTCTCCTTCCTGCCCCACAAAAGGGCATGACGTGTGACTATTTTCAGTTCTTTTTATTTTAGTTAAAAATAGGAGAGTTACATAAAAAACAGTGCAGTAAGTAAAAAAATATATTCGACAAAATATTCAGTAAAACAAGTTTCGACTAAGATTCACTTCGGAGTCACAATTGAGGTCCTATAGGCTTGCAAAAGTTAGATATGCTTTGTTACAATATACTCGAATTTTCACTAAATTTCATACTTTTGTTATTTAAATACCAATAGAACATACACAACTTCTTCAGGTTGTATCACCCTAACTATGACACAGAGGTAAATTTGGTCAGAATATCTTTTTCAGAAAATGTTATATGAAATACTGTTTTACAGAACAATTTTCCTCATAACTCAACTCAGTTTTTAGCAAATTGAAAATAACTAAAAACAGCCTACATTAGACCCTCTGTGAGAGAAGCAAGTGGGATTGGGCTGGGACTTTTTACCACGTACTTAGAGGAACATCACCAACACATTAAAGCAATGAAACCCTTCAAGTATTGATGGAACCACTGCACTTTGTTTATTGATAAGATATATTCGCCAGTAACAGCCGGTGGTGGAATGGCTGGGTGTTTAAGTTCACCACTTTTAGCTGAAAAATGACATGTAGGATATTAGTTCGAATTACCAAGCTGGAAGTCCAACATCTGGTGACCCCTGATGTGTGCTGGACATGCATGCACCTTAGTGGTGTGTGGCAGAACTCATCATCATTCTCCTTCCTTCTCCAAGTATCCGATAGTTAGCACCTTGTCCTTATGTTTATCATGTAGGTTTGTTTGTCAATTACGTCTAATTTCATAATAAAAAAATTTTATTAGCGCTGATTTCAATAATTTCAGTAGATTAGGATGGAGAAATTTTTAAGGGTTATTTTTCTTTCCTATTGTACTTTTAAGTATTTTTTAAAAGTTGTTTTAATTTTCCGATAAAAATTATTTTTCACCCAATGCTTTTTTGGTTCATTATTTATATTATATTTAGGGGAAATTTTGATTTGAAAGAAACATTTTTTTAAATATAACTCAAAATTCAAACAATATCTAATTTTTTAAAAAACAAATAATATGAGACTACCATAGAATCACCCTCAAAACAAGTTAATCGACATCGGAGCTCATGGTGAAAAGTTGGGCTGAAAAGAACTTATAAAAAGATCATAGAAATGGATTAAACTGATAATTCCCTCTTTAAGCAGTCATACCATAGAAAGGTGGGGCAATGGTATATAAGCACTTTCAAAATTTTGAACTGAATATCTTATTTTCGAGTTGAATGTTTTGGAAAAGAGTTAAAACCTTGACGATCACCGTTCAATCAACTATTAATATATTTATATCAACAAATCGATGTACAGTACCTATACCGATAGCTGCATATATATAAATTTTTTGTTTAGAATTCCTGACCCAAAAGAGCGACTGGCATTGTAAGTCCTACCCATAGAATAATACTTCCAGCAGTACGTACTGCGCCAGGGACGGATTCACAATTTTGACACTTGAGCCAATTACATTTTGCCGCTCCAGTCTAAAACAAGACTCTAATTTGGGTCAACCAATCTGAAAAAATTTTTTTGAGAACCTCGAATTCCCTTAAAAATTTTCTTCTCAAACTGTTGATCTTTTTTTAATAAGAATTTGCCGCCCCAGACCACCCTTGAAAATTTGGCACCTTGTGCTAATGGCTCGTTCGCCCTTTCTAAATCCACCCCTGCCCTGCGCCTCAAATATTCAGAAAAATACTTCTCGCATTACATGGCGAAAGGAAATTGATGGACTTTTTGGTACCTTCTGCGTCTGTATAAGTAGAAAAAGATTATGCAAAACTTTTTGCTGGTTGTCTTAATGATCATTTTTAGTGATCAATATCCTCGCATTTGATGCCAGATCTGTAAATTGACTTCAAATTTTAACGTTTTCAGGGTACATGAATCTCGTATTTTAGGTAAACCTGATTTTCTCTGTACTTACTTGCGTTAATTAAAACGTTGGCATAAAATACAATTTAAACGCAGAGAAAGTACATCCATGTGCAGAAGATTTCACTGCCTTCAATTCATTTTTAATGATTCGTACCTATACCCGAACGTTTCATTAGAAATTACTTGTCAGGTTATCAACGTAACTATTAAAACAAAATATTCATTTTATCCAGATTACAAAGCGAAAAAGGGCACAAAAAAAAAACGCAATCAAAATTATGCAAAAGATACCTAAAAAAGTTTTTACACCGTGTATGTTTTCGTTCGATTTTTTAAAAATTTAGTCAATTTTACAGTTCATCTGACAACAGGTAATTTGCAACTTATGTGCGTTTTTGACTTCGTTATTGACCGTAACGTATAGGTAGGTACATAATATTATTAGGTATATACTCTGCGTTTGAAATAGTTTTTTACGGATGAGTTGGAAAATTATATTGTTCTTCGTAATATTTGATTATTCTACGGCGTCAAAAATTAACGTACCTATAACTACCCAATGTTTACGAAACTGATGCTCTCGCAGTGTGATCTACATCTCCTGGAATACACTCTAATAAATTCGAAAGCGTGCAGTTTCCGTTATACTCAACCAGCATTTTTATTTTATTAGTATAATACATATTTTTTTTTTTTTTCGTTTTTTTAATTTTTTTTAAAGAATATTGCATTAGGAATGATAACTTATGCGACATCATTGCGGTTGCTCTATGCACCATTATGTGGTGGTGTAGGTATCATTCGTAAACACAGTCACTTTCACTGAGAATGCATACCCACGAAAAAAAAAAAAAATTCTTGTCCACGGTACGATAAACAAATACAGTGGTAGGCATCGGACAATATACGTGCTCGGTTTTTAATGAATTTATCGCTTTTTTGTTTTCGTAAAATGATTTTGAATTAAAGTCCAACGGAACACGAATGTCCTTTTCGTATTTTATCGCTGGTGATGATGTCTCATTAATTTACAATGAAATTTCATATTTTGTCGACTCACGTGGGTGTCGTGGCGTAACAGCGCGAAATCTTACTTTCCGTTGTTTTTGCTCATTGTCTGGTTCAACGTCCGTTAGTTTTGTTTCAATTTCAAAAGTATCCAGGAATGGAAGCGTGGGTTTGTTTTGTATAAGCAACAATTTTCTGGCAGAATTTTCGCGATAGGTGTGAAATTTTATGCCTTTTTTCAGCGAGTCTATAGTGTATACCAATAATTACCTACAGATAATCCATTCTTGAAAATAACAGCCAAAGCTTAGGTCAGTGTTGTAGTGACGAGTAGATTTGGGGGTTAAAATACCGAGGAAACACGCCCAAAAAAAAGGTGTTTCTGTGCACAATCAAACTGATAAATTCGTTTTTTTTTTGGGGGGGGGTTTGGCTCATGAAACCCCCCTCCTAGAATATTTAATTATTGTTAGACTACGTCTTCAAAATATTGCAGTTAAGCTAACAGATTAGTAACATCCTTCTTTTTAAGAGATAATTATAAGGATGATGAGCATAATGATAGACGAGGAAAGAAAAAAACAGATAATTCCGGTGGCTAATTCAATAGAATTTTCTATCGAGATGGGCCTATATTGTTAATTTGATGTGATACATTCCTCACAACTCCAGAAGAATACATTTTTTCTGCTTGTACATTTCATAGAAACAGGTGTTTCTAGAGAAACTCTCCGAACTTGTAGAGTAGACAGAACACGATAGACGCAAAGTAGGGTTTGAAATTTCGTAGGACATGCCACTACCAAAAAACAAGTTGGTCTATTTTTCGTTTTTTTGTCTTGTCAATTTTGTATCAATGAACCCTGTTGTCTAACTTAATCTACTTATTACCACAAATTCATCGTAGTAAATAAAAAATAAAAATAAAAAAAATTTCGAGAGTGTTGCAATTTATTTGGGGGCTAGGGCCTCTGGCCTTTCTATTTGTGCCTATGCAAAACAGATTAAAGCAAATAAAAAATGTTTAATAAGCGTACGTTGTAATTCTTAAAACGGTTAAGGATATAGATGTACAAAAAACATGACAAAAAACAATTTATTAAATTTACCTCAAAATTGTTATGCAACCGATTTTTTCACTGAATAGACCCATAGTGCTCATTACGAAAAACAAAAAAAAAAGTGTTCTGTTCTATCTTGTACAGTAGAGGTGCTCCAGTTTCCTAAAGTTGTAGTAAAAAATATAAAATAAGTGGGTAGATACATAAGTTATTGGTTTAATTCTTCAAATTGATTTTAACAATAAAAAATATGAAGAGGACTGTTTTCTTTTCTCATCCGGTGAGTAGCCCCTCTATGGATTTACATACTAAATAACAATTTTCAAGTAAACTTCTTAATATTATTTTTTTGACATAATACTTATAGTTCTTTTAGTGGTGATCCGTCAGGGTGGGCAAAGTGGGCGCTACCCACCCTCAAATCTATCCGGGACATGGGCATAGCCAGAGGGGCAGCGGAGCCCAAGACCCCTAAATTTCCAAAAAAAAAAAGGT
This sequence comes from Ericerus pela, assembly GCA_011428145.1. Lineage (NCBI taxonomy): Eukaryota > Metazoa > Arthropoda > Insecta > Hemiptera > Coccidae > Ericerus > Ericerus pela. Next base: position 240,908 of record WOFM01000613.1, read on the forward strand.
TTTAAAAAAAACTTGCAGTTGAAAGAAAGAATTTAAAAACCATACTATTTTTTGCAGGGGTATTCTGGGGAATATTTATATGAGCCCCTCTCTAACTAAAACGAAGTTTAATTTATTTATTTTATTCAACTTCACAGCACAATAAGGAATCGAAACTTATAATATTTTCGAATCCCTAATAGGAAAAAGAATTCAGAAATAAATATAATTTTTTTTTCAGACTAATAACAGAAATTCGAAAACAATATTCTCGAATTTATACACGTCATCATAACGCTTCAAGGTCACCTGAAATCTTGAACATGAAATAAAAAGTACGTGAGAATTAAATTCCCACGCACACCAATAATTTTCATTGATACAAAAATATTTTAAATAATACAAATGCATCAATGAACTCGAAACAAACATTCATTTATACTCATATCAATGAACGTAATTAATTGATACCTACCACCAAAATTGTAGGCATCTAAACAAAGTCAGGTTTATTTCCCGCTATGTGAAATAAATCAAAGACCAAATAAAAAATGCAACTTTGCCGACTGATAAGAAGTCAACAAAAAAATTGTAAATCATCCAGTTGCAGAAATTAATTCATTAATTATAACTGCACATACATCAACAACTCATATTACGTTTACCTAATCCGTAATTAAGAGTGAAATAATAGTCCGCTAATAGTAATGCATATATTACCTGTAAACTACATTTAAGTTTACATGTAAATGTATACGTAATATACAGGCGAATTCATAGGCTAAGTTACGCATATACAATACGTAATTAAGAACAGTGAATTACCCACCACAATATATGATAATAAACAATGTGCAAACTAACTGTAAATTTACCTGTAAATTTACCTGTAAATTTACAGGTAAATCTACACGAATACAGTAGGTAAACTCATACCTATCAACCAAAATATATTTACCCATACACCATGCGTAAATATACACTAAAATATACACGTAGGTTCCCACGTAATGGCGACTGAAAAAATTATATATATGTAAGCTCTTTAGAAAATAATGAAGAATCATGTAGACACAATCTTTCATCTTTCCATACTTAAAATCCATCAATAGATGAATATAATACAAATCTAATATATATATGAGAGATCTCTGCAACTCACTATATCAGCGAGTGCGAAACACAGACAGAAACTGTGGTTATTTTAAGAATGTGAATACATATTCTTACATCCCCATTCTTCGAGGGGGAGCCGCACTAGGGAAAGAACTGAGCTGATCGTTTACTAATTAGCATTCCGTCTTCCTCAAGATCATCCCACTAGCTTGGCATGTATTGATAATTTGTAAGCTCTTTAGAAAATAATGAAGAATCATGTAGACACAATCTTTCATCTTTCCATACTTAAAATCCATCAATAGATGAATATAATACAAATCTAATATATATATGAGAGATCTCTGCAACTCACTATATCAGCGAGTGCGAAACACAGACAGAAACTGTGGTTATTTTAAGAATGTGAATACATATTCTTACATATATAATTTTTTCTAGCTGCCCCCAGCAAAAAGAAAAGAAAGTTGAGGATTAACAATATCCTCAACATACCTACGTAGATGCGGCAAATACAAAGTACAGAAAATAAAAGATCGGCTAAAAATATAAAATGATTGATCAACTTGCCGTACACCCAAAATCCAAGGAAAGCATGGCAAATACCTAAAAAAGGTCTTTACTAAGAATGCCGTCCTAAATAAATATAATAAAACGTCAACCTTCTAGATAAAAATATATCTAGTGACAAAGAAACAAAAGAAACACACATCTTTTGTCTCGCTTACAATATTCAGTAAAAGGTCTTCATAATAAACATCTGAAGGCAATAAAAAACGTTGCTAGCTAAGCAGCAATGATAACATTCTTGAAGGACAAAAGAACACAAGTTAGGAGACTAACTCTTTTGTCCCCATCACAAATGCATTTCAGATAAAAAACCTCACAAAAAATCAAGAGTTTGTAATAAACTTACTACTACAAACACACCTGCCCCGTAGAGTTCCAGCACTATTGGACCACGTGATTGCAGATAAAATAGATCGCAAAACCCAATACGCACAAAGATAGTCAACTAATTCTTCACTCACTTTTTAACAGTCTTTGAAGAATGTTTCCAGTTGACTACAATTACATATTTTTGTGCGTTATATTTGCGATCCTTTTTTCCGGTACTTTAATTATTATTGTGCGATCTTATGCTATATGTTTAGCGAAAAATTATATTTGTGATTTCCAAGCTCGAATAGCAAGGAAATATTGTGTCTGTTCGCCGGAAATTTGAAACTCGCAGCCATTTTTTCGCTTTTCAAATTACTTTAAAAAACTTAAATCGCAAAAGAACTTAGGGTTGTTCGCAAAACTGAAATTTTCGAGCCAACCAGAGACTTGAAGAGGAATCTACTGATCTTCAATCTTCTATAAAGAAAAACGTAAATCCAGCAATTGGTAAGTACACGTTCATCTTACTGATTATTCAAAGTGTGGATCTGGAGATTATGTCGAATCTCCAAATCACTTCGCCGTGCGTGTAAAAATTCAGAGTCCAAAAAGGAATTTCGCGCAACCCAAATTTCGTCTATTAATAATTAAATTTTGATCTTTGACAAAAAACCGAAATTAAGAAAAATTAATAAAGACGGGATATAGGCGTATTCTCGGGAAAATACTACGTAAGCAATATCGGAAGCCATATTGAAACGCTCCGTAATTATTCTCGAACCAGTGCGCTAAGGTTTGAGACAAAAATACGTAATTAAATAAAATTCCTCGAATTTAGCCTAATGAATTGAAGTCCTCGAAATCCCCAAAAAATTTTGAGAAAAAAAATAACCAAAAATTCCTCGAAGTACCCAAAAAATTTCGAGAACCAAAAATAATAAAAATTAATTTCGCGAATACCACAGGGGTGAACAAATAAATAAAATGTCATCAAAATTAATTTCGTATGTCCCACAGGGGTGAATGAAAAAATAACTTCCCAAAATAAAATCGCTTATTTAAAAAATTGGTAGTGAATTTTTAAATTAAACAAAATCGCGACCCTATTTGGAAAATTGTAATTGCACCCCAGGGTCACGCCAAAATTTTTTTTAGGTCTCAAAAACTTATAAAAAATTACAAATCGCAAACCTATGAATGGGAATTTTAGCCTAATGAGGACCTAAATTCAGAACGATTTGTAAACAAAATTATGAGACAGGCTATTAAATACGAACTAGAGACCTATGGACGGGACTTCCGTTCTTATAAAGACCAAAAATCAATAGTTCGTACCAAAAAATTAAAGATAGGTTCAATAATACGAAGTGAAGACCTATGAAAGGAAAGTCCGACCTACCCAGGACTGGACAAAATAAATTAATTTCGTATTATCAAAATTTTTTTTTGGAATTTATCAGACAAATTATTAACCTAGGAATGGGGGAATTTAGTTCAATGACAACTTAAATTCATATAATAATTCGTGAAACATCCCCAAATAATAGATAAAATATGAAATTATAATAAATTATCCAAAAAACGAATTATTTGGAATACCTAGGACCGGAAAAATTAGTCAAGTAAAGGATTAATTTTTAATAATAATTCGTGTAAAACCCTTCCAAAACAACGTAAAAATCTCAAAAACAAAAAAAAAATTTTTTTTGAGATCCATAAAATTACGTACAGAAATTTGACGAGCAAAATGAAATATTTTCCAATCAAAACAGAATTTTTTGGAAAATTAGTCGCGACTCAGAAAATTCTGAGAAACGATCATTCCATGGGTCATCGCAAAATTTTTTTTAGGTAAAATAAACTTGGAAAAAATAATTTTGCGCCCACTCATTTCTTTCAAAAAATACCCTCATTGAACTCTACTTAGATTCCGTCTCATCAGCCGGAATCTATATCCAAGAACTCGACCTCCTGATGACATCACCAAACATCACCCTTATTGATGCCTGAAAGCAGATTCCGGTCATCAACGGAATTATGGACAAACTGCGGACACCACCTCCGGTAATTCAGTCCCAGAGGTTACTACTGGCCCGCAATTACAGCCGGAAACTATTAGGCCACCTAGGCCTAATAGAAGCCATGTTCCCATTGGCCTTCACCTCAAAACAGATGAACACCACCTCCCCAGCGCCACACCGTGTTCGCACACCATCCCTCGAATCAACCACCAGCCAGCAGGAGCAACATCAGCCGCCTGCTGAACAGAACTGGGAACAAGAGATGTGGTAGGAGGAACGGCGATGCGAGGAGCAGCGGAAAGCTGAGCAAATTGAAGCCGATTGCCGACGCCAAATGGCGCTACATGAAATGGCGCAGAGAGCCGCTGAGGACCATCTGCAAAATCCTGCTTAGTAGATTTTGAAATTCTAACCCCAAAAGGTAAAATAGTTCAAATTACCGCAAAAACGTTAAATAACATAACACAAAATTTGAAACAACCTGACCTAACAGAATTTTACAAAAATTTTCCTGAACATTCGGATATAAAATTCTCAAAAATGGAAACTGAGCATACGATTGACCTATTATTAGGTAATGATTATATGTGGTCTTTTGTAATGCAAATCGAACACATCTCACCGACTATTACTCTGATTGAAACAGAATTTGGACATATGTTACTAGGTATGCTTCCTAACCAGACCAAAGTCGATGAACCGTTTACGCTTCTCTTCTTCAATAATCCACAAGAAGTTGAGAATATATGGCATTTAGATGTTATAGGCATCAAATCAAATAATCTGGAAGAAGCCCAAGCGGAAGCTGAAGCTTTAAGACTATTTTACAAAAACGTAGAAATAGTCAACAACAGATACCAGATAAAATGGCTATATAAGAATTATCCGCCACTCTTGGCTGATAATTATAACCTAGCCTATAAAAGACTGGAACATCAATTGCCTAAAATGCAAAAGATGCCAGAATTTTTCAAAAAATTTGACGAATATTTCGAGATGTTAACAAAGTTGGAAATGATAGAAAGAGTAGATCCAAAACAACCTGAAGAAGTTATACATTATCTCCCTCATAAAGGAATTTTGGATCTAACAAAAAGTTCTCCACAGAGAGTAGTATTTGATGGATCGGCAAAAACAAAACAATCAAAACATTCAATAAATGATTGCATGTTTAAAGGAGCAAACCTTTTACCAGATTTGCTCCAAATATTAATATCTTTTCGCAAAGATACCTACTCTATAATAGCGGACATTAAAAAAGCCTTCTATCAGATAGGGTTACATCCTGATGATAGAGATGTAACAAGATTCCTATGGGTAAAAAATCCATCGAAACCTTTAATAAAAGATAATATAATTATCTTTAGGTTTCGACGAGTACCATTTGGAATAGTCACGGCACCATTTCTATTGGCAGCAATATTAATGCACCATTTCCAACAAACAAACCCAATTTTCTACGAAAAATTTGCAAAAAATTTGTATGTAGACAATTTGGTAACATTGTTACCAACACATCAAAGTTTGTTAGCCCTACACAATGAAGCTAACAAACTCATAAAAGATATTTCAATGGAACTATCTCAATGGGGAACAAACTGTGTCCCATTAAGAAAAGACTTTGATCCCGAACATGCATTAAGCAAACCTCAGATCAAAGTCCTCAGATTGACATGGGATATGGATAATGACATAATATTCATTAGTTCACCAAAACTAAAGGATCAAAATCATAACTGAACAAAACGAATCATTTTAAGAGCCATTTCCCAATTTTTTGATCCACATGGTTGGTTTGCACTGGCATTCATTCCAATTCATTCCATCCAGAGCTTTCATCAAACAACTCTGGAACAAAAATTTCAAATGGGACGAACCTTTCACTTCAAACGATAGCGACGCAACTGGTAAAGAATCCCAGAAAATGCATAAACTATGTTCTACCAAGGCAAATTTACCCAGGTACTTATGACCCGAGTAAATGCCAACTACATATCTTTGTAGATGCCTCAAAAACAGCTTTTGCCATGGCAGCATTCTTACGTTTCAGTAATCCTGAAACAAACAAGAGTGCAGTCAGATTTGTCTTAGGAAAATCAAGAATTGCCCCAATGAAAACTGTAACAATTCCCAAATTAGAATTGTTAGCAGCACTCATTGGAGCAAGAGTGGTGCACAACTTACGTAAACCACTCGACTTAGGTAATAGCCCAACATATCTATGGTCAGACAGTAAATGCATTCTAACATGGTTGTTAGAACACAGAGAACTGACCCAGTTTGTATTGAACAGAGTTATCGAAATTAAAAAAGTAGAAAATCTACAATTTCGATACGTACCTTCAGCACAAAATCCAGCAGACATAGGCTCAAGAGGAGCAATGGTGGAAGACATCTTCTACACTAACTGGTGGTCAGCTCCTGAATGGCTTAGAAACAGTCCTGATACTTGGCCAGTAACTGACCTACACATAATCCAGTCATTACCTGACACAACAGAAGAAGAGCAAACTACACCAGTTTTCTCTACTTTGAGAGAGTCATTAAACACTTCTGAAAAACTTTCGGAATTGTTACCACAAGACTACGATAAAATGTTTGACAGTCACAGACCTGCAAAACTCAATAGACAACTTAAATATAGGAAAATAAAAATACTCAAATTTAAGTTCAACACAATCAACCACGCTTATGAAGTTAAAATATTTGCTACATAAACAGAACAAGAACTGAATCAAAATGACTCAGAACTTAACCAACAAGAAATCCAAGATAGTTCACAGCAAATCCTGGATTTATCATCTAAACCAAATAGACTCTCTCAAAAAACAATACCGTATGAAACATTCACACATGAACCAACTAAAACACCGTTCAATATAAACATAGAAAATTTCAACACTCTAATCAGTCTTAAGAGAACTTTCTACCATTGCCTAACAGCAATAAGAAAGTTTTCAAGAAAACAACTTAACAGAAATAGGTCGATTTCACCATGGGCAATATTACCAAACAATTACCAATTCGCACTATTATGCTTCATATATGCAGATCAGAGAAAACACTTCTCTGATATATTCAAAGTATTATCAACATATAATGCACCACAATATGTGGCATATGAAAAATTCCACATTGTTATAGACGAATCAGGACTGTTAAGACTTTGGAATTACATACCAGTAACACCATTTACTGAAGATATACTATCTCCAGTATTGTTACATCCGAAGTACCACTTAACAAAATTAATACTATTAAATGTACATACATTAAATAGTCATACTGGCATAAAGTTTACGATGGCAGCATTTTGTAGAACATATTTTACACCAAAGGCAATGAGAATACTACCAAGTATTCTCAAAAAATCTTGCCTTATATGCAAAAGGCTAGATAATAGACCTTATGCACAACCAACACACTCAGGAATGCCGTATTTCAGACTAGTGCCTTTCACGCATCCATTCACCTACACGGGAGTGGATGTATTCGGTCCATATTCAGTATTTGATGAATATCTACCAAAAAAGAAGAAGACACTAGCAACACCAACCACTCCGGTTTACAAAAAATGGATATTAATTTTCACATGTCTATCCACCAGAGCCATATACTTTCTATCCCTGTCGTCACTGACCACAGGAGAAATATGGGTAGCTTTCCAAACGTTCTTTGGTGACTGTGGAACACCCAAAGCAATGCTGTCAGACAGCGTGGCCCAGTTCAAACTGATAGCAACAAACTTGCCACAGTTCTGGGAAGCAATAATGTCTGACAGCATCATAAAGGATAAACTCCTACAAAAAGGGATCACGTGGCATTTCACGCCACCCAAAGCTCCTTGGTATGGTGCCACATATGAAAGGCTGATAGGAGTATATAAGCAAGCATTCGAACGTGTCATGGGGCCACATTCACATCATCGTCACAATTTTCAAGCTGCGCTTAAAAATATACAAGTGATGATGAATGAACGTCCCCTCTGTCCAGCACAAGACAAGGCGGAACAGATGATGCTGACCCCAGCACACTTTATGCATGCTAAACTCAGAAATTTCACCTTAGACCTAGATAAACCCTGAGAGGAAACAACTCTAACGGCAAAAAATCTAAAGAGTCTATGGAGAAAAGACCAAAAAAATTTACAACAGCTTTGGGCGGCATGGAAAAGCCTCTATCTTCCCTAAAGACAAAAGCAATGCTTATCACACAGTAAATTTCCAACCAAGAGTTGGAGATATAGTCCATGTCCTAGACATAATGGCAAAACCAGGTGTCTACAAATTAGCCACAGTAGTCAACCTGTTGACATCACGTGATGGACAAACACGTCACGCAGACATTAGGTTACCTAGCTCAAAAATTGTGAGCAGACCTATTAATTTTTTAGCACCACTGGAGCTAAATACTAAAGAATTAGCGAACCAAACTTAACAAGTTTAACTCCTACTTCACAGACCTGTAAAAACGCACAAAGACTCACAAATTTAAAACCCCAATGGAAAGTGGCACCATTGGAGTTAGTTATCTTTAAAGTCAAGACAGCCCTTGTTCTGCCAAAAACTTACTCTCACTGTCCAGCAACCTCTTCAGGATAATAGCGGGTGAGAGGTGATAGCAGGTCGCGACCAACCGAACTAGAAATTAAGATAATAATTGTCTCAATTTCACTATCAGACTAGCAAACACTAATACACACAATCTCTTTTCTTTCCAGAGTCACTCCTGTATGGCACCAACCAATAAATTACCCCTCCAGCCTCCTCGAACCCAATCTGCAAAGTCTGCAGGGGTACAACTCCACAGTTGGAGACCCCCAAGGCCTCCAACATAAACAAAAAAAAAATTAGTTGTTTTTTTTTGTACATAGTTTTTTGTTTACTTGTTTGTTGTTGTTGTACCTCCATAAAGTACAATTTTTTTATGTTTTTATTTCTCTATAATAAACAATAATTTTGTACTTCTGTCTATGTACTTTAATGATTTTTTACAGGCCTACGAACGACCAGTCTTGGAAGACTGGTTGTGGACACCGCCCCCAGTATCGTGGGCGTAGCCTACGATTCCTCCACGCGCCTGGCGGGCATTTGGAGAACTCCTGTACTGAAGCAATGTAGGTACAGGAGGACTGGGCTGAGGTGGTCGCCGACAGTCGGACATCAGGTGCGAGAAGGTGTGTGATGACGAACTACTTTTATAGTCCTCGGACGTTAAATAAACATTATATATTAAGTGCCAAACCATAGTGGTATCCTACCACTATACATACCACCAAACATCACGCGACCGTCACGGCTGAGTCCTTAACCTTGGAGAGTAGGACACATGTTTGACAAACGTTTTTCATTTATCTCAAGGTGTAAACATCCCACTACTAAAGTTTGGAGGGCTTTTCAGGAAATATCCCATAAAGCTAAAATATTAATAATTTTCTTTGACAACGTATATACCTACATACCTAAAATATTCTTTACAAACTTTTCTGGTTTTGTCATTTTTTTAATTTTTTTTTTTTTAAATATGGAACCCTTTGTAGGCTGCAGTCAAAAGCTACAAAATAAATAACATTGACGCAGAGTGAATTAGCAAAATTTATAATTAAGGCTCTTTTCTGACCATTTTCAAAACCGAAAAAAGCGACTCATTTTCAAGCTTAAGTTAAATTATTAGATAGGCATTTACTGTAATTGCTAATTAGCACAGAATCACCGGCAACTAGTCAGTTGTTCTTAGTTCAAATTACTATTTGAGTCTTGAGCTACCAACAGTTTATATTTGAGTGAACACCAAGTTTAAAATGGCTATAAAACGAAACAGGTATCTATGCCGATATTATTGAGATTTTTTTAGTGTGTCGATTGAAATAATTGATTGTAATTAAATTATTTAAGTTATGTCTTCAATAAATATTTTGTACTCATTAACTTAAACAGAAACATGTTTAACTCTTATAATATTTCAGAAGCTGTTAAGTATTTTCAACGTTTCATGGACAGGGACGTGAAAGCCTTCTTTATGGGGGTAGAAAAACGAAAATTGTCAATTAAAATTTTTGAAATTTCTAACAGCTAAAAAAAAGAAAATCATCGATTGGCCTCATTTTTCAACTAGTATAGTAGGTATATAATTTCCAATTTTTCCTACACCAAAATTTCCAACCGCTAGAAAATTTTGAAATTATCTAAAAAAAAGGTCATCAGATTCCACGATTTTCCAGCTATACGTATGGAACTAGTTAATTTTTCCAACCTTAAAAATATTTTTTGGGAGAAGCCCCCCGCATCCCGCCTTAGCTACGTCCCTGTTCATATACGACAAGTTAGTCCCTTTCTTCAGCTTTAACAATCATTTATCGGTGGAGATGGATGAGGTAACTTGATCTAGTTATTTGATACTCGAATTAAATACATTTGATAGCCTCCCCCCATAGAGGAAAATCTTTCCAGCGCAATAATATAGGCACTAGGATAAAAAATAAACCACTACGATTTCCCTTTATCTTTTTCAGCATTTGGTAGACCTTTTTCTTCATATAATAACATTACCCGGCTACAATTTTGTCAACTCTTCCACTTATCCAACTGATAGCTGCTAACCTAATTGCGTTGTCCACAAAAAATAAAAAATAATTATCGCATTATCATTTTCTCCTCCTCAATTAGGGACGTTAATAATAGTCAATCGAATAATTTTTTTTCTTCAGTTTTTTTTATTCTTTTTTTTTTTCTGCAAGAGGCCTTTTGCTGGCGCGACAAACGAGAGTTTTCAACTGCTTACTCGCGTTTAATTTACCATTGTTAAATGGAATTTCTGTGAGAACTGTTGGATTAGATGTGCTCTGCGAATCGACATAATCGTATCGCGGTATCGTCTTCTCGGTTCACCATCGACGGTGCATCGGCCGCCAAATTAGGCGTAACCGATCTCGCATCTTGGCGTTTATTGGAAAAATGGCGATAAATTAACGAATTTCGACGGACGACGACGTTATAGTATCTGGAGACGATTTGTTGACACTCACCCGCCGACCATATTACGGCTAAAATACTTTTTCAAGCATAAAATAATTTTTGCCATAGGCTATACCTATATAGTTCTTTACCTTTTTATTTCTCATTAAAGTGGCGAATAAAACGTTTCATTTGGGTACAAACGCAAGAGTTGTGTACATAATAAGCATGTCCGATGAGACGTTCTGCGTATTCATTTTTAAATGGAATGGAATGGAAAAAAAAGGCAAAAAAAAAAAATGTATGATCCGACGAGTGCTGCGTAATATACAACAATAATATGTTAATCTTATCATTCGAAGTGGTCGAGCATAATAAATCATACGAAATGAAAATAGTAATAGATGTGTTACTTCTTCTTGTTTTTTTCTGTTTTATTTTTCTCATATTTATCTCTCGTCTCCTACGAATATGAGCCAACAGAGAAGAAATATAATTTAGAGTGTGGGTGAACGGACAATGGATCCGGTAATTTTATACGCGAACCGTTTTCACGCGCCTTCAGTTTGGTAGGCACTTCGTTAGGTATAAGGTTCATTGCAGTACGCAATACAGCATTAGATTTGCTCGTTAGCAAACGAATTTATTTTTCTGCGCGAACGAAATGATTCGTTTCGAAGAGAAGAGCAGTTTACTGAGGAAATAACCATGGACTTCCTTTTGCCTATACCTGCAGTATACCAACCTAAACAATTATTGTCGTTATTCTCTCGAAACCATCGCAATATTGACCTTATTACGCGTAAGTTTTTGGGGTCCCAACGTTGAACGAAAAAGTGGACATGCAATTCACTAATCATATTGACTGTAGATATAGCGGAAATTGCTAACTTGAAATTCATCGAGCAGCTTTTAAGATTTAGGCTAGAGATACGCACGCCAATATTCGATTTGAGGAGGATTTCTTTAAAAAATTTACAACGGAAATAATTTTTCGTTTTCTAGTCTACCTATTAGACGTTCTTCATCTTCATCTTTGTTCTGATTTTTTTATTCTACGAAGGTTGGCCAACGCCTATATTAAGAGAACTATTTAACAAGAGCGAAATTCGTTAGTGTGCCATTGTTTTCGATTGCGTTCCTCAGTGAGCTTCTTTCATTGTTCTTACTTCTGACTAAAATTGAAAAATTTACATTCTTTTCTTTTAACCTCAAAATGCCTTAAGAACTTCATTATGCTTAAATAATTTGAGATTCGTTTACGATATTTTTTAAGGAGAAAAAAATGACAGGAAGTTGGGGAAAATGGTTGAGGATTTTGCTAAGAAAAGCCGACAGGTAAGGTTGGAAATTAATCGTAACAAATCAAAAATTCGGAACAATGAAAACCACTCCAAGGTACAGTTAAATAATTCAGCAGAAAGTCAGAAACAGAAGTCGTCCTAGAATACACATATTTCGGACAAATAATATAGATCAATGAATGAAGTAGCGAAGGGGTGTTCGGAAGTTCAAACCCCCCTCGTCAATCCAAAACATACGTAACTCCTTTCCTCAGAAATGGCTATTGAACGGGCATTCGCAAAAATGACATTGATAACCCTTTTCAGAATCTTGATTAGATAATATCATTCAAACATGAAACTTAAACACAAAACTCAAAAAGAACAAGAAAGAAGGAAAATATTAGAATGGGAAGAGTTTTGGCACTAAAAATGATATACCTGGTGTCTGGTGGAAGGTTGTCGATACTTAATATTTCAGTATTAACTCGGTACGAGAAGCATAAAAGTGGTGTTAACATGTTGCCGATCTTTAAATTTTACGGAGCTGGGTAGGAAAAATGAGCAACAAAAATTTTTTCGTACGCAGAACATAGTACCTAGCCACCGTAACTCTTTCATTTTTGAAAACAGTAAATTTTCGCAAAAATAGTTCTTCACTTATCTCGTCAAATTATATCCATAGTTACAATGGTATGAAAAATTTTTTGCTGCCCTTCTGTTCACCTTTGCCCCACAAAATTTAGAGATAAGACATCGTGTTAATATACTTCTTTTGTGCTTCTCGAATCTGATTGAACTGAAATATCAAAATTTCCTCAACCTCTCACCAGATACTTTATATGAGGATAAAATAACCATTAACACAAAAATACAAATTTTTGAGATCTCCACAATGGCAGGGAGTCAAAACATGTACCCCTCTAAGACCAAAATGAAAACATTTCAAATAATTCAAAAGCGCGAGGAAAGAAGTATGTTAAATATAGTCTGAAGAAGAAACTATTCGAAATACCAACAGATAAGGGAACGAACCAAGACAGAGGAAATATCTCAGCTAAAAAAGGAAGACTTGAGTGAAAACTTTCGGGTCATGTTGAAAAGATGACACGGGATAGGAGGCGGCAGATAGATATTGGAATGGCCACCATACAAAGCAGGGGAAGAGAAAGACCACTAATAACGTGGAGAGAAGATCTAGTGAAGAAGGCAGGTATTTAATGGAGAAATATAGCGCGAGATACAGAGAAAAATGGTGGATAATTTGGAAGACCTTTACACTTACGGGTTTAATAATTACAGAGCTATGTACTGCGCTGAAGTATATAGTTGAAGTAATGGTGTAATATTACTTAGAATAAGTCCCATATTGATATAAAAGGGTGTAATAACAAAATTAAATACAAATAAATTAATCTTAAAAATTTTAATTTTCTTCTTTCAACATCACAATGCTTTATAGGTACTACACAACCCCGTTCTTGCGGTGATATGCAATAATCAGAAAGGATAGGTTACAGTGCTAAGCTCATGGGCTAAGTAGGGTTTAGTCTACTTACGGGTACCCTCAAGAGAGGTACAAAATTTTTTGGTAAAGGTACCTATGCACTTTTACGCACACGTAGACACAAAAATTAAAAAACTGTTGAAAAAAACATTTGTCCACAATGCATTTAGCTCCTGTCAAACACGAAGAAGAGCCGAGAAATGGTAACATGAAGAACTCGACTTTCCATAAATTAAGTATATTTCATTTTTATATTTGGAAAAAGAAAATCTACATTGCTGTTTGAAATGCATCTCTCAACTTTTTACCTTCAATCCAACAATGTTTAGAGGTTTGTGAAAAATTTCTATTTTGTGAAAAGGTAAAAGTAGCATCACGTTTGCAAATTGAATGCGATATTTCTTCAGATTTCACCAAAAATTTTTTCTTCTAATCGTAGATAGACTAATTCAAAATTAACTGAACTTCCACTTTTCCCACACTGTATATTTTATGTTTCTTCACTAAAAAAAACTTCGAAAAACATGCGTTAGATTGTCGAAAAAAAATTCAATAAAAATAAAAATAAAAATGAATGAAATCCAATTTCAGTGAGTCAAAAAACATGAGATGGCTATAATTAGTAAATTGAAAGACCTTGTTTCTTCTCCACATTCATTCACACAGGTCTTTAGACTTTACTTATTTTCTTTTCAGCTTAATAATTGTTTGTTTTTAAGCATGTAGACTCAAGATTTTCGACGAGCTCATCACCGACGGGTTTCATTCATTACAATACTGCCTTTCTGAAGATTAATGTTACTGCACAAAATCAACGTATTCATGACTGCGTTTCAAATATTGTAACCTAATGTATTTTCTAACAAATAGATTATGAGAAATTTTGTGTTGGCCAGTAAATAGGTATATAACAACTAACCGAAGAATGCAGAATAACAGCCCGCCAGAAATATATTCTCTTATTGTACCATAACGAAATATCATCAAAGACGACGAGTACAACTAACGATATCGATCGATGAGAAAATCAGACCATTGATCTCGCATCTTCCCAACAAAAAAAAAAAAAAAAAACTTGATTACAGAATGTACAAAATATACCTCTTAATATCGCATTTGCTCTAGCTAAAGCCCGTTATAAATTATAATTTGTAAAAATTATATTTCCAATGACAATTTGCGTTGATGTCGGAACTAATTTTCCAGGCGAAATCGCAATCTGACTTTGCTGAAAGAACACACTCGTGAGATGACATTCGATTTATAGGACAATAGGAACATCGATCATTATCCAGTACATATATACGTCGATTTCTTCTTGTCAATTGTACGGATTAAATAAGATGCCACAATTTATTTCACACCTTAGGACATAAGTACCACGGTGTCGACGAAGACGACCAATTTCATTTAACAGTTGTGATTATTGATTTACATGACATGAGAAAGCTGAACAAAAAAAGGAAGATATGCAGCATGCTCCAAGTTCAAACTGATCGACGAGGATAACAGTTTTCTGAAGAAGTACGCAGGCGCCCAGCGAAGCAGTATCACTTGGGGGGGTGTAATGGCCTAATTTTTACAACATGTTTTTCAAAATTTATGATATTTTTGTCAAATATTGAGAAATTTGTAACAAAGTGCTAAATTTTCAAACAAGCAAAAAAAAAGGTTATTGTGTAATATTCAAATAAGGAAAACTTGGATGAATTTATACACATGTACACAGAGAAAGACACAAACACACATTTACCTAAGGTAATTTCTTTATAAATAATTACTCATTGTACAGTCAAGAAAGTTGCAATTATAGATAATTCTATAATTAATTGGTTTATAAATATAATTTAGCCTGTGATAACATTTTTATTTTCAGTACCCAGGTTCCATTTTACACTCGATTGTCATTTTTCCTTCCTTCTTTGCAATGTTTTTTCCAAAATTATCGATTAACATATTGAAATATTTTCCCTGTGTTTTGTATTTAATCTCAACATATCGATAGTATTACCAAAATCAATCAGGCAGAAAAGGAAATTCCATGTTAAGAAAACAATTTTGATAGTTTGTGGCAAGATTTATCAATTAATTTTTTTAGTTATCAAAATTTGATAATAGAAACAAATAAAAATGTTATCACATTAAACGTAATTCAGCCGACTGATGCTCTCTTTTTTCTTTTTTTTTCACATTCCCCCTCCCCCTGAATTTTTTTATATCCTGAAAACTGATATTTGAGAATAAGAAACAGTTTATATTAGTAGTTTTAAAAAGATTTAAAAGACATAGCCACATATAATTATGTAAACAATCTACAAAACCTTTCCTGCTAACAGGCTATTTGAGTGATGAAGAAAATTTATGCTTCAGTTACCTATTATCTTTCATTTTCAAATGTAAAGAAAAAGAGTCAAATTTTAAAATAGTACCCTAAAAAAAATACTGGTTTATTTGTCACATAATAAAATATGAGAAATCAAACTTTAGCTAATTTTGAAGCCACAACATCAAATTTGAAATGAGCACCCTAAGAAACTACTCCTATAATACCTATAATAAAATCAAATGTGAATTAAAAATTTTTCCCAATTTTACAACCCCTTTGGGTTGAAGAATAAGTTGAATGAAAAAATGAATGTAAAATTTGAAATCAGTAACCTCCAAAAAAAAATAATGATGTATCCCATAATAAAGTTTATAAACTCAAAATTGGCCCCTGGGGGTCAAACAATGGGTCAAATAGAAGAACAAACATCAAATTTGAAATCAGCACTCCAAAAAACATACCTATTCATTGATGTATTACACAAAAACATAAATAAATTCAAAATTTACCCTCTTAGCCTTCAAGTGGTTAAAGAATTGGTCCAATGAAAAAATGAAGAATAATAGTGTATTAATCGCCACTGAGAGATCAATTAGTATAAATGTTACTTATTAAGTTCTTCTTTTTGGTGGCTAAATAGAGATTATTATATCGTGATAATATTGATAGAAGGAATTAAAACAATTGTGGGGACTCATCGGTATGAGGTAAAGGGGCTCAGACCCCTCAACAACAGTTGCCACCCCAAAGGGCAGGCAAATAATAGTCCTTGTGACGTTAAACATACTAAATACGTTCGATCGTAATTACCTGCAAGTACATGCAGGTAATGTACGAGTACCAAATCGTGACACAATGAAACAATGTCACGATCCGTACACGAACCGGTCAACCATCTCTTATCACAGTAGGGGATGATGCAACCTGGCCACCCTCACAGACGTACGTATATTCTTACACACGTGTCTTAGTGTGCATGTAAATAAGCCGTATATAAACCACCCAAATCGGCTCTAAAATTGCCAGTGTTCGGTCTGGTTCTGGCTTACCCATACTTATGTACGAAGTGGCTGAACACGCTTAAATTCTGTAGAATTTCCTTCTGGTGAGAATATCTCTCACGACAAGGTATTCCACAGTGGTGACCCCGACGTGATTTTTGGCTACGTTGTGAGGTGTCCTTAGGTGCGTTGCGCTTTTACAAAAATTTGGGTGGCGAGATACTCGCTAGCTCAGCAAACACAAAAATTTTTTTGCAGACTAAATAACCTTTTAGGTCGTCAAAGTAGAGTCTGCTGAAGTGGGAATTTATACCCCTCTCCTTAAAATATATAAACAAGGAGAAACCAGACAGTAGACCTAGAGGAAGAAGGTTGGACTCATCCCCCAATTCCCCCAACTTTGACTCGACACTCCAAGAATTTACCAAATCTGGAAGAAGGCCCTCAAAACCCAGAATTAACACAACTGGGAGCTGCAATAAATAAAGATCAACTAGCAGTAAAAACATTGAGAAGTGGTCGAACTTTAAGCCAAAGTTCTAACCCAAAAACACCTGTCCTACAAACACAGGAGCCAGTGTTTTCGACCAGCAAGGAAAGAAGTA
The DNA here is from genome assembly GCA_011428145.1 of Ericerus pela. Taxonomy (NCBI): domain Eukaryota; kingdom Metazoa; phylum Arthropoda; class Insecta; order Hemiptera; family Coccidae; genus Ericerus; species Ericerus pela. The sequence goes on from WOFM01000613.1 coordinate 258,581, forward strand.
GTTCTGTGGAATACACTTGTCATCAGAAAGACACAGCAATGGTCCCACCACAAACCGAAAACCCACAACCATCGCAGGGAAGTAGTAGTCAGCCACAGCTGACACCATAAGTCTTGGCGCAGATTATGCAACTTTTGCAATTGCAGCCAGGGCAGAACCCCAACTTCTACAGATGGAGGATAGAGATCCCGGAATTTCTGCCCAATGAGGTAGACTTATGGTTGACTCTATTAGAAGGCAGGTTCAAGACCGAGAACATAACTCAGAACCAGCGGTACCTACACATCTGTGGAGGCATGCCCCCACAGATAATCCGCCACATTCCGGACATCATGGAATGCCCTTCGACGGAAGATGACAAATATGCCTGGTTCGTCAATAAGATCAAAAATGTATTCCAAAAAACTAAGAATGAAATTATTGATGATGTGATGGGTGGTATGAAGATGGGGGATGACAAACCCTCAATCTTCATGGCGAAATTGAGGCAGAAGGCAGATAACATAGTAGCCCCGCAATCAATTTTGCAAACAACTTCCACAAAGTGTTGTGCAATGCCTAGCCGCTGTAGGTTTGACCGTAATAAATACATCCACAGACTTGGACTTCCTTGCAAAATCCACAGATAATGCACTCGAATACACCAGGTCAAAGCCCATGATCAGTGCAGTGTCTACAGAGACTGGTGAACTCGCTCAACTTCGAGCCCAAATAGCTCAGTTGACCGATGAAGTAAAACGGAACAAAAGCCAAAGCTCAACAAAATCCAATAGCTGCTGGCAACAACGATCAAAATCAAGAAACGACAACAACAACAATGGCAATAGCAGAGGATGACAGTCCCAGCCCAGAGACCGAAGATCGAGTTCCAACAACAGGGGTCAGGGTTCAACTTCCCTACGTACATCATCTCCCAAAAACCAGTCTCAAAATTGGGATGAGAAGAGTTGTTTCTTCCACAACAGGTTTGGCGCGGAGGCCACCAAATGCAACAACAGGTGCAAATGGTGGGGTAAATCCTACAACAAGGAAGCGTCAAACTAGAACAAGGGGCCATCTATGCAGCCGAAGACCCCTTGGAAAAACCCTCACGCCGCCTGTTCATAAAGGACAGGACAAAAAGGAGATGGTACTTGATAGACTCAGGTGCAGACTTGAGTATATTGCCAGTAAATAAAAACCAAAAAGTACTTCCTCCGAAATACTATCTCTGTACTGTGAATGGTCAAAACCTTCCAGCTCACAGACTTGAGACCAGCAAAGTTGACATCGAACTTAAGGAAAATATGACGTGGTCCTTCACGGTTGCTGATGTTCCAAACCCAATCCTGGGTGAAGATTTCCTTGCACATAATGGCCTGATCATTGACCTCAAAAATGGCAAACTGATCAATAGTGAAACTAAAAATTGTGTGGATGGCAAAACGCATTCTTACAGACTGGACACAAACATATCCAGCTGTACAAAAGTCGACGGACAACTCTTACAGATCCTGTCTGACTATCCTGGAGTCACTCAACCATCAATTCGCAGGCATCCTACATACAAACACGATACGGTTCATTACATAGAAACCAAAAGACAGCCTTGCCATGCTAGAGCACGAAGGTTACTGCCTGACAAACTCAAAGTGGCACGGGAGTACTTTCATCGCATCATTGAGGAGGGCGTATGTCACCCCTCAAAAAGCTTATGGAGTTCCCCTATCCATATGACCAAAAAAGCAAGTGGAGAGTGGCAAATTGTTGGAGACTACAGGGCCTTAAATGCCATAACAGTTCCTGATTGCTACCCAGTCCCCAATATAATGGACTTCAACGCGAACATGAAGGGTAAAACGATGTTCACCAAAATTGACATCAACTGGGCATTCCACCAAATTCCTATGGCTGACCAGGACGTACCAAAGACAGCGGTTATAACACCCTTTGGATTATTCGAATACCTTCAAATGCCGTTTGTACTTCGCAACTCAGCACAAACTTTCCAGAGATTTATCAACGGACTGTTTAGGGAATTACCGTTTGCATATGCATACTTAGATGATATCTGCATATGCTCTGAAGGTGGTGAGCAACAGCATGAGGAGAATGTAAGAGCCATCATACAGCGTATACACGCTGCCGGGCTTACTATCAACGTAGGTAAAAGCTTATATGCAAAGACCGAAATTGACTTCCTCGGCTACAAAGTCTCGACCGAAGGCATTTCCCCCTTGAAGACCAAAGTAGAGCCAATATTGAACTTCCCGAAGCCCTCAAATGTCGCTGAACTTAGGCGTTTCTTAGGGATGGTGAACTTCTATAGACGTTGCATGAAGAACGCAGCAGCCGAACAAAGTAAGCTGTTTGCACTAATAAAGACAAGTAAAAAGGAAAGACAAGACTCCACTTGAATGGAATGAAGAAGCCAAAAAGGCCTTTGAGAAAATCAAAGATACACTGGCAAATGCAACTCTATTGGCTCATCCAGACAAAAGTCTGCCGTTATGCGTGAGTACCGATGCATCTGATTTTGCTATTGGTGCAACCCTGTACCAATTGGACAAAGACAACAAAAAGTTACCGCTAGCTTTCTTCTCGAGAAAGCTTTCAAAAACAGAAAAGAACTATAGCACGTACGATAGGGAATTGCTCGGAATTTTTGCTGCGTTGAAGCATTTCAGGCACCAATTAGAGGGTAGATGTTTTTCTGTGTATACTGACCATAAACCCCTAACATATGCCTTCACACAAAAAGCAGAACCGTCATCGCCGAGAAGAGCGTGACAATCAGACTATATTGGTCAATTGACTACCGACATTCAGTATATAAGTGGAGAACTTAACACTCCAGCTGATGCCTTAAGTAGAATCGAAGCTATCTCGGCTCCTGTCCAATTGCCTTATACTGAAATAGCTAAAGCACAGCTTAAGGATGCAGAATTGCAAGAGTTGTTATCGAACGATGATACTACTCTCAAATTGAGACAGCGAAAAATTCTTGGTACTGATGTTTTATTAACATGTGACATCAGTACAGGTAAGAATAGGCCATTTCTACCGATAAAATATCACAGATTGGCTTTCAACAGTGAACATAATCTGTCACATGCTGGGCCAAAATGTAGTGCTAAACTAATTTTGGAAAGATTTGTATGGCCACGAATGAAGTCTGACTGCAACAAATGGGCTCACAGTTGCCTGAACTGTCAAGAATCCAAAGTAGGAAGACACACTCACTCGCCCCTCAAATCCTTCAAACAAATGGAGTGGTTTAAAACTGTACATATGGACTTGGTAGGCCCATTGTCACCATCTCAAGGACACAGATACCTGTTGACGATAATAGACAGGGCAACACGATGGCCAGAAGCAATCCCTTTACATGAGATGACAGCCCCTACAGTGGCTGCAAGGTTATATGATACCTGGATTGCGAGGTATGGCGTACCAGAAGTTATAATTACAGACCAAGGTCGCCAATTCGAGAGCTCGCTCTTTAAAGAGCTGACTAATAAGCTTGGTGTTCAACACAGTCATACCACAGCTTACCATCCTCAAGCCAATGGCAAAATTGAGAGATGGCATAGAGCTCTCAAAGCCTCTATCATGTCACATGATACCAAGAGATGGGTAGAAATACTCCCTACCATCCTCTTAGGCCTTCGATCTGCCCTACAAACGGATACAGGTCACTTTGCAGCGCAACTAGCGTTTGGCAAAGAGCTACGCCTTCCAGGGGACTTCTTCACAGAATCAAAGGAAGTTAGCCCCGAAATCATGGTACAAAACATAAGAAATGATGCCAACAATTTCCTAAAACAGGCAGCTTGCCTTGGCCAGCCCAAGATTTACATCTTGAAACACTTGGCCAATACTTCACACGTATTTGTTAGGGATGAAAAAATGAGATCTGCGCTGGAGAAACCATACGCCAGTCCTTACAAAGTAGTATCACGAGATGAGAAAAACTTTGTGATACTTATAGCAGGCGAACCTCGAACAATTTCAATCGACAGATTGAAGCCTGCATACATGGTAAGTGACGATAAAAGAATAAAAAGGTTGCAGAGGGAGAATGTAGAAAATATACAGACGGATTCACCAACAAACACAAAAGAATCCGTCGAAAAATGTGAAATAAATAATTTACAACAGAAAACATCAAAAAAGTCTGTAAGATATTCGGACAATGTTACCACTAAAACATTCGATCCGGAGGCCCCCATTAGCCCACAAAAAAGAGGCAGGCCCTTAGGCAGTAAAAAACGCAAAAATTCCCATCCTTTTCGCATGTCTGAGAGGTTAATGCGAAGAAAATAAAATTTACTCCCGAAAAAGTAATATCCGCTACGTAAGTTTAAACCCGATAAAAAATATGCGACGAAAATCAGAACTCCGTGAGACAAAAGAAACTCCGGAGATAAGCAAACGAGGAATGCCAACAAAAAGAAAAAGACAGGAATAAACAAATCCACGTGCAATACGGAAATAAACATCGCAACGTGCGTTTACCGTTAAACACAAAGATAATCTCAACGTTGTGACGTCACAAGCGGAGATTCCTTTGTATTAAAAAATTCGAAAAATATATTCTATGAGTTTATTTCAGGCATAACTTTGCTTAAACCGATCAGAACTTAACCGGAAAACTTGCATACAGCCGAGAATTTTAAGCGCTATCCCTTCTACATACTGATAAGAAGATGTGAAAATAATGAAACAAAACTGTAATGGTAAATCGAAAACAGCAGTAAATTCACCCGTTTCAGAACTGCCATAGATCTTGGACGTGTTCTCTGAAATAATATTTTTGGTTCCTTTTCCTCAACAATCTATTCTAATGTTGCTGCCAACCAATACCATCCTGAAGTCCACCACCTCCCAAATCGCCCGGAAAACTGCTGAGTTCTCACAAACTCAGCGGAAGACCGAGCAGAAGACGGAGCTGGACTGAATAGAGGAGGAGCTGCGAATGGACACGGTTCCTCCAGTAGACAATGTCCTAGAGGAAATGACGACTCCGCTGCCTCCAATAATCTCTCCTCCCTGGTTGCCGAAGGAATCGATTCCGACTCCGGAACCCCCAAAGCCGGAGCCAAAACCAGAGGAAAAAAGAGAGCCGATGAGGTTCTTGTTCACAGCCAAGAGGGCTGTGAACAAAAAAGCTAAGATGGCCACATGGACATCAGGGAATTTGAACTCCTCGATGTTAAGGAAGCCGATGTTTAAACGTCTGCTGCCCCCTCACTCCCATCATTACCCCTACGCCTGCTCAAAAAACGTACCACCGAGGCGTAGGAGAGAGGACAGCCAGGCAAATTACCTGGCCCAGATACACGCCCGTAGGGAATCCTACGAGTGCGTCGGGGCTGTGGTAGGTAGCATCCTGGCCAAATGGGAGGCTGACCAGAGGCGGAAGTAAAAACCCGCACATCCCCCCAGGCCTTGCGCATTTTGATCATTTTTGCGGCGCAAAAACTGGGGGGAGTAGCTGTGGGGACTCATCAGTATGAGGTAAAGGGGCACAGACCCCTTGACAACAGTCGCTGCCCCAAAGGGCAGGCAAATAATCGTCCTTGTGACATTAAACACACTAAATACGTTCGATCGTAATTATCTGCAAGTACATGCAGGTAATGTACCAGTACCAAATTGTGACACAATGAAACAATGTCACAATCTCTACACAAACTGGTCAACCATCTCTTATCACAGTAGGGGATGATGCGACCTGGCCGCCCTCACAGACATACGTATATTCTTACGTATGTGTCTTAGTGTGCGTGTAAATAAGCCATATATAAACCACCCAAATTAGCTCTAAAATTGCCAGTGTTTGGTCTGGTTCTGTAGAGATGTGCGTTTTAGTTCATTTGGGGGATTTAGTTCAACAGGTCTCGGTCTTTTGAATGAACTAGTTCAGTGAACTAGTTCAAAATGAACAAAATGAGCTGCATGAATCAAACATTTGAGTATGTATTATTTTATATGGAGAGCAATTCGTATACATTTTCTATACGTAGTTACTTTCAGACATAGAAAACGCTTTCATTCCCCAAAAACACTTACTATTTTGTTTTGTTTTTTGTTGATTGATAAGAAATTCCACTCATCCAGTGATTAACAACAATGCTGTGACATATAAGAGTGAACTAGCTTGTAGGTCTATACAATATAACTTTGATTTGATAATATCTTTTAGTTCAAAATGAACTAGTTCATCCTCATCTTTTGGTCTCGTTCATTTAGGTCTTTCAAAAGATTAGTTCAAATGAATTAGTTCTCGGTCAACAGACACATCTCTATGGTTCTGGCTTACCCGTACTTATGTACGAAGTGGCTGAACACGCTTAAATTCTGTAGAATTTCCTTCTGGTGAGAATATCACTCATGACAAGGTATTCCACAACAATCTTTACCTATTTACCATTGAAACATTAATAGAAGGAAGAAGCGAAAACAAGAGGTAATATTATTTGGGATATAAGAAGGTGAATTATAAATATCATCATAATACATTTACTGGTACTTCAAGTAAAATTGTTATTTCAAGGATACATGTGTGGATGATGATGATGAAGAAGTAGAGGAGGAGGAAATGCATATTGAATATAGATATGGAAGTTTTGAAGCTACCTACATTTTTTCTTCATTAAAGCAGCAATGATGAGAGAATTTAGTGAGCAGAGATTAAAAAATTTCTTATGTCTATATAATGTAAAAATTTGGGGTGGATTTTGATTTGTTGGATTTTGTCATCATAGATAATTTATTTTTAGGGCCAGGGTTCAGTGAACATCAGTATTCTGTATTCTCACACATAATTATTTTTCTCAAACAAAGTTTTATATCCTTTTACTTTTAATTTAATAATTTTTACAACAGTCAATTTTTACAACAGTCAATTTTTACAACATCGGTCAAATTTTACAACAAATTTGCAACAAAATTGGTGATGGGGGTTTCACACTCCCCTACACCCTCCCTGGCTGGGCCCCTGGAAGTACGAAATGACACCTTTCGGAAGACAACAGAAAAACTATTTTGCAGCATCTGATGGCTTTTTTTTTTTATTAATTTTCAGTGTATACCATTTTTAACAGTTCATACGAATGCTAAAATATTTTGAAATGCAAAATTGATATGTTTTTTAAAACTTCTTGCCAAAGATGAGTCAGTCCCATGAAAGAACGATAGGTATGACGTACTTAGATGGACGTAATCCTGACGACGGTTAAACAAAGTTTGATTATAAAACTAACTGTTTGACAATAAATTGTGAAATTAGACTGAGTATACCCTATATGTTTAGTAAATCAGTAATTCCCTCTGACGCACCCCTGCCCTCAATGTAAATTGCACATGCACAACTAAATAGGTAATCCTAAATACTCGACTCCTTCCTCAATTATTCAATCAATCCCAGCCTCTGTTTTCAGCTCCAAACCTCAACATAAAACTTATTTTATCGATGATTCTCTCATCACCATCTACTTTCTCAAACTACCTATACATGATACATCACTTTTCATCAATATTTACAGCTGATCTTTCAGCTATTTCCTATTATCTCGAAAAAATCTTTTACCCTTCCCAACCTCTTACTATACCATCTCCTTTCCAACTCGAGTGCTCCTACGTCCCTCCAAAATATTTACTCTCAAAAAAATCTCCTTCAACGCACCTTTATCCTCGTAACTTTCCATCCTCTCTCATTTTTCTCCATTCGAACATCCTTCACATGGATCCCAAGCCACTGTTACATCCTAGTCAACGAATGATGTCGATCTAGTTGTAATAAATGAAGCCAACTCCAAATTCTATTCTTTTAACAAATTTCTAACCACCTCCGATTGCAAATCTCTCATCAAAACATTAATCCTTTCCCGTGGCAGTTTCAGTGGCGGACTTAAACTTTGATTCATAAAGACCTCGTCATTGCATAAATAATATTCACACTTTTCATACAAAATGTTAGCTCACATAACGTACAATAAACAAGAAGTCATCGATCAATAAAACCATTTCTTCATAAAAATGGAAAAGATTCAGAGCCACAAAATTTGGTACTACATTAGGCAACATGATTATTTTGAATGATCTGATGTCAAGTAAAATATTTTAATGATATTATTTGTGGGGATCAGACTACTCGTAAGAGGTTAGTCATCATCGTAAAGATGAGTAATTTTTTGCATTACACATTAAAAAACATTGTATGTTTGTTTGTACTTACTTGCAAACTTATGCAAGTATGATGTAACATCTGGACCCTAACAAATTGATACATCACATCTTGTATGATGTCACAATTCAGCTTATCAGCAAACGTACCACATTTTCCCCATAGCCAAAAGAAAGATAAAATATGTCACAATTAGTCATCACACACACATATGTATTCTTTACATATGTGTCTATGTGTGTGTGTAAGAAGCCAGTATGTAAGGCTATGAAACTGACTACATGGTTCTGAGGTTCGCATGCAAGCCGCGAATCTTACCAGGTTTATTTTTGTTTAATGAATCACATATAGGCTACTAATTTACAAGCACTATTCTACCAAAATTATTACCGACTAATATAAAACGCACAAATTGAACGAAAATAATTAAATCATTCTTCAAAGTGGATAAAAATTTACTTTAAAATGTCTAGAACATAAACGAATATAAGGCGATTCTTCGTAAAAAAAAAATATTAGTCACCCAGTTTCAGACGACTACGAACTAAAGAAACAATGGGTGTGTGTATGAATGAAATTAGGAACCATTTCTGCATACCTACTGTAGGACGACAAGAACTTATCACACAACCTACATTTTTATGCAAAAACGGAAGAAAACAAAAAGAACGCACACCTAATGTATTTCTAAAGTCGTCGAACAAGGAAACCGAAAGTTCACCAAAAACTTGAAAAAAATTTGACCTGTTCAGCGTTGCAACGCGTACCTACGTGGTTCACGACCTAAATATGTGAGTAAGACTTACTTGCCGGCTGATTATTCGTAACCATTTATCCGTGAACAACATAATATTAATTTTCAGTTTTTCAAATAAAAAACCACGAATCAATGTATTATTATTTTACTTATGCAACAGGTACCTACATTTTTTAATTAAGGTTGTGACGGTTTCGATTTTCATTTAAAATTCTCCTCCACTGAATATTTTATCTTCACCATAAGCGTGTTACTAGGTGTAATCTTTTCTTTCTCTGCCACTTGTGCGTGTGTATGTGTGTGTGTCTCACTTTGCCCTATCTAGTCACATTTTGTGTCAAATTCTTCATGGCACGTCATTTTCTCTCACAAACTCATATTATCATTCTATTGTAAGTGCGGTTAACATGTTATCGTCAATTTTTTCCTCTTTTAATTTTTATTATTTTTTTCCATGGTTATCGATACCAAAACCTATATAAATGTGTGTGTGTACACTTTTTTTTAGTATACAAACAGACGAATTATCGAATTAGTTACCGGCGGAGTATTAATAATACGGGTTTTGTGACCTAAATACTATTATATTTTTGTACGACGAAGCGCACTATGAACGTAAATCGCCCAGTTCTAGCCTGGTGGAGATGAGACAATGCGCTTCGTTGAAATGAACTACACTTATACGCTTTCTCTTCAGCTCCTATAACGTCTAAACAAAACAAAAAAAAAACAAAAAAAAGAAGAAGAAAAAAGAAGAAAAAAACATTACAAGCACATAAAGTAATAGATTGATTACCTAGGTATAAAAAAAAATTTATCTACACTAATATCATTGAAGAGAATTTTTTCGACAAAGGCAAGAATTTTTATGACGGAAAATGGAGATTCGATGAAATTTTGATACAATTCATTGTTTTGAACTGCATGAAATTGGACAACAATTTAAGATAATGATGCCAAAAGGCACCAATCTAATTTGCAGGACAGTACGAAACTGGAGAAAAAGAGCTATCCGTAAAACTAATTTGATGAAATTTTTTCATATTTTGGGGAGGGTGGTCAGCAGAATTCTTTGATTTTATACCTACAGATACCGTACTTACTAGAAGTCCGTTTTGACAGATTCACCATTAATAATAGAAAATAAACTTTCGTTAAACTCATTTTATATTTCATGATACAATAAAAAGAATTTCAAAATTGTTCTATACAAGATGCATTCAGCATTTACTTTTTTTTCTTTGAAAAACTAACAGTTTGAGCGTCAGATTACAGAAAATCTATCAACTTACAGAACATAATAATTCACCAAATGAAACATATTAACGGTATACTTTAAACATCGAACAAACAACACGATATAAAAATTTTAAAAAACAAAGAAAAGGTGCAATTTATTCCATGTTCCAACATACGTAAAATTTTCCTATACGAGGAGGTAGAAAATTACTGTTTGTTTTTTTTTTTATTAATAACGAAAAAATGTATTGTATTGCCTGACAATTTAGCAAATTATTTTTTGAATCAATCAGAAAAATATACTTTTCATGGTTTCAACAAATAAAACAGTATGCTAATGACTTATGATTGAAATAAATAAAGGTAAATGTCACTCGCTGAACTTATGAATATCAGAATTATTTTTCATTTTACTCATCGTCGATTTGTAATATGAACGAATGAGTGACACAAATCAAAAATTATAAATTTTGAGTTGCACAAAATAAGTCTAAACATAAGTAGGTCTTTTTTATCTGAAAGAATATCATTTCTACATGAACTATCGATAAATGGTGCCAAAAATTCAAATAAAGTTTTCTCAAAACTATATTTTTTGATTAGTATTACTCTTCTTGCAGACTGATGATATGCGATCAAAACAAAAATTATAACCATAAGTATATAGGTATTCCACATTTTCTTTGGTAGTTTATTTTGTGACATCTGATTGTCTATTTAAAAAAATTAATCAAAAAATGTAAATAGTTAAAAGATGAAATTTTGAAGGACAGCCTAAGATCGCAGATTGCAAGAAATATCAATGTCTTAGATCAGAAGGTAAAAAATAATGTGAAATGAGCTTGCCTATATACTACATAAAACCGTGAGGTCTTGCCTAATGGTATCTCACATAACTCCCAAAGGATTATGTGTAAAAAGCCCTACATTTCAGATAAAACGATCTTCTTTACATTTAAATGGTTTAATAGACTTATGTCACCAGCTTTAAAATCTAGATTTGAAGTTAAAGAACTTGGTATTATGAGCCTTTGGGCGATCGATCATAGTAGCTAACATATATATATATATATATGGTGGTAATGTTGAAGTTGTAATATTTCAGCTTGATCTTACTTTCGATTCTTACTTTGTATTAATAAAATAAATTGAAAGGTTGAAAGAAAAAGCAAATTCCGATAGTTGTGGAACCTTTTAATATTTAAATGACTTTTCTTTTTCAATATAAAAATGTGAATAAAAAACGTATTACACTGTAGGCAGGTTAAAAATAGACTAACTGTTAAGTGTGAGTATTTTCCATCACATCACCAGATTGTTATCTTCAAGATCTGTTATTTCTCCCACGTCATCTAACTTGATACATTCACCATTGAGTTCTGTTTTTCTATTTATTACATCTTATAATCTGTATTCCTAATTTACAGTGAAGATCGATTGTAGGAAAACATGGGAATATAAACTAACTAAACTCAACAGTTTACTCTTAATGTGACTAAATTTTTTTATTTATTTATTGAAAATTAAGAATAGATCTCACAATTTTCAACTCATTCAGCAAAATTTAGTAAATTTTGACTGATAAAATCAAAACTTTAATTCAACTGGGCACCTATTTAATTTAGAAATTGCCGAATGTCTATGATAAAAATGAAAAGAAAAAACCCTGTTTAGGTATCGAAGAGTATAAATTTTAAAATATAAATTTACAATTTAAAAAAATAAAAATACCCTGAAAAGGAAAAATAAGTCTTTTAAAATTTTTCCAGCACAGAGTCCTAGAATAATTAAAGTCCGATTCTCCTTACCTTTATTAAGTATGTAGGCTTATTATATGAACAAATTCTGTCTTATTTTATTATAAAACTTTTTAATTTAGCACCGACATCAAAAATTCTAGCAGACCGTACTGAAGAAATTTTAAAATTGTAATTTTTCTCCTTTTAGAGCATTTTTGTGATTGTTTTTACAGTTAATCAGACTTTTTGAGAAAATCTTTTCATTTAGACATAGGTAAAGCTTTTTTGTTTTACTTACATTCGTTAGGATAATTTTTGCTTTGAAACAAATAGTATTTTAATAATAACTTAGATAGGTATTCTATCTCATCGATTTCTAAAATTCTGTATCATTTATGAAGAAATTATCACAATCTGTAATTATCCTCTCTATTTTATTATTATTATTATTATTATTATTATTATTATTAATATTATTATTAATTATTATTATTGAAATTAATATAATTATGAATAAAACTTGAAAATAATGTTATAGATAATATAGAAATTCAAAAAATTATAATGTTTCTAAATATTAAATATCGTCGTGGTATTTCATTCAGACCTAAGAAATGTTGAGGAAAAAATGTTACATTCCACTGTGAAAAGTTAAGCTAGAACAAATATTAAAAAAAAAATTTTGGCATAGTAGCAGCTCCATTAGAAAAATTAGTATTTCAAAAAGTAGAAAATTAGGTTCTGAATAGTTAGTAATAGCCAATATGTCATAATAAATTGATGATTACATTAAATTTTGCAACTGTGGATCTAAAATTATACAGTTTAAAATCATTATCTGGCTCTTTCATAATATAAACAAAAAAGAAATTTATGAAAATACATTCTGTTGATTCACACCAAAATTGGTAGCAAGTTGCAATAAATTATGGTATATATTTTTTTCAAATTGGTTCAAAATTAGAAATTTTATAGCAAAACAAAAGTAGCTGTACCAGAAGTACCGATCACAGAGAATTAAAAATAATAGAGGATGCATGTAAAACAAAAAATGGCATCAATTTCATTATCAAAGTACCCGCCATTGCTAAGGTACCATACCAACAATTTTCAATCTCATTTATATCTATGAAATTATTGTTGATTCTGATTTCTAAATTAATAATTATATTTATTCATTCATTTAATTAAGGAAAAAAAATTTTTCTGATTAATATTAGAGAAGTAAGAAAATTCAAATTTGGTACCAAAAGAGTGGGGACAAATAACTTTGAAAGTGGTGCCATTTTTCATTGCAGCATTAAATAAAGGTGGGTCCTCTATTAGCTATATTTAACTGGCTAACACAAAAAACTAGAAATTCTAGAAAACTTGAAGATGCAAATTTATTTATATTATTATTATACTGTGTAATAATGAAAACTGTGGAGACAATACTTGTATGAGGTATAGGGACTTGTACCCCTCGACAACAGTCGACACAAAAAGGTTGGCTTATATTTGTCTCCATGCTGTTAAACAATTACATGCATGTATGTTTGTATATTCTTACTTGTACGTATGTACAAGTATATGTATATGTGTGTGTGTGTACCAAATCCACTACCTAGTCTTGAAACTGGCTACAAAATTGTCAGTGTCTGCCTTGGATTTGGCTCTCCCATACATTTATGTATGAAGTGGCAGAACACACAAAACTGTAGATTGCCTTCTATGTGAGAATACTTCTCATGACAAGGTATCCCATAAAAACAAAATAAATTTGTTGAAAATTGAAGTATTAAAGCATAAACAGTATTAACATGATATGTTTCCCAAAAAAAATTCTTATTTTGATTCTGATAGTTTGTAGCGCCTTTGATGGGTTTTAGCACATCTTCAGGTCAACCTTTCTAATTTAAAACCTCATTCATAAAGATACATTCACCCATTTTCGACCGATACCATAGAATATTAAAAGAGTTTATGATTCTGATTCTGATAAGTTTTTGTACCTCTGATGGGTCATAGCACATCTTCAGGTCACCCTCTTTTAGACCTCACTCGTAAAAATCCATCCACCAATTTTTGACTGCTTCTTTCCACAAAAAAACCATAGTATATTAAATATATAGATACTCTGTGGTACCGATCGGCCGATCCGCACCAAAATCGATAGGGCAGGTCCTTTGATTAGTACCAAGGTGCGTTCCACAAAACTGCAACCTGTACCGTCGTAAAAAGAAAGTGGAATATACCTATACAAGTACCTACTTACTACCTACATGAATTTCAATGAATAGTGCCAAAATTTTCCCGAGATCATGAAACGAAAAACGTACTTATCCCCACTCTTGGGGGGTTAATACGAGATCGAAATAACAAATAGTTTCATAGAAATTACCTAAGTAGGTACTTAAAAACAAATATATACATATCCTCCTTTTTTTTCTAAAGTCAGTTAAAAATCTTAACATGATTGGAAAGAAAATTCCAAGCTCATATAGTAGAACGTATTTTAAGGTACTCACTCAATATAGCTGGGCAAGTCAATTGCCGAATTTCAGACAGACCTGTAGCGTCCACATGGGCAATGCGGGCATTACCCGCGTTAGCTGGAACATTTGCCCAATCTAGAAAAATTTGAAAATTTCTCCTTTTTCCTAAAGGTCCACAAGTGGGAGGAAAATTGGGAAATTTCCCCTAAGAAACTCACGAAAAAAAATTTTACTGGCTCTAGTCACGCCCTCTCTGAAATTTTAGTTGTCTATGTTGGAAAAGGGGTTGCGCTACGGGCCTGATCTCAGATTGAATGACAGATTTGAAAACATTCAAATATTAAACTGCAGTGACTACTTTCAGCTTTAAAATTTTTACAAAACATTGATCGTTCATAAGAACATTAAAGTGAATTGAAAAATATCAGTCGTATTGGGGCTGTGTCTTTTTTTCAGTATGTAAGAATATCGAAAAATAACTAAAATCAGCCACGTGGTCGGAATAGTCAGCAATGCATATTTACGGTCTTAATATTAACTACCTATTCGACAAAATGAAACTGTTAGAATGGAGAATTCTACGCAAAAACATCAAATATCAAACTTATTTAGACACGGTGAGATATACATACTCAACTTTTCCACCTCCGTAACATTAAAGTTTACGGAAGTGGCAGCGCATTGAAATGTTCTAGGAAAAAAAACAAAATCTCAATAAATTCTTTAATCTACATAGGTAGGTAGGTATCGAGTATAAAAGCGACTTTGACAAGCGATCCATTTTTTTTTTTTTACAAATAAATCAACCCGCAAATAAAGGCGGGAAGAAAAATATCTCATCAAAAAACTGCAGAAAAATATACTTGCATGAATAATAACATACATTTTCGTCTTCCTAAACTATATATGTATACATTATAGGTATAGCCCCAAAGCGTTTTCAGTTCAAAAGTTCAAAAAATTATAATTTCGTGCGAACTCGACCTATAAATTTGGACATAACCGAACGATCCGAATAGACTGTCCAGCCTACTACTTAATAAAAAACAACAACAAAGACAACAACAACAACAACGAAATAACGTGATTCGATAAATTAAATATTAAGTATTTATCTACTTCGTATCTCTTCGATTAATATTTTATTACGTGAACTTTCAGTCTTTCATAATGGAAATTAAAAATAAGAAAAAAAGTTACTTCTATAATTCTACAGGATATATCAGTAGCGGTACTTGACATCCACCGAAACCGGATATTGACTCCGGTTCTTCGACGCGTACACCACAAACGTACTCAGCAATCACGTATTTTGGTGGGTTCTTTTTATGTAGGTTTTCGAAGAAAATGTACATATTATAAAATTTATCTGATATTAAGACCCGGAGGTAGGTAAGGATAAGTCTGTTTTTCGTTTCACGACCACAGGAAATTTTTGGCACTATTAGCTGAAATTCATAAGACTGTATAATATATATATGTACATATATATACACACACATAGACTCTGCATAATACTTTCCTAAAATGTTTTGAAAAAAAATTTTTTTCAAGTTAACAGATAATATGGCGACTAAAAGTGAAAAAATAAACTGCTCTCACTGAAAAAATGTCAACCTCAGGAAAAAAAGGAGCAAGATAGTCCCCCATTCTGTCATAGATGAATGAATACCTTTACATATGCAATAAAAAAAATATTCATCACATATAGGTATATATGTATACAGAAATTAGAGGCTAAAGTGGTGAACATTTTTTTTTTGCATATGTAAAGGTATTCATTCATCTATGACGGAATGGGAGACTATCTTGCTCCTTTTTTTCCTGAGATTGATATTTTTTCATTGAGAGTAATTTACTTTTTTACTTTTAGTCGCCATATTATCTGTTAACTTGAAATAAAATTTTTTTTTCAAAACATTTTAGGAAAGTATTATGCAGAGTCTATGTGTGTGGTAGTGGACATCGTTAAACATAAATGATTTCGCCACATAAGTTAATGCTACCCCCTCCTACAGTCCCATAAAAATAAAACTTCGTGCAATAAAATGTTTAACAGCTTTCAATTCTAAAATTACGGCGCCTACGAAAAATTTGCCTATGACCTAATTTTTCGAAAATTTTATGAGAAAACTTTTCACCTGAAATAAAATTTCCTATAAGATTGACCAGGAGGCGAGAAAATAAGAAAAACAACTTTGAAGTATATCTTGAGAGGTGGTGAGTATTCGATCTTATTTAGTTTGCCCCCCAGTGAAATAAACCTCCAAAAGGCAAAACAATATTTTAATTTTTTGCGGAGAAAACGTGGGTAGTAATGTGGCGAGTCAAAACGTCCGCATTACTTACCTGTTGTTCAGAAAAAAAAGTGCGCCAGTTACCTGTATAAATACCTATGTAATATTATACCGGTATATAATTATATATATACAAACATGCCTATGTAGCACGGTACAAGTCGCTGATTTCATCCAGTAGTCACAAAATTTTGTACTTTTGTTTATATTTCGACAAGGATGAGACCTATCGTTTTTGATCCAGATCGGCCAGATGGTACGTCCGGTTCATCTTATTATGTTGCATTTTCGGAGCTTAAATGGTTCTGAAATGGTGGCGGAATTTAGTACAGACATTGATATATTATATTTTAACATTCTGCAAAATTTGGTTTCAACTAGTTTAACTGTTCATTCGTAGAAGTGATTTGAAAAAATATCAAACTATTGCCAAGGAGAGAAAATAAATTACAGATCAACCAATAAGGCTGATCAGAAAGAAGGCTTGAGCTGTTATTTCATTTGTTAAGCAATCATTGATAACTTGCGTGCGTTTCTTATAACTTCACAATACCTACAATAATCGTACTTGACACTTCATTTTAAACGTACCTACCCAACTTTCAACCAGCATTCTGTCGAATAATTTTGATATTTTCATTTTGTTTGTATTAATTAATTAATTTATAGATTTATTTATTTAGTGTTTTTGTTTAAGAAAACCTACATTTTCTAACGTTGTTCGCTGCGCTGTTTTTTTTTTTTTTCGTCTTCCGCCATCGTACTTTGGCTTTGCATTATGTAATTTACAAATTTATAACAATAGTCGACCATAAATTATTTATATGTACATATAGGTGCAACATTGAATTGAGTAAAAAAACATCGCAAGCAGTGCACATCAAAAGAAAAAAAGTCATTTATTCGTTCAGCGATTTGACTATCGAAAAAGATGGCGAATGAAAATCGATTATCGACGATTCAAGTGCGCTTTGCGCTTGAACTTTATCAATTCGGACAAACGAACGTAATTTTCGTCAGAAAAAAAAAAGAAAAAATAACCCAGGAAAAACGAAAAACGATTCGGAGAATTTGCAATAACATTCCGCGAGTTTTGATACGTTCAATTATGTGCCTGAATGGGACTCATAAAAATTTATAATACCTCAACTATAACATACGGTCGAGTCTATAAAATAAAGGTATAGGTGAAATAGGTAGTCTAAATATAATGACAGTCGTGGCGTGATCGTTTGTATTTCGATTCGGTATACGCGAGATAAAAAAAAACGGACTGATGTAATTTTGACCATAGTGAATCGAAAAGAAGGTTCCAGTGTCAATCATCACGTAAAATAAAAATTGTTTCTCAAGCTTCTATCTATCTTAAATAATCGTGTCATGAATTCGTCTGCGAATCAAACAGAATTGTAGGTATTAGTCAGAAAATAGGATATTTTCGACGAGAAAATTCATTTTGAATAGATAGATAGTCTACTGATTAGAATGCTGATCATCTGAACCTTGCTCTTTTTCAGGCGAATTAGACCAAAAGCCAAAGAATAACATTCATACTACCTTCAAAACAAATTCCAAATGAACAACAAGGTGAATAGCAAACCAACCAATTACACAGCTGGATTCTAACATTATAAAATTATAGATAAAGTATACTAATGGAAAGAATTTTAACAGGGCTTATGAATCCAGGATATTGAGGCAGCGTTGTAGATCTATTGATCTAAGTGTGTGACAGAGAAAAGTATGATTTTTTTCCAGGCTGAACTTTCATATTATAGATACCATTGAACGAATTCATGTTCAGACTCGATGATTTCCAGATAACAAAAGAATGGAACATCTCATCTTTAACTTTGTTCACAGTCACATATTTTTCAAGTCATTTCTTAAACGAAAACTCACATATTGTAAAAGTTATTGCGATTCAAGAAAATCAACAGTTGCCATCTGCCAACAAAATTTTCTTATACTTTGCAAGTCGTTCACAGAAATACAACAATATATCAGCAGATTTTAGGAAGCCTAATGAATAGGGGAACTTTTAATCGTTTTCTAGCACATATTCTCATTTAATATTATTATTTCTACACTTCACATTTCTTTAACCAAATCAGTTCTACCAATATGTTTCTTTACGAAAAAATTTATTTTTACAAAATAAAAACATTTTATTTAGCCCAATAAAACAAGGTTAAATAGGGTTGTCATAGAAGTAATAAATAAGGTAGGTTAAAAACGAGTTTTTAAAAATTACGGTTTTATAATTTGAAGACGAAAATAATGGTGAAAGAAAAAAAAAAACAAAACAACCGATAAAAGCCCATTTGTGTGTATGCATCGCAACTTGCGAAAGCAGCGCTGAAGTGTGTCATCCGGTGAACTACCAACAAATTGAGTGAGTAGAATAAAAGCGTATAAATAGTCTTAATCCTTCGAAATAAGAGCCATGAATTACCTCCGTTGGTGCCATCACGGCAGCAGCTGCAGTATGT
This sequence comes from Ericerus pela, assembly GCA_011428145.1. NCBI lineage: Eukaryota > Metazoa > Arthropoda > Insecta > Hemiptera > Coccidae > Ericerus > Ericerus pela. Next base: position 277,752 of record WOFM01000613.1, read on the forward strand.
TAGAGATGGGCTTCAAAATGAGTGACAAAAATGCTCAAGCCCGTACCCTTCATTTTCACTAGGAGAACTGTAACGTGTGACTGTTTTTAATTTTTTTAATTTTACTTGATAGATAAACGATATAAAATATAGGTAGATATAGGTACTTCAATAAAAAGTTGATGTGCATAAAATGTAAAACGAAAACGTTTCTACACGTTTTTTCCATAACCACCATGGGCCCTAAGATACAAGGTGGTAGAAAGGTGTTACTTTTTTTTTTTTTTTTTTTTTTTACAAAATCATAATAATTTACACTTTTTTCTTATTGGGAAACTGAAAATGAAAATACGCGTGAAGGTGGCCAAATAAATTATAGCTTATTGATATTATCCATAAGTACCTATATGCAGTCTATACATCATATTTTAGGCCTATATATAGGTAGTGTCCAAATAATAGAAACAACCCATCAGAAAAATTATAATTTTTTTCATTACGTTTTTAATGGTTCGTATCCGTTATTGGGGACACCGTGCATGTACAAGCATGTAATACGATGTACAGACTATACAGCGATGAAAAATCTCTGTATGTTACTTTATTTAGCCTCCTTTACGTTTATAAGTAATTTATTTTCAGCTTCCAAACATTGTCGGCATCTTCCCTTCTTCTCGTGTAGTACAAAACTTTCTTTCAAATCTGTAAGTGAATATTTTTTCTTTCGGCCTGAGTATGCAGAATAAGGAAGGTGGTATATAAAAATTGAAAAGCCTCTAGGTATGCTGAAATTTGACAAATTTATTTATTTTTTTATTTTTTTAAAAGAAACTAATATTATTGAGTCTCTGAAATTTTCATCGTATGGTGCTCAGCACCACTCACACAGTTCTGCGAGGTGCAGTCTATTCACTAAACCACAATTAATACCGGCCATGGTTTCAAATAAGAAAATAATGCAGATAATTATAGTTAAAAAAAAAAATCACGTCTTCACTATCTCAACTCCTATTGTAGTTTATGAAAAAAAAAATATATAAATTTTTTGTTCCGAATTTTTTAAGCAATACTTTTATATGAAAGTAATCGGTTTAGCTATTCAAGAAAATTGAAAAAACTAAAAATGGTCGCACGTTAAAGCCCCCTCTCGAGGAAACACTATGTATGAAGATGGAAAAATGTCATTGCTTATTGAAGAGCCCAACCCAGACATACTTCAGCGATAAGACATTTTCTAATAATTAATTCCATTTCAAACCCTTATTTCACTACGCTGTTTCCTTTCTAGCTTGACATATTCAGCAATTCAGTACTTAATCCATTTTTAAACTATCTTTTGTTTACCTTCAAAATTTACCTCTTAAGATAAAGATGAATAACCAACGTAAAAAAAAGTAAAAGTAAAATTTAAACATAAAAATCTAACATTTCTTTATATCGAGATCTACTATTAATAGAGTTATGGAAACTTATTTTCAAGGCCAAGATATCATTTCTATGAACAATTAAGTTTCAATCTAAATAATACTGAACTTGGATGGTAAAAGTAAGATTAAATTTGTTAGTCTCTTTCCCCACCTTTAATGAAATAGGTTTATTGTTATTTGTATCCTTTTTTTTCTTAAGGTCTTACAACCATAAAATTTTACCGATGATGCGGATATATATGTATATATCATCAGAAATAATCATCTTTCACATCTATTATCTAAGTATTCACGCAATCATCATTACTTAGTTTAAAAATGTATCTAAAGTGTTTTCTCTGTTCCTCTTATTGTTATCTCTTCACCACCACCAATTACTAATGTTCTTTTTGAAATTAGGTCATTTAAAAATTTTGACATATTGTTGAATTAACTTATATATTATGTTCTATTCAAAAATTTTCTTACATTTCGATAAAAGTCAAAAACAGTTTTCTGTAATTGATAGGTAACTGTATAATAATCAACGTTGGATTACGAGCGGAACGTTATATAGCAGACGATCCTATTCATTAATTTGAATCGATTAGAAATGCATTCGAACATGAAATTCGTGCCAAATGGTCCGCAGCAAAATCCGAGGTCATCGAAAAATATTCATTTATGGTTTCGTTCAAAGGCTTGAAAAACTGGAGCTCGATAAGTGAACTTGTTAAATTCTACCAGATTTTCTCAAATTAAAAGCCCGTATTATGTAGGTATAATGACCCATTCTATAGGAATGTAATATTATTATATGAATATTTTATTTTTCGCATTAATTAGGGAGCCGCTACACCTTCAGGTATAATCGATACCATATTTTATCATAAGTAGGTACACAGTACGTTCTGTCATGAAGTTGAGTAACATGGGCTAGACACTAGAAGACTGCCAGAGATGAGGGTACGAGGAGATGAAAAAAAAGGTACCAAGTCAGAGGTGAAAAAAATAAAAGAGAGACCACCGTAACATTTGAAAATGGATTAAATCTGCGCTTGTCGCATTTAAAAACAGTACCTACATAAATATACCCAAATGGCAAAGAACATTACTATTCACTCTCGAACAACAACCGCTTAACCACACCGTGACAGGCAGAAGGTCAGTTTTCAGTCTGTTGGTCCTGTGAATCTAAAGCTATCTACATGTGCAGTCATTTTAGGGTTTTATGATAATGTTGACACGGATTTTCGTAACTCTGGATAAGATCGAAGAAATAAACCTACAACATTAAGACTAAATAAATCATGCAATTTTTCAAAACAAAACAAACGGATGGGTACGGAGATATTTTTTCTCAATTCATTATTTTTCTCTGTAAGGTTTTATACCAGACTGATTTTATTTTCTCTTCTGAGAAATAGGGAGCAGATACCTACTCATCATTTGAGAAAATACAAAACAAAACAAGAAAAAGGTGTCAATATTTCAATTTTTATTCTGAGGTGGGTCGCGAGAGGAATGGTGAAATGCCCCCCTCTAAATTCCAAAAAAAAAAAGAAAATGAAAGTAGAATAAAGTAGTTTATCAAGATAAAAACCGTCAAAATTAATTGAAGAGTAAAAAGAAAAATGATCAGATTCTCGAAATTATTGACATTTTTCCTTATCCAAAATGATGCTTGGGACCCGCCGCTGTTTGTATTACGCATAAATTAACTTCCTTTTCAATAGGTTTCAATTTTTTTCGTCCGAGTAAGATCCAATTTTTCAAGCATGGGTAATTTTTAAAACCAAAAAAAAATTGGATTAGTCCTCATTACTTTCATTTTCAATGGAACATTTTATTCCTATTTTCAATTAAATTACAGGTGAAAATCAACCTGATAATATTTTTAACAATGTGAAGGTTACACACATTAAGTTGAGGTATTCTCCCTAATTGATAGTCCGAATATTGCGCGGTGAAACCATTTGTTAAAAATAAGAATAATGTCAGAAGACAGCTTAAAAATTTAATAACAGTGAAGAAATATCCAATCAAATTGATTTAAAAGACGATTATAGATAAGGTCCAATTTAAACTTATTGTAAATACAGTCCAAATTTTTTTGTTTTGTTTGTTCCAACATAACTTCTCAACCTGGACACCGATTTTGATGAACTTATTTTCAAATAATATAGGATGATCCCATGGTAGTACTATTAAATTTTCTTTAGGATAGATAATAGATATTTATGATACAAGTGTATAAAGTAGGAGATTTTTATGCGAGTGTGATTTTCGCATTACTCGCCTTTGGCTCGGGCTCCAAATCACACGAGTATCAATCACAAACTATGTATACATGTATCACACACTATTTTTTACAACACCTCCACTAAAAAAAAAAAATGAAAAAAAAGAATTTTTTTTTGCAAATCGGAAACATATAAGCGCAGAGGATAAAATTCCCATAGAAGATGAAACTTTTACGAAAAAATAAATAAATAAATAAAAGAAAATGACGATGTATGCGTAGGGGCAGTAGTATCAGTGTATAAAATGACGCATATGCCAAAGACGATGTACAATGACCGATACATAAAGTAAGTACTTTATACATCAGTCATAAATGGTTCTAAAATTGCCTGCTTTAAACATCTTCAAGGTACGTATAAAAATGGATTTTATAAACAGGTGTTGCAAAAAGTATTTTTTGAGTTTTCTTTAAATAAAAAGCTGATAGTTTTAAAGTATTGCCGCTAACGCTAGAAACAAAAAATAATTGAGAACACTTTTTCATCAAAAATTCTAATCAACTTCAAAAACAAAAAACGAATAAAAATGCTCTAAAAAGAATAAAATAATTTTTTTTTAATTTCTCCAGTAAAATCTACTGGAATTAAAATAAAACGAAAAAGCATTATGGAAAATTAATAAATTTTTTCAAAAAATAGAATTGACTTGAAAAAAAACAAAAAAAAAAGAGTATAAAATTCGCTATAAAAAGAGAAAAATAATCCTTTTAAAATTTTTGCAGAAAGATGTAGGTCTAATAAGACTGGAATCATTGAAGTCAAAGCTAATTAAAAAGTCTTGTCATAAAATTTGACGGAATATACAAAACGAAAAGAGCGCCGACTTCAATAATTCCAGTTCCTATAGACCTACATCTTGCTAGAAACATTTTAAAATGATTATTTTTTTCTTTATTCAGCACATTTTTTATTGTCTTTTTGAAGTCGGTTTTAATCTTTGAAAAAAATTAATAATTTACCATAATGCTTTTTCATTTTATTTTCGTATATTTTTTAATAGTGTAATTTTGGTTTCTAAACTTACTATAAGAAAGATCGTTCTGCAGTATTCAAATAATTTCTAGCCAATTTTTTACAACTTGGACTAATCGTGCCACCATGATTTTTACCCCCGTTAATCTTCAATCAATAAGGAAGTTAGCTCATATTAGAAGAGTTTATTTATTTCGGTAAAATTTGATCAAGATGATAAAAAAAGGTCAAAAATGGTTACAATACAAACAAAAAAAAATTAATAATTAGAAAACTGCGAAATCATCTAATTTTGTAAATATATATACCAAATCTGCGCTGTTGATAATAACAAAAATAAAGGACTTAGGTAATACAATATCAAGATCTGTAAAAAGGAGAACTAATTTTAAAAGGTACCATAGGCCTAAAAGTGGGCCTTATAAATCCCAGTCCATTATCCCCATGCTACGCTCCAAACCAATAGAATTTTTCGCATAAGAGAAAAAAACCGAATGAATTGCTTAAAAAGGAGTCCACGAACTATTATGACTTCAACCGGTTTCCATACAAATCTCACGAACATGCAGCGGATATATTCATCAGTTGAGCATATCCTTATCTATCTTTATTTCATTCATTACTATTTGAGATTTATTAACATATATCAATAAAAGAACTTTTGGTTTTTATGATTATGACACAATTAAACAATTAAAACGAAATTGTCTTTTTAGACAAATGGAAACAGAACGATGTTTCGAGATATTTATCTCTTCATCAGGTTTTTAACAAAATTTTGTTTCATCCGATGGGAAGAAACAATAAGGCAATTCATTATAAAATGTTTAGAGATCAAAGATCATCAAAAAAAGAATTGAATACTATCAAATTCATACGTTAGGACCGAAAAAGACAGTTAAGTTAAAAAAGAAAAATCACCGGATGAAATACGAAATCATTTATTTTAAACAAAAATAAAACAAAATCGTTTATTTTCAAACGTTTAGCCAATACCTTCCGTCAAATAATATTGACGCTGAAAAGTATGGCAGTAGGAAATAATTTTTTGGTAATTTTCTCTGCACCATACATATATATGACGTGATTTGGTGATTTATGCCCGGTGAAGCCAATTCTCTTTCATTTAATTTGTTTTATACGTCTTTCGTCTATCTCTCTCAGTCTCTCCAACTTCATTTCGTACCCATCTACGCATGGAATTATCCACAGGAGGTCTTTAACCTGACCTAACATTGCAACCAATCAACCATACATAGATGATCCGGCGTTTTTTTCCCTTTTAGCATCTTCTCCAGTTCTCATCCATTGGGAAACGTAACCTTCAACTCCATTCCTCATTCCACCAAATGAAAGAATGTGGTTTGCATTGGTGTGTAGGTTAACCGCAGGTGGTTCCCAGTTTCGTCAAAACGGCCACGCAATACAATAGGATAGGTATAACAAAAAAATAATCATAATTCTGGTTGCAACAATGAGCGAATAAAGTAAAAAAATTATTATTATTATTTTTGAAAACTTCTATATCGATTACGAAAGTATCCGAGTCCCATACGATCATTGTTTTCGTATTTTTTTTTAATTTGTATTTTATTATAGGTACACAAATTTTAATTTTCTAAATTTGATGATCGTCTAATCAGTACACGAATATGTGTCGTGAACCTCGTTTGGTGCGTCAACGAGAAAAACCTGTTTTGACCGACTAGCTATGTTTCATAAGCATTATTAATTATTCATTAACATAACATTAAAAGTCGTCGATGACTGCAAAATAACAAGTAGATATTATACTTATATATGAACATCCACTGAACCTATATGTAAATTATGTTTGAAAAAAATGGAAGAAAAAAATGACTGGGAAACCGTTAAAAAAAAGAAAAAAAAAGAATCTGTATCGCATATAGAACCATAGGCTCTTTAAAATATCTTGGGAAGCTTGCAAATGCTGACAACATAGGCACCTATATATTGTAGATTTATATGTTACTAAATTTAGCTGACCCGAAACTTTTTTTTTCTTTTAAATACGATCATTCGTGTTAGAATGAAATATGGGAACGAAAAGAAGGTTATCCAGGAAATGGCTTGCTCACTTATTTGTTCCCCCGCAAGTTGATACTTAATTTTTGATTTATTTTGGCAATTTGCATTTACACAATTCGGAACATGGTCTAATTATTTGCCTGAAAAGTAGTAAAAATACATCATCATTAATTGTTCGCATGTTTCATTGTAACGAAAAAATATCGTGATTTAGTCACGAAATGTGATCGTTAAAATAAAATGGACATGTTTTCGAGAAGAAATTGCAAAAATTGAATAAACAGCCGCAATTCGTAAATAGAACGTCACTGTTCTGTCGCACATGAATTAAAAAAAAAAAAATGACCCGAAATCTTAATAAAAATGAAATATAATATCTAAATGCAGGATTTTAGTGTATTTTCCGGGAAAATACAACTATTACATTCAGTGCAATGGAGGTATCTGTGGAAAAGCGCCAATTCTGAGTCTTAGATCACGAATGTATAGGTCACTCAAATTCTTCTGTACACAATATATATTTCCACTTTTTGCTCACTTTTGGGTGTCTGTGAAGCCTCCGCTGTTTGACTTATGGCAATGAAACACGGGGTAAAGATAGAAGCTTTCACGGGCTACACATTCGTATTAAAATGTTCCAAGTTCATCAGTAAGTTTCGGAGGAAAGGGTTCTCAAAGAGTTGCAAACCCACCATGTTGTCATCACGATAACTCTCGTAAATTAAAAGATTTTGGCTTGAAATTTCTAAGACAGTTGGAGACTATTAGGGACTGGTTTGGTATTGAATTTGAGGGAAATCGGTCGTCAGGTTTTCGAATGGCAGCCATTACAAAATTTGACATTTTTGGAAAATACACACCGCGGTTGATCCGCGGCAGAGATATTTCTGGGTTCTTTTTGTTTTGAGTTTTTTAATTATCTGTGTAGGTATGTTGGAAAATAATTAGGTATGATCAGTTTTTTTTATACCCTGGATGTTTAAGCTAAATATCAATTCGGAAATACAGTAAATACATTATTTTTTGTAAAAAGTAGGGTACACATTCAACTATAGTTATAACAAAATCATCTAAATTCCTATCAAATTTATTTATCCAAAAACTAAATTTTCGCTTTCTTTGACTCCCGTCCCCACCTTTCTCCCCTGTCCGTACGCGTCACCCTCTACCTAAATCATTCTGAAGTGGTGTTAATCAGGGGTATACGCTCGGCTGAAGGGGTAAAACACCATACTATCACACCTCTCTTCTTTCCCTCTGACTCAAAAAAATAAGAAAAAACCAAAGAATGAAAGAGAAAATTTTGAGTAGTGTAATCTTCAATAAAGGAGCATGAAAAAGCCTCAGAAAGGATTGATCACCCTAAATTTTGTGCGCGAGGAAAAATATGTTTTTCAAATGAAACCATCCAAAGACATAATCCAGGGTATGTTGATAAGCATAAAAGATTAGAACACGATTTAAACGTCATATTTCCTCGAAGATTTTATAATAGGTTTTTCTTCTTTATTTTGAGGCTATGGGGAAGGCTTCACCCCTGCAAGCCACTTCCTTTGGTACGCTAATGAGTGATTCTTAAAAAAAAATTCGTAGCCAAGTTGAACATTAAAGAATGATGGTTTTTTGAAAAGAAAAAAAAGTTTAGAAAAATTCATCGTTGAATTGACATTCGCAAAAATTTACTTCATAAAAACTCTGAATGATAGAGGCTGATGAAAATTAAAATTTCATTCAATCAACTTCAAAAGAAGAGATTCACCAATTATTTTCAAAAAGAGCTGAAGATGAATGGCTAAAACCTACGAAATACAGGTGGAATATAATATAATATGACAAATTCTTCGAGTAAAATCTAAAAATATTGGCAAAATCAATTTCTCCCGATAAAAAAACAAAAAATTTATTATTAGTTCCTGGCAGGCCCGTAACCAGAATGAAATTCTAGAGTGGACAAACACAACATTAGTAAAGGCAAGAGTTTTTATTCACAGACATATCACATTACCAATGCCGCGTAGAGAAGAAATTTAGGCCTGGAGAGAAAAAATTTATGATCCTTCCTAAAAATTAAAAAATTACATCTGTTCAATGTGGTACCCAGAAGTTAGCGGTGAGAAAAGTTCAAAATTATTAGAAAAGTCAATTTCGTGAGTGGAGCGGACGAAAAAAGTTTTTTACGGGTTTTTCGAAGGAAACCGATTATATAAGCACATTTTTATTTCACGTTGAAATGATTCTAAATACCCAATCAGACTGATGAAAATCTATTGAATCAAATAATCAGTGCTGCCAATTGCCACCAAAAAATTTCCACACTGAATAGTCCCAAACGGGAAAAGTTTAAAAAAACGGGTACCTATGCTATGGAGCCTGAATGGCGAAATGTATCTAATTTTTGATTTTTTGCTGAGGGGGTAAGAGCCATCACCAGGGGGGCGTTTCCGCCTGGACTCCTCTGGTTACAGGCCTGGTTTTAGGCATTGTAAGCCCACAAAATTTCGTACAACTTTCAATTACGAAATATAGTAAGTAAGTCAGTAGGTGGGTATAGATTTAGTTTCACAAAGGAAATGTAAACTATACTTTACGCAAGTTTATATGTTTAGTTAAATTTTTTAACTTACACAAATTTTCTTAGAATGGATACCTACAGTTTTTGCGATAAGTTACCTAACTATTAACTAACAACAATTCAAACTTCAACAGTTTGTTAAAAGGTAGCCCACATAGAATACGAAGTTTCATGACTTAAATTAAAATGAAATATTATGACAGGTACGATCGATATAATTTAAATAGAGCGATAAGTTTTTAACTGGTAACACAAATTAAAAGTATGATCTAGTTTCTTCGCTGACTTTAACACCAATATTAAGCCTATATTATAAAAAGAACAATAATTCACGATGTAAAGCGATTCATTTAATGCATTTTAGCCTACATCTTTCAACGCACCTAAGCCTGCATGTTCACTTTTATGACATACATGTAAACACTTTGATCTTCTGAACCTTCTGTGGCCTAGTATTACATATCACATATAAATAAATAAATAAATAAATAAATAAATAATAATAATAATAATAATAATAATAATAATAATAATAATAGTACGGCCCCCTTCTACCTGGTCGAAAAACTCGTTCTTGCTTTCAATGAAGGGTATGTAGAGCATTTCAAGGAGAATATTTCCAATAACTGACACCGATGAAAAACGAAATTTAAATACCAGAAGCGTTGAAGTTAACTAATATGAGAAATGATTCAAAATGGAAATTATGAGCAAAAAATAAATAAATTTCTCAGTATTATAAGCTAATCAATGAAGAAAAATAATTCTTCAACCATGAATCAAGAATCAAAAAACATTTTGAAGTATCATGTTCACATTTTTGAGTTTTCAATTCAGGTCGATTAACGTAAAAAGTTAAAGGGTCTAGGCTACATGGGATGAGAAACAATTTTTAATGTGGTATCGTACAAACTTAAACCTCGAGGGCCGTTGGCTCATAAATATTTTCGAAGAAAGTCTGCATAGTCTCCTGTTGGCTTTCAACTTCAATAAAATTGAGGGATTTCGATCCCAAAAATTTTATTGTAAAACTAATTCACGAAGCGTCCAACTTTTTCAACATCACAACCTCAGAATTTAGCCACACGTACATAAAGCCTAGAGACATTAAATGACTCATAATAAAATATTAGATTTGGTTTTCGCATTGTTCTCCAATCATAACGAAATCGAAAAGCGGGCATCATTCGAACCTATATAGGTAACTAATTAATAAATCAATTGAATGAATGTCATAGACATATAAATCCTACATGAAGTTTTCGACGGGGAATCTCACAAACGAGTATGTGGCTAACGAAAATTCATTTTTTACAAGACTAAGTATCGTCACAGGTGTTTGTTTTAGACGCACCTATACTGTATATGCTCCACGGAGACGTAGAATAGATAAAAACAAAAGAATATTAAAAAAAAAAGCTTTTATTGAACACAGAAGCAAATATGGTGAAAAAAAAAGAATAAAAAATTACGTGTAAAACCTGATTTTGATAAAACAATACAATAGAACTTGTTTAAGGCTAGTTTTTCCACTGGTCATTCTTCATTTTTTTTTTTCGAACTGGCAGGTAGGATATAGTATGGTATCTTACAACTTACGTGTTTACATCGTCTTTGGTACAAAATTTGTAGTGTTACCGAAGAGTTGTTAAAAGAAAGTGTATAAATTTGAGCACAAATTTCGAACACAAACTATGTACGTAGACAGTGTTTTCTGAAAAATGTACCCAACTCACAATTCTCACTACGCGCATACGCAGTAGAAATAAAATGTTTCAGTCTGGGTACTGGCTTGAAAACTAAACGCATTTCAGGACATGCCAATAAAATATTCAGGTTTATAGAACTATGAAGTTCAATAGTCGTGACAATTTATTCCTACTTCACGTCTTTATAACGAATGAAAGTTAAACTCATTTCGATTATGTGAATTTATCTTACATTAATAATTATTTTAAAAATTGACGAACTGAACTCATATACTGCATTGGTATAGGTCCATTACACAGCATGCGTTTACTCCACAAAATAGGTACTATTAAATTAGTAGAAAAATTGGTATTTTTAACGATAATTTATGCAGAAACTATGCGCCTGACAAAACGAAAATGTCAAATACTTTTTGATGAATTTTTTAAACTTCTTTCAATTTTGTTTGAACAATTTTTCACTAAAATGCGAAAAACAGCTTTGCGCCATCATTCTCACCCGTCTGGGAAAGAACACTAACGTACCTCACGCCGACACTTTTAGTGAGTTGTCAAAGATGGTGAAGCCGACGTGTATACCAAAATTCAGCTTTCTAATAATTATTCCCTTTCTAAATCCCAATTTTCGGTGATAATGATGTTTGCATGAAACTTTATCATTTTCTCCTTTATTATTCAAGGGTAATTCGGGGGTCTGCGTGGCGTAGTGGCAGGGTTCTCGACTTTATAACCGAAAAGTTGCGAGTTTGAGGCCAACCACCCTCCCATTTCTGACCCAAAATGACGGTGTATTCAGTTTGGTTCTATTGGTGCTCCAATTTGGGATTGAACAATTCATGCACGGTGAACTTTTTTCCGCTGGATCTCTACCACCTCCTCTTACCGCCACGCAGTAGCTAAAGCTCATTCAGGGAAAATAAACAAAAAGAGTCAGAGAATTCAACGTTTCCATTACGTGATTACTTTTTTTTTTTTTTTTTTTTTTTTTCAGGAGTACCTGCTTAGAAGAAAAAAAGGAAAACATTTCCGAGACATGTTGTCTGTTCAGTTCATTTGGGTCATCGACCGACGTCGCTCATAACAATACGCATAGACCTTTCGTATGTACTGATATCTAGGGGGATCCAATTATTTAGACCTAATTAATGTGTTTTTCCTTCACTTCACAGCAGTATCGTTGTTCCGCCGTTACACGAACCAATTCGCAATTTCAAGTGGGCGATGTTCAAAAGAGATATTTCCTGGTTTAAAATGTCGGCGAGAATGCGCACATCATAAGCGAAAAGTAAAAAAAAATATCGAAAAAGCAAATGAGAGCAATTTTAATGGACGCGAAAAGAAGAGAACAATTATTGTTTTCTTTGCACGAAATAAAATAACTTAATTAAATGCACTTAATACACTCAAAACTTGGAACAATATCGACTTGAATGAAAAAAAAAAGAGAAACTTCTGGGCTGGAAAATTAAAGAAAACTAGATCTTATTAGAAGATGAAAATTTAGAAAAACGTGTGAGAAATATACTGAATATTAAAAAAGTAACTTTTCATCCTCTTTCAAATAACTGTTGTAAAAGTTCTATCCGTAAGTTCAATCTAAAGGCGTGTTCTTGAGTTGCATTCACTCAACTACAGAAGTTTTATCCGAGTTGCGTTGGAGTTTTGGGAAGGTGTTTTCTTGAGTTGCGTCTCTCAGTGAAATGTTACATTTTCCTTTCCATGAAAATACTGGAAAAATATATTTTCGAAAAATTCAAGAAAGCTATATCCATCCGACGAAAGATGGTTGTTGTGCTTCAAAACAAGTTTCCAAATAAATATTTGTTTTGAATTTTTTTATTTCAATTTTCACGCATTTTATTAACGATATTTAGATATGTGGCAAAAAGGCACGTATTATAACCAAGAGAGGTTCCCTGTAGTAATAAATTTTTTTTTATATATATGACGTCACCCACAACTTATGTTTTGATTGAATGATAGAAATTCTTGATAGGGTTCTTGATAATTTGATGCAAATTAGATTTAAAAATGGAAATTAATAATTCGTATTGTAAATAGGAAATACTGAATTCGTTATTGTTAAACTTTAAAGATGTTTTTCAGTGATTTATAGCTGGGTATTTACCTATGTTTGAGGCGTGATAATTTGTAGAACTCTTAACACTTTTATACAGCTGACTGATGTTTTTAGTAAAGTGCTAAATTAGTTATTTGAAGAGACTATCTCTGCTTGTCTGTGGTAGACTTTGAATAAAGCTTTTGTTCTCAAAAAGTGCAGAAATTTGGACTTCAAAAGAATTAAAACCTATAAAGGACTCTCTAGACGATCAATTGTATTAATTAATATTTGGCTGTCGTATTTCAATAAAAAAATATTGACGTCAATGTCATTGACTAATATATTGATTTTCTAGACTCCGGGAAAGCTTTCCTTCATAACCAATGTAAAAACTGCGAAGTTGTTGCGGGTTGCGTTCTGTCTCATCAACCATTTTTCGTTGGATGAACATCTTTACTCGCCTCACTCTTTTGGATAACAAAATTCCAAATATAAAAAATATAGTACCCTAAGATCTATTATTTGTGCAAAAAAGGGCCAAATTTTCAGCACTTGTTACTAATAGGCACCTCAAATTAGAAAAAGGCGGAATTAGTTTTTCGAATAGGCTGTTTGAAAACCATTGGAAGGTAGAGACTCCACAAGAGCGGTAGATTCGCCTCATATTATCACAGGATGAAAACGGACGATATATTTTTCCCATGTATTTTTCCATAAGAAAAGGAAAAGGTTGAATCAATTTTCTGAGAATGGGAAATACTTTAATATAGATGTTCACTAATCGTCAGAGGATAATCTTTAAATCCTACCCAAATGTAAGGATAAAAACTCATTTTTAAGAGAGAACTTCGCATTTCAAGATCAATACATATTATACTTATTTTCGTCCGAATACTATCTTTGCTACCAGAGTGCGTATCTTTTGCCTCACTGAATTGTAATTTACAGCAGAATTTGTTAAACACCTATAGTTTGAATGAAGCAATTCTTTTGCCATGTAAAACAGAGTCAGTTTGGCATGAATACAATCCATTCCAAATACAACGGTTGGAAAATTTTCTTTTTTTCAACTTTTTATTTTTTGTAACTTTATTTTGGCTTCAACTTGACCAAACTAAAATTATTCTTACTACGGAATATTCAATAGTAGCTAAGGGTTAGGAATGTTAAATGCGATTTATATGTCAGAGTTACGAAGAAATAAGATCATAGTAAACATGAGTACTATTCCTTCAAATGTTTAAGTCGTTTAATTCACTCATAAGTCATGTCACGTCGGACATACACCGGACGCAACTCTGAATAGAACTTACCCTGATTAATTACTGACAACTCGATACTCTTGGAAACCAAATAGGAGGAAATAATGAGTTATAATATAACTTATAAATAAAATTTCAGTTGCCTCTTAACATTAATTTTTTTAAATGACATATGTGACAACAGTCAACACCAAATGAAACAAACTAAACACACCTCCATTTTGAGTCGGGTATACGACGACGGCTATAGGTCTCAAATCAACAACTTTTCAACTGTAAGGATAAGCTTCTAGCCACTACTAAATGTGAATTCCATAAATATGAAACAATTCAGTATACTCGTAAATTATGAAAACTATAGATTGCAGAGTCGAGCATTTAAATACTACTTTACATTGACGACTTAAACATCATGTATTAGAAGTGAACTTTTAAAACAAAAACTGGGTAAATATCTTATTGGGTCTAAAAGATACAAAAACGTAAAACCCACTTTACCCGATTTGCCCTCCTCAGGAGCGGAATTTTGCAAGATTCAAAATACTATTTTTAGACAAATAACCGAGTTTAAGAAACCTGGGTAAATCTTTTATCGGGGCTAAGAGATTACACAAACAAACACGTGTGGGCGTAAAAACACATTTTATTCCATTTTACCCATTAGAGGAGAAAGTTTTCAATTCAAAAACACAATTTTTAGACAGTTAACTTACCTACTTAGTCAAATGACTTTTTAAAACAAAAAACCGGTCCAATATCTTACCGGGGGCTTAAAAAATACTGCCAAATAAATAAAAACACGTTTTATCCCATTCCCTTCGGATAGAATTTCGCAAAATTGAGAAAATGATTTGTAGACAATCTTTTAAAACAATCACTAGTTCAACATCGTATCGGGCATAAAAGATATTGAGAAGTTTTTTGCTTGAACAGAACAAGTTTCTAAAAATAACTCAAAAATGATTTCATCGATTTTAAAAAAAAACTAATATGGGACCATTATGGAAGTACCCGCTATCATTTAAAAAAAAGTTCATCAAAACTGGTGCTCAATATGAAAAGTTATGGTAGAACAAACATAAAAAAAAGTTGGGCCTACGGACTGATAACCTCCTCTACTTATTTTCGAAGTTGCTGGCTGGAAAATCTGGAAGAATGGACACCGAATAAACACCTTAATACGTCACTGATGTTTTTGTATTTTGGTTCAGCAATTTGTTTTTGACACAATGGAATCTGGCTTCAAGCAAACATCATTCGAAAAAATTCACAGTTCATTTCGCAAAAAATTTTCAAACTTTCAGAAAATTATAAAATTATTTAAGAAAAAAAAAAACTGACCAGCAGCTTCGTTCGCTTTTATGTTCTTGTCGCGCTCTGCCGACGATGAGGTCCAAAAAAGTAGGCCAAGCGCTATCATATGCCACGCCAGCATTGTCATCTTGTCGAATTAATGTTGAGGTTTCACATACGTAATATTATCGTTTCGAAATTTTTATACGAGAAGAAAATCTGGAATAAAGCAACAAAAGAAAAAGATTTTAAATTCAACAAATTCAACGAGTAAAACACAAAAATGTTCGCTTGTTCTACAGTAATGATACCTATTTAATCATAGGCGAATTTTGGTCATAATGTTTGGAGAGACTAAGGTCCATGTCAAGTTTTATCTGTCCCTAAACACCTCCTTCCTTTTTCCCTAACCTATAAAAAAGGAACAAAGTTTTTCATATTTTTAATTTATTGACAAAATCTAATGATAGCTTACATAACTTTCTTTTTACATGGGGTATTGTTTTTACTTGCTTCATCATCTACTATCTATCAGTGAAAAACTCCTCAGAATTTCAATAAATATCGTCCTTTTTTTTTGAAAAAATCTCTTGGGCGGCTAAATGCCTGTTCTGGGGGGCTTAGCCCCTCAGCCTCCTAAATTCACCCATGTATTTATTCCTTATTGAACATCAGTAACGAGGATACGTAATTGAAGTTTGGAAGTAATTTTAAAGTCCTTATAGACGAGGATAAGACGAATAGTTAGCATGAATTTCGTAATCCTATGTGAAAGTTTCAAATCGACGCAACCGAAAATATCTCCACTTTTTGTATGAAATTTGACAGCATCTCTCATTCAACACAATTGGGAAGTCGAGCATCTAATAATTAAGCCATTTAAATTACCCACGTAATAATTTGAATTTTCGAGATTTGTTTCACGAAAGGAAACATTTTCTCAAATTCTTTTATCTTCCACATCACATAACTTATGGCTTATGATATTCTATTATACAAACTCGGAAAACACCAGTGGCGTAGTTGAGAAAAGAGTAAATAGTAGTCTCAAGTTTATTAATCACGTTTTATTAAAAAAAAACAAAAAAAAACAAATTGTTTCAATGAAGAATGATGAGAGTTCCCTCCGCATTGGAAATGTAATTTCCAACATCTATATCCCTCTTCTCAATTAGCTCGGCAGATGTGAGACTAAAATACTGGGAAAAAATTTTCAAAATTTTATAAGTATAATGTATTCTCTAGCAAGCCAACATAGTTATGCATTCGAGCATTTGGCAGTTAGATTTCAAGAGTAGAAATGCTCTAGCATGGGTCTTTGTATAACTGCGTCTTAAATATAGGAACATTAGCTCCGCACTAAAATTATTCAAAATTAACATGAATGCAAATGAATACTTATATTAATACTGAGGAACTTCGCCACCTGGCCTCTTTTTGGCGCAATTCCCTTCAAGGGAGTTGTTTTGCCTCGGCGCTTCGCGCCTCGTAATTCAAAAATAAATTACTATGTAATTTTTTTTTTCGTTTGTTTGTTCTTTCTTCTCATTTGGTGGCAAACAAGCAGAATAATTTTCGTATAATTTATTTTAGTTTTGTCCGAAAAAACGGGATTGTAGTTAATTATATTGATATTCGAATTTTTTAAGTCAAGATTTCAAATACAATAGACCACATTTAGATGGTATTAAATTTCTCGAGTACAACACTTGTCTGCTCCAATATAAAAACTTCATATAGGTAATATAATACCCTCACACAAAAAAATTATTCACAATATAGCAAAAACAAACGTTGAAGTAACAATAATACCATGAGCGTAGCCAAGGGGAAGCAGAGGGGCATTTGTCCCCCCTACATTTCGAAAAAAAATTATTTTGTTTTCATAACTATAGTGAAAAAATTTAGACATTCGTTCTTTGAAAAAAAAGTTTCACCCTCTAAAGAAATTTCTGTCGACGTCCATGCTAATTAATAACGTATATATTATTATGGCTCGATTTTATTCAGAAAATAAATTATTTCTTCGACTAATTTATTTAGAATTGGAGCTCGAAAGTATTAAGATAAGAAGGAAATTTTCCCATTTTTTAGCGAATTATTTATAGAAAGTTTAATTGCGCTTGATCACAGAACCGTGTTGAAAAAACTATAATAAAAGCAATTCGCCTTTTTGTTTCCCGAATAATTTTGAACAATTAAAACATATTCATTCATTTTGTTCACCAGACGTTTTAGAAGTAGGTACGTCACGGATCATTTTGAAAGAAATATCGAGCAACTTTTGTCATAGCTATTTCCATTGTGAATCATTAGGCGATAGATACCTCACAATTACAGGACAAGGCACAAGGCTACAACCATTTACACATTATTTACACAACATCAATTTGGGACTTATTTTAGAAAACAGCAATGTACTTCGAATTAAATATGAGTCATGAGATGACTGGAATTCATAAATACCTATATACCATAACCTATAACCTAATAGATTTTCGCAAATTAAAAAATTTTTTGAGTATAAAAATCAAACCTCTCTAAAAATGGACAAATCTCTTTGTAGGTAAAATATATTTGAATTTTAAAAAATCTAAATATTCAAAAATAAAAAGTCAGTCGGGGTAAATAAATCTACACGATCATATCTTACTTTGCGGTAATTTATGGAGAGGACTCGACTCATACATGAAAAAAAGGTTAAATGAAATGGACACTCTCAATAAATAATTTGTGGAGAAAGATATAAAGTTAAGAACCTAGGTATGCTAAGTAGGTAGTTATAGAATGTTTTTACTTTTTAAAATGTAAAATTTACAATGACATCCTAAAGCAAAATTTAGTGAATAGATACATCCGGTGATTCCCGATTCCTAAATACACCGAACATGAACGTAGATGAAATCGTTTCAATATTTTGTCCTCAAATTAAGATGATTCCATAAAATAAGTACGCACGAGCCTCACGATACAAACAGACTAACGCTAAACACATGAGAACTAGTAAAACTCATGTAAGTAGTAAATATTATACCTATCTTACAAAAACTGCACTCGCGTAATGAGGTTTTCTAAATGGGTAATTACACGAAATTGAAGCTATCAAAATTTCAAAATTATGAATGTCATGAACCTGGCCGTTTAATGTCGTGCAAAAATTCCAATCTTTTAAATATACCCAAGTCACATAACTTCAAGTCGTTAATTATCTTCATCTAATATATTTGAGTAATTCGACGTTAATTTTCTCCTTCATCTAATGACATTTTTTCAACTTTGTAAACAAGGTAGTCTACCCCAAACTGTAATCAGTCTAGCACTCGATATAAAAATAAAGACGTAGGCTGAAAAATATTTTCAAAAAATTTTTCATATCATGATTGGAATAAAAAAAAAACAAAAAAACAGACAAAATATTCTTGTGAAGAAATAAGGGAAAATTTTTCAATTCCACGAACCTGTTACAGCTCACATGATTAACACAGGAGAGTAATGAAACCAACACACACACACGTAAAATCACCAAAACATTGCACCAATAAAATTAAACTTTCTCAGCTTTCTTTAAATTACCCGACACAAAGACATACACACACACAAAAAATTGAGACTGGAAAAAAATTTTTTTTGATAAAAAGATAAGGCTCCAAAAGAATAATAAAATAAAAAAAAAAACCGAAACCGAAGAAGTCTTTTATCGAAGAAAAAGAAAGGAAAAAGAGTGAGGGAAAAAAGATCGATTCGAACTGTCACGACCGCATACTCAAGTCACTTTACTTCGACTGAATTCATTGCAAGCAACGAAAACGAGTACGTAAATGGAAAGGTAGATGGAGAAAAAAAAAACATTCTGGAGAAACGACGCGCTTTTGTTCCCTACCTTCTCCCTTTCGCCAGTATAATATATGTACAGATACGTAAGTAATAGGTACTGTATAATACCGGGCTACCGGCATACTGATTGTCCTCCTAAAATAAAATGCAGGTCGTCCAGGGCCTTGATTGTAAACACGTGATTGCAGCTTACTGGACATCTGAGAATACCAAAAATCTGTGTTGCATTTTTGAATTACTAAACAAAGCACTCTAAAATTTTTACTTTTGAATTTTGGTTCAATGTAATGACAAATCATAAGACAATTAACTTGCTTATTCATTTTATTATGCACCATAATGTTAATTTCCTATAGTGCGTGATAACATGAATAACCCTGTATATTATAGCGATTTCGAAGTAAATTAAAACTATTTGATGCAATCTGTGTTCGAGATTGCAAAACTAGGTGGCCTATCTAGTTTTCTTCTCATAGAAACTATAAGCATTTTTCGAAAAGTTATGGACATTTTCCAATCGTAAGTTGTGCAGAATAAGTTTTTAATACGTTTAGACAATTAGACAATTAGACAATTTGTAATACGCCTAAACGAACCTTACATGTACGTAGTATTAATCGCAACAAAATGGGTAAAAATATTTCCGAAAAACCAAAAACACATCGAAATAATTATACCTTTCGGACATTAACATGTGAGTATTAATTTAATCTTTGGGACCACACTTGAATTCCAAAGAACATTTTTCGTAAATCTTCATTCATTTTTTCCAACTTTCAGATACAAAGTATCTACAGTATAATTATTTGGAATTATTCGAACTAGTTCAAAAATTACGATGAAATTTATATAAATATCTTTACAACAACGAATATTTTTCAATAGAAATTGTTGAGAACACAGTAGAACTTTTGTTTATAGAATGAGAAAATCAGCAAAAAACATCTCCAAAATACTGCATATTCTCGAAAAAACAAAAATTCACATAAATAATATCCATACAATCTTATGTTCATTTCTAAACAAATATATTTCATAAAAATCTCAATACGAAAAATATTTATAGAAATAATGAGGTAAAAAACGATTTTTAATGCATTCATCGAAGTAGGTACAGAACTGGATCTCTCTGATTTATATTTTAAAAATCATGAGTTCTTTCACAGTGGTATATTATCTACCAACTTATTTGTCAGGACAATAGCAGCAGGTGGCCAAGGATTAAACTTTAAAACTAATTATTTTACCTTCAATTATGCACTATGATTTATGATTCATTAGAATCTTATCAGTTTTTTTTCCTTTCAAATACTTGATGCGAGGATCAAAAAAGAACGTAAGATGTTCAATTCAGTGTCCTATGTCCTATTCTTGTATTGTGAGAAAAATAAAAATTTTAAACAAAATGAAGAATCTAAAGAAACATCGTAATCTGTTCTGATGTTTTTAAATCTTCATTACCAAACATAAATTCGTTCATCAACCGTTGGTTTGGCTTGGATACCTAGTTTTTGAAGAAATTTCCGTAGGCTTTATAAATCGAGAATTTCATTTCTTTACTATTAAGTCTAGGAAGAGAAGAAAAAAAAACCGTACCAAGTCCAGAACTTTCTGAATTATAGTATTAAGATATTTGGCTAAGTCGAACGAAATTTGTATGCGAGCGTAGGACGCTATATTTTACGCTAAAAACCCTCCCTTTCTTGATTCTCTTTCATAATTTCTTTTTATTATTCCTTTAAAAAATTAAAAAATAATTTTTTACCCTATGAAAAAAAAAAAAACACTATTTTTATTCAACGATAGAAATGAATCAGAGAATGAAATTCGAAGACACAATTCAGAGGCAATAAACCCAAATGCGAAAGTAACACAATACTTGAAACAAAATTACACCAAACGACTAATACGCAGATTGTGTAACTTAGATCCGTTTTATTCGCATTCGAATACTGTAATATTAATTCATGCAGAGTAATTTTATGCAGCATGTAGTGAACATTTCAATTGCGTGAATATTTTTCATAAGCATTTCTTTCGATGATGTAGCCGGTAAATACGTAAATACGTTTCTTATACGTGAGGAGTATAATATTAACGCTCAGATGAAAATTACATTTATTTCACTTGTTCGCAGAAAAAAAAAATAGGAAGAACAGTCCTATATTAGATAGAACAACAATAGAGTACCGGGCATGATTTTCAGTAAACATATTTTCAAATTCATCAAAAAAAAAATATATATATCAGTGAAAACATTAAAATTGGTTGGATAGAATGGGAGAAAATGAATGGTAAAGTTGAGTTGTCAAAAAACGTTGTGATATTTTTTGAGCAGTGGGTGTGATGTCATAGAATTGACACATCAACAAAATGTTCACCTCTTTTGCAGATTTCTCATTCGTTCATTCCTTACTTTCCTGTGTTTATACATTGGTTAAGTTAAGCTCATCAATTTAGAAATTCATGGTGACTGTGAGGAAGGGGATGAAAGGATGTGCACTTGCACCCCCACCCCCTTATTTATAAATTCAAAACATTGAAAAACAATAAAAACTAAGAAAATCAAAAACCAATTATTCCTTATTTGTTTTTATATTAGAGCATAGCCTTGGAAAAAATTTTTGATGGTGCCTGGGGAGTTATTTACTTTGAGGGCTGAGTTCATATTTGCAACTCATTTTTAGATTTAACCCTTCATTTAGCCCCCTGTAGCCCTTGAAATGGAATTAAGATAATATTTTTGGATGTTATTGAGTAATACATCGATAATATTGTTTTTTGAGGCTCTTGAGTTTACATTTATAATCCATTTTTAGATTAAACCCCTCCTTGGCCCCCTGTGACCCCAAACAGGGAGTTAAGATAATATTCTTTGATATTATTGAGTGATATATCATTAATAATGTTTTTTGAGGCGCTGGATTTAGATTAACAATCCATTTTTTGATCAAACCCCTCATTGAGCCCCCGTGACCCCAAAAAGGGGGTTAAGATAATATTCTTAGATATTATTGAGTGATATATTATTAATAATATTTCATGAGGTGCTGAGTTTAGATTTGCAATACATTTTTTATAAAACTCTTTATTGAGCCCCTTGTGACCCCAAACAGAGGGTTGAGATGATATCCCTAGATATTATTGAGTGATATATCATTATTAATATTTTTTGAGGTGCTGGGTTTAGATTTGCAATCCATTTTTTGATCAAACCCCTTAGGGAGCCTTTTGTCACCCAAACATGTGGCTGAGATACTATGCTTAGATATTATTGAGTGATACATCATTAATAATATTTTTCAAGGCGCTGAGTTTAGATTTGCAATCTATTTTTAAATCAAACACCTCATTGATTTCCCTGTGACCCTAAATAGGGGGTTCAAATAAAATTCTTAGATATTATTGAGTGATACACCATAAATATTGTTTCTTGAGGCACTGAGATTATATTTACAATCCATTTTTAGATTGAACCACTTTTTTTCTTCCTCTAGCCCCAAAAAAGGGATTGTAATTATATCTTCACTTATTATTGAGTGATTTATTAGGTATTGGATGCCCATGTTTTTTGAGACCAACAAAAAACAACAAAATTCAAATAAGATTTTTGTATTTGTACTCAGAAACTTGTAAAACATTATAAACAATATAACACACAATAAAATGTGAACAGTCAAAATTAGCTAGTTATATCTAAATCACTTTGGATCACATTATAAGGAGTTGAATGAAGAAATTCATGTCAAAATAAAACTTCAAGTCTAAAAAAATTACCAATAATGTATCACACAATATAATACGGAAATTCAAAATTAGCCCCTTTCAGAGAGCCTGTGGGATAACATAATACGTAAAATTAAGAAATTAAGTCAAATTCAGAATCAGCAGCTAAAAAACTATTACAAATGATGTATTACACTACAAAATATGAAAAGTCAAAATTTCCACTCATTTTGAACCTTGGGGGTCAAAAATGAGTCAAATGAATAAAATAATGTCAAATTTGAACTTGGTGCCTCAAGAAACATTACAAATGATGTATTACATAATAATATGTATAAAAACAAAATTGGGCCTTTTTATGAGTCCCTTGGGGTCAAAAAATTGATCAAATTAAAAAATTATTGACAAATTTGAACTCAGTACCTCAAGAAACATTACAAATGATGTATTACATAATAATATGAAAAAAAAAATTGGGCCCTTTTTTGAGTCCCTTGGGGTCAAAAAATTGATCAAATTAAAAAATTATAGACAAATTTGAACTCAGCACCTCAAGAAACATTACAAATGATGTATTACATAATAATATGAAGAAAAAAAAATTGGGCCCCTTTTATGAGTCCCTTGGGGTCAAAATATTGATTAAATTAAAAAACTTAAGGTCCAATTTGAACTCAGTACCTCAAAAAACATTTTTTTAAGGCATAAACAAACAATATTATACCACCTTTGTGTTGAGTTGGATAATTTCAGCGTATATATGTTGAAAGTTCCAAGAAAATGAATTTTTGGCCCATATCTGCTGCCCCTTTCTTATTTTTGGGATTTCAAAAAAAAAAATTAGATGTAATACTCAAGCAACCAATTTTCAACCTTATACCTCAGTGGGAAGTACAAAAACTAAATACAGATAGAAACCCAAACTTATTGAATCTTATTTACTTAGGTGATAATTTAGACTTTGAGCTTTCTGTGCCAAAAGTTTTCTTGGGTCCTGAAATGAAATATGCGCCCACCCTTGCTTCAAAGTCATTTTTTAAAGTCAATTTTGTTCAGTAAATTTTCACCAAAAACCTACTTAAAAAGGAAGTATTAATGAGATTTATTGAAACCAGCAACCTCTGATAATGAAAAATACAAAAATATCAATTCTATGACATCACAATAACCGGGTGCGCATCGAGGTACCGTTTTTGGTGCAGCACAACTTTGACATCTTATATCTTCCTTTCTATTTAATATTTTTCAAAAAAAAATTCAGAACCTTCATTTGCAGGCTTTAGACTATCTCTCCCATTAATTTCAGGTAATTCTGAGTCATGTCTGGTACCCTATTACCGACAGTGTGGAACTGCAGTTATGAAATGACAACATGGCTTCAAGGCCATTGGAAAAAGGAATACATATGTTAGGAGCAATTACGGAAAACGGCCATAGTGCAAAATGCCATTTATGGCTTATGAAATAATGCCCAAAACAAGAAATGAAAAGGAAGAAAAAGTCACAATGAGAAATTTGCATTATGGTTCAATTGGAAAAACTACCACAAACAGTTGTGGCAACTTGAAAATACCAAAACGCATTTTGAATGCTAAAATTAATATTTTGATGGATTTCATTAAAATAAAAACACATTCGCAGCGAGTGTGTGCGAATACATATATTTGTATGCACGGGTGTATTCCTCTCAATTCAGTAAAATGTTGATTTTCACTTTCAAACCGGATTGTGGCATTTTTATAAAACCAAAAAGGATTGTGGCAGTTTTTCATGAGTCACAATGCCAATTTATCATAGTGGCTTTTTTCAGATTTCCACTACACGTTTTGAGCATATGCCAATGCCCGAATTTCGAATGGTGGCGTTTTCATGTTACAACAACGCGTTTAATACATTTTTTCCGTTTAATGGCCGTTTTTGACAATTGATTATAACATACTTACACAAATTACGTTTAATTGAAAATATTTGAAATTTAAAAGACAAAACAAGAGATTTAACCTGAACTGACGGAATCATTCGGTATATCATCCGCATAACTTACGGGCTTCAGTAACGCAGCCACTTTACCCACAGTCTAGAAATTATTGATATCAAGGTGTGAGGAAGGAGATGGTCAGAATCCAGGAGTTAATGGTTCCCCAATATGAATTTTTCAATCAAATGCGAGAGCACAAAGTGAACTGAACCGAATTCACCGTTGGAATATGACGACGGATGCTCTCAAACCTACAACTATTCGATTACAGAGCCGAGCACCAAACCGCAAACCCAGTAAATTTTTGCAAAAGTTCAAATTAAAAAAACCATTTCCGTATTAAACAGTAAAGGCAAGTGTCATAAATGCAATACAAAAAAAAAACTTATTCGAATAAAAAATAATAATCAGGAATTCTCAAATGACGGAGTGCATCCTAAGAAATGTTTATTGAATGACTTCAATGCTAACAACCGATCGAATGGTGAACCACCATCTAGCTTTTTCAGCTCATTTAACATTGCTCGTATACCTGGCTCATAATATTCCTTGTTTTCCCGTATTATTTCAATAAATTCACGGAAATTTTCTTCTAAATTATTTGTCAAATTTGCCTCATTTCTCTGGACTGATTCAGCATATTTATTGATTGAGCTTAATAATGTTTTTTCTAAACCTAGGGACTCATCTTCGGAATCAAATGGATTTTCATTGATAGACGTTAAGGTCGTTTTCGCACATTCTAATTCCTCTTCCTCATCGAAAACATCATCATTTACCTCGATCAGTATTTCTTCCACAACGTGAGTATCCAGATTTTCTTCAATATCGTCGACACAAGAGGAATCAGAACCACCATCATTTTTCAAAACGACCTCCATTGCATATTGTATGTCAGTTTCTACAATATTGATGGAACGAACTGAATCAAAAAATGTTTGAGAAATTTCTCTGCTTCCCGTCGCAATGTAATATAGTTCCACTTTTGGCTCCAAAATCATGGGATACTGTAACAATGATTCTTCATTCGTGGAGTCCATCAGTATATGCTGATGTCTGCAAAAATTCCCACTGACTCCGATATAACAAGTGCACATACCAGTATCCATATTTACAATATATTTAGTTTTCTTGTATTTATTGTAAACGTAATATAAATTATCCGAGTCCAAGAAAGGACCAAAAGTATAACTCTTGACGTCTATGTCATTTATAAATTTGTTGAAATAATTCTGATTAAGATCAACGCAATTATCAATTAATTTCTTCATATAGTAGCCATCATAATCTGACACAAAATATCGAAGCAATGCATGAGGCGATTGTAATTTGACCCGATCAAGAATTTCTTCTTTCAAAATTTGCATCTCATGCTGTAGTGCTTTTGTGTGCTCAATATTTTGCTTTAAAGCGTAGGTTCTAAAGCATAAAGCCCATTTATGACGTTTTTTACGAATGGTTTTCAAATAATTCACAATATGAGGGTTACTCGAATAAATGTGTAGAGTTTCACAATAATTATTCTCCAAATCGTTCTCATCCAGGGAGTACACCAGTTTTCGAATAGCTGAATACAGCTGACCAAGATCATCTTTGTTCACGTGATATTTTGAGTTTAACATCCAGTTGTATGCACTTTTCAGAAAATAAGAGGAGTACCAAAGCAAAGAAGCTTTTGGAAATATTATTTTCAAAGCTCTCATCATTATTTTCGAATGATCTGACATAATGAGAGCAGGACCATCTCTACCGCGGCCACCGAAAGAAGTATCATCAGTCATCGATAAATAAAGTTTGAATCCCTGTTCCATGAGGGTTTTCGTTTGTTTGGTAATGATAATGATTCCCAAAGGAATTCTGGTAGTTGAATTGAATATGCATGATAGAAGAAAAATATTCAAACCAAATCTATCAACGCCATCGACCGAATCAACGAATATCATCTCACCAGCAAACAAATTTTTTAGGCCTCTTCTCATCATCGGCGTCAAAATGGATAGAATGTAATCGTAATTCATCAAATCTTGAAAACAACACACTTCACGGTTAAATTCTTCATTAATATTTTCAACAAATTTCTTAATACTTAGCAAATTCTCATCACTGCTCGTCTCTGTATGCGTGTTTTTTAAAAGTTTACTGAAAAAATGGTGTACCCAGTTATAGTCTGGACAATTCATTCGATTGCTAATCGAATTGACGTAGATATCTGCAGGTTGAAATTCTAAATGAATCATAAAATTTCTCAACGCATGAGCTGGACTAAAACCATCTTGAAACATTCGATGAAAAATTTTTTCAACTTCAGCGGACGGTTGTCTAAACTTCAGTGTTTCACCTGAATGCAAGGGATGATTATGGTAAAAATTTATGGATACAGCGCCGTAATATCTAATAAAAAATAATGAATACTTTTATTAGAACATATTAACATATTTCTTACGAGGAATTTGAATGAATAAAAAACAAAGAAACTTACGGATCAGCTCCAAAATCACATTTAATAGAGGCTGTAATTGAACTTTTACAACCTGTTCCCTTAGACCGTTTTTTACCCCTATTTAGACGGTGAAAATGTTGACATCGATAAATTTCCTGTAATTTCATAAAACACTAGTTAAAAATTTGAAGAAAAAAAATCGTCAATCATTTTTTTGTACGAAAAAAACATAAAAATTAATTCCTACGCAATGAGGAGTCAGACAAGTCCGATTTTTTTTACCGCTCACACGTATATAAACGCATTGACTCAGATTAACGAAACGATTAATCCAAGTGCGTAATATGTCGATTGATGTAACACTCGGCAGCACAAGCTTCACTTTGTAATTACTTCCATTTTCGCAGAAACTGGTGACGTTATAAGGAAATTCTTGAGGTAGAGCAGTCTACCAAAAAAATATTTCTCAGTTAAATAATTATCAATTAAATAAAATAGAATTACCACAATGGAAAACTCACTCGTAAAAATTGCGGCCACTGTTTGGCAATAGAATGATTAGTTTTCTTTAGATGGGATGCCAAGCCAACTTTTCGAACAAAGGCTTTATAGCATACAGCACAGATGAATGGATTTTCATGAATGAAACTGCAAAAAATTCAGCTCAATCAATATTCAAAAACCTCAAAAATGCACGAGATCTTCATAACGCATTAAATTAGAAAATTTCGACACCAAAACAAAGCTAAATGTACTTAAATTAAGAATTAATTATTTCTAAAAATTTAGAAACCCATCTAAAAAGAGGGAATGAAAAATAAATTTTTTGAATAATTTAGAGACGAATTAATACAAGAGAATGGCTTACTTCTTTTTTTTCTTCTTCTCCGAATTCATTTTATTTGATAAATGCAGCTAAGTAAAAAGCAAAAGAGATAACAACAGCAAAATTCACATAATTTAATTTTTCAACACACTATAGTCAAAGAATTCAAAAATTAATTATTATTAAAAATCAGATGATTTTTTGAGGTTTTGAAATATCCGTATCTTTTCTTCGACAATGTAGAAGAGATACTGCCATTTAAACTAATATGTTAAACACTCTTATCACAAATCTAGCAGTCCATTAAGCTATGTAGTCAAAGATGAACGGTGTCTCTAATGTTTTCAATGTTTCATACAAAATTTCATTTTATTTCAGTGAAGTCTTTCTACTTCGCGAAAAATCAGAATTGAAAGTAACTTCGAATGTTTTATTTTAATCCTTCTTAGCGGATCTTTTCATTTCATGGCATTTATCTCATTACGATTGAGAAAGTAGTTATTAAATTTCGTGGAACTACTGTTGTTTTTCAGTAAGTGTGATTTTTTCGTTACAAAGATAGAATTCGTCATTGCGAATTTTACTACCATAAGCGTTACTGTGTAAGTTCTTTTGTATTACGACCAAATGCTGTACCATGTGAGAGCCATTTCTCTCTATGTGTACTTAGCATTAAATGAGATGGACGTAGCATTTCAAGAACTTGATGAGTAATTTTAACGGACGTACTTGGTGTTCTGGGTACAGTATAGTTTAGTGGTCAATTATGAAATTTAGAGATTTATACTCCAAGAAATTCGTTCTAACGAGCTGGAGTGCGATCATGATATTGATAGTGATAGCGGGTTGCCACAGTAAAATTTCCGATTGTGGTGGATAGTAGAAAAATAGAGAATTATCATAACTGTTCCCGCGAAGCACGAACCAATTGCGTGAAAAAATGTTTTTGGAAACATGGTTGACTAGACTTTAAAGTCTGTTCGGGCGACCAGAGAAACTATAAATCTACAGAAAAATCTTTAGTCAGTTGTAGATTTTTTTTTCTAGTTTATAAAATCTCATGCAGTCGCCCGAATAACATTCTGTAAGATCAAAAAGTTTTTATGAATTGAAATGTGTTATCAATATTTTTATCATCAATCAAATAGTTTGTATGTAGCTGGACAGCTAGTACTAAATTTACATTTAAACAAATTCAGATTCTAGATAATATAAGTGCAACCTCCGAGAAAGAAGAGGTGAAGTTCAATTTATTCGTCAGAATGAATGATCTCTACACGGAGCTGTTTTTTGCTACTGATGCCATAATTCTTACTATTTACTTCAGTTGAACTTACACAAAATCGAAGTTATCGAGAGCAACTGCTAGAGAAATATTGCTTGTAAAAATTTGAAATTTGTTGAGACAAAAACACGAGTTAGCTGAACATTCTGTAAAAATTTGGTCGCAATCAAACACTTTTTTTTTTGAGATATCTATGAAATTTCTCAACTAGACTTACTTAACATCATTTGAATCTCACATTCTAAACAGAATTTCAGCGATACCTCTAGAAACAAACGTGTGATTGAGCTGAAATCTTCCTAAAATATTCACACCTATTAGTAGAGTACCTATTTGATTGAAATTGTAAGTTTGGTTTTAAAGATACCGCTGAAATTCCATTTGGATCTAGTGATTAGATGACATGGATTCAATCTAGTTCATGAAATATTGTTGAAGTTAAAATAAAAATATTATGTAGGATATTCTCAACCAACCCATTTTAATTTAAATTAAATAATTATGAATGAAATAAGTTGAATCCTCTCTAATTTCTCATAATTCATTATCTATACAAAAAATTAAAAAATACGCAACTTGTTAACCCTGAAAATGTATCTTACAACAAAATCCGAACTCTCTAAAATCTATAGCTAGAAAAAATTGCTGCAGATTTTTCTATGGAACTATAGGACATTATGTACACACATTATGTACATGCTCATGTATATGATTTTGGTCATTTAGGATTTGTAACTGAAGTAGGAGGAGAGGGAGCGTAGACACCTCCTCCAAATCTAGTCTATATAATAAAATTCAATCACTTTTTGTATATATTTATCCGTATTTTTTGCAACATTCACAACATTTTAATTTTGAAAGAAACTGTTCTTCTCTCACTTCACAATTTCTCAGCTACTATTTAAGCCACAAACCAAGGTTTGTACTATTGAAAAGGGGAGAAAATTCTCTTGAATTCTCTAACAAAATTAATTTTTTCATTGCAATTGGTTTTTCACAAATTGATCATAAAAAAACTGCAAATTAATGAGAAAACTGATGTTTTTTAATTTGTCATTTATTTTGAAAACTAATGATGGCAGAAAAAATTTTTCAGCGACAGCCACCCAACTTTTTAACGACAAATTCATTTCCATTATCAGATTTCACCTAAAACAAATTAATTGCAAGATAACAGTGAGAGAAAATACAAGAACAAAACTGGGTACTCTTGTCTATTATTATATATTTTTAGGTACATATATATACACAAAGGAATTTCTACATAATATTTTGCCACTTATCACATGCATTATGTTTATGATTTTGGTCATCCAGGATATGTAACTGGAGCTGGTGGAGAGGAGGCATATCCCCCTCCTCTCACCTTGTAATAATAATAATCCTCTTTTTAATATGACACTCCATGAATGACAATGATTTATTAGCTCTGTTTGATAGGACTACACCAACTTACACCAACCTACATCAGGAGGTCAGTTCCACAAATATAGGAATGCTATATGACTTTGCGTCAAGTTTACTTGAATATTTGTGAATATCTCTACCAGTGTAGGTTGGTGTATGTTAGTATAATCCTATCAAACAGAGCTATTGATAATGGTAATTACGTGCTAAGAAATTAAAAATGAAAAAAAAGTGAATATAATATATGTTGAATTATTTTGAGACCTAAAGAAATATTTGGATTAACTTTTTTTTTTAAACAACTCCAAATTCCTTAATTGGACATTGGAGTATCAGACTACCCCGTATTCTTTGAAAATTATGAAAAATTGAAATTAGCTCAAAACCAAGAATGACAAAAGGACAAAAGGACATAAATATTTCAAAGATATGTAATATAATTCTGAAACAGAATCTTTTTATTCTTTCCAAAATGCGACACTATTTCAATTTATCTTAATACAAAAAAAAAAGTATATACTATTTACATTTTTTATGCATGGGAAATTCTCTCAACTTTAAGCCTTATAACTTTTTAATGAAACTTTTGCCTGAAGTCCTTATTGAATATACAAGCCATTTCACTCCCTGTAAAAGTAGGTTTATTGAAATTAGTTCCATAAATCACCACCACAGCACACATTTGATGGAGTGTTCCCTTTAATTCTATATTAATTATATTGCAATTGAAGTTTTAAAAACAATTGCTAGAGAACTGTTGCTTTAAAAAAACTGAAATTTTGCCGAAACATTGCTACATGTTAGCTCAATATTCATTGAAAATTTAATCAAAATCGTACCTTTGGTTATGAAGATATCATAAAATTATGTCAAATTAAATGTTTAAAATTATATGAACTCAATCAATTCTTAAAAATAAAACGTAGAATTGAGTTCAAATTTTGATGAATCATTTTGACACATTACCTAAAAAATCTGAAAATTTAGATGAAATGGTATGTTGGGTTTGAGAGATATCACTGAAATTTTTCAACTGTATTTGAATTACAGAGTCCAGGCAAAATTTCATCGATATCCCCCAATTCCAACATACAATTTCATTCAAATTTTCACAAATTCTCAAGCTAAAAAATCGAAAGATTCATCAAAATTTCAGCTCAATCCTACATTTGGTTCTTAAGAATTGATTGAGTTCATATAATTTGAATTATTGAATCTGACACAATTTCAGCGGTATTTTCATAACCAAATGTACAATTTTGATAAAATTTTCACAGCATCTTGACCTAACCTATGACAATATCTCTGCGAAATTTTAACTCTCAAAAGCAATGGTTTTTTCAC
Organism: Ericerus pela; assembly: GCA_011428145.1. Lineage (NCBI taxonomy): Eukaryota > Metazoa > Arthropoda > Insecta > Hemiptera > Coccidae > Ericerus > Ericerus pela. Next base: position 310,199 of record WOFM01000613.1, read on the forward strand.
AATAGTTCTCGATAACTTACAATGGAAATAAATGGAAATTCTGGGAATACCAATCTTATAGAGTGCTGTGATAGCAAAACATGGAAGTAATTGGCATGTTACAGAAATTTTAATGGTAAAACGAGGAGTGAAAGGACTTCTATATTCGATAAATTTTGCATTTGCCAATATTGATCATTTCAAATTCGTGATCAGCTCGTTAAAATAATTATTTTGACATGCAAAACATGTGAATTCGTAACTAGCCACTAAACTGTAGTGTAAATATACCTGTGTTCTGTTTTACTAGTGATGTTTTATGTTCATGTTTATAGGTGAAAAGTATCCAACATTTTACTCCCGAAAATGGCAGAATTCACCGAATTAGAGAGGTTACTTGAGTGCAACGTCAATGAGAATCTTCCATTGGAGAACGAACCAACTGTTCAAACAGACGCTGTTGCTAAATTTATGAATGGTGAAATATCATTCGGTGATTATCTACATCAAATGGAAGAAATATCTTCAAAAAATGATTCACAGCTCGAGAACCCCATAGAAACGGTCGCTGATATAGATTCTGTTAGTATGGGATCTTTGGATGATTTTGAGTTGTCATTATCCAGTGAAGAAAGTTTCTCTGAAAATGATGAAGATTCTAATGATGAATTTGATTTAAGAAAGAAGAAGAAAAATTCTAAAAAAAAGAAAAAACCTCAAAGAAGTAAACTGTCAGCAACCCTCAGAGCTGTGATGGGTCAAGCGAATGTTTGCTATGCTAAAGGGGATGCGGAAAGTGCAGTGAAAATGTGTCTGGAAATCATTAAAGAAGAACCTAACGCATCCGAACCTTTTAGAACATTGTCGTCTATTTACGAAGGTATTGGGCAACCAGAGAAATCTCTTCAAATGCGATTAATTGCTGCTCATCTCGGACCTACTGATAAAGAAGAGTGGACTCAGATTGCAACTATACTTGAAGCTGCTGGGCAGTTCAGGCAAGCTGTTTCTAGTTACACAAGAGCCATTCGTCTGGATGAATTGAATGTGGGATTATATGAGAAGCGAATAGATGTGATGAAGAAGGGCCGTCTTGGGAGTTTGGAAGACTACGGTTACCATCGTCTTCTGCATAAATTGAATCCAAAATCTGACGGACCAACTGTAATTCGAGTTCGTAATATTGTTGGCACATCGTATTACAAGGATAAAAAATACGAAAAAGCGTGTGAAATTTGGAAGTATATATTCGACCATTGTGAAAGACTTATTACCAGTGAAGAAGTTCAGTTTTATACTGACGCATTAGTTTTCGCTGGAAATTACGATGAATGTTTATCAGTATTGTGTAAATTTTGTGGAATTTCTGTTAACAAACAAGATGTTGATGGTAATGAAGTTATAGTTGACGTCAACATTTCCTGTGATATTTCGACAAATATTCGCATCAAGTTGACCATGTGCTTGCTCCATTATAATTCGTTCGATTTAGCTACATCCCAAATCAAAATCTTATTGATTGATGACTCAGATAAATATGGCCTGTTTTTTTACGAAATTGTTGTGATTCTTCTCGAGAAGAATCAATTTGACGATGCTCTGTTGTTGTTAAAAAAGTTATCAAAAAGTAAAATGAATTCATCCGATATATGTTTGAAAATAACCCATTGTTATAAACATTTGAATCAATTGCAAGAATGCTTTGCATTCTTCCGAATTGCGATAAACATGTTTCCAGACGATAGTGATCTGAAATTGAAGTTTTGTGACGAGTTAAAATCAGCTGGACTTTACAAAGAAGCTGTTGAAATCACTTTAGAAAATCAAGGTAACATCAGTGTGCTGATCTATGAACGGTGCCAGCTTTATTATTTACTCGAAGATTATGACGCATTCATCGAAGCCACTCTTCAGTTATTTCGCTTACATTATATCGAGATAAATACCGTCGATGACTTTACATTGTTCGAGTCATTATTCCGTACTGCGGCGGCAAAAGGAATGCGAGAAAAATTGACCCCGCATCCTAGAGGGGCGGTTGATCTTTCAGTCCCTGTCGAGAAGGAGTGGCAAGTGTTCCTAAAAGTTTGCAATTTGTATATCGAAAGGGGAGATTACGACTTATTTCAACGTTTGGTATGCTCTTTGTGGTTGTCATTTAAATTCATTCCAAAAAGGCGAGAGCTGCGATTAGCTATGATATTAGCCTGTATCTATAACAAAGATTTTGAATTGGGTTTTGATTTGACGAGACATACTTTATTGCAACCACAAATCCCAGAAAGGAGTTGGAGTTTGTTCTACCTTGCATCTCATGGAGCTGACTACAGTCGTATGCATAAATTTTTTATCCGACTTCTGATCAAAAATCCGGATGAAGATAATGCTCTAATGTTGTTCGCTAATAGTTGTTTGTTTGCTGGAACATATAAATACGCCTTAAACGATTACACTATTTTGTACGAGAAACGTCGATCTCCTCTACTAGCTCTATTAATAGCCTTAAATTTGCTTCATATTTCATGTCAAAAATTTACCACTAGTAGACATGTGCTTGTCACTCAGATGGTAGCTTTTCTCACAAAATATCAAGAAGAAAGGGGCAGTGATGCTAGCCAGGAAGTGTTCTATAATATAGGTCGAGCCTTCCATCAAATTGAATTATTACCTCAAGCTATTTTTTACTATAAGAAAGCATTAAGTTGTAAACCTGCTGTTGATGATCGTATGTTCGACCTGACTCCCGATATAGCATTCAATTTACATTTGATTTATTTAAATTCGGGTCAACTGTCTATTGCTAATTCTTATCTGCAAAAGTATATTGTTATATGACGCCTAAATTTGTAAGTAATTTTTGTTCTGTTTCTATTTTTGAAAGGAAATGTTTTTTATTTTAATATGTTATTTTACAAAATGAAAGTACGAGTTTTTTATTCTGTAAAGAGGTTGTGATATTAAGTCTGTTTCGGTGACTAGAGAAACTACGGAGTCTGTAATGTTCTGTAGGTTAAACTAGCTTACCTTACAGAAATCTGTTTGGGCAATCTTTCTGTGGCTACAGAATCGTGTTTGGGTGATATTGTGGAGGACGAAGATCTTTTTAACAAGTAATAAAGCAAGTTGTTTACAGTTTAAAAGTATAATGATTCAAAAGCAGAATATTAGAAATATTCAAAGTACAGAGATGAAAGATTTGCCTTCCAGCCACAAATGAAACAAGTATTATCGCAAATAAGAAATATAGTACATACATCATAAAGTCTAGTCGTGCCACTTTTAAAGATATGAGAGAAGTGGAAATGAGAGTGATTGTCCAACACCCTCCTACAGTCTCACAAAAATGAATGAGCCGAGTGCCCTAAAATTTATATTTTCATCACAGTAAAATATTGTTGTCATTCTGATTCAAAATATTTACAATGTTCAGAATGAGAATGAAAAAATTGGAACATAATTACATGACATAAATAAATAAATGATTTAAAATATGACTTTGATTTTAAATTGGTAACAAAAGGTATTAACGATAATAAAAGTAAAGATCGTAACATTTTATTATTATTATTATTGATCTATTACTTCTTCATTATGGACAAAAGTATCGTTATTCAAGTTTCTTGAAAAAAATTGTTTTTTAAGATTTTTCTAAATTATTCATGTATTGTTGATATTCGTATATCAATATATTTAAAATGATAAAGTTTCAAAAGAATGGTAGTGGTTATCAAGATTCATCTAACAGAATCCTGCTTGCAAGATTTCATATTATGAGATCTCTTTTTCAAGAGTTAAATGATTCGATATCAGTTATACATTAAGATAATAATTTTTGTGTTATATCTTGCAATTTACAAGAATGATTTACAAATTTAACAGGTTTAAATGTATTTTTGTAATATTTGATAAGATGTTGAATTGTGATAATTTATATATTTTTCATATTCAACTGCAAGTTTGATGAACAATGTATACAAAGTACTGATTTTCAGACTCAAAAAAGATCGCATTTTCCTCCAAAATTCGATTTACCCTTATTTCAAAATGCGAATTGACTAACAAATTTGGGCATGAAAATAAATTTATTCAGGAAAGTTTGATTTAAATATTATGTTTTCTATTAGGTTTTGAAATTTATATTTCTCTAATTCTTTAGTAAGAAGATCAGGTAACTGTTGATCAGAATTAATATATTTAAATTTGATTTCATTGTCTTCAACGGATTGTTAAATTGCATAACATTTAATCTTGAATGCTCTGGCTCTTTTCTGTCCTGCTCCAGTCTGATCCTAATGGCTGAAATATTGTTTTCCATGATCAAAATAAGAGTTTTCCTCAAATATTTCCTTCTGGAGCAGAAAATTTACAATAATGTCCACCAGTTGACTCTTAACTAGTTGAGCTTGTCTGGATGGAGCTATATCCAGGTCTCCATTTTTCAACTTTGGTGTGGCAGTAACAGGACAACCAATCAGGAAGTGTGTAGGAGTGAGTACTTCTTCACCTTGTTTGTTGTTTTTGATGTAACAAAGGGTGAGAATTGAGCACAGCTTCGATTCAAGAAAATAGAGTACATTACTCTTCAAAATCAAGTGGGTGATTAGCTGCAACATGTTTGAGGTGAAGTTTTTCTGATTTGACTGCAGCTTCCCATATACCATCTTAGTGTGGGGTATAGGCTGGGATGAATGTTCATTTGTATTTTTCAATATTGCCCTAGTTTTTCTTTTGAACATTCAAAAAATGATGACGATCCTTGAATATTGGTGCCATTGTTGGAGTATATGTGGGAAGGGATACCATGATGTGAAATGAATCTCTGAAGAGTAGCACTGAATCAGTCAGGTTAAAGATCTGATACTGTTTCAGTATGAATGGCATATGTAGCTAAGCATAAAAAATCAACTATAAATTTAAAAAATTTTGGGAGTGATGGCAAACACATTTACTAACAAATGGACTGGTAAGATCGACTCTGATATGAGCAAATGGATGGTTAATATTGACATGTGACAATGACAGTGGTGACATAATTTGCAACATAGTTTTAGTTTTAAATCTAGTACAAGTTATACAGGAATGAATTGTGAATTTGAATAAATTAGTGAGTAGTGAGACCTTCGACAAACCAAAAATAAGACAAAAAATACGACGATAAAAAGTATCAATTAGCATGAAAGAATTTCTCATGTATATAGTAAACATAAATGTGAAAAAAATTACTTTTAACTTTTAAAATAATCGGGTAATTTTTATTAAATGAAAACGAAAATTTATCTAAATGACATCTCACATAGGGAATTCTTTGGGAGTCTAAAAATGGCGACAATGAAAAAATAGAACTTTTCTTCTCGATTGGTAAATTATTTCTAATTGCTTCGATTTCTACCCGATATAAGACAAATTGAGTAGATTTTATGATAGTACTGTATGCATTTTCAGTTCCTTAAAGCGACAAATAATTATAAAGTGGCCTTTTCTAATTTTTCTAACATCGACAAAAATGCAATACATGAGCAGTAATGTTAATTAAAAACGATGAGATGATATTTTATCAGTTGGCAAAAAATGGGTTTTTACCATGTTAAATATAGTTTCGTGAGTTTTTCATTTTTAGAGGGAGTTTTGTACATCGAGATTTAGTACAATAAAATGGTAAAGGTGTTATTTAAACACAAAAATTTGGTGCCACAAAACCAACATTTGTTTTTCAAAAAATTATCTACTCAAAGGCTTTTTGTGCCGTAATCTGCAAGGTTATTTGTTGAATTGACATAAGGTCAATGATTAAATGGTAGTACCTTTACAATTTTCTGTACTCTATTCAAAATAAAACTTCATGACTTTAAGCCGGTTGTGATAACCAGCATAACACAACAGTAGAGTATGTAAATGCATAAATGTTATTCAAATCAATACTAGAAATCGTTGCTGCTTTTGAAACGATATCAATTAATAGGCTAACAGCCTTTGACTTTAAACATGGTATTGTGAGAGCTTTAAGAGGGGCAACACTCATTATTAAAAAAACAAAAAGAGTTTTGAACTTTACCAGATTCATCGCAATAACTCAAATATACGATGAAACAATATGCTTTTCCATTTGCATCACTGAATGCCAAAATTTGATCCTTAGGGACTTTATTATTTACACTTTTAAAATAAGACTATGTATTTTGCATATCATTAGATTGATCAAATCTCAACAAAAACTTTAAAAAGTTTCACTCAACAAAGATGACACATGCTCATCCCATGACTCTGATTTGAGCCACACGGTTGGGACAATCAGCTTTTCACAGATGGTGACTGGTGCAAAGAGGCTCGTTGGGTCAAAAATACAAAAAATGATAGACATGATGATTCTATTGGTTGGTACAACAACATCTAAAAATGGTTCAATTTGGACAGGGATGCGAATAACATCAGTGGATGAACACCACACAACACCAAATAGAGACTGAATAGTTGGGCAGTTGCCAGACTTTAGCTAAAAGGCTGGGTTCTAAACTTTGAATTAGTTCAGGCAAATTTGATGAATGTTTTCCAATACAAAACCCAAATTTTTCCAGAGCTCTTTGGATACCATCTTATAGTTCAAAAACTTCTTTTGACAATTCAGTTATCAAATCATCCATGTAAAAATTATTTACAGTAATTTGAATGACAAGTGGACTGGACTCTCAAATTTGTTAAGCAATCCTAGCAAGACATTTTGTAGCAATAAATACAGCAGGGGTAATCCTATACATAAGTGTTCAGTGTGTACTCTTTGATTGGCTCATTTGCTGACTTACACCACACAATATGTTGCATTTTGCAATTGTCAGGATGCACCCAGATTATGTGATACATTTTTTCAGTATCAGCTGAGAATACAAAGGTGTAAAATCTCATGGCAATAATTAGGCTGAACAAATCACCTTGAAAGGATGGACCAACCATTAACAGGTCATTTAACACTTTCTCCCCTTTGCCCTTTGATGAAGAATTGAACAATACACAAACTGGAGTTGTATTTTCAGTGCAAATGACTTCTCAATGAGGAATGTAGTGAACTGCATCCTATGTAGGCTCAGCAGATGACATGTGTTTAAGATCTTCATACTCACTCAAAAAATTTGCACAAGCAAACTTTAATGATTCGTTTAACTTGTTTTTGACATAAAAAAGACTTGCAGTTGCACATGTTTGATTTTCAATATTGAGAGAGCAATCTTCTTTGAATGGCAACCTGATGACAAATCTTCCATCACAGGTAATTGACAAAGTTTTTTCAAAATGTTTGATACATCTTTCATTCTCAGTAGAGGGAACTGTTTGGTGCACATTGTCTTCTATTTCCCAAAATTTTTTCAAGTTCTGGTCAATTTATAATGTATTACAAGCAGTGAAAAATGGTGCTTTAGGAGTGATTGACTGAAAATATACAGGATTAGTAACAGTTCAACCAAAATGAGTCAATTGTGATGTAACACTTCTTGTGTTGAGGGTCTCATTGAGATTACATTTCTCAAAAATCTGTGCACTTTGAGGATGGTGTTGACACTCAACAGACAAATTTTTGATGTAGCAATAGATCAGCAAGTTGCAATTTCTTGAAACAATCATTAAAAACGATGATGATTGAGCAAAGTTGACTGAATATGATATTGCAGAAGCTGATGCAATATCAGCTTCGATGTTTAATTTGAAAGGTTCAACATGAGAAACAAGGATTAAGCTAACTGAGTTGTTAGTTAAATTTGGCTTTACACTGACAACCCTTTATTGAAGTGGCTGTCTGAGATTTGGAAACAGGCAAACAATATTTTTGGACGAAGGTGTCTTACATGATAGTTGGCTGGAAACAGCTGTTGAGTAGTAAATGAGCTCTACCACAAATATTGCCACAATGAAACTGGACAACAGCAGAAGGTAGGAGAATTAGTTTATCTTGGTTGTCACGACAATTGGATGAAGATGAAAACAAAACGGCAGCTTTATCTAGAGACTTAGACATACAATTCCCAGGAAAGGAATTCAAATTTTTACTTTAGGCAGATGTTTCTTCCTTTTTGACAACTGACAATGAATTGTGCATTTTATCGATAGCAATTTGAGTTGATTTACTGTCAGAATGCAACAATGAATTATGACAATTTCCACAATGTGGACAAGGTCTTGAATGATAGGGATTGAAACACATTATACGAAGTTTGTTTTTTTAATGATTTCAAACCTTTCATGGGGCTTTTTGCACTGGGGCAGAGGGTGTTGTTGATTTCAGACAACACACTTAGGTTTAACCTGCCCAGTAGTAACCTACAACTTTGTCTTGGGCCAGTAGCATAGTCAGAAAAAAATTTTTGAGTGTGCTAAATGAGAGCCATCAACTTTTAGGATGGGACACAATAAAAATTTTTTTTAAATGTTGGGGAGGGGACTGATGACTATATTAAATTATTAGTAACTTTAGTATCTCATCCCATTCCACTCCTCGAAATATTAAATATGAGGTATTGAACAAATAAAACTGAGAAATGTAAAATTGTTTTGGAATAACACTTCTATTATTATTGTAAAATAATTTGACGATTACAATAATTAGCAGCAGATAACAATGAATTTTTCAAAATCAATATTTTTTCATACATGTTTTTCAATATGTAAAACCACTAAATTAGAGAGTCTGTCACGGCTCATAGTGCTGCACTAACATTTTTTTATACGTCTCATACATGAAAAGCTGCATTCACAAGATAGATGCTCTTGAAACAGCAAAAGTTACAGCAGTAACTGCTATTTTGAAAGCCTCCCTAAAAATAAGCTTATATTCGTTTAACATATTTGTAAATGACATTAAATTTGAAATATTTCATTTCATTCTCTTGTTCATAGGATTTGATAACATTTTTTAAAATACAAAATTCTGATTGTAAGATATCCAAGTCGAAACTATAATGCATAGCCAATAATTCAATTTTTTCAAAATTTGAAAAGTCAAAATTTTTTGGATTCAAGTAACTGATAGCAGAAATAATATCAAAATTATAATAGTATGACCCATTGCATGTTAGCACATGTCCTTATCCACTGGGCCACAAACTAATTTGACAAATTCTGCTGTAATTTAATATATTCAACAAAAAATAGAAGAATCTTTGACTCTCCCATTTACCCTTTTTATTACATTTATAACAAGTAACATATAATAGATTACTTGGGAGGATAAGTATTTGAAGATTCGGTATTTTTTTTGTGATTGTTTAAGTAACTAGTGGTTTTGTAATTAGAATTTGGGTTATTAGTGTTGGAATTATTGTTTTAATAATTTTTAAAATTTCTATTATTATTCATGGGTTGGTAAGTAGACTTGGGCTGATCAAACCCTGGGAATATTTTATTGGAGTATTTGATTTGATCACATTTGTCGAAGATCATTTTAGTTAATCTGAGTGTAGTTTGTTTTTTGTGTTCTAATTGATGAAATTCAGAGAAGACAGTACCAAATTTTTTGGGGAGAGCCTCATAAATTGGTCTATCTTATCAGGTTTTGAAAGGGGGTTATTAGCATCATGCAACTCTTCTACTAGATTAGAAAAATTTTTAGGAATCTGGGGATGGTACCTCTCCTTGGGTTGAATTGAATGGTTTGGAATTTGGATTTAAAAACCATAATGTTTGTTGTGGTTTGATTTCTATATTAAGAATCTAGAATTTCAAAAATTTGAGACACAACATCACAAGTTTTGACATGATGTAATATGAGCCTGTCAAGTATTTCAAATATGTGGGCTTTGGCCCTTTCTTGAGTTTGAAAAAATTTGAGCCATTTAGAAGTAAGACGTTTGTCTTGGGAGGTATAGATGTAGCTCGTCTCTTTTGGGCCAGAAAAAATAGTAGTTTGGCAACCTTTGCCAATAAGGGTACTTATGATGGTTGCATGCCATCCTTCGTAGCCTGTGCCATGAAAAATATTTGACACTATCATTTGATTCAGTAGCCATCGTGTATGGAGTGACTAAATAAAGGATTAATAAAAAGAAAAAAAAATTAATTAAGGATATCAATCCCCAGCAAATGCTGCAAGAAAAGGATTATAATCCCTGTGTTAACCAAACAGTGTAGATAATTACGATAGTTTATTGTTTTGTCTTGTGTGTCTCCTGAGTATATCCCCATAAGGCACGAGAGAAGACACGTTAAAGATGTGAGTTGACACTTCCCTTAGAAAAAAAGAAAAAAGAAATGACTCTTACAACCCAAAATAATTTGCAAATGAATTTGAATAAATATATATTAAATTGAAGATAAATGCTTGAATAGCTACTGTTGTTCCTGTGGAAAAAAGTGATGAGGGAGAACAGGGGAGAATTTTTGATCTTATTCTACACCAGTAGGGATATTCCACAAATATTCAAGTAAAACTTAGCACAAAGTCACATAACATTTCTACGTTTGTGGAATCGCCCTCCTGGTGTAGGTTGGTGTAAGTTGGTGTAGTCCTATCAAACAGAGCTTATGTTACTCAACTATTAATTACAAAAAGTTTTTAACACAAAAAAAAAAATTCACAAAATTACAAAAAAATGACTTAAAAGTTCACAAAAACTAAAGTATTTATTAATTTAAACTTTAAAAAATGGTTTCTTATGTTAATTTATCAGTATGCGCAGTCCATTATGTATATGGTGTAAGGTAAACACAGTATGTATAGTTGATGGCAAAAAATTAGCTCTGTTCTTTGACTATACAGAATTAACATGGACTGCTATTTGATTGAAAAATACGTACAAAATTTTGTTATCAATTGCCAAGACATAGGAGGAAAAAGTTAATCGGGTTGAGTTGATAATGATTTCAATGTTCTTTGCTTTATACTTAATACCGACACCAATTACAAACAACTGAGTTCAGATTAAATATAGTTTCTCTTGATTAAATCATAAAAATAAACTTAAAAATGCGAGAAAAAGAACTTTGTTGCGAGTGTAATTCAATACTTTTAAATTACCTCAACAAATAAGATAATTTCTGAATATTATCTTTTATTAATATTTCACTTCAATTATTACAAACACTTTAGAATTATACTTATTACTATTTCTTAATACTAATGAAACCTAATGTCCATAACAACTAGTATGGACCCTAACGTCTCTACTCGACTGTAGGTTTAGGAATGATCATGTCTTCGAAATGAAGATATTACATTACTTTTGTTTCCTTTGTTTCAATCAAATATGGCCGACCAAAAAGGTGGCGTGATACAGAACATCCGCCAAATATGATGACACATCATTGTCAGCATATCTGGTGGTGTCTGATCGTGAGAAGCTAGGTGAAATATAGACAGCTATTATTCCGAGAATTAGGAATAATAGTTGCCTATAATTTGTTCGACACGTTTTTGTAGACGAACTGAATCATCTGCAAAAACAAGACGGAACAAAGGTCCCCGGGCAAAAGAAAGCCCGAAGCTCCTGCTTCGTTAAATTTTGTGTTCCTGAAAGTTTATCATTGTAATCTATTATATCTTTTAATTCTAACCATATAACAATATTATCTTTTCACAAATATCTCTTAATTTTTACGTTGCGGAATTGATCATCACTTAAAAATATAATATTTTTCATTTGAGCATAGAAATTTATTTTTGCAAATTAATTTTATGGATATAATTTGGCATAATCAAATTTATTATGCTTTTTTAATGTTAATTAATAAGATTTTGTACACGAATAGACTTAAAATTATGGACCATCAACGATGTATTGCTCCCAATGCCAAATCATTTATTTGATTGTGCGCATTGATAGCAACACAATTTATTTTTAGGTTCAAGTAGACCAATATGGCTACTACGAGTGTTAATAAACTACACCAGCCGATTAACAGTAGGTGTACAGTGTTTATTGTATCCTGGTATCCTAAATCAGGAATTTTCAGTTCTGCTGATTTCAGTCTTTCTTCGAACTTATGAATCGGAGTTATTGGTGAAATATACGGTATGTTGTCATGCCATTTATTATTATAAGCAATCGACATATTAGGGAATTTGAACGATTGATGTAGACCAAAATCAAGTTCCATAAATTGGTATTTTGTCCAAACCAACGGTAGGTGATGTTCAATGAGCATTTCTTTTTCTGGATTATTTATACAGGGGAATCCTGCTGGGATGATTGTTTCTGCGTTGTTTTCTCCTTGGAGCTGTTGGATTTCTACTATACACGGAACTGTTAGTAGAGTTGCTCCAGCAAAATTTAATCAATTATTTGCGAGCTATTTAAAAATATTTTTTTTACACAACTGGAAAACGTTTTTACGAAAAATTAAAATTTTATTTGAATTGAATTATTATTTTAAAATTTTACTTCCGAAGGTTTTTTTGTTTGGCCGCCAATTTGTTGCGAGTGTAATTCAATACTTTTAAATTACCTCAACAAATAAGATAATTTCTGAATATTATCTTTTATTAATATTTCACTTCAATTATTACAAACACTTTAGAATTATACTTATTACTATTTCTTAATACTAATGAAACCTAATGTCCATAACAACTAGTATGGACCCTAACGTCTCTACTCGACTGTAGGTTTAGGAATGATCATGTCTTCGAAATGAAGATATTACATTACTTTTGTTTCCTTTGTTTCAATCAAATATGGCCGACCAAAAAGGTGGCGTGATACAGAACATCCGCCAAATATGATGACACATCATTGTCAGCATATCTGGTGGTGTCTGATCGTGAGAAGCTAGGTGAAATATAGACAGCTATTATTCCGAGAATTAGGAATAATAGTTGCCTATAATTTGTTCGACACGTTTTTGTAGACGAACTGAATCGTCTGCAAAAACGGGACGGAACAAACTTAATTTATTGAAAATATAATTAAACATAATTATAGTCTTATCGCCATATTGAATACAAGACAAAGAGTGAGCGTCACCTCATGACCAGAAGACAATTTATGATATAGCAGCACAGATAAAAACAACGAGAACTTGACTGTGGGAAATCTTGATTTCAGTAGTACCAACTACCTGGATATCGATCGATGAATTATATTCAGCAAACTCGGAAAAATACGAAACTCGTAGCCAATTTGGAATTATCCGAACTTGAGTAAATATTTTCTTGATTCTTGAACTTGAAACTTTAACCGTTAATAATTTTCTAAAATTTATACAACTTACAAATTTAGAGAAATTTCTTCTATTTATGAATAACAGAAGTTTAACGAATTTTCATTTATGAATAACGAAAATTTTATTAACTTGACTTGAATTGACTTGAACAATAGAGATGGTAACTTGATAAATTAAAGTTTTCGGATATACTTGAGTGACTCTCTTGACTTACCATCTTAATTGCTTAATAATTTTTCACGTAAGAACTCATGTTGCTGAGCCGTAAGAGGTTTTGTTAAAATATCAGCAACTTGATTGTTTGTTGATACATGAACAATTTTAAGTAAGTTATCACGAACATACTTTTTTACCTTGAGATATCGACTTTCGATATGTTTGAGTTTACCATGATTATAGAAGATAGATAATAAGTTACATGTGGACTGATTATCTTCATACACAGTAACTTTTTAAACTGAGGAAAAGTTTCTTCAGTTAACCTAGTACAATAGAGCATATGACTGGAAGCAACAGCAATGGCTACAAACTCGGCCTCAGTAGTTGACTCAGCAATTACATCTTGTTTTCTGCTGCCCCAAGCGATTGTATTACCAAAATGTTAATACAATAGCCAGTAGTGGATTTTTTTGATTTATCTGCTGCGAAGTCAGCATCAACAAACGCAACAATATCTTCATCAACTAGTGTCTCGCCATAAATTTGTTTCGAGGACCAGTCATGTGATTTGTGTTTGTGTGTCATGTTTCTGTGTATTTGGTTTGTGTCTGTGTGGGTGCATGTCTTGGTTAATGTAATTTTTGTAGTTTACGTTTCTTTCAGTTCTTTACTTTTTTTCTCTACTGTTCAAGTACTCTTAAATTTTCTTGAGTCCTTATCATTTAACTATAACTTATTTCCCAATTTTAATTCGAAAAAATTTATAGTTAACCAGGAAAAAATGGTTAGTTAATCGTGACCTGGCTAATTCTGCAATAAAGGAAGAAGATGAATGGAATAGATTTTGGATAGGAAATCTCTATTGAGAAATAACCAAGTGAGTTTGTTTATTGAAAGTATGCCTCCGTTCCAACTTCTTGAAAAATTTTTATTCGTCGGCGTTAAATTAATTGTTCAGCGACGAATTGAAGACAATTCATCTACCTACGAATTCTGTTCGATTCCTCGCCTTGAAATTACTTATGATTCCGCGACGAATTAAAGAGAATTCATCTACCTATGAATTCTCTTCGATACGTCGCTTGAAATTAATTATGATTCCACGACTAATTGAAGAGAATTCATCTACCTACGAATTCTGTTCGATTCCTCGCCTTGAAATTACTTATGATTCCGCGACGAATTAAAGAGAATTCATCTACCTATGAATTCTCTTCGATACGTCGCTTGAAATTAATTATGATTCCACGACTAATTGAAGAGAATTCATCTACCTACGAATTCTCTTCGATTCGTCACCTTGAAATTAATTATGATTCCGCGACGAATTGAAGAGAATTCATCTACCTACGAATTCTCTTCGATTCGTCGATGTTAAATTAAGTATGATTGTTGCCTTGAAATTAATTATGATTCCACGACGAATTGAAGAGAATTCATCTACCTACGAATTCTCTTCGATTCGTCGCCGCTAAATTAATTGTGATTCAGCGACGAATCGAAGAGAATTCATCTATAAATTCTCTTCGAATCGTCGCCTTGAAATTAACCTTTCTTTAGTGGCATGGTGAGGGAATCTCCCTTTTTTTATTGGTTAATTTTATGATGCGAATTAGGTGTAATCTGGTACAACTAACAAAAAAGTTTTTCTTGACATGTGCTCTATTTTCAAAATTGACCGAGTTATAGGCCATTCAAAATTTAAAAAAACTGTGTAAAGTAAATTTTAGTGAAAACTAAAACTTTATTTCTACCAAATAGAAAGTACCAGTCTAGGTCTCCATCAAACTAAATCCCATTTGCAAAATGAATATTTATGTGTCAAACAAGTTGCCTATCTCACATTGCAAGGAAAAACACATAGGATAATAAGTTTCTTTCTATGGTGCCATGGTTAGGGAATCCCCTCTTTTTTTACTGGTTAATTTTATAATGCGAATTAGGTGTAATCTGGTACAACTAACAAAAAAGTTCCTCTTGACATGTGCTGTATTTTCAAAATTGACTGAGTTATAGGCCATTCAAAATTTAAAAAACCCTGTCTATAGTAAATTTTAGTAAAAACTAAAACTTTATTTCTACCAAATAGAAAGTACCAGTCTAGGTCTCCATCAAACTAAATCCGATTTGCAATATGAATCTTTATGTGTCAAACAAGTTGCCTATCTCACATTGCAAGGAAAAACACATAAGATAATAAGTTATTTTCTATGGTGGCATGATGAGGGAATCCCCGCTTTTGTTATTGGTTATTTTTATGATGCGAATTAGGTGTAATCTGGTACGACTAACAAAAAAGTTCCTCTTGATATGTGCTCTATTTTCAAAATTGACTGAGTTATAGGCCATTCAAAATTGAAAAAAAAACTAAAGATAAAGTTTAGCAAGAAATTAAATTTGATTTTTTCTATAAAAAAAAGTACCAGACTAAGCTTCCAACAAACAAAATACCATTAGCAATATGGATATTTATATGTCAAACAAATTGCCTATCTCACATTGCATGGAAAAATACATTGGCTAATGTTCCTTTCTATGGTGGCATGGTGAAGGAATCCCCGCTAAAATAATTTTTTTTTTCTTCAAAAACACTTTTTTGACACTTGGATTGCAACGTAATCTGTAATACAAAAAAAAATTTTGTATCAAACAAATTACGTAACACACATTGTAAGATAGTAAACATGAATATTATGAGACTGAAAGTTGTACTGTTTTTTGCAAAGCTCTATTTGAAAATTACAGCTGGTGCACAGGTTTCTGGAGACCCTTTATAATTGTAAATTTACACTTGACACCCTGCATAAATTTCCCTTGACACTTTACACCGTGTATAATTGTAACTTGGATATTTTCATTTTTTCAATTTCTATGGTATGAAGAATTTGGAAGGTGGTTCATTTTACCACTTCATGTTCATATACACAGAATTTTTAATCGAATAATCACACAAAAAAATTAATTTTCCAAATCCAAAATATAGTAAAAATGTTTCGTTCTGAAAGCATGGAAGTTGATCTCGAGGATCATGAAAATGAAACCTTGCTGCACTCAGTTCCTCAAGATGGTTACAATGGTGATGCAGATGGCAGTGAACTTGAAGACCATTTGAGCCAAGGGCTTTCTGACACACAGTCTGAGCAAACGCAGGTGGATGAGGATGAAGCAGATATTCCTCAACCAGTCATTCAACAGCAATATCTTCCACAACCAGTTCCAGAATATGTTGCAAGAGATGGAACTCATTGGCATAGGCATTATGCTGGTGAGGAAATTGCTGAACCTCCTCGATTACGCCTGGGAATGTCATCGGATGCTGCATGGCATGCAAGAACAGTTTGGCAATGTTGGGATCTGTTTATAACAGATCCTATCATTGACTTGGTCGTCCTCGGAACAAATCAAAAAATTGGGGAGAATCGTACAAATATAGCAAGGCAGTAAAGAGGGCGCCAAGATGCAACCTACAACAACATAGACAAAGATGAACTAATGGCTCTTTGTGGGCTGCTATACTTAGCAGGTCTCCACAGATCATCTCATATAAATATTGATGATCTGTATGCAACTGATGCCACTGGTATTGATGTTTTTCGTATCACCATGGCATTGACAAGATTTCATTTTCTGAAGCGGTCTCTACGATTTGACGATGTACAAGCTAGACAACAGCTCAAGAAACTAGATAAAATGTCACATGCTCGCGATGTCTTCGAGTTATTCAAACGTCATTGCGCCAAATGCTATGAACCTTCTGACTTCTTAACGGTGGATGAATCCCTGCGATCTATCCGAGGACTGTGTCCTTTTTGACAGTATATGCCACGTAAACCAGCAAGGTATGGGATAAAACTGCATGCACTCTGTGATATGAAAACCCATTACACTGTTAATTTGGAGGTGTACATCGGAGTGCAGCCTCCAGGACCTTACCGGGTAAGTAACCAACCAGATGATATTGTACTACGCCTGGTAGATCCCATTGCAAATGCAAGTGGACACCCCAGGGTGATAACAACAGATAATTGGTATTCATCTCTTACACTGGCGCAAAACCTCAATGAACAAAACCTATTGTTTTTAGGCACAGTGAGTAAAAATCGAACCTTCATTCCATCAATATTTGTTAAAAATTCCAAACCCCTTCATTCAACTATTTTCAGATTTCGTGAGCATAAAACATTATTGTCGTACACAGTAAAATAAAATCGTTGCGTAATCCTATTAATTATGATTCCACGATGAATTGAAGAGAATTCATCTACCTACCAATTCTCTTCGATTCCTCTCTGACCACCTCTCAAGATATATTTACACTGTATAGAAAGTGGATTATTGGCATAACAACGAAGGTTCGCATTTGAGAATCTGCTATCGCATTTTTAACCCAATATACTACTAATTAATTTTTACTCATTCTCAAAATCTATTCTTCAAGGTACATAATTATTTTTTTGCTGTTTGAATGAATGGCAATTCCATACAAGGAGCCGGAGGTATTAGTAAAGCAGTTGCTGAATGGATCATCAGGGACAAATCATTGCATGACTTGTACAGTTCCAGTCAACTCTTATCAGTGAGTTGAGTTGAAAAATATGTTTTATGGAAGTTTAACTTTGGTTTAAAACAGAGTTAAGTAAATTCACAACGTTGATGGTTTAACTCAGTGTTAGATTAAATTTGATTGTATTTTTCTTCGCTAGTTCCTAAATTCTGGATATGATTTGTATGGAAAGTGCAGTAGTAAATTCATATTGTTTTCTCCTCTGGTAATTTAATTGACTTTTGTTTTCACACAGTGAGGAACAAAAAATTAACTCGATTGAATCATGGACTATTTTTTACTACAAGTAAGTTTGTTTCATACCTATTCAATGATACTTCAAAATCTTCTTGCAGATAGCCGGTATATTTTCCTAATTTAAATTAATTAATTTTTTCTGTAAATTGAATCTAAATTAATTGTACTTTAATTTCCAGATATTTATGGACCAGGACTTGAACTTGATCGATGAAGACGATAATTTAACTGATAATGAAATACTTCTTTTGGCCCTTCCACAAAAATGTAAAATTATACAAACCCGACCTGATCATTCTGATAAATGGTGAGATGATGCATTTATAAATTGTTTTCGATTATTTAAACCGCCGTACATTTTCTTGTTGATAAAATAAGGAATTACATATCTTTACTAATGAATTGGTTTATATTTCAATCATACATTATTTTTGTTTTGTTTGATTTTCAAATTTACAAAAATATTAATTTAATTGGAATACAATTAATGTAATTTCAATGGTAGCACCTTACTCTTTGTGTTAGCCTGAAGGAAAATATCCAAACTATCTTTTGTTTTATATAATTTACAGTAGAAAATCATTCGAATTGCTGAATAATGAAAATATGAAATGAATAAATTCTTACTTATTTTGAAGAAAATCAATCAGACTACAGCAAACCCCTATGTAATACTAATCAATATTAATTATTTTTTTCCCTTCATGAATTTTTGTGCCATAGGAATAATGCTGTTTTACTGGAGCTGAAGGTGTTATTTACCCTATGATATTACACATCTGCATTGTTGGTTATTACTTGAAGTGACTGCGGGAATACATAAATCAACTGGCAGTGGAATAATTTGTATTGTGTCGCGACATGCAGCAATGCTAATGCCAGAATTTGTGAATTTTCTGGGTAATGACGATGAGATTCTCAAACTTTGTCAAGATTTTTTCAATATTACAAAATTACCCAAATGTATTGGTGTAGTTTCTGGTACTCTGACCAAAATTTGTTCTCCCAGGAGAATGATGCTGAAGTTTATCGTAGTAGAAAGTGATTTTTTAGTTTGATGTCATGGCAATTTATGATTCAGAATTAAAAATTGAAAATGTAGTTTGCTGTTGGCCAGCTTGCTCTCATGACTCCACTGTGATTATTAAACATTCGAGTATAAGAAGAAAATTTGAAGCTAACCAAGTGGGTGATAATTAGTTAGTAGGCAATGCAGGTTATACACTAACAGATTGTTTACTTACACCATTATGTAATCCTGTCACCAGCAGAAAATAAGTATGATAAAGCATTAATTATGACTCGTATTTGTTTTGAAAGGTGTTTTGGAGTCTGGAAAAGGAGATTTCCAATATTAGCTGTTGGCATCAATGTTCAGCTTACAACAGTAGAAAGTATTGTAACTCCAGTTGTTGTACTAGATGATATTGCTCGTCATTTTGGAGATCAATTACTTCAGGTTACTTCGCAAATTGAAACTGACAGAGTTAACAAATGTGAATCTTTTCTCTGAACACATTTCTACACCACAGACATGCCCAAATAGGCAAATAACTATGATAAATTATTTTGGCTCTTTACTATAATAATAAAAATAATTAATAATTAATAATAGTAATAATAATAATAATAGTAATAATAAATGATAAGCAAAACAGAGAAGCAGAAGCAACCAAATCTAAAAATTTTAAATTTAATGCAGAATACTAGCCACTGTTTCATTATAGGGAATCGTTTAACTGGAGAAGTTAAAAGTTTCAGAATTTTATCAATTAAAAAACTGTTTTGATAAATATTGTAAGAAAAGATATACATCTTATGGAAATTCAAAAAGTTTAAATAACACAATACTCTAGCGTTGCAATTCTTAAAGAATATAGTAAGATAGGTTTCATTAGATCCAAAATATACGGAAAGAGAGAAAATCAAAAGCATGAGTGACCATCATTATCACAGTAATCTTCAGGCTATGGAACACAGTACTGTTGTAGAAATGAGAAAAAATCATAGCAAGCAGAATGTTTGAAGAATATGTCTTATATCAAATTCAAATTGAATGAATGATTCCAAAATATAGATTACTTTAACTGAAAAAAAAAAATATATATAATAAATTTGAGATTAATTTGATATCTATGAACTAAGTTTCAATAATTTATAAATTTCTCAACGATTTTGTAATTGAAAATTTAGGATGGTTGATTTCACTGCTTTGAACAATGGACAAATAACCAATTTCTAAGGAAGACAGGTCCACGTTATTCTTAACTTTCTTTTTATTATTAGGTAGTGATCACCTGGTTGTCTCGAATGTTCAACTTTCTGAAACAAAAATAAACAAATTATTTATAAATGACTAACATAGAATTCTGCACGAGGCTATGAGATATCTCATATTTTTGCGCATCAACAAATATTTACCGATTCATGGGAGAAAATGATTTCTTTTTTAACAGCCAAAACAACAATTTTGCATTTAAAACATTTCAGTCACAATTTCTGAAAAAGCAAATGCCTTCATCATTTTACATACTGTGATGAAGAGTTTGGAGTAATTTTTGTTATAATTAGTACCAAAAAATAACAGGTAAACAGAATACGTCAGAAAATGATATAACACACCAACTGTATTTCTTAATCCATTTGATGTATGACGTAGAAGGTAAAGCCAGAAAGTAAAATGAATAAATACCAACAATAGATTTTTATACACACCAATGATACACTTGAAGTATTTCCAGTTCACATCAATATAAATTTGGAGCACTTTCAGCAATATAGTCAATTCTGATTATTGTTTTAAACGGAGCAAAATGACAACAGCCTCACTTGCATCAATCTATAAAGGAAATCAATGAGAAGCACTACCAACTATAAATTGAGCTACAGATTTTACATATCGACATATACTTTCAAAATTGAGTCCTTTTATAGCCTCTTTCCAGAATTTTATAAATGGTCACTGAATTCATCTTTGCAAAGATATCAATGACTACTCAGCATCCTTTACCATCACCTCTCATGTCAGAAATTAGATCATTGAAATTCTTTACATGACTACATTATTACCATCCTAAAATCAAAAACATCATTGCATGTTTATAGAACTGGTAAGGATATCAGTATGATAAACAACCATACGTACCTTATTTTCAATTGAAAGAGTTCAACTATTGACAAAATTGTAATATATATGGTGTTCAACTTGAAATAAGAAATCAATTTTATGACTAGCCAAGAAAAAATCATAAGTCGTAAGTATTGTATCGAAGAGCGAAGCCTTATCTATTTATCAACAATGAGAAAATAACCATGTATTTTGCAATCAATAAAATGCAGAAAAAATAGTCAAGTATTACATTGATTACTTCTGATGAGAGGTTCTAATCCTAACAAAAAGGCAGTTCAGCTTACAAAATTAATTTACATTCATTGTTTAATTATTTTCTGTCTTATATTTTATTGTTGCCCTCTCTGGAAAGTTCCCAATATCTCAGTTAGCCTCTGATTTTCATCACCTTAGCCTTTGAAACTTCATTAAAATATTCCTGAATTTTTACATTTTCAGAGTTGCTTCTACAGTAAAAAATCATCTACAATAAATTTTAATAAATAATTATTTTAAATTTCGCGGCTACTGGGACAAAATAATCATTTTATAGACAAAATAGAAAAAAAATGAGGGTATGGGGAGTACTATCTGGCCAATCCACACAAAAATCAATAGGTCTGGTCCTTGGCTTAGTACAAATGTTCCCACAAAATTTCGTGATTACTGGACAAAACTTGGGATAGGTACTGAGGGAATAAGAAAATGGAATATATATTAATTTGAGTTAATGGTGCCAAAACTTCCCTCACATTGTGAAATAAAAAATGTACTCACTCCCAACCCTTTGGGCAAATATTGCACCAAGCTCAATAAATAGATTTTCTAAAGAAAATCTACTTTAAAAAAAAGCAGTAAAACAAATATGAATGTAAGTAATAAAGTTTGATTTTCTATAGGGGAAAATTGTATTAACTAACTAATCAATTAAAATAATATGGGAATAAGGAGGAGGAACTTTCAAATCCTTGTGTATGCAATGTTTACAAAAATAAAGGAGTGTTGGTGATTGACTACAAACATATCATCTTGAATCCGATTGACAAAAGTGCTTCAAGAGTAGTTGCAATGCCAAGATTTGATCTGACAAGTATAACGCGTCTTGCATACTGTGTGTTATTCAAATCAAGAGCACTGAGTTCAGTTGGCACTTGTAATGCAAATGAAGCCATTTCCCACAGCTGTTCCAACATTGTTGGTTCGACAACTTCGAGTTCTTAATTTGTAGCTAGATTATTTACTTCCTATAAAAAATAAAGAAATAATTAGTTTAATTAATTTATTTATTTTTACTAAGAAAAATTATATGAAAAAACCAGTTACATTGCCACAATGTGAGCATTTGTGTAAGAATCATAAATTTTACATTTTAAAATTATTATAATCTTGAAAATTTCGAATTACTGGTACATTTTCATACTGAATTGATAAAAATGCGAAATTCACATTCTGCTCAGATATTTCTACAAAATAATAACGATAAAAAACTTGACCAACAGATCCAACAAAACTATCAAAGACTCTGTGAACTTTAGAATAAGGAAACACCTGAAAACACTGAAACAATCGTCCGAATAAATTAATTATTACCTACGAAGATTGCGATACTTTCGGACCCTGGTTTTGAAGGTTTCTCCGATGCTAGTCTCACACCTACATAGAAAAATCAGAAAAATCAATGATCACTCATAATGGTATAATCAAACCATAAGTGGCATTTACAACATAGAGATATAAAACAAAATCTACTCCTATTGACAACTAGCAAAATAGCAAGGTATTTTTTCGAATTAAAATTGGAGGAATTGACACATAGGACTTCATATTCAAAAGATCACATCAACTAGATAATTTTGAACAACACACTTCTCAAAACAAAAATGAAAATTATACCTACTCATTTATATTACAAAATTAAATAAGTTATAGTTTAATGATAAGGATACTTGAAGAAAAATTCATAGTACTTGAACAGTAGAAAAAAAAAAAAGAACTGCAACAAACGTAAACTACGAAAATGACGTTGACCAAGACATGCACCCACACAAATGGAATATTAAATATTGGCAAACAGATTATTACACAAGATTTTCACAATATAATAAATCAGTTAAAAAAGTAAAATTACCAGTTCTAGTAGCAATTTACAAACATCGAGATAATATCGAAGTGAAATACTCATGATCAATCATTTTAGCAAATTTTCCCTATTTAGAATTAGAGCCAGTCATACAAAACTGTTGTAACATACAAGAATATAAACTTGTTCCTGAGAAAGGGAGAATTCAAATTTATTAAACTGCTGCACCAAAACTTGACAGTAAGATTTGAACTTACATACCTATTTTATCAATTATTTCCTATGTTCTGTCATAGCAAGCAGCAAATAAAACACAAGCAGATGTGTGGGGAATCAATCAGTCATCAAAACCAACTGGGAATTAGCACCAGTATTTGTAAGGCAAATGGTATATGTATTCCAGTATCAAATCCTGCAGTGGAAAAATTAATATGGTTGATAATAGATATAATGTTCAACCTTCCAGGGCCCATGTTTCATCAAAATATTTAAGAAGAAACCTATAAAAAAATTAAATGAATTAAATCTAATTATTAGAAAAATTTAGAAATACAAATATAATAAACCACTCAACAAAAATTAATAGCAAATTCATTTTACATACCTATTATTAATGGGAATTATTAATTTTTTTTTTTTTTATGTTCGAGACTGCTGTCATCATTTGATTTTTGACTACGGCTTTTTGGAACTGTAAAAACAAATGCAATTAGTACTTGTCCTTAATAATCACATAGACATGGGTAATTGAATAATTTTGTATTTCATTGATTTCATAATGTAATTTACTCAAAATATTAACTTTTTAGATGCCAAACTCTTAGGTGAATGATTTCATTTTTAAGTTGTTGGCAGGAGTAAATCAGCTCTATGAAAGCTTCAGCTCATAGTCGTCTCCAACTTATTACCTCTATTGACTGAAGTCGTGGACACAAGTTTGGTATACAGTACCAAAAGGATTGTGGCTACAGAGCCAAATGGTAACCACAGTGAAATTGAAGGCGAAGAAAAACTTTCCGAGTCATTTTAAATAGTCTTTTAAAAGAAAAGTATATGAAAACTTTTGAATAGGATACACACAGTTTGCCAAGTAAAAATGGACTGACTTTTGTTGGCTGTTCTAGTTCCAACAATCATGTTCTCGTTGTTCTATGGGTAATGGGAGAGAAGTAATGGTACACTTGCATGAGGTTTCTCAAATTTAAATTTTGACCATCAAGTTTTGGTTTCAATCTTACTCTTACTATGAGAAAATTCTCACAGTTTGTGGTTAGTCTGAGTTGAGATACATCTATAGAGCAGTAGAGGATACACAATTTGTGTAAGGAGTGTGTACCAACTTAAGACTACCCATAATAATGATTATATTCTTGAAGATAGGCTCATTCCTACTGATTTTTGAGAAAAAAATTTAAAATCCATAAGGACCAGACTTTCTTAATGAACAATGAGATGAAGTAATTTTGGGTTAGTTAATTTGGAGTATAATATTCAGAAAAATTCAGACATGGCAGGTTATCAGCAATCCAGCAAAGGAGGCAAAAGCTAAAAGTATTGTAGAGAAAAATTACAAATTGTTATTTGGTGAATTAAACAAAAGTCACTCATCTAAGCTCTGAAACTATAAGTAGAAAAAATTGGAAAATATTATAAAAATGTAATGAAATTCATTTTTTAGCTCAATATTTTTCCTAATGCCTCTTGAAGAAAAAAAAACAAATATATCTTTCACATGAGTAAACTACAGAGTGAATGAAAATTTGTGAAAAATCGTGATATATCGATCAAAAATTATCAATATAAAGTATGGTCGTGATAACCCATCACTAATACCTGAGAATAATGATGTTATGGTTCCAATCTAAAAACACTTTACATCAACAACCATTTTGTCTGTGTGTGATGATATCATGTTATATAGGGAATTTTGGACATGAGAATGTGATTCCATACTGGGTATTCTCATGAAAAATTATTTTAGTCAAGATTCTGATATTTTCTATCAGTTAACTCTATTACTGCAGTTCATTTTCATTAATTTTAAAATTTAAATTGGTTAAATTGAACTTATTCCCTAAATCCCAGTCTCAGTGTAGTTGGTGCTGAATCCATTGAAATAGATGGTAAAAGTAGTTCATCAAATAAGAAATTAAGTTCAGTATTAAATTTTCTACTTTGAATTAATTTCAGATGACTGTAAGTATTCCTTTTCACAGTTTAAAGGGAAGAACTTGAGTCTCCTGCATCATAAGTTGAGATTAAGAAAAATACCTAAGCTATCTGTTTTATTCACAACCTCATTACATCTTACCAATTAGTCATTATCTTTAAAATGATAAAACCATTTTTTGATGTTTTAGTAAAACTGTTTCGAAAGAAACTTTTAATTCTACATCAGCGAATGGCAATAGGCAATCAGACATTTGATTCAACAATTCGACAAAAACTGAAAAGGAAAGAAATTTTCTTAAGCACTCAAAATATGATATTATTATTTTTAATTCAATGAGCTACAGTATTGACCTTCCACCAAAAAGTCAATCAGAATAGGCTATTTTTAGGTTTTCAATCCAGGAGAAATTTTAACTTTTAACTATTTCTCACTGATCATTAAATTTGTATATAAGTATTGTCGTGAATAAACTTACGATGCTCAGAGACTTGATGCTTATTTAACCATCTTCTAATGAGAAATTCCATTATCCAAATATGTTAAAACAACTCGCAAGTAGGTAGCTTTATGCCCCATCCATCTGTTATCTCATCTTATCTTAAGAATAATCAGACACATTTCTTCGATTTATTTATAATGTTACATCTGACATCTGATCTGCACATTTATACCTGCTTTCTGGCTAGAATTTTCAAATTCTACAAAAACCTGATGCTTTAGAATTTTTTAGGTGAATTTACTCGCACAATTTTCTGGTGGATTTATATCCACCTATTTTACGCTTGCCTAACTAGCCAGTCCCCTTCCACAACTGTTACTAATTACATTTGAAGTCAATGTTGGAGGAAGGACAGGACCAAATGAATTACAATTGGTTCTCATTCCATCAAGCACCATCTCATTTATCAACCAAGTTCAGTACTGTGTTAGGGTCACTTCGAAACACAAGTGATGTTTTTAATTAGTTCTCCATTGCCTATATACTTATATTTTGAATACCAACGTGAAAATGTGATAAAATAGATACTGCAATAATCTTTTGCTTAATACGAATGAATATAGCAACAATTCAAGTTCAAAAATTCAATAGGTTGATTAAAGAATATACAGAGTAGTAATATTGTATTTAAAATATGATACATAAATCAAATGGGAGTTAAGACTGAAATTTGCAGAGCAGAGTTCCCCAAAAATGAAGTAACAAGGGAGAAAAGTTTATAAGATTGGATGAAATAAATGATGCAGATAAATGTGAAGGAGGCATTGGTAAACTAATCAGATTGAGGATCACTGACATCATGGAAAATTAGATGAGTATAAGCAAAAGAGAGAATTTCAAAAACATAGGGAGGCTTCTGGGAAAATTGGAATACAATAAATACAAAATAAAAATTAAAGTGAACAAACATAGATATTCATGTTAAGGTTGAAAGTAAGCTCACTAAAAAGAGCATACAAATTATTCATCATTATGTGGTGTGCGAAAGTCTAAATAAAAGCGCACACACAGTGGAAGCACTGTTCCAGGTAACAGATCAAGAGATACAGGTTTTAACGACACAAGCTTTATTTCACCGTAAAATGGAATTGCCGAAAAAGGGGAACCGGGCGCTCATAACATCTCCACACACACTCCACTTCGATTAGGTTTTTTAAGAAATTTAGAACATTCTAATATTCATCCATATAATCGAGATTCACATGAACAACTTTAGTGCGTGGAACATGCTTATACGGGAAAAAGAATAAATAAGAGAACATTTAAGAATTTAAAAGGAAAAAGACAAACGATATACATTTTACCGGAGTTTGGACGGAGGTGCCGACTTATATCCGTTGGAATAGCAATCGCTGCTGCAACCGCATTCTGAAGGCCAGGCTTCATGAATTAGAATCAGAATAAAAAAGAAATTCATTCTTAAGTGAGTGTGTAGCCACTCACAAAAAGAAGAACATGATGACCGCTTGATGTAAAAATCAGAAGTGAAAAGCGAAGCGGACAAAAGTCAGCAGCTTAACAACAAAAAAAGGTGGTCAATGAAGCAATTGCTAGCCAACAGTAGGTGACGGCCAACAGTAGGTAACTCTGTCCAAATTAACATAAGAAAACGAGAATGAAGGAAAGGAAAATAACAGAAAATAATAAAGGAAAATAACGGAAAGTAGGAAATAATGCCCGCACGCTACAATTATTAGGTATTACTATTATTATTTATAAAGAAAATGACCAAATGTAATGTTTGTTATTTCTCATCAAATCAAATAGTCATAAGCATACCCCTTATACCTATTATAATGCACAATATTTAGCATTCAATTATTACCTGTTAGTTTTGTGCAAACACAAATAGTAATTTTTATTCATCCATTAATATAATTGTCAAATTCTTGTAAATAAGACTGATGTGAGACTAAACATAAGACTTAACTGCATGAGACTAATAATTATAAGACTAAGACCCAACACAAAAAATTGAAAATATAAACAAAGTATAAAATATCCTCAAAAAAACTTGAATATTCACAGCTCCAGGTGGCCCAAGGATTGTTTTTATCATAAATACCACAGACAATGAAGATTGATAATAAATCTATACTCCTATATTTGATACTTAGCAATACAAAAATAAAGTACATTCATTAAAATAAGGTAACTCACGGGAAATAACTTACGGGAAATAACTAATGGGAAATAACTTACTGGAAATACTATTGAAAATGAACAGTTCTGGATTCAAAGCAATATCATACACAATACTTATATGTAAATCCAGTTGTTCATAGTTATGGAACCCATCCTTACAACAAGGACATATTAGGCGTTTCTTCCTCTTCCACTTTGGCATTGGTACTATAATAGGCAAAAAAATATCACAAATAGTAAATAAGACAACCATTAGGTATACTGCTTGAATCATTATAATGTTAAGATTATAGAAACCTGGAATGTTGTGCCTCTCATGCATGTGCCGAACCATCTAAGTTTTTTTGTTGCACCCAAAGTCACAATCATTACAGTGGATTAGGAATGCCCCATCAATTTTTATTCTATGCCGAAGAAGAATATTATGCCTTGCATATTTGCGAGAGCATAAGTCACAGACAAATTCCATTATTCTAAAAAATAAAACAAAACATGTCAACAAACTTTGGAATAAAAAAACAAACATTCTATAAACAAAATATGTTTGTATTGTTTTTCTGAAAAAAATCCATTCAAGCTCAAAATATGAATGGTGTGAAAAATGATTAGTAATAACTATTGATCTTTGCAGTTAAAATTCTAATAATTAATGAAAACTATTATCATTTTGGTAACCTTACCAAAATGGAAGAATTTCATTGACTTATTTATTATTCTTGCTGCACAATTGACTCAGTACTGGTGATTTTCCAAGTACTGCAACTAACGCAAAAGTTGTAAAAGTTTCATTTTAAGAGCTTGGTGATGTGGTCAACTACACATAATCCATTTTCCAGTTTTTCAAAGGTAGCCTGTGAAACATGAAGAATTGTGAGAAATATAAAGTGCAATGATGAATACTTCGATAAAATTATAAACTTTGATAAAATTGTTCAGTTGAATTGCTAAATTCATCAATTAATAAGAAATAAAAAAATGCTATTGTGAATATTTCAATATTGTTATGATAACTGATAATTTCTTCAATAATTTAAAAAGGTACCTACTGAACTAAAGACTAACAAGAATTCTTCAAATAAGACAAGTAAAATATAAACTATAATCTTCAATAGAACCAACTCTGTGATAATTACAACTTTTTCATAAAAATTACTCAGTAAAACTACATAATTTGTTTACAATGAATGGACATAGATATTAATATCGAGCGCAATTGTGTTCGAACCTTGGTTGCAAAGAGCTGAAATTTTGTTGAGAAATTAATGTATATTTTCTGAAGATTCTGTGAAAATTCCCATGAAATTGACTGATTAGTTCTCAAGATATTGCTTAAATACTATTAGATTTTGAAATTCAATTTACTGATAGATTTGATCAACATACTTGAGCCATTCAAGCAATATATCGAGAACTACACATTTGATTTCAGTGAAATTTTAAAGACTCTTCAGCAAACATACATTAATATCTCTGTAAAACTAATGGTTACAATTCTACCAGCAAATTATTCAGATTTCAAGTTTCTCTAAATGTCAATATTAATTTTAGAAAAAAGTAATTCCAGTACAGACCAACTACATTTTCTTTTTTTAATGATTGCTAATCAGTCTGTTCGTACGACATGTAAACTGAATCATCATATAGCATAATCCAGTCTCCTATGACCTCCAGCTTTACTTGCAAGATGTGTTCCCATTCAGAACTTATGAGCTTAATGAATCTTGTTTTAAAACAGAGGTTATGTTACATGAGAATTTCAGATATACTAGAAAAAATACCAATAAATAATGAGTCGAAGGCAAAGGTACTATATCTTTCATATACTATTAGTCGTGAATTAAGTTAATGATACTATTAATTTGTAATTAGTATATTATATTAAATTATTGTGGAATATTCTTCTGTGGAATCACCAGTGGAATAGATGAATGTTCTTCTGATCATATTTGGTTCCAATTTTCACTTGAATCAAACTCGATGCAATGAAAATGAAATAATTTTTTTTTAAATAATCTGAACACTTAGAAGGAGGGAAATTAAATGATAAAAATATTAAATAAAAACAATGAACAATATTGAGTAATTTCGTTCACAACAAATTATTCATCACAGAGGAGGCCACATGATTTTTGTATTTCATGGATAGTGTGTATATAGGGATCAAGAAATTTTTGAATTAATTTTTAGAAGAGAAAAAATTAAGTAAGCTGAAGAATAAGCATTTACATGAATATAAAATGTGGTTGTAGAGTTTAGATAATCAAGTTGAAAGCAGCCAAAGTCTAAGCAACTGAAAAATATGAATGAAAGTCTCAATCAAGAGAAGTAAACAATAAATAATGCAATTTTATAACCTTATAAACAATGCGACAACATTACAAAAGATCAACCATGAAACTTACAAAATATTAGCGCTTCGAATCATTGGTTACTAGAGCAGAAATTTGTCAAAACTTTGAACGTGATACAACTGACCTATAAATCAACGTTACATTAAAAGAAAAACTGAATAAAAGCACAATTATATGTCTAAAAAACCAGTTTTAAAAATTTTTTAACAGAGACAAAATTATACGAACTCACCAGCCATAGACTTCATATTGATGGTAAGCGAAATTTTCAACAGTATCCAAATTGATGACATAAACTAATGCTTTCAATAACCTGAAGTATTTTAATGGCCTGATAAGGTGTGAGAGACGGAAATGTTGATTAAAAAGTAACAAAATTATATGGCAACTACGAAGAGTAAAATGTGGAGGTACAGAATATGAAAGAGATTAAAGACAACAAAACGTAGAATTACAAGGAAACAAAAAAAGGAAGAAGAAATAGAAAAGAACACACGTGTAAGTGGTTCAGGACAAATTAAAACAAGAATTTCTTCGAATACCTTCTCATCAAACCTAAAACAACAAATAAAAAGAAAATAAATAGAAAAACATAATCTGAAATTTGAACAACATAAACATAATTCATGAAATTGTAAATGTTAAAACTGATACGCATGACCGTTCACTATGAAAGATGACCAGACATGCAAGAAGATGTGACATATTTGGTACAAAAAATTAGAGAAAGTAAGTAGATACCTAACTGAGAATAAGACTATGGACTTCTCAATGTTTACCAATAAATGCATACAATATACAGATAAGTGGAAATAATCGGTTGAATTAGATGCTAAAAGTTACCAAGGTAGTGACAGAGATTGATATTTGAAAACCTCTGTATCGAAAATGATAACATTTGAGTTGATTGTGAGGACTGTGAGTGTTAGTACAAGATACATTATACACCCTCTACATCAGTGGTAAACATTTTGATAAAATATAACTATTCACATTACCTGATCGACTAAAGAATGAAACATAACAAAACTGATGTTATGGTGGCACGAGCAACCTTTTCATTGTTTGCAGTTCAATGGATGAAACAATTTGTCATTTTGGAATACTGAGTTTTCTGCTAGTCTGAATAGGCAGAGAATTCCACAAAAATGGTTACGTGAGTATACTAATTTTGAAGGCATAGTGAAATGATTATGATTGGTAGCAAGATTAAAAAACAAATAATTTATTAAGTTACAGATAAATGCAAATATAATTAAAAATACGAACCACGTTGACGATGATTCACATTCAGTTGACAAAAACGATAAAAAATGCCGCCAAACAACAGCTGGTAAAGATTTGATTTAACTGAAAAAGTAAACAGTGTTATTTAGTTTCAGGTTCAGATTCTTTTAGATTTTATTAGTTTGAAGATTCAGATTCTTATGTAGTCATCTTTGTACTATCATCGAATTCCCTTCGATTCATCGATGAAGTAATGCCGTTGAATTAACACGAATTTGTTAACAAATCACAGGAAATTTGTCCTCGCATTCTCTTAAGAATCGTTGATGAAATAATGCCGTTGAATTAAACCAAATTTGTCGACAAATTGAAGGAAATTCGTCGAAAAATAAATGCTGTTAAATGCACACAAATTTGCTTTAATTCTTGAGTGCTAAACTGCATTAATTTGTGGGCATTTAACAATAATGATTTTTCGATGAATCAAAGGGAGAAATAGTAGGAAAGAACAATATTAGAAGACATTCAAGAAAGTAATTAATACGATAGAAATTCATGAATCACTCACTTTATATTCAGGCGGTAATTATTGATATTTGATATTTGATGATGATAACTGATAACATTCAGAATTTAAGAACTAGCGAAGAAAAATACAATAACCAAATTTAATCTAACACTGAGTTAAACCATCAACATTGGGAATTTACTTAACTCTGTTTTAAACCCCAGTTAAACTTCCATAAAACATATTTTTCAACTCAACTAACTGATAAGAGTTGACTGGAACTGTACAACAAGTCGTGCAATGATTTGTCCCTGATGATTCATTCAGCAACTGCTTTACTAATACCTCTGGCTCCTTGTAGAGGATTGCCATTCATTCCAACAGCAAAAAAATAATTATGTACCTTGAAGAATAGATTTTGAGAATGAGTAAAAATTAATTAGTAGTATATTGGGTTAAAAATGCGATAGCAGATTCTCAAATGCGAACCTTCGTTGTTATGCCAATAATCCACTTTCTATACAGTGTAAATATATCTTGAGAGGTGGTCAGAGAGGAATCGAAGAGAATTGGTAGGTAGATGAATTTTCTTCAATTCGTCGTGGAATCATAATTAATTTAAAGGCGACGTATCGAAGAGTATTCGTAGGTAGATGAATTCTCTTCAATTCGTCGCGGAATCATAAGTAATTTCAAGGCGACGAATCGAAGAGAATTTGTTAGATGAATTCTCTTCAATTCGTCGTGGAATCATAATTAATTTCAAGGCGACAAATCGAAGAGAATTCGTAGGTAGATGAATTCTCTTCAATTCCTCGTGGAATCATAATTAATTTAATGGCAACGAATCGAAGAGAATTCGTAGGTAGATGAATTGTCTTCAATTCGTCGCTGAACAATTAATTTAACGCCGACGAATAAAAATTAATTTAACGGCAAATCATCTTAAAGCAGCAAGTGCACCATTTGGCAGTAATAAAAAAAATTGTAATTTTCATCAGAACCTCACCTCAATACAAAGGCACAGATTTTCAAGTAGTTGGAGTGGAGGCATACTTTCAATAAACAAACTCACTTGGTTATTTCTCAATAGAGATTTCCTATCTAAAATCTGTTCCATTCATCTTCTTCCTTTATGGCAGGATTAGCCAGGTCACGATTAACTAACCATTTTTTCCTGGTTGACTATAAATTTTTTCGAATTAAAATTGGGAAATAATTTATAGTTAAATGATAAGGACTCAAGAAAATTTAAGAGTACTTGAACAGTAGAGAAAAAAAGTAAAGAACTGAAAGAAATGTAAACTACGAAAATTACATTAACCAAGACATGCACCCACACAGACACAAACCAAATACACAGAAACATGACACACAAACACAAATCACATGTCTAGTCCTAGAAACGAATTTACGGCGAGACACTAGTTCTTCATCAGAACTTGAGTAGGTTAAACCTAATGTCGGAGTGTGTTTTAAATAACGAACTACATGACTTACTAAAGTACGATGTAACTCTGTAGGTTTTTCTTGAAATCTAGCTAAGAAACTTACCACAAAAGAAATATCTGGGCGAGTAGTATTAGCTAGATATAAGAGTGACCCAATAGCCGTCCTATACGAATTATGAGGAGGTAGGGGTGTTTATTGAATTTTTGGAAAATTGGTGAACGAGTTCATTGGAACTAAACGTTCACCACAATTTTCTAATTTGAATTTGTGAATTAGGGTTTTGATGTAATCCTCTTGATGTAAACGAAGATTACCAGTGTTATTGTCAATTTCAATTTGAAAACCAACATAACGACTTGGGGAACCTAAGTTCTTGACTTAAAAATTTTCTTGGATGGACTTGATAGCATCTTGAAAAACTTGATTGTTAGAGCCCATAATTAAAATGTCATCAACATATGCTAACATTATGACAAAATTATTACCACTTGATTTCATAAAAATGCAGCCTTGACGTAATAATGGTTCAAAACCCTTACTCTTGAGAATTCTTGAAAATTTTACATACCATGACCTAGGTGCAGTAGCTAACCCATACACAGCTTTATTTAACTTAAGAGCGTAAAGTTTATTGTCGAGATCAATACCCTGAGGTATTGAAGTATATTTATCTCGATCAATCTCACTATTAAGAAACGCAGTCTTGATATCTAGCTGTGTAATTCTTAACTTAAGTTTACAGGCTAAAGAGAAGAACCAACAAATTGTGGTTGCAGTTGCAGTAGGTGAGTAGGTACCTTGAGTTGAGTATTTTTCTTGATCAACAGCACCAACTATTACAAGGCGAGCTTTGAAAGCTCCATCAGGTTTAATGGTAAAAATCCACTTCCACGGAAGTAGTTGATGACCCTTAGTATTTGATTTTGGGACGATACGCCAAACCTTGTAACAGTTTAGAGACTTGATTTCTTGAGTAATTGCTTCCTTCCATTTGGGCCAGTCAGGTGATTTTAATGCCTCTTTATACGATTGAGGTGCATTAGGAGAAGAAACCTCTGTTTCATCTCTTTTATTATTCGCATCAGAGATATGAAGAATTTGCACAGAGCCATCAATCACTTAACTTTCTTGAGAAAGATCCCAATTATAATCAATTTCGATTATCACATCTTGGGAATTATCTTCACCAACTTGAACTTGAACAACAGGAGGAGCAATATCTTGATTGGGACTTGAACTTGAATCAACTTGATTCTCTACCAAACTATCATTACAAGAAACGTTAGTAGATAGAGAATTATCTTGATTTTCAACTTGAGTTAAATTTGCATCAGGAAAATCTAATTCTTGATTACTAAATTCTTAAATGGTTTCTTGACGTTCATTAATAACATCCCTAAATGTTTTACTTTCGTCGAATTTGACATTACACGAAATGTTAGTCTTTTTAGTAGTAGGATTATATAAAATATAACCTGTTTTAGTATAGCCTACTAAATATTGTTTTGTACTAATTACATCAAATTTTCGACCAGTAGGTTGATTTTCTTGAAGTACATAAGCCAGACAGCCAAAAACGTGAATAGTTGATAAATCAGGCTTATTACCGTAAAACATTTCATAGGGAGTCTTGAAATTTAGTGCTCTGTGTGGTGACCTATTGTATAAATATTTGGTAGCATCAGCAGCTAAGCCCCAAAAAGAAGTGGGAAATCCACTCTCTTGAATTAATGAACAAATTTTGACCTCAATAGTTTGATTAGCCCTCTCAGCAGTACCATTATGCTCACTAGTATAAGGACCAGAGGTTTCTCTCTCAATTCCTAATTCTTCAATTAACTGATCCATGGCCTGATTCACAAATTCAGAACCATTGTCACAATGTAAAGTTTTACATTGACCTTCTTGAGGGAATTGAGTCTTAATTCTCTTGACATACATCTTGAAAAACATAGTCACTTCATACTTTTTCTTGAGAGCAAAAATACTAATATAATGAGTATAATCGTCTAAAAATAGTAGTAAATAAATATTTTTCTTGACAAAGGTAGGGGGGGAGATTGGGCCAATCACATCAGCGTGAGTTAATTCACTGGTATTGAAGCTCGTTCACGATCTTTATCGAAATGTTTACGAGTCATTTTTGTTTGGTTACAGACTTGACAATCTTGAAATGTGTCCGGACAAATTATGTCTGGGACACCAATAGCAACAGAACGAAGACGATATAAATTTGGAGAAGAAATATGTCCCATCCTACGATGCCAAAAATTCCCTTCATTCACCAATTTTGTTCTTTGTTCGTCACTTATCATTTTCTTGACTTTTCGATTTTTCCTTTTACCAGTTTTCGTACGATAAACTGGTAAAGAATTCAAATTATTTTTAATATTACTTGAATTTTCTTGACTTGATACCCCCTTCGAATCCTGCACAATTTTACCAGAATTTGTGGAATCGATATTACTTGATTTATTTTGTTGACTTTTACTTAACTCCATTTTATCGAACTCATCGATCCAGGAGTCATCAACATCGGACCTGTCAGTAGCAACATTAGACCCATTACTGTCAGACTTTTTGTTACCAGACAATTTACTTGTTTTGGGGGACTTGACTTGACTTTTATTACCCAGACCACTTTGATCAGCAATTTCTGGCAAACTTGGATCATTAGTGTATTCAGATAATAAAATTGATTTACCTTTAAATATTCTTGATAAAGCCTTTTTGTAGTTCTTGATATTTTTGTTCATACTTGAAGGGACAAATTGATATCTATCTTGACATGATGCTATCTTGATAAGCAGTTTACTCAACCCGACCTCTTCTTGCCTGTGAAATGTAACTTGATTAGACTCGAAGAGTAACTTGATGTTATTGTCATTAACAAATTGCTTAACACTAATAAGACCATTTGCTAGACCGGGAACTACTAAGACTTCTTTTAAAACAAAGGTAAATATTCTTGACGACAATTCGTGATTTAAGGTAAATAGAATCATACCCTCACTTGTACCTTTTAAAACACTATCTTTGCCAGCTTGTCCCAAAGTTTCGTCTTTCGGGAAAGCTCGATAGTTTAAAACTTGGTGACTGTAGGCTACAGCATTATTTGTTGCCCCACTATCAATCACGAATACATCGGTATCTTGATTTATCGAATCTTGATTATTAATTACATTTAAATTAATTAAATGCAACTCACTTGAAATACTGTTTGGATCCGGTTGCGGCGCAGGACAGTTACGTGCTTCATGACCTGGTTTTTGACACCGGTAACAAACCTTTTTGTTACCATTGAAGCACTTATCCGCCATGTGCCCATTCCAGCTGCAATCCTTGCAGCAAACTTTCCTCTCTTGATTTTCCTTCTTGACGTCTTGATTTTGTTTTTTGGGAGCAGTAGTTGTCTTGACACTTGATTTAATGCTTGATTCGTCGAGTGACTTATAATTAACATTACTTGATGACATACTTGATGTTGGAGCAGGTGATTTACTTGATTGAGGTGTTGAGGGAGTCGATGCTGCTTTATGTGCGTATTTTTGACACTTTGGAGCATTCTCCGCCAGTTTGGCAGACGTCGACTTCTTCCTTTCTACGTAATCCAAAAGGGATGTACGTAACATTTCCTCAGACAAGTCTTCACCTGCTCGAGCACATAAAGTATCGATGACCGCCTCGAACGAAGGATTTAGTTTCTGAATTAGCTTGATAATCCAAAATGATGGTGGGAACACTTGGCCAAATTCAACTAAACTTCGTCAAGCGGCATCAAATTTTGATAAAAACAAAATTAATTCAGTATTATCAACATACTTGAGTTCGTCAAGACAGTTCATGACAGCAATCATGTCATGAATCGTCTTGCTACCGTACTGCCTCTTGAGTTCTTGAAATATTTCGTATGCTGATTCGAGATGAAATATTAGCGTCTTGATAGGTTGTGCTACATTCATTCGAATCAGATTTTGAACTTGAGCGTCAACACCTCGGCGAATGTTCTCTGGAAGATTGAGATGTTCTGCACGAGGATAAGCGATCCACTCGATCGCATTTGCCACCGCTAAGTCATTCTTGATGTCCATCTCCCACATCTTGAAATTTTGTTTTCCCTTGAGCTTTTTGTTGTTTCTGTATGTATGTAATGGGATCAACGGAACCATCTGAAATTGGCCGATAGTCAGGTAACACTGATACTGGAATGAAGTATTCATAGGAGTATAAATGCTGCCCGACGATGTTTGACTAGCATCATGTACATACAAACTTGAATCCTGAAAAGCTCCAGGATATCTTGACACTTGAGGTACAGGCATAAAGCCTGCTCTTGATTCTTGATAATTTGGTACTTGACCAAAACTTGATTCTTGACTGACGTTAGTTAGTCTGGGAGGAGGAACAAAATGACTTCTTGGCAACATTTTCAAGAAATCGAGCGCCGCAAGTGCGTTTGACGTGGAGTTGACTATCATGCTGTTGACATTCGGCAACGGCTTAATTTCTGAAACAACACTTGAATAATTTTTATTAATATTTACTTGACTTGAATTTGTTGACATGGCAGACAGCGATTTGCTTGAACTTGATGTTTCTACTTGATTCGACAAACTACTTGACGGGCTTGAGAAAGACGTAGACAATATATCTTGACTTAACATACATAATGGTATTATTTTATCTTGATTGCTTTCAATGGATGGAGATAGCGATTAACCCGGTTGAACTTTCTTGACAATCTTTTCGGAATCCAAAAAGGTAACGATAATAGTCGGTTCAATCGGAGTAGTTGTAGACATCTTAATTTCACTAGCCATATCGGACAATTCTTAAATGAGCGGTAGATCTTGAATTTGAACGATCTCGTCTATCGTATCGGTTGTCACAGTATTCACGACCGGATTAAATGACACGTGCTTGATTTTAGATACCTGCTTCTTTTT
Organism: Ericerus pela; assembly: GCA_011428145.1. NCBI lineage: Eukaryota > Metazoa > Arthropoda > Insecta > Hemiptera > Coccidae > Ericerus > Ericerus pela. The sequence continues at coordinate 348,768 of WOFM01000613.1, forward strand.
CGTGACCGGAAGAGCAGGAACTTGAGAATGGCCTTTGCGTGTTTTTGGAGCCATAAAAGACGAGAACTACGAACACAACCCGCAAATTTCTTGACAAACGAACTGGAAAAATTAAATGATCTTGACTTTCGGACTTGAAAAGAAATTTTTCTTAAAAATTATACGAACGTAATACTTGACAATAACAAAGGCGCGAACACGAGAACACACTTGAACTCTGCTATCACTTTATATTTAATACCAACACCAATTACGAACAACTGAGTTCAGATTAAATATAGTTTCTCTTGATTAAATCATAAAAATAAACTTGAAAATGTGAGAAAAAGAACTTAATTTATTGAAAAGATAATTAAACATAATTATAGTCTTATCGCCATATTGAATACAAGACAAGGAGTGAGCGTCACCTCATGACCAGAAGACAACTTATGATATAGCAGCACAGATAAAAACGACGAGAACTTGACTGTGGGAAATCTTGATTTCAGTAGTACCAACTACTGACATCTAAAACTTTGCGTGGTAATTTTGTTTAGAATAGAAATTATGAAAATTTAATTTAACACCATAGAAAATTCTTCTACTTATTAATTTCTCGTTAATAAAAATTTAAAAATATAATTAATTCAGTTCAACCTCAATTTTCAGCAATATTTTACTGTTTTACAAATCCTTATCATACCCAACCCGACTAACTTCATCTTACATCTACTAACATCATTCTTATCACAAATAGCAGTCCATGTTAATTCTGTATAGTCTGTTGGCTTTAAAAATTCATATCTTTACAATTCAAAACATTACGATGTATGTTCTTCTTTTCTTATCATTTCTTTATGCCATGAGTTTCACCCTTAGTTCTTTTAGGTCAGAACTCGTATCTTTTAGTTCTTGGATTATATTCGTTCGTTTGAAGAATAAATAATGATGAGCATTTATAATGTTTTATTTTTTAATTAAAAACATCATGGTAGCCTAGCAAAGGTTAAAAAAAGTGATTATTTTGAATACTTCGAGGTGTCGAAAGTTCGCAAACATCCTACTAGTACTTTTTCGTGAGGAAAAGTCTTGGGAGAAGCAGGTGCATATAAAGCACGTGAGAACAGAAGCTGCAGAAACAGGTTTGCGAGAGCCCAAGACTGCTGTTGGCATTTACTGAACGAGTTTTCCTGTAAAACAAAAACAAAAATCCACAAAGTACCAGTTTACACAGGTATATTTTACAATAAATATAAGTTTAACTTATCTAATGCCAAGACAACGTGGAGGAGTCAACAACCGCAGAGAAAACGAATCATCTGTATCAAATTCTGTTCAAGAAGAAATTGAAGTTGAAATGGCAGAGAAGGTGATCGTTTCGGAGGTAAAATTCCTGGAGCAATTCGGTGGAAAAAAGTATGACGTTTAGAAAAGCAGAATTGTATTAAGTTTGCAAGAGAGAGGATTAGATGCGCTAATGTATGAAACAGAAAATGAAAAAAATTATATTGCTGAACCTCCGGAATCGCGTTTTGAAAAATTTAAAGATTTTGCTAAAAAGCAAATAAAAGCTAAATCTTTAATTTATGCAACGATAGAGGATTCAATTGTGTGTCAGATTCGAGATTGTGTTATGTTCCGTCCCATTTTTGCAGACGATTCAGTTCGTCTACAAAAACGTGTCGAACAAATTATAGACAACTATTATTCCTAATTCTCGGAATAATAGCTGTCTATATTTCACCTAGCTTCTCACAATCAGACACCACTAGATATGCTGACAATGATGTATCATCATATTTGGCGGATGTTCTGTTTCACGCCACTTTTTTGGTCGGCCATATTTGATTGAAATAAAGGAAACGAAAGTAATGTCATATCTTCGTTTCGAAGACATGATCATTCCTAAACCTACAGTCGAGTAGAGACGTTAGGGTCCATACTAGTTGTTATGGACATTAGGTTTCATTAGTATTAAGAAATAGCAATAAGTATATTTCTAAAGTGTTTGTAATAATTGAAGTGAAATATTAATAAAAGATAATATTCAGAAATTATCTTATTTGTTGAGGTAATTTAAAAGTATTAAATTACACTCGCAACAAATTGGCGCCCGAACAAAAAAACCTTCAGAAGTAAAAATTTTTTTTTTTTTAAATAATAATTCAATTTAAATAAAATTTAAATTTTTTGTAAAAACGTTTTCCAGTCGTGTGAAAAATATTTTTTAAATAGATCGCAAATAATTGATTGAATTTTGCTGGAGCAAATTATTTTTGTTTAATTATTAAGTAAATCGTGGCTAAAATAATTCAAATAATCAAAGAAAAATTAAACAAACGTCTGCGAAATCAAATCTTTATTGCAGAGGACTGCAGGCATTTGATCAAGAAAAATAAAAATAAATCACTTAAAAATAAATCAATAACAAAAAACAAATCTAAAAGCAAACTTAAAAATAGATCGAAGATCCAGATCCGGTTCCTGAAATCAAAAAGAAATAAAGTCAGCCCAAGCAGTATCCAAAACCACAGTGCAGAGAACGAGAAGTCACTCACCAACAGTGTCAATCCAAACGAACCTTCTGATAAACTAGAGAATACTGTAGAAAATTGTCGGTCATCAAACTGTAAGCAAATTGTAAATTTATCTTCCATTAATTCATAGAAATTCGAAACTGTTATCGATAACGTAAATAATATTGTAAAATGTAAAATCTCCCAACCCTCGCAAATGTCTGAGAAAAGTGAAAGTACGAGTGCATCACTCCCGGATATTTTAGATTCGAAAGCCGAAGATAATATTTTAGAATCCGAAAACCATCCTAAAAATTTGTATGAGAATTTATCTGAAGAAGAAAATTACCCACTCCTTGATAATCATTGGGGAAGTTGAGTGTCCACTTTGTTCCTCTATCGTGTGCTAAAAGCGGCTAAAGTAAAAAGGATAGAAGGTAGAACACGTATCGAACTTCAGAAAAAATTATACAAAGGTAGATATTCTAAACATTGGTTGTTACATATACTATACTCAAACCCCAACACCGAGAAATTTGAGAGAACAAGTAATTTTGATAAATTAATCGAGGAAAGTAAAAGCTATCGTAGGGTAACAAGAAGTATAAAAAATAAAGACCCTAACGAAGCAGAAGAAATCTTCTCCGATACAGAAGAAGAAGATCTAGAAACTAAAGGAAAAAAGTTGGAAATAGAGAAAAAGAAAAAAAAAGAGACAGAAAGAAGGTTAGCGAGACGAAGTCTTAGCTCCAGTTTTGAAAAACTCCTGTCTAAAGTTTCACACCACGTGTCACCTAAAAAATTGATTTCGGTCACATCTGATTTCTCTCTCCCAAACGACGAAGACGAAATCTTCCTCGGAGAGCAATCAATATTAAACCAAACTTTTGTCGACAGACCCTCACAGTCTAGTGCTGATTTGTCGCCACTAGTCCCTCAAGGACAGGGAAAGTCCTCACAAACTGAAATTCAACATACAGTCCAAATTCACGTACAAAGCCCAGAAAACATAGATAAATCTAAAAATAAAGTTCCAGATTCATCTGCGGAAAATTTTTTCGACCCTATAAATTTATTACCCCCAGAATTACGCGTGGAATTTCTCGATCAAAAAGAAACCACGTACGTAAATATAATAAATATTGAAAATAAAAACAACCCTTTTTTAAAATCAGAAAGTAATAATATGACCCCAGAAGACATCGCTGAAAGTAACGCACGCTTGCTTTTACAACAACAACAAGCAAGATACGCAGCAGGGAATGAGCCTACACGCAACATAATCTAGCGATGAATAATTTTTGGAAAAGATCAGAGAGATGGACTCCGAGCCATTTTTCAAATGGCCCCGACGAGGATATTCTTGAATTCCTCTTCGAATACAAAACTCAAGCGAAAACTTACGAAGCAACTGAATATGAAATGATAATAAATCTAAATAGAGCCCTCCGCAGTACAGCCCTCGAACTATTCGCAGCTGAAAAAGAAATAACCCCAGAAACCTCATGGTCAGAAGTAAAGAAAATTTTAACACGCATCTTTAAAAAGGATAAAGATACGGTCAAAAAACGTATCAAATCATTAAAATTTGACGATACATATTTCAGTACAAATGTACCAAAATTCTTCCGACTCTACAAACAACTTGATGCTACAATAAGTGAGAAGAAAATCTGTGACCTCTTACTCCCCAGACTAACAGGAGAAATGAGAAATTTTTTTGCATCCAAAAATCTCCAAACACAGAGTGAAATTTCAAAAACATTTACGGATTGGAAAGAATTTAAAGAAAAAGCTGTGGATTTAACCGATGTTCAAAAAAACTGAAGAGATGCTGAACAAGGCTACAGAAACTATCGCCAAATTAACAAATCAGATGGAGGAGATGATGAAGGGCAAAGCTCCAGAGAAAAAAGAGCCAGTGAAACCAGTCACCCCACCTATATCTCCAACAGACCCTGTTATTGTGGCATTGGTAGAGGCAGGATGGAAACCCCCAAATGCAAATAAACGGAATCAAAACCAAAACAGAAATCAGATGATGGAAAATGAAAATGTAGAAAATAGACCTCGTAGAGAGAGAAATCTAAATAATAATAATAACGAAATTAATGATAATAATCCAAGAAGAAGACAGTCTAGAGAAAGAGAACCTAATCGTTCGCAGAATAATCAAAATCCTTATAGACAACAAACGAGAGAATCTTATCGTCCTCAAAATAACGATAGATATCCTCAAAGGGAAGTAAACTGCTTCAACTGCGGAAGAAGGGGACATCTTTCCAGAGGTTGTAGGCTACGTAATCGTACTACACCTCCATTCCTGCTAAGAAATTTCAGACCACCACGATTTAATAGTAATAATTTTACATCAAATTTTGGTCAACCATTTGGCATTTATGGAGCACCGTAACAAACTGGTTATGCACAGGCATACAATGCCCCAATGTTAAATACACAACCATGGGCAAATACGAAAAATTATGCATTACCATCGTATAACTTGCAAACCCCAGACGTAGTTCCAAGTATTCAACAACAGAACTTCCCTCAACAGCCAAAAAACTTGCAGTAGAGCCCGTTTGCCCTCTTCCAATCAATGGAAATGACTTTTGGGCTTGTAATGGCAACGTCCATCATCCAGACTGCGCTGCTCTCCTAGTGTTAGATCCACACGCGCCGCATAATCGGAAAATCATATCCGTAGTGCATCAATGAAATTAGTCAGGGTGAGACGTAAACTAATCGTCCCCTGCAACATTGAGAGCCGTGAAGAGTATGAAACACAGGGAACAGTTGACAGTGGCTCTGAAGTGACGCTTGTACAACATGACATTGTATAGGATAATGTGATCAGACCTGCAAGAGTATGTATGGAGCCGCTAACGACAGCACAATAATCGTCATAGGAGTCGTAGAAATCACCATAAAAATGGGTTACCTCCTCCTTGATGTGGAAGCATACATAACCTCTGAGGTGACCACACCTTTACTTCTCGGATACGACTTTTTAGATCGACATAATGCCGATATTTTATTTAGTAAGAATTTATTTAGAATAAGACCGCCATGGAAGCGTGAAACATTTAGTATAATTAAGTTTAAGGAAGAAAATTGTGAAGGTTTTATTAGAGCAGACAAAGATTTCTGCATAGAAGTAAATAAGGAATATTATGTAAACCTGGATCCAGATATGGGAAAAGCAGATCCAGATGAGTGGTTCTTAACAAGTTATGGTTTAGAAGGCGAATATATTGTCAATGATTTAGGATGGCCAACCTTAAGATTCTACAGTTCGCACTTCAACACCCAGATCGCACAAGGGACAGTTTTAGGACGCTATAGGCTTCGACAGCCAACTATGCGGGATCATCAGACCAATTCCATCCGCTGTGGCCAACCCAGCATCCAACGCATTACGTTGGGGGATACTGTGGGTAACCAAGGTGAGGAGGTTGATATGCTAAAACTTGTCCGTATAACCCGATCTGATGACAGCGTTATCCACGACAATGAAGGAACAAAAGTGAATATTAATAAGAATTTAACGAAGGAAGAAAAACAGGCAGTAGTAAGTGTTCTAAAAAAATATATCCATATATTTACGGAAGAACCTGCCAAGGTAAAACCTACGAAATTGAAACCGGCACATGTCTACTTGAAAACAGACGAGCCAATTCAACATAGAAATTACCATATGGGAATTTTTGAAAAAAGAGAAATTAGAAAGAAAATTAAAGAATCTGAAGAATGTGGTATTATTAAGAGAGCAAGCTCTAGATATGAGAGCCCAGTATTTGTTAAGAAGAAATCAAATGGAATTTATTGATTATTAGTAGATTATAGAGGTGTAAATGAAATAGTAAAAAAGGATACAAGCAGGGTACCTCATCTCCCTGAAATTTGTAATGCGTTACGAGATAAAAAATACTTTGTAACAATCGACCTTAATCAGGGATATTACCAAATTCCCCTTGATGAAGAATCAAAAGCGGTAACAGGAATAAATGTTGGAGGAGTAAGCTATGTATTTAACTCCATTCTGATGGGATTAAGTGCAAGCCCCAGCATTTTTCAAAAAACCATGACAGACTTATTTAACCATATCCTAGAAGACAAAGTTTTGGTCTATCTAGATGATATTTGTGTTTTTGGCAAAACATTTGAAGAAACATTAGAAAATTTAGAAGAAGTCCTTAAAGTACTAGTCGAAGCAGGTTTACTAATTAAAACCAGTAAAAGTAGCTTCTTTAATAAAAGTATCGAATATTTAGGACATAAAATTTCGTATAATAAATTAGAACCGTTAGATAAAAACATCAAACCGATTCGTGAAGCTCAACCACCGAAAACGTTACGTCAACTACGAAGATTTATTGGTTTAGCAAATTATTATCGGAAAATGATAAAGAACTTTTCGCAAATTACAGCACCATTAACAGACTTAACAAGAAAAGAAAATGTTAAAGCGAATAATAAAATAGCATGGAATGACGAATCACAAAAAGCCTTCGACAAAATAAAAGAATTGATTACATCAGATCCAATTCTTACAATCTACGATCCTGATGCTGAAACATACGTCGAAGTCGATGCATCAAAAACAGCCATAGGAGCAGTAATAATGCAAGTAGACAGAAAAACAAAAGAACCACACCCTATAGGATATTTTTCGAAGAAAATTCCTAAGAATCAACAACATTTATGTTCTTTTGATTTAGAGATGTTGGCTATCACTGAAACTTGTGAATATTTCAGAGAATTTTTAGTCTACAAAGAATTTAATATTTTTACAGATCATGAACCTTTAACATACCAAAGTCGAATGAAAAAACCAAACGCAAGACTAAATAGGTTAATTTCGAAATTAGGAGAATTCACATTTAAAATCAGACACATTAAAGGTGAAAATAATAAAATTGCTGACTATCTATCCCATCTAGAAGAAGAAGAAGAGGACAATTATGCAGAATTCCGAAACGGTCAATTCATAATACCAGAAGGAACACCTGATCCTCCAAATATTGTCAAACAAGAGCAAAAATCAAAGCAATAACGCAGAGTATGAAAAAGAAAGAAAAAGAAGCAGATGTGGAAAGTGACAATTTGGAAGACGATCGAAGTTCCATCCTATCCAATATTTTGGAAAAATCTGGAAACTCCGATGCGTCTACAAATTCTCAACTTTCCGAACTTTCAGAAAAATCAGAAATAGAAACCTCAATTAATATAACAGATCAAGAAATCCACAATTAATGGGATTTACAACGTGAAGATAAATATTGGGGCATTATAATAAAAATTTTAGAAGGAGGTAACGAAAAAGAGTTAAGAAAAAATTTAAAAACAAGAAGATCGCGTAACCTAAATCCATTTTTCCTTGATGATAATGGAATTTTATGGAAAAATAATGATCACTCTGTATATAACTATGCCATACCAGTAATTCCTGACTCCCTCATACCTCAGATACTAAATATATGTCATGAGAGTCAAAGCGGGTGAGGACATTTTGGAATTTGTAAAACTCTTGCCAAAATGCGTACTCGATACTACTTTACGCAAATGCCTAAAATAGTCTCGAGGCATGTACGTTCGTGTCATCAGTGCCAAATTAATAAGAACATTAACGAAAAATATGGATACTTAAAACCAATTAATCCTGAAGAATGCATACCACTTGCACGTATCTAAATTGATTTCATTGGAAAATTTAACACAAATAACGAAAAGAAATTTGTCATACTGGGAATAGACAAAGCAACAAAATACTGTTGGACTAAAGTGGTAACTCAACCAAACGCGCATTAAGTAATTAAATTTTTGAAAGAAATTGTACGTCATTATGGAAAACCAACGAAGATCACGTGTGATAACGGAACTCATTTTTCGAACGAATACGTGCAAAATTATTGTAAAAATAACGGTATTAAAATATTCTACTCTACATCATATTCACTGCAAACTCAAGGACAAGTAGAGAAAATGAACGGAACGATAAATAAAATGTTAGCGAAATACGAGAGTACCAATAGCGAAGAATGGCCAGACCACGTGCATAACGTAGCCTTGACCTATAATCTAACACCTATCGAAGGATTAAATAATCACGATCCATTTTATCTAATGCACGGTTATAAAGGAGAACCCCCTATAAATTTAATTATTCCATCACCACTTATCAGCAAAACCAGAGAAGAACAGATAAGTGAAGCAAATAAAATTCGAAAAACAATCCCGAGCTTTGATAAAGAAAATGCAGTTAAATATTCAGAACGCTATAATAAAGGAAGAAAAGAAATCTCTTATTAAACTAATGATTTAGTTCTCTTGAAAGCACCGATAAATTATGGAAAAGGCAAACCAAAATTTCTAGGACCATATAGAATAGTAAGAAAAGTTTCAGATTTAAACTATATTGTTCGCATAACCTTTGACGATGGAAATAGTACAGACGACACAGTGCATATAAGAAGACTTACACCTTATAATGCCCGTTGTGATGCTAAATTACCATCAAATATTGAAGACACTATATCCGATAACTCAGAATCTGAAGAAAAGATTTCTAATCCAAAAAGAAAAAGAGGTAGACCAAAGAAGGAAAAAAGCTCTGAAGAAAATGAATCAGAGGACGAAATTAAAACAGTAAAAAAGTGACATTTACTGAAGAAGCCTTATTAAAAGGGAAAAATTGTTCAGAATGGAGAAAGAAATTTGAATTAAAAGACCCAGAAAAGAAAAGGATAACTTTACAAAAGATTCAATTGATTACCCAAAAACAACGTTTGGAAGAAAGCAAATTGTTCAATAGGTGTGATGAGGGAAAAAGTATAAAACAACCTTTGTCTCTACCTACCCAACCTTTTTCGCAAGATATTAGGAAACTGAGTGAGTTAAGTTTAGAGGAATACGTAAAGAGATATTCAGAACCACCACTCGAACCATTGTATTATAACACTTGTAATTTAATTCGTAATAACTATAGATAAGATATGTTGTAAGGACCATTTACGTATATATTTTCTCCCATCAAAAAGTATAAAATTTAAAAAAAAAACTCACCAATTACCAATCCTCCTGCGCTTCTTGAGTGAGGGCCTCTCCAGCCTCTGGCGCGACCTCGCCTTGCTCCGTTGCCTCAGGATGATCGGCTGGTTTGACTTCTGGGGAAGCTGAACGACATCTGAGGAACTAAAAACATGCGCCGATTGGAAACCATCATTTTACATGGTCCGGCACTCGGTTCACTCCTCAGATCAGCTCCTCGCAGGACACGACAATCGTGAGAAATGGTTAGTTTCTCTGATGGTTCCAACATGCAAATAACCTCAATGAAATGAGGCGTGTCGTTGATTACGATCTTTCGGCGGTAAAAACGGACAAGATAATCAACGAGATATTGAAATTGAGATCTGTCCATGATCGTGTTAGCATAAGCTGTGTTCGTACTCGCAAACCAAACGTCTGTGCCAAAATTAAGAGGCTGCATTGCCATTATAACAGCAGCTAGAAGATTCAGGCCGACGGCATACCCAGTAATATCGGACGGATTCACGTCGAGCGGGGAAAAGCAAACCACAGTACCTTCCCACCTCCATAGGCTTGCCTCTGGGAAGAGGAAGCTGAACTGTGAAGCAAGTTGGACCATTGATTGCAGGCAGCACTCACACAGACTCTGGGGCATCACGTGCCTCCATGACCCGAAAGACGTATTCAAAGAGTCGCCAGGGAAATTTTTTTGATACACATCTACTCCAGTTGGACCATAATCAGCCGACAAAAACGAGTATAAGGCTTTGAAAATTTTCCAAACACCAACCACCCCAGTGAAAAGACACGGACAACGCGGAGACCAGCAACGTAAATAAGGCAGAGACACTTGCGTAAGCATGAAACTTTCAGAAGTCTCAACCATTCCATTATCCGGAACCATGAATTTAGGCAATGCACGCAACTCAGATGGAGTCGGATACATCGGGACATCTTGAAGAACGTCCTCACTGGCGTGATCCACACCCAAACTCATGATTTTGTTAAATTCATAGAACAATTCTTTACTAAGTTTCATAAAAAAAAAAACAAAAACAAAGAAACTATTATCAAAATTAAAAAAAAAAAATTACGAATAATAGGAACTCAAAGTTATAAATCTAAAAACGGACGAGGACGGAGAAAATCAAGACGAACCCAAAGATCGAATACACCAAGAAGACTGCGATACCTCCATATATATCCGAGTTGTAAAGCAAGATGAATTCTTGCTGAACAATCGAAATATACTGGAGTCCGCCATCTCCCAAGACCTACCCTTGATGGTAGTAGTGCAAACCAAATTCCAGAGTCCCACACTAACACAGATGTAGTAATTTCCGCACATATGTATATTTTTATGAGAAAGAAATAAAAATCGAGAAAATATTGTGCATCGATATACATTTTTCGCACTTTACCTTTTTTTCCCTCGCGTCAAATGATAACAACTAAATAATGTACCGACAAATATAATACTGCGTCTAACAGCAAAATTTCATGTGATTTGTAATGATTTCAGACCATAAGATGATAAATCACACCGTTATCGTTTTTATCATAATTACCACACTTGCAATCGAAACGAGGAACACAAGCTTAAAAACGAAGATTAGTGCATCGTCAGGAGCTTATTTCGAGCTAAACAAATTCAGCAAGGCCTATGAGAAAACAATTCCCATATTGTACAGTCTGAAAATTCCAAGAAGACAGAACATAGAAACACCAGAATAGATAGAAGAAATTAATAAACTGCAAAGTTGCACATCCAGAGAAAATACATGGTGCATACAGAGATAGAAAAATATACTACAAATCCTAGACTTAATTACGAAATTCAGCAATTAACGAAGCTATAATCAAAGAATTTGACAGAGAACCTTCAAAACGAGTTAAACGTGGACTACAGATTCTCAGTGACTTTGAAACATGGTGTTGCAATGTCATGACACTCTCGCAAGGCAACGATTTCATTGAAAATGAGAAAAATTTAAAATCTCAATACGAAAAATTACGAGAATCCGTGATAGAAAACCATGCTGAATTATTAAATATAACAAAAGATATCAAAAATTTTGAAAAAGTAGAATTCGACAACTCTAAAATTTTAAAAGAAAACGTTCAGGCATTAAAAGACGCGATCCAAAATCAAAATAACGAAATAATCATTGAAGCCAGAAAAGAACTCATCTTCGACACAGCTAGAACTCTTCATGCTAGTTTAGTTACCAAAAATGCTAAACTTAGCCATTTGTTCCTCTCCTGTAAAAACAACCATCTACCAGCGGCAATTATTAACAAAACAACTTTAAAAGAAGACTTACTAAAAATCAAGAAAATAGCAGAAAAATCAAATTTCGCAGTAGTTCTAGACGAAAAATCAATCCAGTCCTATTACCGAACAAAATTAGTAAATTGCTATGTAATAGGAAACGAAATAGAAATAGAAATAAAAATTCCACTTCAAAATCTTCACGCAAAATACGACCTTTACAACTTTATTCCATTGGGATTTCGAACACATGATACCAAAATTTGCTCTTGGGATCAAGAACCATCGATCTTATCCCACAACAAATTCGATGGGTCAATAAGAATTATAACGGGAACAGACATCGACCTTTGTGGCAAACATAGCTTGTTATGTTTTCTTCCACAAGACCGCACAACTAATAATAAAGGCAATTGTGCAAGAGCACTATTTCAAGGAATGAAATATGAAGAGATAATAAAGAAATGCACATTTAAATGCGAGACAAATCATGATGAGATCGTAGTCAAGCAAATCGAAATGAACCAATTTGCAATAACAAATGCTAGAAATCCATTAATATCAGTCAATACGGTAACAAAAATGAGCACCAGTATAACTATCAATGATTCATGGCCTGGAGCAACTCTACTAACAGTCCCGTGTATAGTAGAAATCCAACAATTACAAGGAGAAAACAACGCAGAAACAATCATCCCAGCAGGATTCCCCTGTATAAATAATCCAGAGAAAGAAATCCTTATTGAACATCGCCTATCGCTAGTTTGGACAAAATACTAATTTATGGAACTTGATTTTGGCCTACATCAATCGTTCAAATTCCCAAATATGTCGACTGCCTATAATAATAAATGGCATGTCCGATTCATAAGTTCGAAGAAAGACTGAAGTCAGTGGAACTGAAAATTTCTGATTTAGGATACCAGGATACAATAAACACTGTACACCTACTGCTAATCGGTTGGTGTAGTTTATTAACACTCATAGTAGCCATATTGGTCTACGTGAACCTAAAAATAAATTGTGTTGCTATCAATGCGCACAATCAAATAAATGATTTGGCATTGGGAGCAATACATCGTTGATGGTCCATAATTTTAAGTCTATTCTTGTAATAAAATATAATAAGTTAACATTAAAAAAGCATAATAAATTTGATTATACCAATTTATATCCATAAAATTAATTTGCAAAAATAAATTTCTATGCTAAAATGAAAAATATTATATTTTTAAGCGATGATCAATTCCGCAACGTAAAATTAAGAGATATTTGTGAAAAGATAATATTGTTTCATGATTAGAATTAAAGATATAATAGAGTACAATGATAAACTTTCAGGAACACAAAATTTAACGAAGCAGGAGCTTCGGGCTCTCTTTCACCCGGGGACCTTTGTTCCGTCCCGTTTTTGCAGACGATTCAGTTCGTCTACAAAAACGTGTCGAACAAATTATAGACAACTATTATTCCTAATTCTCGGAATAATAGCTGTCTATATTTCACCTAGCTTCTCACGATCAGACACCACCAGATATGCTGACAATGATGTATCATCATATTTGGCGGATGTTCTGTATCACGCCACCTTTTTGGTCGGCCATATTTGATTGAAATAAAGGAAACGAAAGTAATGTCATATCTTCATTTCGAAGACATGATCATTCCTAAACCTACAGTCAAGTAGAGACGTTAGGATCCATACTAGTTGTTATGGACATTAGGTTTCATTAGTATTAAGAAATAGCAATAAGCATAATTCTAAAGTGTTTGTAATAATTGAAGTGAAATATTAATATAAGATAATATTCAGAAATTATCTTATTTGTTGAGGTAATTTAAAAGCATTAAATTACACTCGCAACATGTTACTACATATCAAATTTTTCAACGTTTGGATCGCGATTACAAGATCACTTCAAAGATGAGAACTCTAACTGCTAAAGAAAAACTGCAACAAATGAGATACGGCGTAGGAGGAGATTTAATCAAATACCTGATTAAATATGAAAATATGGTGCAGGATTTACTTGAAACCAGTTACGAAATATCTCAGGATGATCGCGTATTTCAACTGCATTCATGTTTAGCTGAAGGAGGTTTCGATGCGGCATTTGATCACTATGATCAGCTTCCAGCAAATGAACAATCCTACAATCAATATCGGAGAAAACTGGTCGAAATATACGAACGAAAGCAGATATTAACAGCCTTACAGGATCAACGCAAACCGATGAATAAACCATCAACATCCAAATAAGATAACTGGCGTGAAATAAAACCTGATCACCAACATCATGAAGATCGACCACCGCAAAATCAACTCCCAAGTAACAGCCGAACATGTTATCACAGTAACAAACTCGGACATATCGCTAAAGATTGTTATAGTTGAAAAATGTCGGAGCCGATAAAGCGCAAACCGAAAATGGACGACGAAAAAGCAACGGAGAAACGCACTGAACCGGACAAACTAAGTGAATGGAGCAAATTTCGCACTGATAAGAAAAAATTAACGGATCTATCAAAAGCAGCGAAGTCATATAGCGTATGAATCAATGACAAACTACGAAACTTAATTAAATTACGAGAAGAAGAACGCGAAACTTACCTAAATAAAATTCCTATTACTATTATGACGGCGAAAATACAGTGAAAAAATGACGACAAATTGAAAGATTCAACTGCTAAAATCAAAGAAGACGATGCGTTACTGGACAGTGGAGCTGAATTGCACATGATGGGAAACTACGAGTACCTTTACGATCCGATTGAATTGAAATGCCGACGAAAACTTGAATGTGCCGATGCTAAATCAAATCTAAAAGCGACGCACATCGGTAAAATGTTCATCGAAATAAATACGTGCTACACTGAGGAAAATTTAATAATCGAATTGATCGATGTTTTATACGTACCTGGGCTATCAGTAAATTTAATTTCCGTCGAAAAAATTACGAAAAATGACGAAACAGCCGTGTTATTTTGCCGTAATTTTGCCGATGTCTACGACGTAAGATCAGGGGAAATTATTTTTACCACTTACTGTAAAAATAATTTGAAATATTTAAAGTTTCGTGTTCATCTTCAGCGCGGAACTTACGGAATGCCAGTGAAAATGAAAAAACAAATCGATAAAGATCAGGCATTAATGTCCGAAAAATTTTCTATTGCCAGTATTTCAGCATCTAAGTAAACTGAAACAATTTTTGAAGAAAGTTTGGTAATGAGAAAAACGGATGAACTTACCACAATTTGGCATCGAAGACTTGGTCATCTCTCTGATAAATATATGAAACGCCTGCAGACTAGAACCCTTGGTATACCTGCTATAAAAATAAAAGAAATTGGTTTAAAGAATTGCAATATATGTATAGAAGCAAAATCTTTTCGATTACCTTATGATAAAAAATGTACAAAACTAGTTTGAAAATTACAAATTATCCATTCTGATATCTTGGACCCTGGATATGAAACTGCAGAAAAGAAAAAATATATAGTAACTTTCATTTTTGGTATACTGGATACATTAAAACTTATACCATGCAGAAGAAAAATGAAGTACCGATTTTATTTGCGTGATACCATTAATGGTTATCAAATAGATTTTCTGAATCACCAACTTCGATGTTACGTGCAGATAATGCCAAAGAATATATTTCTGGAGATATGGAACTCTACTGTAAACAAACAGGAATTGAAATAGATTGTGGTATGCCTTACAGCCCAGAGTTGAATGGTTTATCAGAATGAAAAAACAGATTATTATTAGAAAAAATGCGTAGCTTATTGACTGATGCGAAATTGGATTGCAAATACTGGCCACATGCAGTTAAAGTTGGAGAATATCTTTTAAATCGATCTCCGACCAAAACGAATGATGAATTTTGCACTCCATATGAATTGCTCTTTTCATTGAAACCAGATTTGAGTAACTTACGTGTTTTTGGTTGTATTGGACTTGTTCATGTACCACGAGAAATTAATAAACAAGCCAATGTGAAAACAAAAAATACCGGAATTACTAAATTGTCCCCAATGACTGTTCCTCAAATTTTAATTGTTATTGTGAAACTGGTTACGAACTTTTAGACCCTGATACTGATAAATCAATAAATTTGCGGGATGTACGTTTTTTTGAGAGTAAAAATATAAAAGATTTTGAAACTTTTAAAAATCAATCTATTACTGAGAGCAGATTTACGAAAAATGCACCAGATGAAGATAAAAATTTTCTTGTTCCAAGCGAGACTTCCGTTATCAAAACCACTGTGAACCCGTTGGAAATATTGGCGGAGGTATCTGAGTTACATCGTGACATTGAAATGGATGAAGATGATAATGTACGGTTTTATGATGATCACTCATATGCATTTGCAATGCTTGCAATGGCAAATCAACAATATAGACGCAAGATTGGAAGCTTGAGTGATTGTCTGCCTAAAACATTCCAACAGGCTATTACTTGTGATTTTTTGGAAGTATGGAAACAAGCTATTACGAAGGAATTTGATTCGCTTGAAGAAAATGATACTTTCGAACTTGTGTTAATGCCACGGAATAATAAACTTATTGACACTCGGTGGCTCTTCACGATTAAATACAACGAGCATGGAAATGAGATTGCGAAGGCGAGATTAGTTGCGCGGGAATTCCGAACACAACATGAACATGATGAAACTTAAAAGTACTTACCAGTCTGCCCAGTCGATGTTTTGCATTTTGTTCTCTCTCTAACTGCTATCAAGGATCTGGATTTGCTGCTTATTGACATCATCACTGCTTTCCTGTACGGCGAGATAAAAGAAGATATTTACGTAAAGGTTCCAGAGGGCCTGGAGATCGACAAAAACGAATATGCATTGAAGTTACGGAATTCCTTGTATGGATTACAAACGGCAGTGATACGATGGTATGATTTGTTAAAGGATGTCATCCTACGTACCGGTATGTTACAATCTGAATCAGAACGGTGTTTTTATCATCATCGATCATCTTCTGGAAAACTCTCGTTGTTGGTAACTCATGTGGATGATTTGCTTTTTGCCTCAAATGATCCTGATTTTTGTCAGCATCTCCTTGAAGTATTGAGTAATCGTTTTAAACTGCCTTATATTGAACATCCTGAATATTATCTTGGATTGAAGATTGAAAGAAATTGTTCTAAATATACTCTGAAAATTAGTCAAACGAATTATTTTATGAAATTTGTTGAAAATTTTAACATCGATGTTCGATCAAAAGCAAATACACCGATGGAATGTAACCTGAAAATTCAACGAAAGGAACACCCATGTGATGATTCAGAATTCCGCGGAATCATTGGTGCCACTTTGTATATTTCTCGTTATTCTCGTCTTGATATTTGTTACGCCGTCAATAAACTTGCACATTTCCAAGGATACGTCACATCTGAGATCAAGAATTATACTAAACGTATTCTCAAATATTTGCTGAATACTGCTGATTTTGGTCTTGAATTTTGTGGAAATGATTCGGAGGAACTCAGAGGATTTGTTGATGCTTCATTCGCCCCTGATGATGATTGTAATTCGGTGAGCAATTATTTGCTGTTTCATCGTGGGAATTTAATCGTTTGGTCTACCAGAAAACAGTCAATGTTACAACGTCCTCAACAGCAGTAGAGATAGTCGCAATTAGTGATGTCGCTGATGAATTCCAAGTCGTTCAAAACCTGGTGAGGGAAATATTGGATATTAGTTGCAGTATTGTTCTTCATGAGGATAATACTTTGGCGATCAAGTCGCTTCAAGGCTGTCAACAACGGAGAATGAGATACTTACTGATCAAACATCATTCTGTACTCAATTTGGTTCATGATCAAGTATTCCAGTTATCTGAAACACCCGGCGAAATCCAAGTGGCTGATTTGATGACAAAAGCATTGGATCGTTCACGTTTTGAGTTATTGCAAAAATATTTAGTATCCAAAGAATTAGAATTTTGAAATATTTTGTTAATTGTTAATTTGAGAAGGGTATAATAATTATTTTATAATTTTCTATTAATTTTATAGTTGAATTTTTTTTAAATTTTTTTTTTAATTGTTTTCGTAATATTTTTAATTGAGAAGGGTGTTGGCTATAAAAATTCATATCTTTACAATTCAAAACATTACGATGTATGTTCTTCTTTTCTTATCATTTCTCTATGCCATGAGTTTCACCCCTAGTTCTTTTAGGTCAGAACTCGTATCTTTTAGTTCTCGGATTTGAAGAATAAATAATGATGAGCGTTTATAATATTTTATTTTTCAATTAAAACCATCATAGTCAAAGGCTCTGTTTGATAGAACTACACCAATTTACACCAACCTACACCAGGAGGGCGATTCCACAAATGTAGGAATGTTATATGACTTTATGTCTTGTTTTACTTGAATATCTGTGGAATATCCCTATCCGTGTAGGTTGGTGTAAGTTAACGTAATCCTATCAAACAGAGCTATTGATATTGAAGATGAAAATGTTATCACATTAAATGTAACAGTCTGTGGTAGTTATTGATACTGGGGCCTTTTATGGAAACGGCGAGGTGCAAGAATTGGGTAAATAATTTATATTGATTTATATTTTGTATCACCAACTTACCGCTGCTAAACAAAAACATGATTTTGGTATTTTTGGTTCTAAATCCACTCAAATTTTGCAAACTTTTGGGGAATTCATAGTTATTGTGAATAACTGCGAGAGAACTATTGATTTTGATGAACTGAAATTTTGCAGACATCGAGGAATGTTAGTTTAAGATTCTGTGAAAATTTGGCTGAAATCCTACGTGTGGTTTTTGAGATGTCGCCGAAATTCTGTTCAGATTGAGTGATTTTAATGATATTCAAATGAATTCAACTTAGTTATGGAATTTCAGCAATATCTCAAAAACCATCAGAATGATTTTTGGCAAATTTTCACAGTCTTCTACTAACATATTTAGATGTCTCTATAAAATTGCAGCTCTCTACAACCAACAGTTCTCTCGCATTTCCTCTCGGTAACTTTAATCAAATTTGGAAAGAATAAATGTTTTTCTTCGTATATACCCTGTTATTTTTAGAGGCGAGTACTTTGAATTCACAACAAAGATATTCATTTAACATATTTAAATTTTCAATTTCTCATTTAAAGCAATGGAATATTAAATTTATTGAATTCAATGAAGTTGATAAATTATGCAATAAATAAGTTAAATTCTGTTAAAAACACTGAAGATATCCACAAGTCAGAACCATTAGTTTCAGTGCTGAAATTTTTTAGAGACTTATAACATTAATTTAAAATTTTTTAAAATAGCTCAACGCCTCAACAGTCAACATCCCCATTAGTGTGAAACAACCAAGATAGAAAAATCCAGAAAATAAGGACGTTACAAACCATGGATCTTAAGAAAACGGCTCAGTATTGAAACTCTCGTAAAAATTTTTGAAATTGTTGACAAGCAGAACATTTTTTTTTTCAGAATAAATTTTTATTGCGAAATATGACAGAATTGTCGTTTTGTGAACGTACCTCCTTCAGCACTTTGTGCAAGGCATTAGAACAAATTCATTCTGTTGATAATCGTCAGAGTAAGGCGAATATTATGAAACAATTTATTTCTCAATTTCGTGAACAAAGTCAGGTAAGTATTCCGAAAATTCCTTAGAAATTATAAATTGATGAGAGTAACATTTTCCATTAATCCGTATATTCTTGTAGAAGGACAGTTTTTATCCTATATTAAGATTGATTTTGCCAGAACAAGATCATGAGAGAGGTCCCTACGGAATAAAGGAACACACACTGGCTAAAACGTATATCAGAATTCTGTGTCTTTCCAAAACGAGCAAGGATGCTTTAAAATTACTAAATTACAAGTATAATTAAAACAGTTTTATCATATATTATGGTTTCGAAAATTTTATGTCTTATTTTGTAATGAATGTATCTATATGTTTTAGAGTACCAAAAACTGTTGGGTCAGCTGGAGTTGGTGATTTTGCAGATGTGGCTTATTGGATTTTACATTCTAGACATTCTTCGGAACAAAATCGAGAAAACCGTTTAAATATTTATCAAGTTAATAAACACTTGGATAATATTGCTACATACCATGCGAATCTTAAACCAAGTGAGATCATAGTGGAATCTTTTGTGTATGTCTTAAAAGACTCATGTTGGTAGAAGTTAGTCGACAATCTTTTTCTTGCCCCATTTCTATTCAGTCTACAGTTAGTCAAAACGCTGATGCGGTAAATGTGTTTGAAAAAGCATCATGAGAAACATATTTTGTTCTTCTTGAATCCATTAAAAATTTTTATGTAAATTTGCTCATTAGCAGATTTAAAAAAAAAACAGAATTAATCACATAATGGACAAACCATGAGCAGGATAATTTTTTGTTTCATTCCAAAAGATATCAACATACTCTGTTCTCACCACCGGACCACCCTCTTCACCAAAGTTCATCTTTATGGATTGCATTTTCCGATAAATCTCTTGAAATTAAGTTTTTTGTTTTTAATCGCAGGAGAAGTAGACGATGAACTACTATTTATGGTTTTAGAAATGTCGGCTTTGGAGCAAAAATGGTTGATTCGAATGCTGTTGAAAGATTTGCATCTGGGATTATCTCGAGGAAAAATCCTCTTCTTATTTCATCAGGATGCCAATGATCTCTTTGATGTTACCAGTAGCATAGAAAAAGTTGGTGATTTAAATTGAATTTTGAGCGAAATGATAACTTTGTTAAACTTTGGGCCATTTTCTAGACAAACATGACAAATTTACGTCGATTATTTTGCCTTACCGAGTTTTTTCTTTATCATTTTATTTATTCACATTCTTCGTTAAAGGTTTCTTGATGAAATACCGTATTGATAAATTTCGATCTCCTTTTATTCGTAGATTTGCAACATCCTCAAGGATCCTTCTGTAAGACTAAATGAAATTGGAATTACAATTTTCCAGCCATTTAAACCGATGCTTTCTCAAAGATGCGACATTGAAGCCATTCGTAAAGATATTCCTCAACTCGATCAGTATTTCGTGGAAATAAAATTCGATGGCGAGCGATTTCAAATACATTATCAAGATAATGAATTTAAGTATTTTTCAAGGTACGTGGGAAATATGACTAATCTGATTTTTTTATCTTAAACGAAATTACTTCGTCAGATTCCGTTTATATTATCTCATTTCGAAGGAATGGTTATGATTACACGAATACCTTCGGTTGTAACACTTCGAATGGAATCTTGACGCCGAAACTCGCTAGAGGATTAAGTTCTACTGTCAAAAATTGTATTCTTGACGGTGAAATGATGTGTTGGGATACGAAACGGAAATGTTATACATTTAAAGGTAATTAATTCAAAGATAGGCTCGTTGTAGGGAAGGCAGACAAAGCACGATACCTCATAGTAACTTCTTTTGAATCTCCATTAATTTCTCAACTTATGTTGTTTCATTAATTGCCCGTATTACAAACGTTTGATGAACGCAAATTTTGCCCTCTTAAAAATCTTGCTTGCCACTTTCCTCTTGAGATTATCTTCAAGCTGTAGCTTTATACATAGTGTTTCACGAAACGTGTATCAAACTTGAATGGTAGGTAATTGGTGAGACCAGTAAAAAATGTTGCGTCATTATGTGGTCGATATTCCATGCCAGAAGAACTATTAAGTTTTAGGTTTATGTAACTTTTTCAAAAAAATGTAAGTATTGTTGAAATATAAAACCTTTATAACTCCTTTAATATGGAATAGAAGGCTTCATATTTAAAAAGCATTTTTTACTCATCTCATCAAGAACTATCTACTGCTGAAGTTTAGCTGTAAATTCTTGACATTTTGAAATTACTATCAAAGATACTCTATGCAACTTCATTTGCATATATTCACAAAATGTAGAATATCTCTTCTGCGTAGATATATTTCAGGAAACAAGTTGTATATTCTACAGGGTTAGATCCCTATGTTTTAATTGTTTTTCAATTTTTAATTTTTTTTATAGGTAAAAATATTGATGTGAAGTTTTTGAAGCTGGGCCATCAAAACCAGCCGTGTTATTGTGTCTTCGATATTTTGTATTTAAATGGCAAAGTGCTCACTAACGTTAAACTTCAAGAGAGATTTAAAATTTTGGAAGAAATTATCCAGTCTGAAGAGGGAATATTGATGTTGAGTGCTAAAGAAGTTGTCTCAACGAGGTATATTGAAAATTTCAAATTTGACTTTATTAGCATATCAGTTATTAGTAAAGCATGTTAATTTGATTCCATCTACATATGATTTTTATCTTTCAGTGAAGAAATTGCGAGTCTGCTGAAGTTGACTATTGATAATTGCGAAGAAGGAATTATTGTAAAGGACCCATTCTCCGTCTATAAACCGAATGCTCGTAATGCTGGATGGTATAAAATAAAACCGGAGGTAAATTTTCTTATATTTTCAAAGTGAAATTGCCAAAAAAAATTAAAATCTATTTTTCTGTGCATGGAAATCAATCCTTTTTTTTTTCACGTTTTCCTCATATTAGTATATAGAAGGATTGATGGTCGAATTGGACGTCCTAATTATTGGTGGTTATTATGGCGACGGACGACGACGAGGTGTTATCAGTCAGTTTTTAATAGCCTTAGCTGATTCAAAGAGAAATGAGGGTAATCAACTTTTTTTGTTCTGTTCAACGTCAGTAACGCAACCATTTTACTCATCGTGCTGAGGATCAATTGATATTGAAGAGGGCGGTCAGAATCCGGGGGTCAGTGATGGTCTCTCAGCACAAATTTTTCTTTTACATGTGAGAGCACTAATTTAACCGAACTGAATAAACCGCCATTTTAGATGAGGAATATGACTACGGCTTGCCGTTACTTTTCGATTACTAGGCCGAGAATCAAACCATTACACTGCACGCACAGCTCATAAAATGTTTGTAAAATGTATAGCTCTACTTGAACCTAATGAATCAAAATCGAATTAAGATTACCTAACGTAAATTGCATTTCAGATCACTTGGTATGCTGTGGAATCAGTGGGCTAAATAAACCGTGTATATGAAAATATCCCGTCATTTTAACGTTATTATTATATTTCATTTGTCTGTAGCAACGCATTGGTGTCTCATTCTCCTAAAGTCTTGAACAATGCTGATAAAAATACTCAACTATATACTGTTTTCAGAAATGAATTTAATTTTTCTATCATAGAAAAGACAAACAGTTGTCTTTACTCCCATTCCATGTAATTAATGTCTTTTCACATCTTGATTTCTTCTGTTTCGGTTCGTTAGAATTTTTTAATACAATTTTGAATGATTTCCTCAGTAATTTTCTATCAACAATTTGACTGAAACTTTATATTTTCATCTTTAATCGTTGGGTCAGCATAATTACAATAATGTTTGCATTCAGATTTGATTCAGTCTTACTTAAAAATTACAACCTTTATTTGTGAATTAAATTTAATGTTAAATAAAATCCGGCAAAAATTAGAGAAAATGTGGATTCTTCCAATTGTATTATGAATAATGCCTTTGTTTCTTCGTGAAGATTCCTTTTGAAACTTGCACTCAATTTTTGTAGGAGGTTTGGTAGAAAGAAAGTTATTCTGTTATCCTGATAACTGAATTCGGAAATTATAAGATCAGTAACAGCCCATGGTAGGAAAGATGCTCAAATTATCCAGTATTTTCATTAAACTTCGGAAAAATCATGTAAAATAGCGTACGTTTTCTGTCTCGCTAAGCTACATAATATGGACGAATGAGAATGTGAGTTATAATTTATTCATTATTCAGAAAATGAACCTACACAGTTCTATTCTATGGGACGAGTCGGCTCTGGCGCCAGTGACGACGAGTTGGAAGAATTACACAGAAAAATTTGTTCTTCTTGGAAAAAAGTATACAACAATCAAATGCCTCCACGGATTCAATGGACAAAAGAGAAACCAGACGTCTGGATTAATCCACAATCATCAGTAATTTTACAGGTGCACTCCTCAAAGTACTAATTTTCACCTTTCCTCAACCAAATATATTTGCTTTAATAATATGTGTCGTCTGATTTTAGATTAAAGCGACTGAAGTGATTAAAAGTGATTCGTTTATGGTAGGATATACGTTGAGATTTCCACGCATTCAAAAAATACGTTACGATAAATCGTGGTACGATTGTCTCACTGTGGACGAATTTACCAAAATACGACAAGTAACAACATTTTCATACTATAACGAATTCTCACATTAGTCAAGGTTTCTGTGTATGAATCCGTGATGTACCTACATCATGCGTTTATAATACATGACTACATCTTATTATGTAGAGTTACAGTGGCAAGCTGACGGCCAACTCCGATAATGTGAACCAAAAATCATATTCTCCTAAGCGTAAAATGAAACGTACGAAAAAAGTATTAACGATCGATGAAGAAATTCAGTCGAAGAAAACAAGGAACGTAGAATCATTATCTTCGTTGTTTGAGAACAAAGAATTTTGCGTTTTAACCGATACTAAAACATCATATTCTAAAAACGACCTAGAGAAGAAAATTATTCAACATGGAGGAACTGTTGTCCAAAATCCCGGTTTGATGTTCAGTTTTCCCTATGGGCGTACTTGAGAATTTCTCGGGCGATTCAAAATAAACTAATAGTTGGTAGCACCTAATTTTGAAAGGTATGTAAATACAGAGGGGCTCCGAAGCTATTGTCTCGTTGACTGGTGCTATTTTTCACATAATTATTTTTCTCATTTTATCTGGTTCATACATTACTTCAACAGATTTAAAATTACTTTTTTTAGAGCCATTAATCTGTTAAAACTGCAACAAAGTCGCCTCTATCAGATATACCGTAAGGACTAACCGCACCAAAATTGGTAGTTGCTGTCTTTAACCTAAAGCATATAAATATACCAAATTTCAGCCCTATCGATCGAAAATTGCGACCTGTACGCTGTTCCATAAAAATGCATATAAACTGACCTACGGGCGAACTATGCGCTCGATCCGGACCAAAAACAATAGGGTTCTTCCTTAGATGGATCCGAATATGTTTCAAATTTCGAAACCATCAGATCAAAATTACGCCCGGAAATTGACTCAACGCAAAAGGGAGAACATAAAAAAAAAAAGAATTTTCAAAAATAATGCCAAAATGCTTTGAAAATCATGAAACGAAAAACGTAGTTGCTCCCACCCTTGAGTCTAAATACTCAGTCAATTTTAGTTAGTAGATTTTTTTTTAATTCTACTTAAAAGAGTACTCCCAGAATTAATTTATGCAGAAAATATTTTATGTTTTTTTTATTTAAATTTCATCAAATTCTAGTGTGTTTTAAAACCAAACTATTTTTATGACGTAAAGAAAAAATTTTTCAAAAGAGAAATGCTCTTTATATCTTTTTCAATTCTACATTAATTTCACGAACGTTCTTAGATGATCTGAGGATAAAATTTGAATCGTTTTTGCTTCATCTACTCTTCTCCGAGTACGCCCTTGATTCTTTCTGTGTAATACATTTTGGTGAAATTTTATCTCGAATATTTTCGGCTACAGGTCCTGCAACGTGCTGTGTATTGGCGTCTGATATCAATATTCGGGTGTCAAATGTAATTCATACGAGTAAATTTGACGTGATCAAAATTGATTGGCTCGTAGAATGTATTCGGAATAATAAGTGTAGAATATGGCATCCGGATGATTTTCTATTCATAACTCCAAATACAGCTGAGAAAATATCCGAAGAATATGATCGCTATGGAGTTAACTACGCTGAGAAGATCGATGCGGATAGATTGAAATCAATCCTCGATTCTATGGATGTTGATGTAGGTTATTTCTCTAACCATCAAGTCCTTGGGTATAAAATGATTTTATGTTTTGAACGATGTGAAAAAAATAAAAAGTCTTGATTTCTCTAAAAAAAAAAAGTTGATTAAAGTTTTTTTGATTGTACTACACAGATACCAGGGGACAGCAAAAATTGGAACAGATTTGTTGATAACAAT
Source organism: Ericerus pela (assembly GCA_011428145.1). NCBI lineage: Eukaryota > Metazoa > Arthropoda > Insecta > Hemiptera > Coccidae > Ericerus > Ericerus pela. The sequence continues at coordinate 374,581 of WOFM01000613.1, forward strand.
TTTAGTCTATTCCATAGCTGCGTCTAACTAATAATTTGTTTGCTTATATCGTTGCTTGTATTTCTATAGACCCAGTTTTTGGATCTCGACAACACGAAGTTTTACTGATATATATTTTCTTGTAATTTTTCGACTATTGAAATTCTGATTATTTTCTGTCTGTAGTAATTGACCCTTACCGCGCATCGCACCATGAAACGGTTTCTTAAAATCTTTTCTTATCACTAAAATAACTGACGAATAAATTTGAAAAATTAGTTGAACGATTTCTGGCTGTTGTCGATAAATGTTTGACCATTTTCCTGTGAATGTATGGGAAAAAGTGGTCTGAATTATTATGGAGATAATAATTGTTTCTCTGATAAATTCACCGGCTGATATTTATGGAAAATTTAGAAACAAAAATAAAATGAGTGTTCATGTTGTAATATTAGGAAACCAGTATTGACATCAGTTATGAGGATACGGTGAACTTTAATAAGGAGTTATTTGGATCCAAAAGTCAGTTTGCAGTTTTCATAGGATGCTATGTATATTTCCATGCAAACAAAGAGGTAATTTAATGTTTTCTGACCTAATTCAGGAATAATTATGAGAAATATGATTTCTTTGCTGTAATTATCTTCCTGTTTAGATTGAAGATTACGAGGATCAATGCCGTAAGTACAAAGTGATGTTAGAATTTCTCGGCGGATTTAAGCAGACAGAAATTGATCACAAGACAACTCATATCGTTCCTTTTTCGTAAGTTCTTCAAGTTATTAATGCATATAGTTGGGCAATGAGATTTTTTTCTAATATTGTATTTCGGAAAGAGCATTTATTTATTTTTTTATATGGTTAGGTCTTTAGATTTTGATGAACGTATGAAAAGCAACGGAGTTCGTTGTTAACTTCTTTTATCGGTAATATCTGGGAAAAATTAGTACAAGCTGATTTTTTCAGTCAGTGCTGAATTGTTCGAGCGCTAAGTAAGTCTCAGTAATGGGAGAAATAAAAAACAAAAACAAAAATCTTGACTTCAAAATTAGAAAATTTCTCTTTATGAGCAAAATACTGTAAGCGGGTGGTCAACTAGGCATAATTGTTTTTAATATCTTCTAGACTGAAAGTGCGAATAAAAATTTTTCCTTACACACTTGAGCGGTATCAAAGGGGATGCAAGGCTTAGTCCTTCTAAGCCAGTTGCTTATAGATTTTTTTGTCGATGGGAAGGGGTACTCTAATATCCGCTACAAAAATAATCTAATTCAGCGAATACTTACACGTTGACTAAATGAGAAAGGAGAAAGTCGGTACGTATTCAAAGAATGATAACTAATGGGTTTGTTTGCATAAAAAAACGTTATTTCAATTTATTAAAGCTGTGGTTCATATTTTATAAAGAATATTATTTACGAAATTCTTCAAGATCGACAACATGAAGCGCGGTACAATTCAAGAATCCTTCAAAAGAGCCGTGATAAAAGTATATAAATACCGTATTGAAACTTATAGCTTACGTTTTTTTAAATAAGTACCATGGGTAAACGTGAATATTTGTGAAAAATATTTATCGGAAAACCCACCCAAATAACGCGGATTCTCTCCTCTCCTACTGTGATATCGAGTGAATCTGGTAATTAAGAACGTCATCGTTTTTATTTTCGTTTGATTGATTATTCGCCTGAAATCTTGACAAGGGTTGGGCGACCGATAATAGGTAGGCGAGATTAAACACTTTTCATAACCTAAAAGCAACCGATATTAATGAATTTATCAGTATCAGGAAAAAAAAAGATTACTACAAAAGACGAGCAGGCAGGGAAGGAAGAAGTTACTTTTTCTGAACGGAGGGTTAGATGATGCTATTCTGTTCTACGCTCACGCAATCTTCGCAGGAAGAAGCAAATGTAGGCCACTACCGGCAGGGCACGATGAGGTTGATGGATTTTTGGTTTTTCCGCAGTTCTCCCTCTTTTCTGTCGCGATGAATTTTGTTGGTCCTCAAAATAACTTTCATGACTTGAGATTAGTAGCCAACACGACGCAGTTTACTGCGAAATTCACTGCTCAGCCTATTTCTTCTTTCGAAACTGTTGTTGATACATAGAAATAAAATAATTTGTAAAAACACGAGATAAAATCAATAAACTTGAAAGTTCAAAACGAATATTGGCAATCGTAGACTTTCATAATTTTTTTTTTATTGCAAACAAAGTGAAACACTAAGACTAAATCACGATGGGATTAGATCTCTAGTGAAATCTAAGGGGAACAAAATAAAATATTCTTTCGTTTCAAGTAAACGCCGGGTGATATGGTCCTTCACAACACACTTCATGTAAATAGGCATACACAAATAGACAGTGAAATTAGTTTCGCTAATGCATTTCAACACGATGAGTAATATATAACTACCAACATTTCTGCCTTTCTTCTTTTTATTTTTATTTTTTCAAGTATTAGTGAAATTGAAATCATAATATAGGTGTACCTACTGTACTGAAAAATTTCAGTTCAACTTTGTTTTTGGGCATGAAAATAGTTTATTTGCTCGTTGTTCAAATTCATTACAGAAATTGACGGTTGTGGCTTATGAGAATATGAAAGTAAAAGTTTACTCGAAAAAATCAAAAATTCGAAGATCGACATGATTCCTATTCTTTACGATTATAGCCATCTTCAGAATGAAGGTCGGATTATAAAAAAATTTGCAGGGTAATTGTGTGTCAAAAATTACTCGAAAAAAGTTTAGCAGAAACAAATAATATTTTGAAAAGGTTGAAAACCTTCATAACTCACCGCTTATCCACAATATTAAATGATACCTGATCTACGTCGAGATGAAAAAATTTTCGTTTCGTATCGTTTGATTTCGGTACCTCCACCATGCAGGTGGACAGTAAAAAGTATTTTTGTTCACAAAAAATTTTTTGCTTTAAATCTAAAAAAACTTATTAGTCCAATGAAATGAAGAAATTATTAGGAAAAAACTGCAGCAATTTGAAATGTAGTACTAATGTCCATTTTATCGTCCCAAACAACATACCAAAAGTGCGATTGCGTCCGGTGAGAGCGTTGTTTCGGAAGGGGTTAAAATGGTAGCGCACAGTAGATTTTCACGTTTATCTCGCCAACTTTCGTTTGATCAAAAAATTGTTCAAGCAAAATTTGAAGAAAATTAAACAATCTATAAAAAAGTATTCTAATTTTGTTTTTGTCAGGTGCATCGTTTTTACATAAATCACAGTTGAAAATACCCATTTTTCTGTTAATATTTATTTATACATAGTAATCACATGCAACAAAATGGATCTATACATTAATGCAGCATATGAATTCAGTTAAATAATTTCATTCAAAGAGTATAAATAGACATATCCAAGTGAAATTCTCTCACTTACATTTTAGCACCACCTCCCCAACTAATTTTTCATTACATTTTTACAAGATCAATATACACAGTAGTATGTACTCCTAGTCTGTATCAGTAGGGGAGGTAGTATTGAAATTTGGTAAGGGAAAGAATTTCACTCCAAGTGTCTACCTGTTTACTATGAATAAAACTACTGAAGAACTGAACTCTTGTAGTGTATTAGTATAAATGCATGATTGCTGTACTTTTTAAATAAGTATTCACGGTGATTCATGTAAAAACTATGCGTATGACAAAAAAAAAATTTTAATACTTTCGATTGATTTTTTTGTTTTCTTTAAATTTTGTTTGAAGTTTTTCGCTTAGATGAAAATTGGGCGAGATAAACGTGAAAAGCTGCTGTGTGCCGCCTTTTTAACTCCCTAGGGGATGATATTCGCACCATACGCGTCCGGACTTTCAGCGACGAAGTTGACATATGTACCGGATTTCAACTTGTTACAGTTTTATTTCTAGTTAGGCCGTTTTTAAAGCTAACACGATTGAATTTGAAGTGAAATTTTATTATTTTATCGCAGTTCGCAGGATTTTATACTTCAATTCATTTTTCAGTTCTCGATTACGCAATGCCGGTAATAACTCAACGTAGGTATTTAGTATCATTAGTGGCTTGCGGGGGATAGTGATTGGGTGCTGGGCTTACCAAACCAAAAGTTACGGATTCGAGACTAGCCCCAACCACATTCCCAATCCAAGACGTCGGTGCGTATTGTTTTATGCAGTAGGTGAGACTGCTTCAGCATGTGATTGAAAAAAAAAATACTGGTAGATCAATGGCCTCTGAATCCCGACCATACCCTCCACTTTCTAACATTAATGTGATTTCACACGTGGGTAAAATAGCCACGTTACCAAAGCCCACTAATAATTTCAAAACAAAAATGTTACAGGAGCCCTTTACCAACGAATATTCCAAATAACATTTTCGTTATAAAAAAAGAATGGATTCGTGATTCCTGGGATGCTAAAACACGTTTATCAGAAAAGTCGTATTTGATTCAACCCTAAATGCCGTCGTTGCAGAAAAAATTTTCACTACATTTGGGAAATTCGAATGACGCTTTACACTCGCACCTCGGTCGAAGTTCAATCAAACATAACGAGTGAGTCATACCAACTGAACTGTAAAATGGCGGAATATAATGAGTTGAAGCTCGCGTAATTAACATTTGATTCTGATATCGAGTAGAACTGTGATAAAAATTCAACACTTATGAATGTAAAATGATTTCAATAAACGTTTTTCCTTCGTACGGATTATTTTTTTATACACGCCTTCATCGCGTACTCGAGAAATAAATAAAACAAAATTCAAACACTCGCAATAAAGATGACTTTACTTATGAATAAAAATTTTTCCATACAAAATAAAAAACATAATTTTAAAACCTGAAAAGATTTTAACACAAAAGAAAAGAAAAAAATAAAAAATAAAAAATTTGATCTGATTGTATGTAATTATAATCTATTACAAATAAGAATGCCAAAATATGACGATACGACAACATTCGTCTACCGGCTTAAGAAAAATGTTTACATTCTACTTTGCTCTTATCACTGTATGAATAAACCTTCTCCTCTCCCCACATGTCGCCCAACTACCATTTGGTTTTGGCATTCTTATTTGGAATAGACTACAGTGCGAAGAGAATGTTTCTTAGATTTGTTATTAATTAATTTTTTCCTTTTCCGGTAACCCTGTTTAAGTTACAAAAATGAAGAACGTAGCAGATGGCAAACGGAAGATGATTTCATTCTATTAGAGAGAAAAAAAATAAAATGTAAATAAATAAAAAGAATAATAAAAAAAAAAAGAAATATAAACAGCGGAAAAAAATATGTTTCAGAAATTTAGGCACACAATAAACGAATATTAAATGCTTCGTTTAAAATCAGAAATGAAAAATTCAACATAAATGCAATCATTTACGATAATAAAGGTTATTATTATCATTACCACGATTATTCTTAGTACTATTATGATTATGGTTATTATAATTATTATCATTATTATTATTATTATTATTATTATTATTATTATTATTATTATTATTATTAGGTAATATTACCAATAATATTATTTATTCTTAAAAATTCAAATTTGTTCTGTAAGGAATGTAGAAAATAAGTAGTATCACAATGTCACTGTATATGCTTTCATTTACATTACGTTCACTGGTATTGAAAAAAAAATACTGCCCGCAGGAAGGAGTGGAATGTAACGCAAACTTTTCGAACTTTAGAATGGTCAGAATTACAAATCTCTAAGTACCTTTGGTTAAATACGTGAAATAGTATACAACAGAGAGGATAAAAAATATGTTTCGTATTTGGTCGTTCGGTTATCGAGTATTGTTCAAAACAATAATATAACACTTATAAATGAGTATTGCCCACGTAAAAATTATTGTTTGTTTTTCATTACGCTAAAATTATTAAAAGCATTTCACATTAAATTAACTGGATACGTCGTCGTATAAAACAGAGTTCGTCACAACGTATGGTAAAAATATTAAACCTTAAATAAATAAAATACCAAAAAAAAAAAAAAAAAAAAAAAAAAATGCGGAACACATCTTAGAAAATAGAATTTGACGTAAAATTACATAAGTAAAAGTAAATTAACAATATTTAGGGTTAGTAAAGCTGAAAACGTGTGTACCAAAAAAAAATTGAGGCAATCGTGGAGCGATCGAACAAATTAATTTTATTTTTCATAATTATTACGGAGATCTTGTGTAGTACGTGGGTCCTGAAATGCAAAAATAACGCGTTAATGCACGTTCAATTAACGTAGATGAGGGTGACGTTTCAAATTGGGTACAATAAATGCAGTTTAGAGCACAAACTAACGAAGCGAGCAGAAAAGATGACGGGATAAGGAAATTGTAACGGAATTCACGAAAAAATTATACATTAGACAGATGAAAGCCATGGTACGCAGTGACATGTTTTACACAAAGCAAGGGGGGGGGAGAGAGAGAGGAAAAAGAGCGGGATCCGCGAATATAATAATTACAAGCTCAAGTACAACCGGACAACCGAAGAAGTGACGGTTGCGAAATCTTTCAATCCATCTGTTCACTGTTCACTGTTCGGTCGATCAGTGAAGTCTCTCGAGTTCTTGCTGTTCTTGAGAGCTGCGCAGACTTAATATACGTCTGTACACAGACAGAGTATACGTCGACGAACGCGTATAAACGAGTGGCAAACTGGTTGCGTGAAGGTTGACGTGAATCGGTTTTTCGGCCACGAATTACCTACTTGAAACCTTCCGAAAAAATATGGGTATAATAATTACACGCACGAGCTACAGACGGACGAACAAACTCGCTAAATAATACTCTTTTACTCTTCCTTTCACACTCTATACGGTTTTTTTCCCCCTTTCCTCGTTTCTTTTACACCGCAGGCTCTAGTCATCTTCCTTGAATAACTTTCTTGAAAATTTTTACAATTTTTATCCTACAGAAATGTTTCGACGCCGGAGAACAACAGATAACAGTCGCTTCAATAGCGTTAGTGAATTTTATTACTACTTCCACCTGCCTCGTTTCACACCGCCATCATTTCGTGCATGTATATTATAACGATATGAGCAAACGTACGTCATCATGACTATGTGATGCCATTGTAGAACACAATTGGCGGATAAGGCTGTACGACAAAAAGAGTGGTCGACGACGACTTTTCCTTCAACCCCGAATACCGCCAATCGACACTGTTGGAATTTTATTCAAATTGGAAGCGGAGGTAGAGAAATGAAAATTTTATGACAAGGTAACAGACATTGTTGTCGGTAGTTTTCAACAGAAAACATGACATTTTTCACCCGAATAATGACGTGCAAATTTCATCGAACATTCAAAGCAGAAAAACGTAACGTGAAAAATTATTTCAAGTTGCCCCGAATTTGAGTAATGCCCGTCGTATATACGGATTTCAGGAGGAGGATGCTAAATCTTCGAAAGCACATACGACTTGGGAATTCACGATTGAACGTCACATCCGAAATTTTCCAGAAGGCATTACTTTTTCGGTCCTGTTTATCCAGAGCAGGAACGCTGAGTTACGAATGTTTTCGAGAAAAAATAATTATTTCAATACTCATCGGTGCCAAATCTTATGATAAATCAACTAAGAAAACCTAACGAAATTATAACAACTCGAAAAATTTAAGAACTGTATCTGTTTCACGAGCAACAAAACAATTTTGACGAAAGGATCGTTTGCACCGAGGAAAAGGAAATTTAAAAACGTTGGTAATTTACGAGCAAACTACATAATTTTTTTTGAACTGCATTGAAATATGCTTGAAAATTGCAAAAGGAATCGGGCTGAAATTTTCACAGGAGAAGCAAGCCTGATACAAAAAGCTTGGTTCGTTTTCAGTATTTTAAGAATAGGTACTTCATAATAATTATGACAGTTCATTTAATGGTGATTTTAAAGGGAACTACACAACGAAAATCTATAGGTAGGTACGTTTTCGTATTATTTCGATTATTGAAAAGTTCTTTAAAAAAAAATAAATATATATATATATATCAATACGTAGGTATTAAAAATAAAGTTGTTATCTTCTTTCGACATTTTTGCTTTATTATCTTCAATTTTGAGAAATTAAAATAAATGAGAGCATATCCGAACCCGAATAAAGATGTGTACAGAGGAGAATTTCATCATAAAAAGTTCTAAGATAAACTTTACCAAATCTTATCAGAAAACTGACAATGTAATTAAATTCGGTCGTAAAAACGAATTTTTCCACCTTAAATACAATTTTTGCAGAAACTAACGACTTCTACAAAAATTGAGTTTCGTAAGAGACGAAGATTTCCAAAAAAATATTTTCAGTGTGGCCATTACAAAGGAAAGGCTCCCACAAGTACGAGTTTTCTGTTTAAATGCCGTTACAACTTACCGAATTTGAAATTTTTTTAAAGAAATATGAAAATAATGAAGTAAACTACTCATTTTTGGTAAGGAAATTCGTTCAAATTCGATAGTAATCCTTCCGAGTTAACAATAAAAGATTCGGAAAATGAAAACAATCATTCTGATAATTTTTTTTTTTGTAGGGTGGTGATAAGAAAATGGTAATTTTCCTCGATATTTTGGATTTAGTATGCCATTTACTATAACTATTATGAAGAATGAAAATAAGTAGAATTTTTCAAAACTGTAATAAGAGGATTACCTCACTAAGTGGAGTGTAATTTATTCAAGGACATCATAAGGCACAGATCTATCTCACTGCAATTCCCGCAATACAAAGTAATTAAGTACCTACGTACTTCAATACCAACGATAATCAAGTATAGCACAACAAAAATAACATAAACGGCTTGTTACAAAGCAGACTTTCAGTGTAATCCTTTTCATTAAAAAGCTAAATTCGGCTTGAAAAGATAACTGACATCAATTAGGACACTTCAGTCGTTTTGGAATGGCGCGAATTTTTGAATAAACTCAGTCGAGGTGATTAAGTACTCGGAATTCCATTTCTAGAAACACAATGAGAGATAATTTTTTCAAGTATTGTGTCGCCATTATCAGTTTTCCTTGTAGAATAAACCATCCCACCAACAGGAATAATATACCAAAAATAAATCAAACGTATGCATATTTCGAGTACAGTAAAAATCATTCGCTAATAATATCATTTTTTCGTCAAAAATTTAACCATAGGAATGTTCTGAGTCAATCCAGGAACATTTCATTAAGAGTGATTAGTTTACCAATCATCGATATGAGTACGGACTCTTACAAATACTAAAACACTGTCACACAGCCGGAGAGAAAATCCGAGCCCACGGGTCAGGTCATGTAAGCTGCAGTACTCCAAAATTGGCTAACCAAAAGTTTTGTTTAGGTATTTTCTGTATTCTAGAACATTCATATACAGAGAGTTTGAAACTCGTGGTGGTGGTGGTAGAGTGGGTTAAGTACAGAGTAGTTACGACGTCCACTCCGTGAACACCCTGTATATAACATTTTTTTGTTTTTTTAAATTTCGTGAGAGTAACTTACATTGCGTACGCCCCAATTCGTAACACTCCAGAATGTACCAAAGTGTATTATTTTAGAAAATAAACATTTTTTTTTTTAATGGTCATTTTGATAGCGCCTAAGTACGAGCCCTGGAGGAATCATCCCTTTTCGCCCCTCTCTACTTTCGTAACTGAATTACTGGAGCAGAAATTTATTTTTAGGAAAAAGTTTGAAAACGCAAAAAAAAACTATTTCCAAACACAAACTGGAGAAACAAGCGTTTCGCAGAATGTATCATTTATGTATTTAAAATTTGGCAAAGTCAGATTTTATTTTACTTTTATTTTTTATTTATTTCAAAACTAGAAAAAGGATAAAACCAGTTGGAAACAAGAAAATCTGGTAGTTAAATTGTATTTATTTATATCAGGAAGTTCCGCTCGAATCTTTCGTATGATTACGGTATCCGTAATTCCTAGTCTCACTAGTGATTCGCGATTTCTTACGACAATTTTTATATAACACTCGCTAATGAGAAATAAACTATGTAAAATATATAACAAAAAACCTGATTAAACATATACAAAAATTTCAACTCGGAGCAACTAGTTATCAATAATATTCGCACAAAAAAGGAAAGAAACAATCGAATTTTCTGACTGAAAAAATTCCTTAAGATTTCTAATTCATTCCTTCGTGGAAACTTGCTGGATTCAGACGCTGTCTGCCACTGACGGACATCGGTATACTCGCAAATTCGAATTCAAATAATCATACCCAATTTTACACTCACACGTACATAAAATTCACGTTTATCCGAAAATACGAATAAATAAAAAATACACACCGAGGCGGATTTTGCTTTCAACTAAAAAAAAAAAAAAAGGGAAAGTAACCAACTACATCTATCACCGGATAGAGGGCGGGGAAGATAGGGTTCACTTCACCAATTCTTAGCTTCTACGTCTACACTTGAGATATTCTTCAGAAATGCTGTAGCACTTCCTCATTGTTATCTGCCTCTTTTTCAGACTCTCAGGTTCAACTGGGATTTCTTATTTCTTTTTAAATAAAAAATCACTCTCAAAATTGGCTAAGGCTAAATCGTTTTTCAGGATTCCTCAAGTATATTAATCAACACAACGTTTTCGTGATCGAGAATGAAATAAAAACCGAGAATTTGCATTATAAGTTGACATTGAAAGGTTATACAATAGCATTAATCGTAATTCACGTTTCGTTAATTCTACGTCCTTTCGCATACAAGGGTGCGATAGAGAGATCTACAACAGTGAGCCGCACGTCCGAAACAAATCACGAATATATTCGATAAATGTACGTACTTACGAATGAAAGTTAAAACTACAATAGTCTGTTGTCTACGTGAGCAGTGTTTCGACAAGCGGCTAATATCTGTATTCTAGAATGTTTCTCAATGTTAAGTAAGACTTGAGTACTTGTTTGACCAGGTTTATCCTATACTTATACATGCCAATCACAGATAAAATATTACCTAAGTAGGGAATCTTTACTATGAGGGTAAATCTCAATTGGGACTCAGGCTAACAAGGTTGTGATTGGTTGTTTTTTTTCCATTTATTTTTATTTCTCACATGAAGTCAGGATCCTATAGCCACCAACACATTACCAGTGGAGGGATCTTTTGGACAATGCAAGGGGCTGGTTCATGGAATGTCAAGGACTGGCCCTTGCATCTGTTTGAAAAATCCCACCAGCTATATAACGAATGGACTCCTACTTAATCAATATATATATAAACATCCTTAAAAACATCGTAAAAATAAACTGATGAAAAAAAAAAAAGATAAAATATTCCGCCAGTGGGATTCGAACTGCCAACCCTCACATCAGTTCTGAAAATTACAGGAGGGTGCCATGCCAATAACAAAATTAGAATAGTCTAAATTATAATACACACTAAAAAATATGGAAAATTGACTAATCACAACACCGTAAAGCCAGAATGCCAGTTAAGATTGAAACACTTTTATGTTACGGTGCTCCGCTCCACCAGAAGTGGGCAGGATCCGAACTAATTGCATCACGGAATCTTTTTAGGATCTGTGATTTGTATCACCTTTTGAGAAAGAATCCAAACTATCTGTTTGGATCAGGGATTGAGAAACAAAAATGAAAACTAAACTTTTTGGAAACACCAAAATTCTGAAATGGAAACCAAATTAGAAACAATTAAACAATTAGTTTCACGACTAATAATAGGAACGTAACAGATATAAAATGATGAATCGTTTCAATTTCCATTTCTCACCTGATAAATCTTTAATCAGGGAAAAAAAATTTGAAAAAATATCGATAATTTTTTGAAAATATAGAAAAAATATTAATAAATCTGTGGCAATGCCTACATATTGGCTCGGCTCTTGTTGTTTACCACCAGTGCCATAGCTGAGTGAATACACTACTAAGTTTTGGTGGTAGACGACGAGCACGTAATTAGTTCCTGTTGGTTGGCGGTTCTATTCCCAGTAACAGCAGGATATCTAAAATATCAATATTTAAACAAGATTTGGAAAAATTTTAAATCAAGAAAAAATTTTTTTTAAATGCAAATGGAAAGGAACCTAAATGAAAAATTTTGGTAAAATCAGTAGTGGTGTTGATTTTAAAATATTTTTTGATCAATTTTAATCGATTTAATCGAAAATTGGCTATTAAAAAATTGAAAATTGATTTATCGATCTTAAATTTTGTTTATGTAAGAAAATCATATGGAATCAAGTTCAAGCAAAATACCTATGAAGAAAGACAATTCCTTGATTTAATTTAGCATGGTGATAGGTTATTCAAAAATGAAATTGAGAAATCCGTACCAAAAAATTGAAAATCGATATTGCCAAAATTATCTGATCAATCAAAAGTGATCGAAATTCTAAAAATTGACGCCACTAAAAATCAGGGTATGTAATGGAAACAGGAAAAAAAAACTAACACTATGGTAAATTTCAGAAACTCAACCAACAGAAATAAAATGAAAAAAAGTAGCGTTTCTCAATCCCTAATTTGGATCTATTTTTCAGCATCTGTTTTTTCAAATTTTCAAAAAAAAAAAAACGGAAAATAACTTATTTTTTCCATAGATGATCCGTGATCTGGATTTGGATCATTATTTGGAGAGTGATTCGTGATCCAGACTCGATTAACTTCTTTAAAAATTGAAAAGGATTCCTGATCCGAGTCATTTTTTTATGAGATCTTGCCCACTTCTTGCTCCACAATAGAAAAGTTGTAGACTTGAGACTCGCCGCCGTCACACTACCAATCCAAAATGGTCGGGGTGTTTGGTTAGGTTCAATTAGTTCTGCCTCATGTGATTGAAAAATTCATACTGAGAGACCAGTGGTGGCTGCATTTCGACAACTCCCTTCGCCCCACCGCCATATATCAATAATCCCCAGAAGATAGAATGGCTACGTGAACAGAGCTCAATCAGAAGATGAAACAATAAAAGAATAAACTCGGCGAGCAAGTCGCTCTAGGACCAACCACCAAATTACCGCGCCACGCAGACCCTATCGCTGTATTTGTATGCTATAAGTGTAAATCACATAATTATCTGTTAACATACACATACGTTCGGAGAAAGCGGGTAATTACGAAGAGTAAATCGAAAAATGGGTCAAAATTCTGCTACGTGTTGCAACTGTGTTCCCGTATGAAACACGTCAATACAATAAAATTATCTAAATACCGATATTGTATCAAAAATCACAACGTTACTTCATTTTATAACAGGAGAATACGATGATCGATTAAAAAAGCAGTAAATTTATTTTTATTTTTTATCAGTTCATCGAGACAAACCAGATGGAAATATACGATTTCGATCATTGTTCAAGATATGCCTGTGACATTTGTAGGTACCAACATCTTTGACCTAGTTCTTAAAACAATGACATGCGGTTCCTGGGGTAGGCATGCTTAGGCTAGCTTATCAAACTTCTTCCAAATGAGCAACGGGAGTATAGAAAAAGGACGGATAAGGGAAGAAGGATGACAATGAAAGAAAAACAAAAACCATAAAAATACTTGAAAAAATTCACCTGTTCCGGGTGGAAATACTGGGTAGGCACCGGGTGGTAGGTGTGTGTGAGATTTAGCTATTGGTTGGTAATCGGTGGGTGGTCTATTTGGAGTTGGAGAAGTGGTGACTATGACACTTTGTTTATGTTGATACACTCCTAAAAATTCAGAAAAATAAATAAATGAATAAATGAATGAAAAAACAGAAATTTAAAACATCGACAATATTTTTTTCATTTCATTTTTTCTGACAATATATTTTGAAAAACTTCATTCACCTCAGTTTCAAACCCTTCTTTATCCATAAAAAAAAAAAAAATTAAATTTTGTTAGAAATAATCGAATATTAGTTATTTACGTGCTGTTACAGCAAATATTTACAGCCAAGTTTGCCGACACCACAATTTTACGGAACAGTACATATATGCAAACGAAGTTACCAAATGGAGGAAAAAAAATTTCTCAGTAACGAGCTCCATTCAAATGGAGACTAAACAAAAGACGAACACAATGAACAAGAAAACAAAATAATAAAGTAACAGTTAGTGCGCAAATACCAAAAATAAATGAAAAACACGCTTTAAAAACTAAATTTTACAATACAAACGGCACGAACAAGTTCTCATCAATGTAGCTAAAAGCATAATTAAAAAAAGAAGGGAAAAATACCTAAACATGAAGCAAGATGAGAAGGAAACATGGACCAATAATTAAAAATTGTTAGTATGATTGAAATGAAAATATAAAATAAAAAAATTAAGAAAGCTGTTCCCAGAATGGAATTTTATTTCTTTTCTTTAAATTCTGGAAAAGGTAAAAGTATTAAATAAACAATAGTGAGTTGTCATTAGGTGAGATTGTATGATCAAATTTGTAATCTTTTAAAGCAAGAAATAAAAACTAAAAAATTCCGAAAACTTATGAAACCAAGAGAAAACGATTAATTCGTGCAAATATATGTACTCACCACAATTGTTTATATAACTTGATTACGAATTCATACTGTCCCAAAAAAAAAAAAGAAAACAAATACATTAATAAAGGAAAGTGAAGAGGCGAAAACTAAATTGAAAAAAAAACCAAAAAAAAAAAACATTTGATTTTAACAAGAACAAAAGTAAGAAACAGTTCACTCTCACAACATAAAGATGAAGAAGGATTTATAAAAAACAAGTTAGACGAGGGCCAATACTATTCTCAATTTTAGTTTTAAAAGGGAAATTTGCACCTGAAATTGAATTAATTACAAAAATGTAGGGCTTGAGGCAAACATTTTCTATTTGAACTTTATGCTAAATATGTTTGAACGGCTGCAATGCATTTTGAAAATGACATAAATGCTGAGACCGACTTCTGATTATATAGGCGACAGTAAGAATTTTCACTAGAATTATCAAGTTCAAAACTATTACAAAATTCATTGAAATTTTATCACGAAAATAAATTTCAAATGTTTTAGTCACAAAAAGTTAATTGATCGAGTAAAGAAAAACACCAAATACCGCTGATAAGACCATTTATGGCCTATCTTTATTATTTAAAATGATTAAGAACTGCAAAAGAAAAATAAATTACGCAACGATCCGCAGTCTAAACCATCATTATGTAATATGTTACAATTTCATTAAGGAAACATAAAATTTGAGTATCTTCTCGAGGTAAAGATTTTTTATTTTTGTTAATCAATATTTTATATAGAAAATACGTAAACTATGGAAAGACGCTTTTTACAGAAACCCAGACAGGGATAACTAACTTTAAAGATCTGAATTTTGATTTTTACCAAAATGATTTCTATGTGTAAATCAAGTAGAAAGAGTTTTCTGAGAAGTTTTCTAACTGGAGGTAAAAATAATAATAAAACAGTGAGCTGAAGTTTTGCTGAATCAATGACATATGTTAGATGAAAATGGTTCCGTAAAAAGTTGACTGAATTGTACGTTTGATTCATATGATAAAGATTCAATATAATCGGGGAATTTTCGGAATTTCAGTAATATTTTGAGAACCAAACGTACGATATTAAGCTGAAATTTTCACATAATGTTCATCTAACATTTACCATTCTTACATATGAAATACTACAACCTAAAAACTATTAGAAACACTATCACTCTTGCATGCGTAGATCACCTGTGGGCAAAGTTACCAATTTATACTATTTGTAAAAACAGAAAAAGGACAAAACATGAAGAGGAGCAGAAAAAAGAATTGAAAAAAATTTCTCCCCCTCTCTTTGTTCATCATCTGACAACTGTTGGTTGGTAAGGTGGATATTATTTTGTCTCATTTGTTTTGTTCATCGGGTTCCATTTGGGTCAACAAAAAAGGGGATAAAACAATTATTAGACAATGCGAAAGTAAAGTTTCAAATTTCAGCTCGTATCTTGTAAAAATTTTAGCTCCCTACAACAAACGGTTCTCTTGCAATTAAACTTGATTCTTTGATTTTATGGAATTTAGTAGGGATTATTGTCCAAAATAAAATTACAGATTTCTTGGGTATTTCTACAAAATGGAGAAAAAGTAAATTACACCACAAGAAATGTCTCAGCATCTTCTTCAATTTTTCTCATAATAAAAAAATTCAAAAATGCAGTCCTAAGGGCAAAAAACGATTTTTTTACACATTTTCGATACTTCCTCACAAACAAAATGTATTGAATGGAGAGTCGATTGCAGCTACACCCTATTGAGATGAAAGTTATTATTCCGAAACCAATGACAAAAAATTATACACGTCTCATGGGAAGTGAAACAACTTAGTTCTTCTACTTATCTGTAAATACAACACTTGAAAGGCTATAAAACTCCGAACTTTCCTCGCAGTACATGGTAAGAACCAGTATTTCTTTTCTCAAATTTTCTTAAGAACAATATCAAGGCTAAATTATTGTAAATAAAATGAAGTGCCCTTAAAACTTGGAATTTCCGAAGTTTTGATACATGATGTACTCTACAGTATGTTTTCAGAAGCTACCATGGACAGCATCTAAATGTCAGATTTTTTGAATCGCAGAATCCTCAAGACATAATTAGAAAAGATAATTTTTTTCGATAATACTCATATAATATGAGGATCGAAGTTCAAAAGAAGATGATTCACTAAGGTATTCACGTATTACAGTTGTCTACTATTAGTTGATATAAAATCATATTTTTATATTAATTTACAAAGAGCACTAGACTAATTTGTAAGAGAAAGAACAGAATCGAGTCAGTCCATGTAATTCGACAAAAATAAATCGGTGGACACAGACAAAATTTTCAAAAACAACAAAATTACGAAAAATCTCTCATTTTTGAGAAAAAGGTAGCAGAATAAAAATTGAAAAAATATAAAAATAAATTTAATGGTTTTTTCATCAGAATAACTAGCAATAATAAGTAATATAGTAAGAAATTTGACTCCCAATCTAGACTCACGCAAGCGTCTCACATTAAAAACAACCAAATAAAACAACCAAATTAACGCACAGTAATTCCTATTGTATTTCTAATGTGAAGTAATTTATGACAAATGAAATACTACTCGCGTATCAATAAATTACTAGCAATTTCCTTAACAAAAAAAACCCTCTCTCAATATATTAATCAAATAAGAAGATTTCACATTGGATCACGCTAGACTTAAAAGTAACTTCAAGGAAGGGTAATTTCAATAAAAAATCGAATACAAAGCGAATTGAATTACAAGATTTTTTGGGGTGGAAATTAAACAAAATTAAATGAAAATGACGATATGAACATAGAAATCCAAGCCAGAATTTCTTTCCAATAAAACAAAAATCTTAATTTTTTTTTTTTTTTTTAAATGTAAAATAAAAATCAAGTTCCAACTGACTACACCAGAAATTACAAAGGTAAAACACTGTTACAAATGTAACTGGGTAAAACTGATCATGTTATTTTAACGAAAAAATCCAAACAATTTACAATGAATCGAAAATGTATTTGTTTAACCAGTTTGCTTGCAAACGAGGTATTAAAATTGATCTCACAAAATGGTTAGGGTGGGTATGATGAAAATTACCAGTTTCGTGAGAAAAGAAAATGATTGATGACCATTTTCATCAAATATTTCTTTTTATGCATATAATATGTCTGTACGCACAGGTTAATCAGTTTATCACGCAGCATAGGAAAATTTGATTTTCTACGTGTTAATATGACCGACTCAACAGGAAAAATATAGGCATTTTCGCTGTAGTGAGTTATTTTGATGGGCAACATGTAAGAACAAGCTGTATCAATAATGGTACGTGAAACAAAGGTAAAATAAAAAATGTAACCGAAGAGTACTGTATTTAACGAAATAAAAGGACATCTTTAATCAAATGAAACGACAGAAATATTTTTAAGGGAAAACTTGGGTATGGTCAGAAAGTCACTTAAGTGAATTCACTTAGCTGAATGCACTTATCATTAGGTGAATACAAATTATGAATAAATACCCCATTATATGGGTTCAAGTCTGATAGAAGTTTGGTGCCCATTGATTCGGTAGTTCTGGAAAAAATTGGAAAACAAAAAATTCCTGGAAAAGTGGTTTTTTCAGGATTTTAATAGAATGAAAAAAAGGATGAGACAAAAATTTTCACGATGGATTGTCCTTACATAGTTGCAACAATTAATTCAGTAGTTCATGAGAAAACTGAGAAAGAAAAATTTGTTGGAGAAAATCTTGTTTTCAGGGTTTGGAGAAAATTAAAGAAAGGATATTACCGAAATTTTCATGAAAAGTAGTTCTCATAAAGAACTAGATGACAGGAGTTTGGAGCTTACTCGTTCAGTAGATTCCAAGAAAACTGAAAAACAAAAAATTCCTGGAAAAGCGCTTTTTCCATGATCCTGAGAAAACTTAAAAATGGATTGGCAAAAACTTTTACTCGAGACAGTTCTCACATAATCTCAAGTTTGATAGAAGATTCATGCCTATTGGGATCTGAAGTCAAAGTAGTCGCTCCCTGGTGGCCCATTCGTCAAACATGTTGATTTCGGAATTATATACTGTTTTTTAGCATTGAAAGCATACACAATCAATCACACCTTCCAAAAGCCATTGTACGAATATCGTAAGTGGTAGAAAGCTGAAATTTTTAGGACACATCTAAATAGGTTATCTGAAGATTCCCTGAAATTTTGGCTGAAATCGTACATTTATTTCTTGAGATATTACTGAAATTCTATTCAAATCCTGTGTTTTTAATGATAAGAATTCAATCAAGTTTGGGAATATGAACAGAAATTAGGCGATACCTCGAGAAATAAATGTACGATTTCAGATAAAATTTTAGGGAATTTTCAAATAACCTATGTAGATGTCTCCTAAAAATTTCAGCTTTCTACCACTCACAGTTTTGGAGTAATTGCTTTTGATAACTTTGATTTTCATGTTTTCAATGTTAAAAAACTGTTCATTACACCGAAATTAACGCGCTAGTAGCGCAGCCTAGCGGAGGCCTTACACCTCAATTAGTTCAATAATTAATGAAAAAACTGGGATAGAGAAAATTCTTAGGAAAATTTTCTGTCATGTTTTCGAGAAAACTGAGAGGGATCGGGCTGAAATTTTCAGGAAAAGTAGTCCATATGAAGGAATAGGTCTGGTAGGAGTTTGGAGTCTATTGGTTAAGAAGTTTCTAAAGACCTTCAGAATAAAAAATTGTTGGAAAAGTGGTTTTTCACGATTCTAAGAAAACTAAAATTTTATTCATAATTTTGGAAAATTGGCGATTATTTTTTCATTGTAGTAATGAACTTGAGAGATTTGGGTTTTCTAGCGACGTTCTGCTGCGTGATTTTTTTTTCTTTCATTTTTATTTGACATATATTTGAATATAGAAAGGAGGAAAATAATTATTGAACGACAGAACTTAGAAAAATTTTTCACTAACTTTTCATTAACGCAATGTGTCGTTAGTCGTCAATTTCACTGGCGACGAATGAATGAAAAGGCTGCGATTTTTCATTTCAAAATCGAAGCAAAGCACATATATTTTATCAAGCAGAAAAAATTGAGCGCGAACGAGAGAGAATAAACCACTAATGAATTTGATGAGTTACAACAAAAATTCAACGAAATATCACATAAATGTTGTAAGAGTAATGGAGAAAAAATATAGAAAAAACTGCAGGTTCAATAAAAAAATTTCAACACAAAAAATGAAAACCGTCTCACTAAAAAAATACTAAACTATCCTCACACAAAGTAACCCACTCGCTTGTGATAAAACAGTAATCTAACTTTAGAAAGCACGTTTTTATGAATATACCTTTGCTTCCTATAGACCTATGTGATTTAATGTTAAATAACGTAAACTCGTTAGATTCCATACGAGATGACTACTATCAGAATAGAAAAATAATTCTCTGTGAAAAATAGCTGTCGGAAGAATGCCGTAAATTTTGACTTCATGGAGGGTTAATTAATACTCCAAAAACGAACCCACATAACTACTACTTTTCGACATTGCATTTAATTTCGGTTTCATTTCCTAGTTCTATACGGTAAATGAAAGTTTTCAACATAATAATACAATTTCATTGTAAAAATTGATAATTTTCAAATATATGGCTTTGTTGCGCAATACTGTAAAAAAAATTCAAGATTCTATAAAATTCTCCAGTCGGAAGTTTTTCAAATTTTTTTTCTCAATTTTCTAAATTAAAAATTTCAAATTTTCGAACAATATTACTCCCTTCAGCCAATACTAATCTCGATTAAATAACTAATTTTCAAAAGAAAAAAAAAAGCTTCATATCTCGCATTAGTCCTCAAATAAAATGCCTGATATTGTCCTTAATTCACCCTCGTGAGTATACAGCACAATATTGTATACCCAATTAATCTGAATACAGTGACGCATTAACTCTTACCGCCCTTTATTATCGTCGAACAATAAAATACAAACTGGGTCACTTTAATGCCACGAATATACTGTATACCTGTATATGTATAAAAATAATAGTGGCAAAGGATTGGTTTGCTTCATCTTTACAACCTTCAAGAATTAAGACAAAAAAAATTCTACCAACATCAACATTAACAATTGACAAGGTGGTTTGAATGGTGTCAAGAAAATTCGTCCAAAATAGTTTATAAAATAATATGAAATTTAATTTAAGTACACGCCAACTTCTACGTCTCTTCTCGAAAACAAATACCGTAAATTATACATAGAAAAACTTTCTTTTAAATTTCGTAATGATTCGTATTTAGTATACACACAAATTTCATTTTAACATTCAAAATGACGAACACATAAACCATGATCTAAGACACTAAGCGAGCACTTAAAATAACCCCACCCAAACATAACACAACATAAAAGACAAAGTATAAATACATAAATAATTAAAAAAATTGAAAATAAAATCATATGGGAATTAGTCATTCTATTCAATTTTACTTCCGGACAAAATTTCAGCCAATGGGTACTCGAAAACCCCAAGAGGCTTGAGATTGTTTTTAATAGGATCACTTACCACTCAAACTCATTACTCAAAGACGAATCATCGATTCAAAGAATTGTAGTTTATATTACAGATATCGCTATCATTTCAGCGAATTCGAAGTTAACCTGCAATTAGTCACCAATAAATTTTGTTTGGTAGTAATTACGTTTTCACTCTGCATCAATTATTTTTATCGCTGACATCAACAAATGCAGGTATGTTTTACTTTTTCTGTTGCAATGGATTCAATTGTTCACAAAATGGAGAAGAGAACAAATACAACCATTTTCTTGACTCGTTAGATAAGGAAAAATTCAACTAAATCGTCAGCTGTTAGTAACTAATACATATATAAAAAGAACAAAGATTCATCAAGAGCAGCAAATAAATCTAGACAAATGTAACAGCATGTACATTGTTCAGTACAAAACTACGGCGAAGTATATGAACGCCGATTAAAAAGTATATTTAAATCGCACACCTACTTGAAATAGACAATTTCAGTCAGACTTGAGGTTTCGAGCATGTAACAGAACATAAGGAATTCAATTCATTGGAATACTGAAAGTGATGAACAAATTTTATATATTTTTTATTTCATGATGTTAATGTCAGAATAGTTTGATTTATTGTTTAAACATGTGTGGGAAACAAATTTTCGTCATTACTTTCACGAATTCACATCAGTTTGATTCATCTGAATCAATATCTTTCACTCCTTATTCATCTATAAAAGAATCTTTCCATGGAAGAAATCTTTTCGAATTGAAGATGTAAGAAAGAATGAAAATTAGGATACCGCTTCTCAGTTACAAGGAGCGAGACAGAGACACTGAGAATCAAAGTGAATATTCTGAAAAGTTAATACATATTCAGTCTTCAACAGACCGCATCAAGAATTGAAAGCAGTTAATAGTCAATTCCAGACAAACGTCCTTGAAAACGCAGTAAGAAAAAATTAAGATGAACGGCAATCCAGAACCAAGAGTTCATAAGAGCGTAATATCAAGAACCTATCATGAATAACATTTGAGTATTTCTTCATACTAAGAAAACGAATTTAATTTTTAGAGTTCATTCGATGTAAATAACTGACTGGGTATTACTGTCTAATTCCAAACAAAAGCTAAAGCAGACCATTAAAATAGAGATGACCGATCAACAAAAATACACCTCAAAAATATTTACATTAATGAGGTAATTCCAAACTAAGAACTTGGTAACTGTTGGCAACTGCATTTTTTTTTTTTTCAAAAGTAACATGATTCAAAATGACCTAATCCCATATGACGTTGCAGAGAATTCATCACTTACTTCCTTGACGTCGCTTGTATAAACAACAACAGGGACAGCATAAGCAGCATACACAACTTACAACGGTTGACAAAAGCATTAAAATTATAAGTATTACAACAGCGATAATACTCCTGTGAAAAAAATAAAATTGAATATTTACTGTCTGTAAATGCTAAATATAATAACAAAAGAAAAATAAAACAGTAATTTTCTCACCAATTTAAAACAACATTTCCTGCATCACAACAGAAGGGCTTCAGGTCCCATCCATAGCAACAAAATTCTTGATCTTGATTGAAGATCAATGGAGGACACCTGTTTATAAGACCAACATCATCAGCAGCTTGTTTCAATCCTTCCACAACTCCTCCTTCATGGGATTTCAAGTGAAAACATTTCATTTCAGCATCTAAAAATCAAAATAGAATAGAAAAATAATACTTCTAAGCTCGTAGTTTAGGAATGAAAACAGATTCTAACAAGACAGAAAAGAAGAGGCCCACAGGCATACAACGAAATTAACTTCAACAAACTTAAATAATAAACGCTATGGTAATTAAATCCTAAAAATTCCTTCACTTCCGAAGTTTCATTCGTATTACTCAACATACACAAGATCGTTAAATTGACGCGCCATAAATATCTAAGTAGTGATAATACAAGTATTGCTTACCAACAGTGGAACATAGAAATATTGCGAAACCGCCAAGTAGAACACAAAGTTTTATTTTTAATGCCATTATATTGATTGAAAATATGATTTGTTCACTAAATTAATTAGATAGTTATGCGTCCACACGAAATAACACTCAACACATGGACAAAGACGTTTTAGACTGGAAACACCTCAAATTCAGCCTTGAATTCACCTTTTAGATGATTTAACTACACAGTACACACAGCAGCAGCACACTACACTAAAGAGCAACCAACAAATATTATAGACAAATTAATACGTAAATGAGAAAATGAGTTTGGCGCACGCACACAAAAGAATTCAACGCTATTCAATGTACATATTCACGATAGCAACAACGTACACAAACGTGTGTCCGAATCCCAGTAAAATTGAAATTGGTCGGGTCTTGCGTCTTACTGAACAATCATCCAACGAATGGAATATGATATGAGAAGAAAAAACGAAAATACCCAAGGTTGCATTCCACTCAATTGTGAGTCTGTGACTTGTCACAGGTCACATGACACTATCCATGACAATTTTGCATGACGCAACATGACGCAAGGCCGCCCAGGCTCAAGTTTCAACTAAAAACTACTATATTCGAAAAAATATTGTCCTTTTTTGGTTTTTATTTCTTGATGTCATTGTCCTGAAATACCGAAACTAAAATTTATTGAGGTGAGGATTAGTTACTTTACACAGAAAAGATAAGTACGGACTTCCATTTTGAAATATGTTTATTAACGACGTTAGTACAACGACTGACGAGCGGAGAACATTCTCCATCGAACAGTGGCGGGAAGAATATTATATTGGCGATCAGTGTCGCCACATGTAAAACGAGTAAATGTAAAAGTATGTTAAATACAGTGTTAGTCAATGTGATGTCCCGTGTTCGTGAGGTAGTGAGGGAATCGTATCCCAACACCCCCCTGCGATTCAAAACGGACGAACGAACATATAAGTAAAAAAATTTGTCACACATTGTATGTATTTAAAAAACATATAAACAACAAAAATATTAAAATAAGCAAAAGCAGTCAAAATTATTACATATAAGTGTCATATACAATTGCTATATATATATAAAATGGTAAAAAAAAATTAAATATGTCTTTGACTAGTTTATAATATACAATTAATTTGTGTGTGGAAGTATGCGTTATGTGTTTTATCTTAAATATATTGTGTAATTACTAACATGAGGTATACATTTGAGCCTCTGTTGTTGTGTCACGTCTTATAAGTATTGTGTGATTTTAAAAAATTTATAAATAATATGGCATGTCGGAGAGATCAATATCTCCTCATCGTCAGCTGTCTAGAATTAATATTATCATATATGTATATGTCCTTATAATTAATCGTGTGGGTTTTTAATATAAATATGCTATTGTGGGAATCAATTGTGTATATTAGGGAATGCTGATACCAATAAGAGAGGTAGAGCAGCGACGGGGAACCTATTGAACATTGTGATGTGAAGTGTGAAACGACATATGGACTGCTCGGTTTACAATAGGCGCTAAAAAACCGACGCCCATCCGCAGTCCAAAACCAAATATCAAAAATTTTGAGGGTTATGTCAATTAAGACTATTGGCCGAAAAGTTGACTTGTCTGGAGTATTCTCGTAACAATATTTTGAAAGGTTTTCCGATCAAGTGCCTTAGTAAGTATGTTGGAAACTTGATCAGGCGACCTAATATCGTTGAAATTTATGAGTTTGTTTTGGAAAGCTTCCAATACTGCGTAACATTTGATCGCTAAAGACCTGGAACGTTTCTGGCCTCCCCCAGATGCAATTCTGGATGCAGATATATTGTCCTCATAGACTTGCACTGGGTCGGTTACAGAGAAAATGCTCTCAGTTAGTCTCCAGATCACATATATATCGTCTAGTGCATCATTCAATGCAATTAATTTGGCTGCAGTCGACGAGGTTGCAACCGAGTTCTGCCGATGAATGGCCCAATTTAACAAGTCTCCGTTAACGTATATCATGTAACCTGTTGTGGAGCACCCTTTCTCCAGATTATTTATATCAATGGGTGAATTGTCTACGTTGGGTGCATATGACGCATCGACAAAAGCTTTTATGTGAGTTTGGTCAGAGTGGAAGACCAGAGAAAAATCCCTTGTGGTTTTAAGGTATCTAATGATACGACGAACATAATTTTTAATTTCGCTATTGGAGGATGCCTGAAAACGTGACAAGTAATTGACGGCGAAGGCAATATCCGGGCGGGTGAGTCTTGCCACATATAGCAAATTCCCAATCATAGCCCTATATTCGGTGTCATCCAATCCATTTTTTGGTCTGTTTATTTTTAGTCCTGTCTCCATAGGTGTGGAAGATGGATTACATTCCGTCATACCAAATTTCTGGAGAATTTTATATATATATATCTATTTTGTGTTAATATGATTTGTTTCTTAGAAATATCCCTATCTATCTCAAATCCTACAAAAAAGGTTGGATTATTTTCTATTTTTAGTGTAAAATTATTGTTAAAGGTATTTATTAAGTCTTGTGTCCACTTGTTGTGGTTACTAGCCAACAACATGTCATCCACATAGACTATTAAAAATGCCATAGCACCACTATTATCTTGTTTTATATATAGACACCTATCTATTTTTGATTGTGTGAATCCAGCTTGAATTATTGTTGAATTCAATAGATCGTACCAACTTTTGGAAGACATTTTCAGTCCATATATAGACTTTATCAATCTTAGGCAATTATTTTCGCCTAGTTGGCATCCCCTAGGGTTTGATATATATATAGGATATTTTATTTGTGAATTAAGAAACGCAGTCTTTACATCAAACTGTGTTATATTTAGATTATATTTATTTGTAATGGACAATATCCACCTTATTAACCAATATTGAATCACCGGGGCATATGTTTCCGTTAGAGAATAGTGAGTGAGATCTTTAAACCCCCTTGCAACCAACCTGGCTTTCGGTATGTCAATGCCTTGGTTGTTGGGTTTTGTGGTGAAACACCACTTTGTATCCACTAATCTCACATTTCTCTCTCTTGGGACGACTTCCCACACGCCCATATCAGATAGTGACTTCAGCTCGTCATTAATTTATTGTTGCCACTCTTCCTTAAAAGGATTGTTTTCGACATCCTCCCATTTTTGAGGGATGTGGTCCTCATTATAGTTTTTATATCTAGATTTGAATAAGTTTAATATTACAGTGGTTTCTATTATATTATTATTCTCCTGTATTATTTCATTATTATTACGTTTATTATCTATTTGTGTAATATTCCTCGCTTCATCGAATCTGACGTCACAAGTGATATGCAATTTGTCTATTAATGTCCCTTATACAGTACCCACTATTCGTGTAACCCACAAATATCCCCTTATCGGATCTTTGTGTAAGTTTCGGATGTTCGACATTGGTTTTATTTCTTTTATTTTTTGTGGCCTGCTGTTGACGGACTTCTATGGGAATATGTCTAAACGCGAGAGATCCAAAAACTCTCATATTAGATAGATCCGGTTTAGTACCATAAAACATTTTGTACGGGGTCCTATAATCTTTGTTGGCCCTAGTTGGGCTTCTGTTTATAACATAAACAGCCGTCAAGACAGCTAAAGACCAAAAACTGAAATCCAAATTGGAGTCGAACAGCATGGCCCTAGTCCTCGCCATGATCGTTTGATTCTGCCTTTCTGCCATCGCATTCAACTCTGGTGAATACGGAACAACAGGCTCAAGGTTCACGCCGTTTTCCTCACAAAATGTTTTCATGTTTGAGTCCAGATATTCTCTAGCATTGTCACATCTTAAAGTGGCTATGGGACAATCTGGAAATTTCGATTTTAATTTCATATATAATTTTTTGAATTCTTCAAACACCATTGACTTTTTCTCAATAGTGAAGATAAAAGTATATTTTGTGGCATGATCCACGAATATCAAAACGTACTTTTCACCATATATTCCTGGTGAGAAGGGGCCCATTGTGTTGGATGAAACAAGTTCAAGTTTTCTTTCTGGCTTGCTACGAGTTCCATTGTGTCCCAGTCTCCTGGAGTTTGCTTTCACACATGTCTCACACAGGCTGAATTTGTCATCACAAAATGTAATTCCGTTCGGAATACCTCTTGAGACCTTTGTCAAGAATTTTAAATTCTTCCCTGACAGGTGTCCCAATCTCCTATGCCATATCATTTTTTTATCTATTTTTGCTTTTTCTATATTCTCACTTATTCCTTCTATATTGTTTATTATATTATTATTATTTATTATATTATCATCATTTTTACCTACATCCTCATTTCTTTCACAACTATCTTCATTCATTTTGTTATTTTGTGTATTGTTATTATTATATTCGTTATTAGTGTTTATTATATTATTATCATCTAAGTTATTATTATTTGCTTTTTCTTGTGTATCATTATTAATATTCTCTCTGTCCTCTTCCGTTTCCTCCTGACTTTCCTCAACAATTTCTTCTTCTATTTCATATTCCATCCACTCATCCTGGGAATTTATATTAGGCATGCATGCCAATTTATTCGATTTATTATTATAAGGACATATCCTATTTAAATCGTCTTCCCTATCTATAATATTGACCATTGATTCCGGTACAATTTTGTACTTTACCATGTACACCCCCCTGATTTTTGGGGCTGAAAAAATCACTTCGTCCGTCCCACGGATGTATATATGCGCTGCCGAAAAATTTTGGTCTATTTCCAGCGCCCTATTCTCCGTTATTTTAATCCCTGACATAAGATCCACATTTAGGGATGGTACGTAGTGTACGTTTTTTAATCTTATAACCGTCTGGTTTCTCTCCGAATTTTCCACCCTGATAAACATTGTTCCTATATGAGTGGCAATGAGTAAGGTGTCTTGGATGGCACATTCTAACTCGATAGGCTTTTCAAGCATTATAGGGTTAGACAATTTTGACAAATCAGAGATGACGTGGGCCACAGCTCCACCATCTAACATTATTCTCTCAGTGAGAGGAACATAATCAGAATCTGACTCCTGTTTCATATCTTTAGATGTTATGAGGTTTATCAATTTATTATTTGTGTTATTATTTGGTTCTTGGTCCTTATACCTGATCATCATTGACCATTGCACATCATGTTCTTTTTTGTTTTTATTGTTATTATTATTTTGATTATTTCGTCCGTATCTCGTATTTTGTGCAGGACCATCTAATTTGTCTTGGGGTTTTATACCCTCTTTATTTGACGGACATACCTTAGCTATGTGCCCTTTGCCATGGCACTTAAAACATACTAAGTTATTCGGATTTGGCAAATTATTTTGGTTTTGACTATTGTTGTATTTTCTATTTTCATAATTATTATTATTATTGTTTTGAGGCATTTCTGACTTTTGATTATTATTGTATGTCATTTTCCCCTGATCTATATTTTGGTTGTGACTTTGATTCCTATTTGTGTAATTATATCTATTATAATTCCCACCGTATTGGAATCTTTGATTTCTATTATTATTATTAAAATTACGAAATTTATTATTATTGATATTCCTAGACTTTTTCTCATCATATAGTCTATCTGATCTTTCGATAAACATGGCATGAAGAGTCTCGATCGTTTTTTGATCTTGGCTTAATGTATTAAATTCCAGCCTTGTTATGTCATAATCCATGTTCAAAGATATAAGGAGTTGTTCTATCTCCTCCTGTTTGTCTAAGCTTTTTCCACAGTCCCTTATTTTCTGGGCTGCTCGAGAAAACACATCTAAGTAGCTTCTCATGTTACCTTCACTATTAAATTTTAACCTCTGAAAGGCCTGCTTTGCATTAATATATGTAACTTGCGTGCAGCTTTTGTACCTTTCATCTAAAACTTTCAGAATTTGATTTATCGTTTTTAAGTCTTTTACTCTTTCTATTAACTCGTTGTTTAATCCCTGATAAATTAAAGCCTTGCCTTTTTCTTGGTTACGAAAATATGCCATCCTATTAGCCGAACTGGCATTACCAGACTCAGGGTTTAAAAAATTATTTAGTTCTAATCCCAAAAACAGCACTTCGGTTTCAACATCATGCATTACTGGGTACAGTCCCTCTGCATATAGTGTTGACACCATCGTGGTCCTCCAGGCATCATAATTCCTCCCATCAAATACTTTTTTCGTATCGAATCTCGACATTTTATTATTATTTTCGGGTATTAGGGAGTTTATGTCCTACCTCAGAAACACGAGAACTTAAATTTAAGGGGTAACACGGTCTCAACCGCACGATAATGCACAACACAGTCTCAACTGCTCGATTGGGAATGCAAGTTAAAAAATATTATATTATGAACTTTATTAACTAGTCAATATTCTAAATTAATTCTTACAAAATGTATTGCCGACGATGAGTTGATCTCTCTCCTGTTGTTACTGCTTCTTGAGCGGTCAAATTACTGTGGTTTTATTTTCGTCAAAAGTTTCCAAAGTCAAATTAATTAAAGTCCCAAATCTTATATCAGAGCATCGATGATTCTATTAAACATATCAAAGTTCAGATTAATACACAATGCGAAAATATTCAACAAATGTGAGAAAGATGATTACTGAAAAGGAAACAATTTATCAATCTACTTCAATTATATCAATCTTTTATTCGATGTGAACATGAAAAAATCTGTCACTTGTGTCAATGTTCGAAAATGAGTTTTCTATTGTTGGATTCGATAATTCTCATCCAACAAAGATTTCCTCTTTCGTTCAATTCTCAACCAGCAAGATAAAATTTGAAGGCTATCGATAACACCTTTCAAGTCTCAACTTTGCTTAATTTCTGGTTGAGAATTTTCCTGAAATATATTGAAATATGATATTAATTTACTGTAATTTAAATCTTTCAGGTTAATTTTGGGCAAAATCACACGAAATATATATAAATTAACTTAGGCTTTTTACTTATCTTTAATTTTTTGTTTCTTTTTTTTGTATTTTTCGAAGTTTTCCTTCTGCTACCTCGCCCAAATGACACCAATCTGCGACGATTTTTACTCTGCAACCTTTGAATTTTCGCTTTTCTCTCGTTGTTTCAGTCCCTGGAACACAGCATGAACAATTGCCAACTGTTTTTGACTGTATGCGCTGGTCTACCAAACCATAGAATCCTTTCGTATCTGATTTGTTTTCTCCAGACTTTTGACTTTGATGTTTTCACAGGCGCCCAAGATTTTACCATTGTTTTCATCAATTTCACTTTTATTTTACTTTTAATTTGTTACTTTACTTTAATTGAACGTTTCACTTTTTCAGGATAGTTACTTTAATCACTGAATTGAACTTTTCTTTACAAATTTTAATTTTTCCTACCACTTTGTGTGGAGGTATCACTCGGCACTAAGCCTTTCACTTTGCGTGAAAACACGAACTTTCAAATATTAATAAAATACACAATTATCACATTTCAATTTACCGCACTTATTTCTGTTGCCCACAGCTCTGCTAACATATTGAGGTGAGGATTAGTTACTTTACACAGAAAAGATAAGTACGGACTTCCATTTTGAAATATGTTTATTAACGACGTTAGTACAACGACTGATGAGTGGAGAACATTCTCCATCGAACCGTGGCGGAAAGAATATTATATTGGCGATCAGTGTCGCCACATGTAAAACGAGTAAATGTAAAAGTATGTTAAATACAGTGTTAGTCAATGTGATGTCCCATGTTTGTGAGGTAGTGAGGGAATCGTATCCCAACAAAATTGAGTTCAATCTTCAGTGCTCAGGAGTGTGTTCAAGTAGGGCTGGAACTTTTCATTTTCCCATATGTAGCAAAAAAAAAAAAATTTTTTTGGTGCAAATGTTGATGTGAGGCGTACAGAACGAGGATCGAAAGAACTTGAGATTTTCTACTTTAATGACATTTTATTAGCGACTAAATTATGTTTCACAAACGAAATATGAAATGGCGAAGCAACAGCGTTATCGGATCGAGAATAGTAGGGGAAGCACTTTGTGATGAGAGTGTACATATGACATATATATATAATGTGTTCGTGATGATGATGAAGAAAGAGAGAAGGTGGGATTTCTGTTACAACAAATGTTACACAGAACAAAGAAAATTTGATTTTTTTCCGATACGAACATAAATTATAATATTAGGTTTATGGACATCTTATTTACGAAGTAACATATTCTTAGTTTTAGTTTCACTTAAACTAAATGTGCTTTTTCAGATGATTCAACATTTTTTTGTCGAATAGAGTGAGTACCTAATTGTGTGTAAACATAATTATTTCCCATGTGTAGCGAAAACCACTTGGGAATTTCTCATGTGTAGCGATTGCTACACACGCTACACAAAACTTGCCAGCCATGTGTTCAAGGGAAGAGTTTAATATTATTTTGTTAACATTTAGAATGTGAAACCTATTATAAAATACTGTATTGTCAATTTTTAAAAAATTGGATACAAGTTTAATTTATATTTCTCTAAATTTGTGAATTCAATAAAATTTTTAGGTATCAGGCCATGTATATGAGCAGTATAATAACTATATCAGAGACATATATGGCCGAATGCTAGAGCGATCTTTCTTTAACTCTTACATTTTTTATATTATCAATAATTATATCTATTCAAAGTGCTCTGTTCTCTGAGTGGATGCCATACTGCGTCAGTGATTAGTACACTGAGAAAAGAAAAAAAGTTGTGTAAAGTTTTCCCTTACAACTTGTAGATATGCAATCACTCATACACACGTGTATAAGAGATTGCATATCGGCAAAGTGCAAGGAAAAATTACAGAAACAGGCTTATAACTATCTTTTTCACCTATTGACTCAAGATGTGGGTTACAATTTTTCATTGATGATGGCCAAGAAGACAGTTTCCGAGGAAATTATTCTTTTTGATTTACCAAAATTTCAAACTACCACATATTTTTTAATTTTAAGGACAGCCCATATTGGAGAGGAAGTTTTTTGCTTCTCTAAATGAGTTCTATAAAACCTCTTTGGTTAATCAGAGATAGTACCCAACAACGAGCTTATGAATTGATACTAGAGACATAACAGCTATGTTTTACATGATGTTCAATGAGGCCAGCTACCATCACTACATTAAACTTATACGCCCCATTTAAAATACATAGGAAATATGTTTTCTTAACCAATTTTTTAGCCATAATTTTCTTATTTAACGAGATAGCTACTTTTTTGTAATAAATGAAATTTTAGATGTTTCAAAAAATAAAATGAGTTCAAAAACAAGAAGTTTAAACCTTTAGAAGCTGAGAAAATTGAAAAAGAAGGTGAAATTGTTCATCAAATGGGGGCTTATCCCTGAAACATCGACTGTGGCATTTGCAACATTATGTATAACTACGTGGACAAACAAACGAGATAAAGGTATGGTAAGTAAATAGCTGTATTTGAATAATTCTCTTTAAAGAACATTTGGTCTTTCATTGGACCTACCAAATTAAAAAGCAAACTCTAAGGAATAAAATGAGACGAAGAAAAAAAACATATGTGAACAATAACTTCGCGTGAAAATGCTATAAACTGTGAAAAAAATAAAATTTTTCAGAGATATGCAGCTATGAACCACAGATACCTGAAAAATCAATTTACAAACATAGTTAGGACAACAAATTTCCATCAAAGCTTCAATTAAGGATTACTACAACAAATTTAATGGAAAGTAAAACTAACCCATTTTTGGGACACAATGTGGTAGGTAACATGAATGTACTAATGTAAGATGGTGAAAATGAGACTGTGTGCCAGGACACATTTTTGAAGTGAAACTTCCAAGAGTGATAATTGGATAAAATGATATTGTAATGTATATTTTTGTCTATTTTTAAATATCGAACATATTTGGCTACACAGTCTCAAATACCAAAAATATAGGTATTTGTTAATAATCTAAAAATCCTACAGTTCTTTATAAACAACCACAAAATTACCAGTATTTAGTTTTATGAATATAGATATATTGTCTTTAGATTCATGACCTCATTTTGCCTGTCCCTCGATTATATCGCGAGTCAGCACATCCTTATAATAACATGTCCCTACCTCACTTAGCTTATCCATCACATACACTTACATACCCTAATGGGTATATAAACCCTTGATTCGAAGGAATTGTTACACAGTGCTACCAGTTAGCTTTCTAATAAACAGTCTTTGTCTAAAGGGTTTGATCCCAATGTTCAACCTAGTTTATAGTATTTGAAATAGTACTTAACGTACATGTGTTGTACAAATTATTACGCTATTAAAAGTGTTAAATCAAACTTTGTGTTAAGGTCCACAATAGAGGTGGATGATAAATTAACTCTTTAAAATATTATAGAGATATTAATGCTTTCCTAGTATTAAATATCTCGTATATGGTGTAACACTGAAAGTGGTTCTAAATAGTACAAATAGATCTCCTTTTGGCCATTACAGATATGTTTTTTTTTTAACCTAAGAGAGTGTGGGTTGTGCTTGTACGATTATATTTTTAATTTTTTTAATGGGGGTTTTTCCCTCTCAAACCCCCTTTTTTACTTTTTTTTATTGGGGGCTTCACCTCCCAAACTACCCATTTTATTTATATTCTCAAAACACGTCACCTACCTACTATACAAAATAATATACCAGTTTTTGGAAGTGACAAAATTTAAATCACCCCAAATGTGAAAAAGTTTTAGTATGGAGGCGCCTTTTATATTTTTTATTTTTGTCATCTTTTGCCCCATCCCATTTTTTTCTTTTCTTTTTCTTTTCTTTTTTAACTTTTATATTTATTTTTTTAGTTGGGGGCTTTGCCTCCCAAACTACCTTTTATTATAATTTTTATCAACACATGTCACCTACCTACAATACAAAATAATATACCATTTTCTAGAGACGACGGAAAATTTAAATTGCCCCAAATGCAAATCAGTTTTAGTATGGAAGCACCTTTTATGTTTCTTCATATTTTTGTGCCACACAAAATGTGTTGCCCCAAACTGGAAGAGTTCCAAAGAAATCTAGATTCCTGGAAGCACCCTAGGTGATTATACAGCTTTCCTCTCATGTTGTTGCTGTGTGTGTGCGTGCGTAAGTTGTTTGTGTGTGTGTGTCGGTTTGTGCACGCCCATTTCTGTTTCATGTGAAACAAAAAAGTTTCATGTCAATTGTGTTTACCCTGCCTAGAGAATTTTCACTTCAATAATTTAGTTGAGTATAGTCCACCTCACTCCACCCTGCCCTTTTGGTTCGTCATCCATTGATATTGGATTATACCGATGTAATACTACTATGCGCCTGGTGATGATAAGCAACACTAGTTTATTATCTGAGATGTAATGACTGAAAGTAGACCTTATGTATCAAGAATTGGCTTTATGTTACGTGGTGTATAACTGTCAGTCAATTATGTATGTACAATATTGCTTCTTTCAATATACACTGATCTGCCGTGCAACACACTTGTTTTTATTTAACAGCTAATTTTATGTGAAGATCCCTTAAAACCTCTATAAATTTTGAGCCTTCAGAAGCTGAGATAATAATAAAAAAAGAAAAAATTATCTGAATTTTATTGTTTTGGAGCATTTTTATTGGTTAATTGCTGTTGATTGTTTGTCCACATAGTTGAACTCTTTTTTCAAGGAGCCACCCTATTGTGACATCAAAAGTAAAATCCCTCATTGGCTTAAATTAATGTTATTAGTAAGTTTAATCCTAAAGAGAACTAATTATAACTACTTATTTTCATGAATTCACTGTTTTTGAGCCTTATCATCAGCTGTCTTTAGGATTAAGTTTACTGATAACATAAAGTTAAACTAATTTAATGCATGATTTTATCTTCTTTTCCAGTTTTCTCGGCTTCTAAAGGTTTAAACTTCTTGTGTTTGGGCTCATTTAATATTTTGAAACCTCTAAAATTTCTTTTATTACAAAAAAGTAGCTATCTCATTAAATAAGAGAATTATGGCCAAAAATTTAGGTAAAAATGCATATTTTGCATGTATTTTAAATGGGACATCTAGATTTAATGGAGTGAGGATAGCAACTTCACTGAAAACATGCGAATTGTGCCTCTAGTATTAATTCATATGTTTGCTGGTACCCAGTTTCTAAAAATTATCAGTGTTTGTTGTCTCATCTGAATTAAAAAATATAGCATTATTATGAGGGTCAACTCTGAAACTATGTTTTTAGGGTTTCTGCACAAAGTGATAAAAATCCTATTAAAATCACCATTATCTATTTTTCTTCTTGTTGTTTTCTTCATTTTTTTTTTCTTTAGCTTCTTCTATGTTTTGTTCTTCATCTGTGAAGATAGTGATGTGCATTGATCGATTAGTTCGACCAATCGATTACCTCGCTTGATCAACTAATCAATTATTTGTTAATTGATTTATTTTTAGAAAATTAATTGATTAATCTATTAATAGAATATTAAAATAATTTTTGTTCTCTCTGGGATTTGAACACGCTTCAGGTTCTAAGGCATGAACTTGACCATTCAGAAACCAAAATTTATCAATTATAGTAGTCTGATGGAGATACATATTTCTGCGATAAATGTTTTACGTGTTATGAAATTTGTTTACTAATTATGATGACATACAGCACTCAACAATTTCCTGGGATGGTTAGCACAACTAGAAATAGGAAATGTCAAAAAGTGCTAGGATGGTGCTGTGAATGTAATACAACTGGGTGATCATAGAAAAAAGATTCTCATTCCCTATTAGTTGAAAAGGTGATAATAGATTAATAGGAACCTAAATTTGATTTCCATTTAATCAATTAAATAAGCAAGTTAATGGATTAGTTAATGGATTTTTTTAACCAATATTTGGTGACAAATGAGACCTAAATAATACTGCAAAAAATGAGTAGAATTTGGACAAATGTTGGATAAAAAAGGACTCAGAAATGAGAATTATTTATAACTAGGTACAAATAGGTATGTGTTAAGTTGATAATTATACTAATTAAATAAATTTATGTCATGAGTTAAAGAATGCTGGCTTATTAGTAAAATAAAAAAATTCACAATACATATAAATATGGACGTTGATTTACAATTGTCATAAAAATTTAATATTGACTAGTATTAATTACAAACAAGTGATAAAACATGTATATATATATGTGTGTGTGTGTATATAAAAAATTACCAAAAATTTTACATGTGTATTTAAAAACAAACTAGAAGGATTGTAGGGTATTTGCGTCATCGATAAAATGTTATTGAATTATGATTATTTAAATTCTTTATTTCAAAAATTTTATTTAGTATATCTCCAAATTTTCTTTTTTTTTAATGCTTTGATCATGATGTCCGCTAATTGATCTTTTGTACTAATATATGTTAATTCAATTATATTTTCATTCATTGAGCTTATTATATCGTAGTATTTTATCGTGAGACTTCTTATTTTTTTTTAATTTCCTCCCATTGCTATTTTTATAGCAGAAATATTATCCTTAAATATTTGTACAGAATTAGGCGAGTCATTAAAAAAATCTGTTAGGTACCAAGTTACTTTAATTTCATCAAAAACATCATGCAATGTTATTATTTTCGCAGTAGTAGGGGAAGCATCCATTGTGTTTTGACAATGTACCCTCTAATCAACTAAATTCTCATTTATATGTATTAAGTGTCCTATTATTAAATGTTCTTTTTTTAAGTAGTTTTTTTTTCAATTTCTTTTTTATCTACTTCTAATGGGTAAGGAATATCAATATATATTTTTGCATTGTTTTCTTTACATCTGTATATTGATTTGTTATTTATAGTTTTTTTTTTAATTATCGGAATAATTTTGTATCTTGAATAAATAACTTACTGGGTATATTAAATTGGGTCCTGTAAGTTCGGATGTATATAACAATGTTTCTATTATTTAAATGTATTCCCTATAATCTTTTTCTATGGTTGTTTTGTTTGTTTGTGTCGTGCTTCCATTAATATATAATAAGGGTTGATTTCTTCTAAGTTATATTTTTTAAATTGTTTTTCTATTTTTAATTTTTGTGGAAATTTTATAATGTTATTTTTGATATTTTTTTTTTTTAGTTTATAAAAAATTTAAATTTGTATTTTGTTCTTATATTAAATTTATTTTTGTAATTTTTATTTAATTTTTTTGTCCTTTTTTGTCTGTTAATAGTTGAAAATGCATCATCAATATTTATTGTAATGTGTGTTATTATTAATATTAAAAATAATGACATTATTATTACATCTGACACTTTACTGAAAAATTGTGGTAATTATGTTATTTTAGGCAATTTTGGTGTATCAAACATCAATGGCACCAATAGTGATGATTGTTCTTTATCATCAGTATTATTACAATTTATTGAAAATAATACCGTGTATACATATAATTTCTCTAGTTAAGGTTAGATAAAACTAATATGTCGTTAATTTAACTTCGTTTTTCACTCCCCAATTAGCAATTTTAAATGAGTTATTTTTTAAATCTTCAATTTTTCATATATTTTATTTTCTGGGCAGGAATTTTTGTGGATTTAAATAGTACATACTATGTAGTTTTGTTTTGGGTTATTAGATTCTTTTATATTTTTAATTCCATTAAAGAGAATGTTGTAAATGTTGTATATTATAAATAACTTTTTTTCTATAGTGTTTTTTAAATTATGTCTCGTTGTAGTATATCCTATCATTATGTTTTTTTTTTTTTGGATTTTTCCATTAATTTTAGGTCTTTGCTTTCTAATCCCTTTTTCTTTGCTTTAATAGCTCTTTAGTTTCTTACTTTTACGGGGATATGCTTATGGGCAATGGAACCAAATATTTTAAGGTTTGTCAAGTTGGGTATTTTATTATAAAAAATTTCATATAAGCTCTGTTTAATAGGATTACACTAACTTACACCAGCTTACACCAGTAGGGATATTCCACACATATTCAAGTAAAACTTGGCGTAAAGTCATATAACATTCTGAAATTTGTGGAATCACCCTCCTGATGTAGGTTGGTGTAAGTTGGTGTAGTCCTATCAAACAGAGCTACGGTGTTTTAAAATTTTCATTTACACTACTGGGTGATCTATTCACCAAACAAATAGCTGTGCTGACAGCATAGTTCCAGTAGGACATGTCCAATTTTGAATCATAAATGGTACATTTTATACTTTCCATTATAGTCCTATTCATCTTCTCAGCTACAGCATTTAATTCAGGTGAATAATCCACAACAGGTTCCAATAATACATTATTTTCTTCACAAAAATTTTTTTCGTTTTCATCTAAATATTTTTTGGTATTATCACATCTTAGAATTGATTCGGGGTCTTCTGGAAATTTATTTTTCATTAATAAAAAGTATTTTTTAAATTCTTCATACATTTGTTTTTTCTTTCATATCAGTATAACAAATTTATAATTTGAAAAGTGATTTATGAATGTTATTACATATCTGTCATCATAAATTGATGGCATCAGAGGGCCCATAATATCTGACAACACAATTTCTAATCTTGTTGGTTTATCTTTTACCCCATTACGTCCTAATCTAGCTGATTTCGACTTTATACATATTTTACAATTTATAAAATTGTTTTCTTCAAAATTTATTTTTCGAGGTATCTCATAGAAGTCTTTTTTCAATTGTTTCAAATATTTTGAGCTTAAATGTCCTAATCTTCTGTATCGTGTGTTTTTATTATATTTATTATGTATTTGTGATTCTGTTTCATTTTTATATATATCTACTTGGGTTAATTCAATTTTTTCATTTTTTTGGTCTCCTATATCTTCTAGTGACTCGCCATTTAATATTTCAATTTCATTTTCCTTGTCATTTTTTAAATCTTTACCTTCTATTATAATTTTATTTTTGTAAGCTAAATCCTGCACTTGGTTACTGATGCCTTCCTCTTCAATTTCTACATCTATTTTGAGATTGTCCCATTCATTTTTTTGTTCTTAATTATTTGATACACCCATTACTTTTTGTAATTTATTATATTCTTTAGTTTCATCTATATACTCTGTTACTATCTCGTACTTTACAATATATACTTCATCTATATTCCACCCCATTGCTGTAATTTTTTTAGATTTTTTAAAGAAAATATTAATATAATTGCTTGTTTGTTTAAATTTAATGTATCTTTTTCTGTTACTTTAATTCCTGATAAGAGATCTATTTCCAAATCTGGTATATAATGTACATTTTATAATTTTATTAATGTTTTTTCTCTATAAAAATTTTCAACTTTAATTACCATTATTCCTATATGAGTTGCTAACATGTAATTATTTTTTAAAGCAAACTGTAGTTTCATAGGTTGATCTAATATTTTATATTCATTTAATTTATTTAATGAAGAAACAATATATACAGTAGCCCCTCCACCTAATACAATTTTTTGTTTTAAGTCTCCCCTATATATTTTTTTACTTTCATTTTTTAAACCATTATGGCTAGTTGAACCCGATCATTTTTGCTTTTATTAGCATTTGTATAATTATTTGTACTATTTTGGCTATTTTGGTTTTCATTTTGTTGTATCATATTTATATTATATTCATTATTAATATTTACTGAGTTTGGATTATAGTTATATGGGTTTTAATTGTAATAAGAATAGTTTTGATTATAAAATTCCTGATTACAAAATCTTTTAGAATGTCCCAGTTTTCCACAATTATAACATTTTATATTTTCATTTTTCCTAAAGTTTTCTTTATTTTCCAGATTTTTATTTTGTTGAAATTGAGGGTTTTCATTCATATTATTTCTATTATTCTCCATATTTTTATTTCCAGTGTTACTTTCTGTATTGTTATTATTATAATTTCTTAGGTATCTTGGATATTGGCTAAAATTTTAATCTCTTAATTGTCTCATTTGAAATTTTTTTCAAAAATCCTTTCTGATTTTTCTATTAACATTTCTTGTAACTTTTCTATTGATTTTTCTATACTATGTAATGTATTAAAAGCAACTATAGTAACATCAAACTCATCTGTTAGTACCATCATCAATTGTTGTATTTCTTCGGTGATAGATAAATCATATCTCAAAAACTTTTTTATATTTCCACCAGATCTAAATTTTAACGATTGAAACCTAGTTTTGGCTCTTAAAAAACTTGTGTCTTCTAAATTTATCATATAATTTGTCTAGTATTTTGTTTACGGTTTTGTAATCCCTCAAATTATCTATTGAGTACGATTCTAGTTTACTAAATATATATATTTTTACTTTTTCTTGTGAAACAAAATAATTTTTTTGTCTATTTGAATTCATTTTTGTTAACAACCATGTTTATAAGTCATTTTCTAAAAAATTTTTGTTCTTTTTCTATGTTGTTTGTAATATCACATAATACTTCTGCATTTAACCCTGTTATAACACGTGTCCTCCAGGTTTTGTAATTTGTACTTTCACTTAATTTTGTAAAATTTATATCTGTCATTTTTAATTAATGGATTTAAGTTTGTTCTGACAAAGAAAAAATTTGAAAAGGAAGACCCTAGTAACAAGTGCAATGAGTGATTCAGATTAAGTCAATTTAATTGAATGAAGTTATCTCAACAAACCTAATTAATTTTCTAAACAAAATGGACTAGATTATCAACAATTAAAGGACTTAGAATACAACAACTTTGAATGATTAACACTGAGAAGAATTAATGATTTTAATCAAAATCTAAATATGTATGTGTTTCCCAGATTAGATGGCAATTTTTTTTACAAAAATTCAATTCAAATTAATATAT
The DNA here is from genome assembly GCA_011428145.1 of Ericerus pela. Lineage (NCBI taxonomy): Eukaryota > Metazoa > Arthropoda > Insecta > Hemiptera > Coccidae > Ericerus > Ericerus pela. The sequence goes on from WOFM01000613.1 coordinate 415,243, forward strand.
TTATAACAAAAACTATTTGAATCCTAACATCACATTTACAAGAAGACAGTTACTATTTATTAAATATGCATAGATTAACAAATTTTAATAATTAAAATGTATGATTTTACTTTTGTTTTGACTAAGTGATGATTCAGTTTTCTTCTTCTAATTCTTCTCAAGTGTCCAAAGTGATTGATCTTGATCGATGAAAGGTTTGATACTGGATGAACTTGATCTTGTTGATGGCAATCACTAATTTAGAGTTGAAATTTTGGTAGTTGGCTTTCTACATCGCCATTTTGATTATGATTACTAAAATCACAAAATATCATAAAATAAACACCAGAAATTATAAATTAGATGTTGGATGTGATGGATCCCATCGACCATTGACTATTCCAGTTCAATCATGCTTCTTCTTCGACCAAACTCTGCCTCATTGACCATTGTCTGTTCAGAGACTTTCAAAAATTATTAAATGCCAAAAATTTTTGATTGAATATACTGGCTTCCCAAACCACAAGCGATGTACTACAATTTGTTTATATTTTGACTTTTTTATCATTTAAACTAACTCAAATCGTGAATAGAATTATTAATTGTGAAGGGTGTGGTCGAATATATGGGAATCAACAAATATGGCTGACTGTTAAAATTTCAAATTTTATGGTTTACAATTTACAAACTTTAATTTTACACGAATAAAACAATCACAAAATTAAACACACATGTAATAAATACTTGCACTTATGATTTATTTTGGTTACTTTGCTCTACTACCATATCGAGAATTCAGGATTTTTTACTATTACATAAATAAAATTAAGTGCATTGCACAGCAAATCGCTGTATAGTAAACAACAGGCAAAAATGGAATATACAACAAATGGTCAAATACATATACGCCTCAGATCAAATAAACAATTTCTAAGTACACTAGTTATAAGGTTAGTTGTTATATCACTTAAGGTGAAACCAGCGTTGTCCAAACACTAACGCAAATAGAATTACATCGTTATAACCATATGGATGATGGACTAAACGTACAAGGTGGAGTGAGTTGGTGTGTCTCAACAAATTTTTTAAACAAAATTCTGTTAGATGTCAGCCACTTTGATCTTAAATCCAAATTCATAAATGTCGTTAAACTTGTGGTATGCCAAATCGGTTTTCATCTATTTACAAAAATTTTGGTTTTCATCAGCTCCTACAAGTTTTCAACCAATCACTTACCTGAATTGATTCACAGAGTATGTAACGAGATACCATACACATGATATCTGACAGGCGCGGATACAGAAAAAAATTTTGGGGGGGTTTTCAAAAAAAAAAAATTCCTCATAAATAAAACAGAAAATTTGAAATTTTTATTATTTTTTATAATTTTTTTACAATGTGAAATTTAATCGGCGAGGCATTTTTGCCATTAAGTCGATTACCTCTTGGCAAGTCACTTCAACATCTCTATGGACGTTTAACAGTGCCAACCCATTTAACCGCGCTTCCCCTGTTTTATTTCTCAAGTAGGTTTTTAGCCTACGAAGGCAAGAAAATGATCGTTCACTGGGGGCAACAGAAACAGGTAATGTCGCACCAATCTTCAAAAATTTTCCGATAGAAGGAAATATAAATAAGTCGCAATTATTCAATGCTTCGATGAAAGTAACTGGGCGTTTTTCTCGGGGCTGGTTCAAACATTGTCTGCGCCACATTGTAAACTCAGCTGTAAAATCATCCCTACATTCCACATCATTTGGCCATCTTTCTTCAAATGTGTTTACCGTTTCTTGTATTTCTTCATCATCCAACTCAGAACATTTTACTGGCAGTATATTTTGAATTAATGAGAGTAATTTCCGATGTTCAAGAAACCTTGATTTTAGCTGCTGTAGTAAGTGGTCCAAAAAAGGAACAAAGATACAACAACGGAAATATTCTTCTGCACCTCCTACATAATTGTCACGATTTTGCTGCCGTCCTACTCTCCGTGGGACTACTATGTCAACTCCAATTTTTTGCGCTAGTTCTTCAGCTGCTCTAAAGATGAGTCCAAATTTTGCTACAGCATTTTGGCGCATCTCTTCAACTTCGTCATACACATTATTTGCGTATGTAACACAACAGCTCAAATCGCAGCCCTCCTTCTGAAGATAAACACTAAGAGACTTTATTAAAGCAAATATTGGTTTCAAAACTGTTAAAGCAACGAGGAATTGAGGAGCTTGTATCGATGCAAGTAATGAATGAGGTTTAACTCCTTCAGTTTTTGTGTTTTGTTCATTGAGGATTTCCAGGGCTGCACAAATATATTCATGTACATCATAAAATAGACTTAGCGACTCTAAATGCTCTACCCAACGTGTTTCACAGAATTTTAGCAGGCGTATTTGTTTAGCATTTGGGCAAGATGCTTGTATCTGCTCCTTTAAAACAGTACCAGATTTTGTTGATTGACGAAAGAAGTTGACAGTTTCCTTAATTGTTCCAATACAATTTCGAATAGAGGGTATTTCACAAGCATGAGAAAGAGCTAAATTCAAATTATGGTTGGCGCAGTGAACGTAAATTGCTTCAGGGTATAACTCTTTAACTTTTGCAGCACAACCATTCAATGAGCCACTCATAGCACGAGCCCCATCGTAGCCTTGTCCCCTCATATAGGCCAGATTTACACCAATGTTTTTCAGTGTTGCGAGTAAAGTTTGTGCAAGACCTTTTCCTGTAACGTCAACAACAGGAACAAAGCATAAGAAATCTTCTCGAAGTTTATATTCTTTGCCAATTACATCGACGTATCGCACACAAACTGAAAATTGTTCAATACCACTCACGTCCGTGGTTTCATCAGCAATTACTGAAAAATATTTCGCCTCATTAACACGTTTTGTAATTTTTGATGTAATTACTTTTCCGGCAATCTCAATAATTTCATTTTGAATGGATTTGCTCAAGTAGGTTGCATTTGCATTGGCAGTTTTAATATGTTCTCGTAAATCAAAATCACCACTTTCAATTGCAAAGCGGAGAAGCGCCCGAAAATTTCCATCATTTTCTTCTGGCATATTTAAGTTCAATAAGCCGTCGTCTCGATGACCTCTTAATGCAAGCCCCTGCCTACCACAAAATAAAATAGTACGAACAATGGGAATTAACTTATTCCTATTTTCAAGCTGTTGAATTTTTCTACCCTTGTCAATTTCAACCATCACATCATTCTTACGGTTTTCATATATTTCTTTAAAATTTTTTGCATCTTCAATAGCGCCTACATGATATTGCTTATTCTGATGCTCTTGGAATTTTTCAATTGCCTTCTTCCAATTTTGGAAAGCAGTACGAATGAATGAATTTAATGTCTCATGACTTCCTTTGCCAACAGATACTTTAGAAAATGGGACGCAATATCTGCAGTATGCTCCATCTTCACTCGCTGAATACACTAACCATTTAAAAGACTGAAACCATGAATGTTGAAATTTTAAGTTTCGATTACCAGAGCTTGGAAATTTGAATGCACTATCCGGCATCCACACATTTACAAGAACTTCGTACTTTTCAATGTCCGTCAAATCCCGACAACTAAAGCTTGCAATGTCATTAGGAGGACCCTAAAAATAGAATAAATAAATAAATAATTACAAAAAGGGCTTTGAATATTTAATTTTATAAAAAATAATAAAGTTTATTAATTTAAATTAAACTATAAACTGACTTCGGCTTACCTTTTCAAATGCTGATGATTGTGACATATCATGCTTGTGTCGTTTTATTGCTGGACTCTCAATCGATGTAGATGCTGCATTTGACTCCTCGGAGACATTACTCAAATCCCGAACTGATACTGCATTTACATTTTGATTTTTTGGTTTAAAAAATTGAGTAATTTTACTCGCACTCGCACTCATTTTAAAGAAATAATATTTTAAATAAGTTTATCCAAAATTCAAAATTTATAACTTATAGGTACACGAAACTATTTAAAACATTTTAGTCACGATTATTTCATTTAGAAAAATCTATCACTTCAACATTTAATTCAGAAAAGAAAGAAAAAAGGATTAAAAACCAAAGCTGCACCACATTCATACATAATTATTGACGTGTTGCAACTTGTCATTGTTTCAGTTAATCACACATATTTTCTCTACTTTCAGTCTCGATGTCCTACTTCCTGCATGTGTTTAAATGGAAAGTAGAGATTTACTTAAAGCTGAACGCTGCAGCAATTACTGATTGTATCAAAAAATTATTCAATCAAAAGTTATTCAAAATTAAATTTTCTACAAAAAAGTAAGTGGCAGCGTATTTCTATCTCCCCCAGGAGAGGCGCTAGGGGGCTCGAAAGATTGCCATTTTTCAAATATGTTTTATACATTGGATTACTAGAGTAGGAGCTACTTATGGCTGAACGACGCAAAAAATATTCATTTTATGAAAAAAATTTTGCAACAAAAGTTGTTCAGAATTAAATTTTCTACAAGAAAGTAAGTAGCAGCGTACTTCTATCTCCCCCAGGAGAGGCGCTAGGGGGCTCGAAAGATTGCCATTTTTCAAATATGTTTTATACATTGGATTACTAGAGTAGGAGCTACTTATGGCTGAACGACGCAAAAACTATTCGTTTTATGAAAAAAATTTTGCAACAAAAGTTGTTCAGAATTAAATTTTTTACAAGAAAGTAAGCAGTGGCGTATTTCTATCTCCCCCAGGAGAGACGTTAGGGGGCTCGAAAGATTGCCATTTCTCTAATATGTTTTATATATTGGATTGCAAGAGTAGGAGCTACTTAGTACTTATGGCTGAACAATTTTATTGCTTCTGCCTAATGCAAATATGGAAGACTAATCAGTTGTTGGCTTCACTTTTTTTATTGAGTATGGTTTCAGTTCCTTTTTCCTTTTCCCCCTTCTTTCTTACTTTCTCACCTGATTTTTTTTTTTTTTAAATTTCGGGGGGGGTTTCAACCCCCAAAACCCCCCCCCCCTGAATCCGCGCCTGATATCTGAAGATGAAAACATTGAAGACATAGATGTTTTACCGATGATAGAATGATGATGTGAAATTGAAAAGTTGTTGAAATAAAAGATTAAAACAAAAAACAAGCGGAAATTTTGAGTATCAAATTGATAATAACCCACAGTGAGAAATTCCAAAATTCACTGTGGGGGAGAAAAACCGGAAGGGAAAGACCCAGGGTTTGTTCTCGCCGAACTCCTGAAATATTACATTTTACAAAAGGTTTACTGAAGGTCGAAAGATATGCCCAAAGTCACTTCAAATTTTACCCTATTTTCTCTAATTTCCCCCTAGAAAATTCACCCATTGTGTTTATACCATTTCTCCACGTCACTTGACCCAGTTAGCCGGACATTCTTAAGAAAAATCAACGAGTCAAAACAAAATACCAGTTATATTAAAAAAGAAAAACATACCTTTTTCAATACATCATTACATTCAGGTAAGAAATATTTTCCGTGTTTTGTATTTAATCTCGACATATCGATAGTTGTGAGAATATGCTCCTCATGACCTCGCTCATAGTCGATATATTTAGTCGTAACGTGGTCGCTGCTTGTGACATCATCCACTATAGCTGATTGTATATTCGTATTTTAACTGTGAGTTAGTTGATCTCCAAATGTTGTTACGTGAACATAAAATAAAAAGAGATCTTAAAAACTGAATCTTTTACTTATTGTGTTGACTTCAAAATTAGTGTTTCTTCAATGGTGTTCATTTAATATCAGCGTTGGTTGTTCTTATTCGATTAATGTGAAATTTTTCATATTACTGATCTCCACTTTCTCACAGGTTATGGGCCCAGTCATCGTACTTGAAGAGGCTGCCATTGTGATGTCTGAGCAAAATTGTGCTGCAGAAACTTGCCAAGTAACCGTCATTCAATTTTAAATTCTCTTTGTTCGATCCTGATGTTAACGGTATTCTTAAGCTATATGTCTAGTTCATTCCTGTTCATTTTTGTGTAATTTTTTGGCTGTCGGCCTGTGATATTTTTTTGTCGCTGATTTCTGCTGTTTGCTGTGCGACTGTTAACAAAAATGGAACGTGAGATGAAATTGATGTTAGAACCGTTCAACGGAGATAATGGGCGTACTTGGCGATACCGGATGGATCTGCTGCTTCAAAAAGAAGGTTTATATAGTGTTGTACATAATTCTGTTCCATCGGGTAGGAATTGTACTGACGAATGGGAAAAGCTGAATTTGAAGGCGATGTTCTACTTTACTAATAATGTTGCTGACAACTTCATCGAGGCGATCTAGACTTACAATAAGGCAAAAATGATGTTTCAGACAATTGTGCAGCTTGCTGGAAAGGACGACATGACGATGATTGAGCTGAGATCCAAGATGTACTCAATGCGATTCAAGCCTGGTGATAAGCTGAAGGATTATTTGATAGAATTTCGGTTTGTTACTTGACATTTGGCTGAAATGGGTGAGACAACGTCTGTAAAACAATGTATTTTAACTATGATGAGATCGTTGCCAAGTGATTTCCGTCCGCTGAAATTAATGATGCAGGATGCTGACAATCTATCATGGGATGTTGCGATTGGAAAGGTTATTAATTTCCAACGTGAACTGGACCTCAAAAAGATGTCGAGAAGCTTGCCTTCTGCTCCTGATGCATCAAATCCAAAACCTTTATCAAGAAGTGTTCCTGGTGAAGAGAATGTTTTTTTTGGTTTGAATTATAATTCACGTGGAGGATATCATAATAAATTTAGGGGTAGATCGAATTACCGTAATTTTAGAAATCATGGTGGTTTTAGGAATAGTAATGTTAATGATCAGCGTAATCGTAGTCAGTCAAATAATGATAAAGGCAACAATTCTAGTAATAATAATTATTCAGGTTTGTCTAGTAATCAGAATTCGAATCAAAATTACAATAATAACATTCGATGTCATTTCTGTAATAAACAGGGACACATAGCTAGAAATTGTTATACTAAAAATAATAATCGATCTATAAACAGAGGGAACAATAACATGAACAGTAATAATAGTAATAATAATGGAATAGTAATTAACAGTCATATAATGTTTTTAATAATAATAATAATAAATGTTCTGAGATTGATTTGACTTTCTTGGTACCTGATCAGGGTCTTATTTCGAAAGTTTCTGTACCACCACAGATTGTTTTTGTATTATTCAGGATTTACTTCACATATTGTGAATGATATTTCATTATTTTCTGAATATATTATGTTGACAAAACCTCAGTCGATAATGGTTGCCAAAAAGGGCGTTGAACTTGTTGTTTCAGCTGTTGGTACTGTGAAATTAAAAACTGAAAATGGAATTAATATCACATTAAAGAATGTTAGATTTGCTAAGGACCTTCCAACCAATCTTCTCTCAGTCAAATGTATGGCTAGTGCTGGATGTAGGTCTGTATTTGAGGAAGAGTCTGTTAATGTAATAAGTAATAAAACTAATAACGTAATTGTATCTGGGAAAAGTAATTTAACAAATTTATATACAATAACTTTTTATAATAATGTAATGGAATCATGTAATTTGACATGAAATAAAAATAAAAATCCTTTGTAGTTATGGCATAAGCGACTTGCACATTTGAATAATAATTATGTCAAGCTGTTGTCTAATAAAGGTCGTATTCCTAATATGTCTGATAATCAGGAAATATTTTGTGAATTCTGTATTATGGGGAAACAACATAAAAAACCTTTCAACAGACATGAACAAAAAACAAAAAGTCCGTTAGAATTAGTCCATACTGATGTCTGTGGTATTATAAATCCGGTGTTGTATAATGACAAGAAATATTTTTTAACGTTCTTTGATGATTATTCAAATTTTTGTTTTGTATATCTGCTGAACAACAAAACTGAGGTGTTGTCAAAGTTTGTTGAATATCACAAATTAGTTTCTAATAAATTTAATACAAATGTAAAGAGATTACGGTGTGATCGTGGTATCGAATATATAAATTCACGGTTCAAAGCATATTGTGTTGAGAAAGGAATTTCCATAGAACCCACTGTTGGTGGATGTCCTCAGCAAAATGGTAAAGCTGAACGAATGAATCGTTATCTTGGAGAGAGTGCCAGAACTCTCATATATGAAAGTAGCCTGGATAAAATTTACTGGAGTGAGGCCTTATTCTGTGCTGCTTACATTTTAAATCAGTGTCCAACCAATAAAAGTTACATTCCTTATGAAAGATGGCACCGTGAGAAGTATGATTATAAAAAATTGAGGGTTTTTGGCTGCGACGCTTATATGTTGGATTTTGCTCACAGTTCGCATAAATTTGAGAAAAAGAGTAATAAATTGAAGTTTGTGGGATATTCGCCAGCAGGTTATAAGTTACTGGATGTGACTAAACGTAAAATACATCTTTCCGGAGATGTTGAGTTTAAAGAAGAGTCTATAGGTAAATCAAAATATGATGACTCTGACCCTATATATTAAAGGAAGTTGACAAAACGAATGTTGATAGTATTGAAGTGTATGGAGAAATTAATAATATACTAGACTTTGGTGATGTTATAGATTCTTGCTTTTTCATAGCTAATGCTGTTGAAAGTGATTGCCTGTTGACCTTTGAGGAGGCGTTGAGGTCCTCTGAGTCTGATCGCTGGAAGAAAGCGATTCAATATGAAGTTGATGCTTTGACTTCCAATGAAACTTGGAATGTGGTTAAATGTCCAACGGATGATCCTACAATCACGTGTAGATGGCTGTTTACTAAAAAGACTGATTATGCTGGTAATGTTTTGTACAAGGCCAGATTAGTGGCTTGCGGATTTCAGCAACAAAAAAGTTTTAATTTCACCGAAGTCTATGCTCCAGTTGCCAAACTGTTAACAGTTCGTGCGTTACTTGCCTTGAGTAATAAATTTAAATATTTTATTCATCAAATTGATATTTGTAGTGCCTTCTTAAATGGTAAAATTAAAGACAAAGTCTTCTTAGAAATTCCAGAAGGCATTGAACGTAATTTAGATAAACATAGAAATGTTTTATTACTAAACCGATCCATATATGGCTTAAAACAATCGCCTAAGGTGTGGAATAATAGACAATAAAAATAAAATTAGTAAAAAATTTAGGTGTAAAGACCTGGGAATAATTATTAAATATTTAGGTTTAAACATAAATTATGATCGTGAGAAAGGACTTTTGGAAATAAATCAAAAATCTTTAATTGAGTCTGTTGCCAAATGTTTTGGTGTTTTGGATTGAATTCCCACACATTCTCCGATCGAACCCAAACTACAATTGCATCGTGATTTAAATGGAATGGATCGTAATTTGAATAATCAATATCAGCAGTTGTTGGGTTGTCTTATGTACCTTATGTTGGGTTCTCGTCCAGATATCGGCTTTGTGATATCCTACTTTAGTCAATTTCAAAGCGCAGCAACACACAAACATTATAAATATTTAATACGAGTTTTAAAATACTTAATAACTACTTCACATTTAAATTTGACTTATAATAGGGATAATAATAATAAATATATCATAGAAATCTACTCTGACACTGATTGGGCAAATTGCGTCTCTACTCACAAATCAATTTCTGGTTATTGTGTAAAAGTATTTGGATCTGTGGTTTCCTGGTCTAGTAGGAAGCAACCCACTGTTGCTCTCTCCAGTATTGAGAGTGAGCTTATTGCCTTGTGCGAAGCAACATCCGAAGGACTGTGGATGCAAAATTTAATTAATGACTTTCGGTTTGACCACGCAAAAAGATCCGTGATTTACAAGGACAATCAGAGCTGCTTGAGACTCATAAAGTCAGGTAGATGGAATTCCAAACGATCAAAACACTTGTCAATTTTTGTAATGACCTGAATTAAATATAACTGTTTGTGATTTGTATGTTTACCATTTATATGTGTTCTGACAGTCATATTTTTACCATTTTTTATATTTTATATTTTTATACTGACTGTGATAATTATCATACACGATTACACAAATATTTTAATATTTTAATACGTTTATAATTATTAAGCTTCACCACGATATATTAGTTGTTATTTTATTGGACTTTGTTTTGTCCAAATCATATATTCACGATATATTTTTGTTCATATATGATTTGAGGAGGCGTGTGTGAATATGCTCCTCATGACCTCGCTTATAGTTGATATATTTAGTCGTAATCTGGTCACTACTTGTGACGTCATCTACTATAGCTGATTGTATATTCGTATTTTAACTGTCAGTTAGTTAATCTCCAAATGTTGTTACGTAAACATAGAATAAAATGAGATCTTAAAAACTGAATCTTTTACTTATTGTGTTGATGTCAAAATTATTGTTTCTTCAATTGTGTTTGTTTAATATCATCGCTGGTTGTTGTTCTTATTCGATTAATGTGAAATCTTTCATATTAGTGATCGCCACTTTCTCACAATAGTATTACCAAAATCTATCAGGCAGAAAAGGAAATTCCATGCTAAGAAAACAATTTTAATAGTTTGTGGCAAGATATATCAATTAATTTTTTTAGTTATCAAAATTTGATAATAGAAACAAATGAAAATGTTATCACATTAAAAGTAATTCAACCTACTGATGCTCTCTTTTTTCTTTTTTTTTCACATTCCCCCTTCCCCTGATTTTTTTTATATCCTGAAAACTGATATTTGAGAATAAGAAACAGTTTATATTAGTAATTTTAAAAAGATTTAAAAGACATTGCCTCATATAATTATTGAAACAATCTACTAAACCTGTCTTGCTAACAGGCTATTTGAGTGATGAAGAAAATTTTTGCTTCAGTTACCTATTATCTTTCATTTTCAAATGTAAACAAAAAGAGTCAAATTTTAAAGTACTACCCTAAAAAAAAATACTGGTTTATGTATCACATAATAAAATATGAGAAATCAAACTTTAGCTAATTTTGAAGCTACAACATCAAATTTGAAATGAGTTCCCTATGAAACTATTCCTATAATACCTATAATAAAATCAAATGTGAATTTAAAATTTTTCCCAATTTTACAGCCCCTTTGGGTTGAAGAATAAGTTGAATGAAAAAATGAATATATAATTTGAAATCAGAAATCTCCAAAAAATACATAATGATGTATCACATAATAAAGTTTATAAACTCAAAATTGGCCCCTGGGGGTCAAACAATGGGTCGAATAGAACAACAAACATCAAATTTGAAATCAACACTCCAAAAAACATACCTACTCATTGATGTATTACACAAAAACATAAATAAATTTAAAATTTACCCTTCTTAGCCTTCAAGTGGTTAAAGAATTGGTCCAATGAAAAAATAAAGAACAATAGTGTATTAATCACCACCGAGAGATCAATTAGTATAAATGTTACTTATTAAGTTCTTCTTTTTGGTGGGTAAATGGAAATTATTAGATTATATTAATATTTATAGAAGGAATTAAAACAATCTTTACCTATTTACCATGGAACCATTAATAGAAGGAAGAAGAGAAAACAAGAGGTAATATTATTTGGGATAGAAGAAGGTGAATTATTAATATCATCATAATACATTTACTGGTACTTCAAGTAAAATTGTTATTTCAAGGATACATGTGTGGATGATGACGATGAAGAAGTAGAGGAGGAGGAAATGCATATTGAACGTAGATATGGAAGTTTTGAAGCTACCTACATTTCTTCTTTATTAAACCAGTAATTATGAGAGAATTTAGTGAGCAGAGATTAAAAAATTTCTTATGTCTAGTGTGAGAAAATACGAACTGCCAACGGATCGAATTACACGAAAATATCAAGAAGGAACCTAAACTAACGAAGACACTGAGCAAAGACTAGACACACACATTACAAACACATAAATAAAACAATAAATATTCACTTTTTCACGAATTTTTATTCCACATAATATTAGTGGACATGTTAATGCAGCAACGGTTGATGAGTGACGAGAAGGTATATAAAAATATAATCACAGTTGGGTTTCAAACACAAAAATCACAGATTACAAATAATACTAAAACAGTGTTACTACAACAAATGATATGTGAGAATAACAAGCCAACGTATAATATAATTTGTTATTATTCTCACCGCCTCCTCAAATTATAATTATACAAATATGTCAAATATCGGCAAAACAACTTACTAAATTAATAACGTCATTAAAACAAGAATGACAAAAGTCAACAATAACACAACAAAAATTACAACATAAAAATATTAACATAAATGGTAAACATATACAAAAAGTTACATTAATTTCAACAGTTTACAAAAAATATCAAATTTAGGCTTCGGGCAGCCCTTTGTAAAAACGTCCCCCAACTGTCGCAAAGTTGGAACGTACGAATACTTAAAGTCACATCTACGTGATTGCATACAAAACGGTACTTTACGTCTATATGTTTGGATCTGCGAGTATTCCACTTACCAGAGTGCAGAAGAGCCAAACAACTTTGGTTATCTTCGTAAATCACAGCTCTGTCATTAGTCTGAATGCAAAAGTCACTTAACAGATACTTCAACCAGATTGACTCAGTGGTAGCATCGCAAATTGCAATCAACTCACTCTCAGTGCTAGATAGTGCTACAGTTGGCTGCTTCTTGCTGGACCAGGACACCAGTGATCCATAGACAAAGACACAATATCCAGAGATAGACCGTCTTGTAGTGACACAGTTGCCCCAATCGGCATCCGAATAAGTTTCTAAAATGTTGCCGTTATTATCACATTCATTTGAAAATATTAATTTTTTGTCCTTTGTGGTTACTAAATACTTGAGGACTCTTAGTAGATATCTGAAATGTTCGTCCGTGGCAAAGCTGGAGAATTGGCTGAAGTACGATATTGCGAAGCAAATATCAGGCCGTGATCCTAGCATCAAGTACATGAGACATCCCACGAGCTGCTGATAGTCGTTGTTAAGTACACTATCACACGCATTGAGATCCCTGTCCAATTGGAGTTTAGGGTCAATGGGTGTGTAGGTTGGTGCACAATTTTTAACACCAAACCGCCTAGCAACAGTCTCAATAAGATTCCTCTGTTCAATTTCCAGTATGCCCTCTTCACAATTGTGGTTAATATTTAAGCCTAGGTATTTTTTAACCGTTCCTAGATCCTTACCCTTAAATCTTTTATTAATTTCTTTTTTTTTAAATGTAATTCGCGTTTTATTATTAGAACTAATCAGGACGTCGTCAAAGTATGTGAGTAAATAAACTACAGTACCATCATTTTTATTTTTAAATATATATAAACAGTCATCAGCCGTACTCTGCACAAAGCCAAGAGCAACAAGGAACTCGTTGAACAATTTGTTCCACACCTTGGGCGACTGCTTCAGACCATAAATAGACCTATTTAGTTTTAAGACATTATCGTGTCTATTTGTTTTTGTCTCTATCCCTTCAGGTATCTCGAGATATACATCCTCCGAGAGAGTACCATTCAGGAAAGCACTACATATATCAATTTACATCTAGATAATGTAAAAATGTGAAGTGGATTTTGATTTGTTGGATTTTGTCATCATAGATAATATGTTTTTAGGGCAAAGGTTCAATGAACATCAGTATTCTATATTCTCACACGTAATTATTTTTCTCTAACAAAGTTTTATATCATTTTACTTTACATTTAATTTTTACAACATCGGTCAAATTTTGCAACAAATTTGCAATAAAATTGGTGATGGGGGGTGTCACACCCCCTACACCCCCCTTGCTGGGCCCCTGGGTGGCAAATATCGAAAAGTTTCGATATCAATATTCAAAAATTATCGATAATTTTGATAGTTTAGATAGTTTCAATATTTTCTCATCTTCATTCCTTTTGATTAAATATACCATAGTGTAACTAGGATTTTCTTTCATTGGGGTAAAGGAATTTTGAGTGGGCCCTCCCACCAACTTTTGAAAATTTAAATTTGAGTATCAACGTCTGCATTTTATGTTGTCATCATAGGTTTAAAAACTCTTAGGCAGTAGCAGTTTCATTAGAAAAAGTAGGTTTTCAAAAAGTAGAAAATCGGGTCCTGAGCTTGAAATAGATCAAAATTTATGATTATATTGAATTTTGTAACTTTTGACCTAAAATTATACAGTTTAAAACCATTACCCCCTTTTAAAATCAAAATCCAAATTGAATTTATGGAGGTACAATTTGATCAATCAGGACCAAAATTGGTAGCATATTACAATAAATTATATTGAATATTTCTCCTCAATTTCTCAGCTATTCATCAAAAATTAAGCATTTTATACCCAAAATAAAAACAAAAATAAGTACTAGTAATGGCCAAAAGAGGTGGTAATGTACCTAATTAGAACCACTTTCAGTGTTACACCATACACGAGATATTGTACACTGGATAAGTATTAATACCTCTATAATAATTTAAATATTCAATTTATTATCCACTAACTATTGTGGACCTTAACATATTTGAGAGACTCAATAATATTTTAAAACACAATTGAATTAACACATTTAATAAGATAATAATTTGTACAATACAGTACATAAATTAGTATGTTAATACTTATACATATGGTATCACAATCCTTTAGACAAGACTGTCTGTTCACTAGTGACTCTACAAGAGAGGTTCTAGGTACTTAGAAGTAACTGTCAAGGAACTGTGTCTTATTCCTTTGAATCGAGGGTTTATATACTCGTTTGGGGTATGTAAGCGTATGTATCGAATAGGCTAAGTGAAGTAGGGTGTTGTTATTATATGGTTGTGCTGACTCACAATATACTTGAGGGACAGGCTTAGGTCATAAGTATACAGATATTATATTTATATTCATAAAATCAAGTACGGGTAAATTAGTGGTTGTTTATAAAGAGTTATAGGATGTTTTATTGTTGATGAATACCTATGTTTTTGGTATTCAAAAACGTGTAGACGAATATGTTCGTCATTTCTAAAAATAGACGAAAATATACGTTACAGTACTGTATAACGGACAAGCTACTATTACCATAGATAAGGCCTGAATAAGATAAAAATTTCCTTCATTTAAGTACACCTATGCATTTGAGAGAGAAAAAATTTTATTGGCGTTTTTGGGACCTGGGTAGGAGGGTTACAACAGTTCTGCACGAATTGAAAAAATCCTATTCAGATTTCAGGTACATGACAGTTCTGTATCCGTTGAAAATTCTAGGTTGTGGAGTTCCACGTAAAACTGTTCAGCAACATGATATAGTTCCACTCATAATTATTTTATCTCACTAAAAAAATGTCATAAATATTTTTTTTTATACCAAATACTTAGTTAACTTGATTATTTTATTTTGAAAAAAGAAAAATGAGAAAGTAGTCGAGTCATACTAGAAAGTCAACTTACAATTAATGCACATGCACCTAACAATATTTTTTCACGTATTGAAATTTTCTCCTTTTTTTCAGTTAAGGGGCACTAAAAATGTATTTGTCGGTTGTGTGTAGCATAAATTGTTTTATATGGGGGAGGAAGGATAAGAGAATTTACTTTTTTTTAAAATAAAAATGGGTGGGGGAGTGAAAATTATTATTGAATAAACAACGAGGCTAGAAGAATTGTTTTAGTTGAGGAGGAGAAAGAAAACAATTTTTTATTCGTGGAACTGTCATGTTTGAACAAATACTTTTCGCATGAAACTGTCATATGGTTTAGAAAACATTGGCGTGCAGCTGCTAGTTAGGAAAACATCTTTTAGAGTGCAACTGTCTGGTTTTTTACTACTTTAGGTGGAATTGTTTTTCAGCCTGGGTAAGTGTTACTGAAATTCATAGCATTATGTTACCAAGCTATGAAAATTTTGCATGATTCTACATGATGTTCTGGTTCATCGACTTTCTTCAAATTTGGCAAAAATATTTAGTTTGATAAGTTGACTGAATTTATTAAATTTGAAGAAAATCGACGAACTCTAATAGCACCCTGAATCATGCAAAACTTTGATAGTAAAGTAACAAACTTAATGCCATAAATATCAAAAACACATTTATGGTTACCTGTATAGATTTAAGAGGTCTTGAATCTTGACAGGAGAAGCTACAAATTTTCTATGAATATCTCAAGTATGTTTTGATTAAGTATGTTTTTGAAAATATTTTTGAACAAGTATTATTCTCTGAGAAACTTTTATTTAGTCTTCATTGATGGTTAAATTTATGATTCCAAGATTTTGAATGATGGATGAATTAGTGAATGAGCCGTTTTGTAGCAATGAGATACTATGCTAGTTTTTTTATTTAAACTTGAAAGAACAAATGGAAGGAGCTAGGAAGTGAGAATATCATTTATTTATTTTTTTTTTTCAATTGAAAAATGCCGCTCTTCTGATGTTGCCACTCTAGGCTCCAGCCTAGTGTGCCTATTTGGAAATCCACCACTGTTGTCAACTAGTGTGAGATCACCTTGGCCTGGCTGGTGCTTCTTATTTCCAAAAATTAGCAGGATTCGTGAAAAAAATGGGATCCGAATCCTATTTTGGGGCTGAAAAGGATTCATGATTTGTGATTCGAATCACTTTTGAAATAGCAATGTAATTCGAGATTCGTGATTAATGACTTAGATCATTTAATTACAAATAGCGGAACAACGAATCACGTGTACTATTTCTCTAGTTGGGAAATTTCTGATAGATTTCAAAAAATTTTAAGGAAATTGATACATGTTGGAAAAAAATTCTTGAATTTCATCCTTGCTTAATTAAACAGTCTCTTTAGAGAACTTTTACATCTCACTTTCCTAAATAAAACAGTTTTTTTATCAAGAAGTACTGGAATATTCAGAACTTTTTTCCCATATCAAAGTCAAAGCGAATTATTTACAGTTGAGACTTTGAGGATTCGTGATTCGCAGAAAAATGATTCGTACGAATCACCTTTAACTTCTGGATTAAAAGTATTGGTGATTTGTGATTCAAATTATTTTACTGTGAAAGATTCGTGATTTGTAATTCCAATCACTTCTCCTCGAGTGATTCATGATTTGTGATTTACATCATTTTTTGAGGATTTTTCCCACTCTGGTTATTTTTAACAAACTACATGACTGAGATGGTCCGTAAAAAATGAGAGAAAGTGACGTGATATGATGATGTGCAAGAAGTTGTTCTTTCTTGGAATTAGTTAATATTTAACAAATATTAGAATTGCATTGTTCTCGGTTCAATTAAAAACAAATGGAAGATGTCCTAAGTAATAATCAAATGAAATAGATAGTTTGGAATGCCCAGTGATCTAGATGATGAAATATGGCGTGACGTTGTAGGTATTACCTGAGATTTATGGCCCGGAACTATAAAGCGTTCACGTACCGCTCGTCATGATATATAGGGGAAAGGCTGGTAAGAGTACGCACTTAAGGTTTGACCTCATGTAACTGAGTCAAAACTTGAGGGATTTTGTTCAAATTTGGTGTAGCTATGCTGTGAACCTTTATTTACTTATTCCCTACCTTCAAAATTTTCAAGAGCCTCTCAAATTGTTTAGGGGGGTAAAAGTATAAAAAAACCCAAATGCGTACTCTTACATGACACGGTATCTAAGAGTACGCATTTGAGTTAGTAAGAGTACGCAACTAATTTTTTTCATTGATTATGAGATATTGAATAGTCTGAAATATATATTTATTTCATACGAACGTCAACACAAATCACAAACAAATTTATTGATTCCCGAATAACTAGTGCAGGATTCATGCCACCAATGTTTACATTTGTCACACATAATCCAATCTTCTGCAGGCGGATCAGAAAAAAGTTCTTCACAGGCTGGGCATGAAATTTCCTCTTTTTTGGAGGTAAGTTTTTCAGCACTTGTCGTCTTTAGTTTTGCTTTTATTTCAATCCAGTTTTCTTTTGTGAAGAATAGTTTTTGTTTTGTGGACCTTTTTTCATAACAAACAAATAAATTAGTAGAAGGAACAAAATGCGTACTCTTACGCACTTGTGAGTTTTACCAATAATATCAGTTTTACTAACTGATAACAAAATACATTGTTAACTAAAGATATATGAAAAGGTAGCAAAAAGTATGTAGTTTGAATAAATATGATTATTTACTCAGTCATTTTCAATAAAGTCACTGAATCCTTATTCCGTGCTTTGAAAATATTATATCAGAAACCAAAAAATACAAAAATTTGTAATAAAAGCGGAAATAATGATTATAAATTCATGTTTTTTGGCATGAAGGAGGAGTATTTGAAGTAGAACAACATAAAAGATGGAGCAGTGTTGCCAATCTTTCAGTTGCAGAAAAAAAAGCAATGCGTACTCTTACAGACTGCGTACTCTTACCGGCCTTTCCCCTACCTAGTATAAGGTGGATGATTATTAAGGGTGTGCGATATGTTGACATGAGTTACATGGGGAGAAGTATATTACTACAGTAATCTTCTGAATTTTCTTAATCTTTTTTTAGCCGAGTGTAGATGTATTCGTAATCAGCACGCATATATTATCATAAAATGTTAATATTTGTTCATTTGTACTATAAATTAATTTTAATTAAAAAAAAGGTAAGAATAAAACAACCTGCATTTATATACAAGAGAGAAATGCTAAAGAGAACAAAGCGAAGTCAAAGTCTTCCGTATATATCAACTGCCAGATTTATCCATTCATAGCCCAAATACATATAGGTAACATAAGGAAATACTTTATTCTGAACAACGATATTGTTTTAATTTTGTTATTGGTCCATACTCCTGTCTGGGTACATTACATTACATTATATTACATAAATAAGTAGGTAGCTCTTTCCCAAAATCATTTCCAAATTTTTTTTAATTTTTAACTTCATACATTCTTTAATTATACTCTTTTAATCAATTAATTTTCATATGTGAATAGCCTAGGATACTCTGCCAATTATTAAGAATATTTTAAGCCTAATTTCATTTGAATCCGCATAAATTAGGACATTTGTTCTGAGCGAAAAAAAATCCGTTAGTTATACAGATATGACATTCCAAACATACATATAATCTCCTCCGTACGTAGTCGGTAAAAAATGGCGAAGATATACTTCTTCATTAATTTTTGGGATTCTATTTTTACATGTATGGTGCTAGAACGGTGTCTGTACCTAATGTTTTCGAATATTTATAGGCGGCGTCAAATAAGTTGAGTTCTGATGTTTAAGGTGCACTAATGCAGTGTTGTTTCTCATTGGGTATTAACATTTATACGTCATCTTCATTGGCCATTAACCGTGTATATGTCTTATTGACTGTCCTCTTCAGATCTGAACTTATTGGTTGTCGAGTATGCAGTCTATTCAATGTATCCCAACAAATCTCTTTGCCTAAAATTAGCAGAGTATGCAACCCATTTACTCGGAAAAAGCCATGCGATTTAAATTCTGCTGTACGGTGCACCGATTTCCGAGATATAAATTATTATGCAACATTTTTGACGTACGAAATAAAGATTAAGATTTTGTACATGACTGTATATTTTATTAAATAATAATAATAAATAATGATAGCGATTATTCCTATAATGCTTATGTATCTTTCGAATTATTACCAAGCTACGTTGATGAGTAACTGGTTATTTCCCCAGTTGTGCTGTTCAAAAATTAGAATTCTCAATAAATTTTTCATTTTATCATTTTTTAATGTTTTGCGAGAGAACAGGAAAATATTGGAGCAACTTGGTAGACTACGACAATTTTTTACGAAGAAACAAAAAAAATACAATAATAATAATAATTTTAATCGAATAATATTTTTTTCAATATATTTCTTAACAGGAGGTACAAATTGATGAAACACTAAGATGAGCGCAAAATAAATTATAAACCGAACCTATAGATTCAGCATGAAATTGGATGTACAGCAGCTGATTGAAGTAATTTATTTAAAGTTACGCTGCTTTGGCCCTTGAATAGTATTAATCATTTTAATTTTTAAAGATGAGTAAATAGGTGACGCAATTTTTGCAGAAACTATTTCGCCCATTAGTAATTGCCGAACTACTTTTTTTGATGGAAGGATAGCAAAAGAAAAACTTACTTTTTCTTCTCTCTGAGCCTCCATTTCTCTCGTATTTCTATTTTTAATTCTTTGGTAGAGCTTGACTGATTTTCTTCGAAATAATTCTGGTTATGTTTCAAAATTTTAAATTTTAAAATTAATCTCTCAACTTTCATTTGTAAACTTTCACCTGATTTAAATTTTCTATTTTTAAATTTTAAAAAAAATGTTTAATAAGTACCTTACCTCTTAATATCAATGCAATATTACTGAAAAAAGTATTATTAATAAAGAATTTAAAACAAATTTATGTCTTCTCATCATAGCGAACAATTTTTGCCAAACTTTCGCACTTCTCAAACAAAATACAAAATTGTTTTATTAATAGCATTTTTTAATTTTATATTAAATGTTGGGCATATGGAAATGATTTTTTAATGATTATCTACAGTTTTTATACTCGCCCAAGAAATTGGAAAATTTTTGAAACAAAATCCATGGTCTTTTGATTTAGTGTAAGTTATCTATTGATTAGTTTTATTTTGACTAGTCTTTATGACGAAAAATGTAAAAAAGAACGTTTATTGTTAGTCGTGATTGCTAAATTGTTGGCTTAATTTTAATTTGAAAAATCAAACTGAAAAATATTTCTCAATTTATGTTAACTTCATAACGAAATGACGTAGGTACCTATATTTTCCTGCACATGAGAGAATGACCCATGCTGACGTGCCCCATGGCTAAACCTGTTAGTATAATGAAGCTGACTCATGCGCTCATAAACTGTAAGTATATTCATTTTAGCATTTCTAAAAAGGTCTCACTTCTCTTATCTTCAACTTTGATATGTTGAACAATAAACAGCAAAATACTGTCACTTCAGTCAGCTGGATCAGTTTTTAGAAATGTGGACCCAGAGTACCATTAGAATGTGAATGCGCACACACATAAAATGAGTTGTCCAGCAATCGAGCCGCCATTCGATCTTTTTCACAACTGTTGAGAGTAGAAAGTTTGTTTCTTTGAATCGAAGTCACGATTAAACGACATAAAATATTAGTGGAATAGTTCGCCAGTTCTGTATTTACCTTTATTTCCCGAATGTATAGTATTTCTACGGCTGAAATTTCCAAACTTTTAAAAGCTCAAGCTTTTTACCCATAATTAGATACGTAATGCCGCCCCTGCTTGGCAGCATTCTTTACATGTAAAATTGACAAATGAAGATCGATTTGAAGAGTGGGAAAATTCATTTTAGAAAAGAAGCGATTTAAAATTTTTAACCGATTTCAAAAAAAAAGGAGGAGGTTATCAATTCGATCCGTATATATATATTTTTTTAATGTTTATTTCAGCATAACTCTTCAACCTGGGCACCGATTTTGATGAACTTTCTTTCAAATAATAGTGGGTGATTCCATAGAGGTCTCATTGAATTTTTTTCAGAATCGATGAAGTATGGTTTATGAGTTATCTTTAACTAAAAAACTGTTAGTTTTAAAGTAGTATTGCCGCTAACGCTAGGAACAAAAAATTATCTAAAAAAATTTTTTCATCAAAAAATTTAATCAACTTCAAAAAATAAAAAAACGAGCATAATGCTTTAAAAAGTGAAAAATAATTCTTTTATAAAATTTCTCACGTAAAATCTACTAGAATTAAAATGAAACAAAAAATCATTATGATAAGCGAGTAAGTTTTTTCCAAAAATTGAACCGACTTCAAAAAAATAATAAAAAAATGCGCTAAAAAGAGCAAAATAATCATTTTAAAACTTCTCTAGCAAGATATAGGTATATAAGGATTGGAATTATTGGAGTCGCCACTATTTAAAAAGTTTTATCTTAAATTTTACGAAACTGACATAATGCCTATCTGATAAGAAGAAAAAAAAGCGCCGATTTCAATAATTCTAATCTCTGGACGTACATCCTGCTGGAAAAGTTTTAAAAGGATTATTTTTTTCTTTTTAGCGTATTTTTTATTGTTTTTTGAGGTCGGTTCTATTTTTGGAAAAAAATCATTAAGTTAAATTATAATGCTTTTTCGTTTTATTTTATGTACCTTTGATAGATTTGTAGATGAAAGAAGAAACTTCAGTATCAAGATTGTGAGTTTTGAATACCCTCGGAAAGTAATTTTCTAATTCCAATATAAATAATCTCATTCTTTCTACGTAATAATTAAGGTCAAATTAATATTAACGTGGATATCAGTGGCGTAGTGCTGGGGAGATATAGGAGTTCAAACCCCTCAAAGCCTCCCAAAATTTTTTTATTGATTTGAAAAATCAGAATCAATAAATACTGTTGGAAATTTTTGACTATTTACCATCATGAAAATTTGCTTTTAATTGCATCAGTGTCATGCCTATAACTACAGTGTTTGCATAATGACAGATATAAGGCAGTTGTGGAATACCTTGTCGTGAAAGATATTCATACAAGAAGGTAATCAATAGATTATTTGCGTGTTCTGCTACTTCATATGTCAACACACATGCGTAAGCCAAAACCTGGGCAAACACTAGAGATTTTAGAGTTGGTTTGGCAGTTTATATAGGGGCTCATTTACAGGCACACACGCACGCAGGAACATGCGCGCGCACACACACACACATATGTAATAAATTTGTATGTCTGTGTGTAAGGGAAGTGCGTCACTTCTTGTTGAGATAAGAAACAATGGAAAAGTTCATTTACCTAACTGTGACATCACTGTGATTGTCTGATTAGTCATGGTTTGGTTTTCATACATTATTCGCAAGTAATTGCAAGTAATTACGTTTGAACGTTTTTGTGCAATGTTTTAACATTATCGAGACAAATAATAGGCCAGCCTTTCAGCGGTGACTGTCATCAAGAGGTGCAAGCCCCTAATACCTCATACAAGGGTTAAGTCCCTACAGCAGTTTTGTAAAAAAATTTTAAAAAGATGTGGAAAGTGAAAATAGTGAATGCTCAAACCAACTGGAAGTTGATGATGTTGGTGAGGCCAAAAGTGAACAATTTAAATTGGTTAATATTCATTCACCTGAGTTTGATAAAAGTAGAGAAGAAAATTCCACAAGTAATATTTGTACTTCCACATTATTATCATTATTAGCCTACATGTATTGAGGTATACCAGCTAGGTTAGTGATCTTTACTGCTAAAGTTCACAGGTTTGTGAACTTTGTCAGGTAACCCAGTTTTTTCATTAGGGAGGGCAAAAACAAATTTTTTACATTTTTTTTTAAATTTCTCACACTTATTTATAAAAATAATCCTTTTTTAAATTTTTTGTAGTCAAGGGCCGGCAGCTATCTAGCCACCCCCCTTAGATCTATCATTAGTGGAGGGAATTTATTTTGTACAAACAGCAAACCCTCCCTTAGAAATTGAGGCTGGCTACGCAACAGGTGAATATGGGTACGTGATTTTAGTTAAAACTGAAACATGTAAATTTCTGGCCTAATTTCTTATTTTTTTTACTCATGTACAAATCCAGCCACTATTGCACTGCGAATACACATATTTGCATGGTCCATGGGTTGTTAGATTCGTACACAAATTAAGTATTATAGCATTGCAATCAATAAGGCTAATAAACTGGAGGATGGTATATGCGTCCGAGAAATTGAGACGGCCTTCCCAAAAACGTATTCAGTCTAGCTAATCCTTCCTTTTCTTATCATTCATCAACTGCTTATATCCGACGAAGAATAAGAATAAAAATAATATATAAGTCTTCATAATGTATCCTCAGGATTTTATCGAAATTAATCAACCGTCCTAGTGCGAGGTCCTTTGCTGGGCACTGGTCTATAATTTTTACTGAAAGCCTGATTCATTGATGAGAGATT
This sequence comes from Ericerus pela, assembly GCA_011428145.1. NCBI lineage: Eukaryota > Metazoa > Arthropoda > Insecta > Hemiptera > Coccidae > Ericerus > Ericerus pela. The sequence goes on from WOFM01000613.1 coordinate 439,042, forward strand.
TCTTTTCCTTCTTTTTTTTTTCTTTGTGTGTGCTTGTGCATTTTAAACAGAATTATAACGTGTGAGGTATTTAATGCAGCATAACCACTGATCGAAGTTAAGAAATTTATAAAATATCAATGATACCGGTCAGTGTATTTGTAATTGTCAACTATAATCAGACTACGGAAATGACAGAGAAAGAGATATCGGTATAGGTAGGTTGCCATGTAAATACCAACCAGATATTTTATTTTATTTTATTTTTCTCTCTCCATTACTTAAGACGAGTTTATAAAAATAATATCAAATGCTAACAAGCGAAATTAGAAAGTAAGAGTGCGCACGAAAGAAACGAAGAACTATACGTCGAATAAAAGCGAACTTGAATCGGGTATAATAGTCATCTCCTTGTTATGCGTTTTAGCTTTGGGCATAAACAGAGAAAGTGAAGATTATAAGGAAAGGTTACATTTGGCTATTCGATGCCTAGGTTAAGGCTACACTATCCTGGGAGCGGCGTTCTGGAATTACCTTTTGGGGGATTTCGTTGTACACTTGTGCAGTACAGTCGAACAACTATATACTTATTGATTCATCGGTAGAAAGCCAGATAACATTTTAACTTTTTGTTTTTTTCATTTTTCATTCTTTCATTTTTTTTCCCTAAATTCTTTCTCCTTCTGTTATAGGTGCCTATAGTCTGGATCCAAGACCACCACATATTTCAAATGGCTACTTTTTTTTTCTTCGTGATTTTTGTTTTAAATTAACTACCTATAGACGTGTACGAGAATTTACCTGTTCCGACAAAATGGTATCTTACATCCTACAAGCTTCAGCCACTCAGTATGTGCTTATGATACAAAAACTCGAGATCAAAAACATTAAATTTAAATCTCAATTTTTTTTTCTCGCACGCTACCCAATAATGGCGTTTCTTAAACTGTTTTGCGACCCAAAGAGTTTTGAGACCTCGAATTTTACAGCCGTTCATAAAATAAGATGGGCGTGCAACATTTATAAATACTTTCAAATTTGTTTGTTATTTTACGAAGTGGGGAAAGCAACAATCATTCAACTCAACCGAGTGTAGGCATGTTCATTGAGAAAGCTGAGAAGGCTACTTTATTTATCTCTTCTGGTTGCAGAATTCGGTATTTAAAGAATTTTTTTTTCTTTTCGGAGGTGAAGTACACCTTCGTCGATTTAGTTCCGAGCTGATATAAGACGTAAAATTAAATCATCACGAATGTTTTTTTTTTTTTTTTTTAAAGATATAGGCTACCGTAGGAGAGATTTGTGTACCATGGAATGAGTGTACCATGGACAAAACTGACTTCTTTTTAATTTTTGGACAAACTGGTCCCATAGCGTTATCCATCATATACCTGGTTGTGACGTCCGAAAATATCACAAAAACCAAACACACAACAAACAAAAAAAAAGAGCCAACAGAAAGGCAGGTAAAGTATACGAACTCCTGCATGGCCAAGTGTAGGAATAGGCAAAAGGGAAGAAAAAGGAAAATTCACCATTTTAAAGCAGACTCCCCAATTGCCAGAATAACCTACCACCCCCTCCCACCACATGCTTGATTATTAGGCTATCATTTTAAATTTCGATTCCCAAGAAAAAAGTGACCAAAACAGAGTAATAAAAAAACCATATATTTACTGATCCTCCGTGACAGCTCTGCAGCGGCCTTGAGACGATACAAATTCAGGTGGTGATGTTCTGGAATGCCTCTCGTCGCCCCGGCTGTTGTAGCCCCGCTGACAAACACTGGTACAGATGAAACAGCAAAAAGTTGAAATGAATTGCAACTGACCGGTTCCTCTGCTCTGCTTCCGTTGCTCAATCTGGTTGATGGCAGGTCCACTGTGGAGGTGCGGTTTCTGCACCCCTCTGTGGTCTTTTTCAAATTTTGAAATGGCCAGAATTCAAATTTGACCTTGAAGGTCAAAGTATTTTTGATTTCGATTAACACAAAAAGGCTTACGAATTGGCTACCCTATTGGACAAAATTATAAGAAAAGTGTCAAATTTCAAATATTTCGTGACCTCCAAAAATAGGCATGAAACCTTGCAATCAAGGGTAATTTTATACACACAATTCGCGATTTGTTATGGTAACATTAAACGGTGAGGGCAGGCCCCTCCGAGTAAGTTTTCTGAATTTTTTGAATTGAAAATTAAGTGGCTGAAAAAAACACTTTTTAGGCGAAAACCTCTACACGGCGCAATCCGACTGCTAAAATTCAATTATAGTATAGGCTAAACTATAAGGATCGTGCCAGGCATCGAAAGAAATTCCCCTCAGAACTCACCACCAATTGCATCGCCTCATACATTCTCACACTACCGAAATACAACCAATCACCTGTGGTATAAAGATAAAATATTTCGGCCGCTGCAACAGTTTGAATTTAACGTCTTTTTCAGTCCGTTAGGCGAGCAACCAAACGGACCGCCGAATGTTAGACAAGCAGCTACGAGTACATGGTATAGGCTATTGTATAAGATGCATATAATTTGCGGCTAGGCTAAGTGGCAAATAATAAGAATACGGACAGGCTAAACAAGTTGAAACTGTGTAGCTTAGCCACGTACGAGAGAAAATACGTAGCGAAATATAATATTATTTTAAAGAAATACATATATATAACAATTCGAGAATAATTCGGCGAATTTGTGAGCTGTATGAAAAAAAATTACCTCAATGAAAGGAGAAAAAAAAATGGTTCGGTAATTGTATGTTTTTGAATAAAAAGGAAGGAACATTTCGAAAAAAAACAGGGAAAATTCGACGGAGGTGACGACTATTTATTGGGGAAAAATTACAGGTCGGGCATCTCATGGTAAATACTTCATTTGTCTATTATCGTTATGCAGTTTGTTGTTCAAAAGTTATTGCAATATTCATCAAAATTATACCAAAAGTAAAATTTTGATAACTCACAAAAAGTGTAACTAATGGGAGAGAAGTTGAGCATTCAAATTTCTGGATGTGTTTCAAAGAAGTTTAATAGTCAGCAATTAATGACTTAAAATTACCAATGCTTAAAAACACTTAGATTAAATATAGGCTAATATTAATTTCTAGTAACAAGGTGAACCTAGTGTACCATGGTGTAAATTTTCTGGTGTACCATGGAACATGCTAAAAATACCTTTCAATTTTTTTCAAATAATTTTTTAAATTAAAACTGCCCATAAACATGAAACATTGGATCTTGAGTAAGTTTAGCGTACTCTGGAAGATGTCTTAAATTATCAAATACATGAGGAACTGGTCAAAATTGAGAAACAATAAATTTTCTAAGAATAACTGTGGTGATGGGTGATCGAGGTGAATGAGTATGCTAGCATCACCTACAGTGGGCCAGTGGACATATAGTCCACAAACAACTTTTTTTAGCTCATAGCAGTTACTTAATTTGTACTGCCAAATTTGAGCACTGAGCTCAGCTCACACACTGATATATTCTCAGATAGAACATTTTACACCTTCTGTTGTAGTGGTAGTAAGGTGTGTGCACACACACACACACACACACAGATATATATATATACCCACAAGTGGTGACCTCAATGTGATATGAACACTACCTTCTGGCATTATCTATCAACTATCCACTGTAGCTGTAGTTCATGAACTTTCTCCTTCGCAACATGATGGTGTCGAGCAGTGCTCTGTATGGTGTGTACAAGGTAACATGGGGATGAGCAGGTGCATTCACTGCTTCCCTTTCACGCACAACACCATTCCACCTGCTCCGCCTCCACTGAATTATGCTGTGCTCTGCATGTACTGGAGGAGAGTGGTTTGGCAATGCCTACACATTAGCTCCACTCTCGTCATCCACCACAGGCATGTTGGCGGAGTGAATATAGTGCTATGTTTTGGTTATAGATGATGAGTGTATGATGAGGTTCCTGTTGGTTGGTGGTTCGATTCCCTATACTGGCAGGATACCTATATAATTATATTATTATAATTCAAATAGCAGATATCATCTGTGATTTAAATATAATTACTTTTAGATGCAATGCACTTCATGTAGTATTAAATAAAATAAATTTAATATTTTGGTTTGAAAAATTTTTTATCTTATGAGATTTAACATGTTCCATGGTACACCACCCTCAACGCCATGGTACACTGAGGTACTTTAGGTACTATGGAACAAAAAAAGTTACCCATTTTAAGATAGAATTAAAAAAAATTTATCACATATTAATTATTTCTTTTGGTTTTGTTTTGTAGATGAAGATTCGTTCTTTTTAAATTTATTGGTCCCAAATTTTTGTTTCAATTTTAGCTCACATCAGCGACAAAAAGAAAAAAAGTGTTCCATGGTACCCTGGTCTCTTCTACTCTTCTTTTGAATGTAATTAATAAACGTTTTAATAATGAGTATTTCGAACAAAATTTAGAAATTTGTTGATCACTTTTGTTACAACTTACGGTGCGTTATGTAAGTGTGTTGAAAAATATTGGCATCCTGAATTACAATCTTGCTCAAAAATCTTTAAATCTGCATCAGTTAAAATTTTACAAGACTAAACTGAATTTGATGTATATAGTATTTGTCATTCGAAATCCGAAATGATCGAATATACGTATATTTACACTCCTTTTTACGGAGGTACCAGAATGAGAAAGTTTGGTCTCTTTTGTTTGTTGCAGACAAACCACTATGTTTTTTTGTTTGATGTCTGGTTGGTGTACTGTTTAGAAACTGGTAAACTGGTGATCAGCTGCCATCATATTCTGATCGAAAATTGCTGGGTCTTCAGCTTATGATCATTTTTGTGCTTACACATGGGATTGGAAAATGCATGGTGAGAGTCAATTAGCCCCCCAATCTCGACCAACCGCTCCTCCTAAATGGGGGCGCACAAATAACCTTGATAGGGTGAATTTACACTTACGCAGATATAATGTGTAGATTAGGTAGATCGATACACCCAGTTTAATAATTTTACATAAAATGGTAAAATCAAGAGACTAACAATAAATTTTTAATTGAAAATTTCTCAAAAAAGTTGTAGCTCCCTTGTAAAATAGAAAATATCACGTCAGCTTATTTCCACCGTGTTTGGGATAGTAGGTAAGGTGCAAGATATCTACGGATCGTAAAATTCTACGCCATTTGAATTTATAAATATTTTTTCAATTAAAATTTGTGGAGGTTATCTGTATTTTATAATCTTTAAATTGAACTAAATATTTTCAATAAACATGTTAAAGTTGAAAAGCAACGCCGACTTCCGCGTTTCACCAAAAAATTTATATGCTGTCCCAGAAAAAAGAATCTATTCATTACAACATCAGTAATAATCGACTCGTTTTTGGAATCGAGCTCTAGATTCTAGATTTTTTCGGACCAATTGAATTAAAAATACAATACCTCCAAGGGCATAACATAAATAAATTGAACACTGCAATTAATAAAATTAATTTAAAATTTACTTAGCGTTGAAAAAGTATCTAGAACAAAACTTTGAAAGAAATTAAAAAAAAATTTAGAAGTGAAACTGAGCATAGGTACTTGAAAACTTTCCACTCAAAAACTGAATAGAAAGAACGATTCAAAATTGTGAAGGAGGGGGCAACACAGTGCCGTAGCGAATAGGTTTTGTTAGCTGGGGCATTTCAAACTTTCGAAGGGGCCTACTTCACTTACAGATAAGTGATACGCTAAAAATAACAAAATGAGGAGTGAGCCTGTGGCCAGAAGGGCCTGATCGCCCTTTGATCACAGTTACAGGCTTGAAGGGACAAAACTGATGGTTGTTTTCATTAGTCCGAGGAATCGAACCGTAAAAACCTGTTGATTGAAGATTGTGTGTTTCTGTGTATAAACGAATATTGCACGGTAGTGAACTTATTATTGTTCCATCCAGGTCAACGAACAAAAATGGAATATTGTAAAATATGTAGAAATAATGGGCTAACTTTTGTACAGTTGCTTGTTTAGTAGGTCGATAAGAACGATGATTTCCTTTCGTATTATATGTAATTACACAGTATGCAGTTGCGGAGTGTCGTGCGGTTCTTCCTTTACGGAATGTAGTATTTTTTGCAGCCTTGCGCTTTTTCAATTTTTAAGGGGGAAAAATATGGCTTATAAAATTGTATGTATAATAACTACGTCGTTGCATTTATTTATGATCGAAAGCTAATTTTGTAACTACTAGAACTGCATTAGTACTGAGTCAAGTCCAGGAGAAAACACTGTGTTCTATTTTGGATTAATTATGTAACTAACTAAATTTTTATGTATTTGTCATTGGAAACATACAGGCTTTATATATTTGTTTTCTTTAGAATACAGAACTCCTAAATCAATTGGGAAACATTTCAAAAGCTTCTAATTTAAAATTGCAGTAAACCTTATACTTATCAATCGAATGCCTCTTCTCTACAGTATTCAGAAGAGCCAACGCAGCAAATTATGACATTTTGTAAAAAAGGGAAAAAAATATTACAACAGTTTAACCATCTGAGCAATCATTACTAAGAAGCCAAAAAAGGTAGTTACCAAGCATTAAATTCTAGGATGGTAACGTAAGTATTTATAATTATATTTTGAAAACATTTATATCTTTATACCCAAATTCAGAGAACCATCATATTTAACAGAAATGTTTTTTGTTTCAATTTCGACTTTTGAAGAGAAACATATTTCAGGCTTTCTATACTTGTGAAAATTGACCGAAAAAATTCGTCACAAAATATGGTCTTCTGAATTCAGAATCTCACGCTTCACTGGCGGGCTTTTTTCAAAGTATCCCGTCCTGGATTTGTCACACATGTGAGGTTCCATCTACCTTTGATTCCTCATTGGCTCATTTATTGCTAATGGCCTCTTTCTTTTCCCACATCTTTTAACTTGACCATCCGTATGTTACTTGAAGCTTAGGCAATGGCGGTCTTTTGGTGTGGTCAGAGTAGGCACTACCCACCTTGAAGTTTATTTGGAATTACGTTTTTGATTTTTTTTCTCACTTTCTCATGATAAAAAATGTAGATACTATACCGCCCTAATTTTTTTTACAGCCTATTCTCTTCTTTACACCATCAACTACAACTGGTTTGAAAGGCTTCATCCTTTTAGGCAGAGCATTCAGCATCCCCGAGTCATGGGTTGAAGGTGTTATCCTTGAATACTTACTGGAGCCTTACGCATCTCCAAAGATCTTCCTCAGCTCTTCTCTAAATTTGATGTTTCACACCAGCTGGGAGCAAAACAAGGAAAGTTAAGAATGTGTTTCAAGTTTTTAATTTTACTCGACATTTGCGTAAATAGCTGCAATCAGGAGGAGGGTACCTAATGGGGGATCCAGGGAGGCTTGGGGTGAAGGAGCGGAGCCCATCAGGAATGTCGGTAAGTCCAAAGGGCATTAGAGCATAAAGTTTTCATCTTTTTGATGTGTAAATATCTTAAAATTTAGTCTACACTAGGGGCTAAATGAGAATTACAATTGTCAAACTTACGTAATTTTTACAATTGTAACTCTTGTTTGTGTGTGTTACATGACATGTAGGTGGAATAACTTGAAGTTGGAAGTTTATAATTTTTTTTTATGTTTACTCATCAATTATTCATAAGTATAGCCCCAGTGGAACTCATACCTTTTTTTTATTTTTTTTTTTGAAGAAAAAATTAATTATTTTACTGAAGTTTGAAATTTTATTATATCTATCTACAGTCACAGCAAAAGAAACAAAAAATCACTATGCAAAAAAAAAACAAAAAAAAAACAAAAATAAAACAAAATTGAAAATTGGTTGAAGAAAACCAAAATTAGGTAGGTATACTATATATGCTGTGTTACGTTTTTGCCAGTTTGTATGCCCGAATATTTTTTTATCTCAAAGACAGAGGTAGGTATGCCTTAGATTAGAGATTGAAAAATATTCATTACCTTACTTATAATGAAAAAGACTTCGAAATATTTTTGGAAGTTTTATATTTACCATCATCTAAAAATTTAGGCAGGTAAATAGTTTAGTAATTACCTTCTTTTGGTCAACGTCAGATTCAAATATTAGGTAAGCCGATACGGAATGTGCGTTTTAGTGTATATTCTTAATAAAATACAACTATTTCATTCGGTACAGTGACGAGACATGGGGGTGGGACCTGGGGGTGGGACCTGTGAAAAGGCGCAGATCCTGAGTCAGATCATGAATATACAGGTTTCTAAAACTCTTCTGTCCACAATATATACAATAATATATTAATTTTTGAGAGTCTATGGATTCTCCACTTTTTGACATATGACGATGAAACCTGAAGTAGAGGCTTCCATGGGCTACATATTTTGTGCTAAAATTTTTGAAATTCATCCGCTAGTTTCTGAGTAGAGAACTTCTCGAAGTTTTGTAAACCCATTATGTTGTCATACCGATAACTCACGCAAATTGAAAAATTTTGGTCTGAAATTTTTATGGTGTAGTTAGAAAATATTAAGGACTGGTTTTGCTTCGAATTTGAGAAAAATCGGTCGGCTGATTTTTAAATGGCAGTCATTATAAAATGTGACAGTTTTGGAAAATACATACCTACCGTCGTTGATGCACGGAAGAGATATTTTTTCTCAAAATTATTCTCGAAATACAGTAAGAAAAATTTACCAATAACGGCAACATAATTTCCATATACGTGTAGCCATTCGAACCTGTTACCAACAAGGATGAAGTGAAAGTATTAAAATGTCAGAAAATCGAACTTGTTCTCATATTACACATGAATTTAATCAGTTATGTTTACATGGCGTAAGGAGTAATACATACTTGTTGGCGGAGAAGATAACTGGTTTTTACACTCCAGATGTGTGAGAATTCGCCCGCTGGAAGAGTAGGTAGACAATAACAGTATTTTTTTAAAAATATTATATTTAAAAAAATCAATATTAATATAACATCGAAAGATTCAATGATAGGTTAACTACATAACTGAATTTCTACGCTTTTGATGTGAATTTACGAAATATCACTCGTCCAAATTTATTCAATTTTTATTTTAGCCAACACGAGTTACAGATAAATATCGAATATTCAAATTTCACCATCGTCGTTGTATTTTTCCCTCACTGAATGTAAAATTCAATGGTCACCATCGGTGGCTGATTGTGCTAAAGCTTTAGTTTAGAAGTTCATGTAGAGGTAAATGATAATAAAATTTAAAAAATTGTTTAAAAAAATAACAGAACTGTAAAAATGCATTTTTATACTCGTTAAAAATCATTAATTTGAGTAATTTCATTCATTTGAAAGTGCCCAACTCTTCAAGTTTGAGATCTAGTACAATTTCCTAATAGAAAAATATCTCTCCTCTCACTCTCACGCATTGGAAGTATTTTTCTTGCGAAAATGACTGTAAACCTACCTGTATCGGTCGTATTCAGAAGCGTAGCCAAAGCATAGTTTTCGGGGGGGGGGGGGTTCGGCCAAATATTTTTGATCACCTTCTTTTTTTCTTGTTTTTTAACAGACTGTAATCAAAATCCTACCCTATTTTGAGATTATTTTCTGAGGGTAAATAATTGTCAGAAATTTTAGGCTCTTCTTCTATGAATTTATAAAGTTGATTAGTATTAACGTTGAGATAAAATAAAAATAAATATTTTTTTCACACAATAAATATTCCATTTCAGTTTAGGATCAATAAAATTATAAATAAAGTAATTATTTGTGATAAAAGTGCATAGAGTGTGTGATTTTGACACGAGTATTAATCACTTACTTCGCACAAATATCACATACTATTTTTTACAATATCCCTCCTACAAAAAAAAATTCAGCAATGAAACATTTTTTTTCTAAAAATGTACATAAACAATACAGAAACGGCAAATTTTCCTTCAATTTGCGTATTTTGTTCATTTATTTTCAAGTAGGTAAAGGTGAATAGAAAATTTAATGGAATATTGATTTAAGTAAATTTTTCCTCATTTCTAGCTGTGGCAACTTCAGCTTTCTGGCTTAAATATCGGTTGAGGAATTATTGATTGAAAGAGGAGAGGTTTTTAGATTCCAAAAACGGCAAATTTTATCTTAATTTGCGTTTTATTCGTTCATGCAGCTAAAAATAACTAAAAGTTACATTAAAAGCAAATTCCAGAAAATTTTTTCTTCTTTTCAGAAATGTCAACCCCGGTTCCCCAGTATAATTAAATAGTTGCTGAAGAATCATTGAGTGAATGATGAGAGATTTCCAAATTTTAAAAACTACCCAATTTTATGTTAATTAGCTTTTTTTTTTTGTTTGTTTCGTTTCAAACGGCTAAAGATAGTTTAAAACTCACATGGAAATTTTGTTAATTTTATTTTCTTTCCAGCAACACCAACCCTAGTTCTCTAGTTTAAATAAAGGCTTAGGAATCATTAAGTGAAAGAAGGTCAGAGATTTGTTTCAAAGCTGAAATGCTGTGTTCAATTGAGATGGCAACTTGAAAATCAGTTTTTCAGGGAATTCAAATGTGCATAAATTTCATAATGCTGGATAAAGCATAGTGCGCATGTGCAGCCAAGACAGTGATTTAATAATCCCATTAAGTCCTAAGTTGCACATGTGCAAAATTTTACTTTTTGACATTGAGGTAAAATTTCCAACTTCACGGATAGTTAATACACCCGAAAACGTCAGTTTTTGGGGTGGATGTTGCAAAAATGTTAGGTATTTTATTTCCAGATAAAATACAAATGAAAAGTTTGACAGTGAAAAAACATCAATAAACAATTTTGGTCTCATTAATATTAAACTTGAATTGAATTTGATGACTAAAATTATAATTTTCAGTGATAAGGTGATTTTCAAAATAAATTTTTAAATTATTCTTCAGGTTTCAAAGGACATACTTATTACTAGGTACGACTTTTGTTTTGAGACCAAACTTGTTAAATTAAAATTACGTTGGTAAATTTTTTTTCGAGCATTGTGAAAACTGATTGATGTCAGTTTTTAGAAAAAATTGCATTTCCATGTGAAGTGACATTAATGTTAGTTCATTTAACTACGACTCAGCTGTTGAGCTAGAAGGTAGTTTTTCACTCTTTTTCACACGTACTTTTTCATACAATTTATTGTAGAAAAATTACCTCTACTGTATGGCTGAAATTTTCAAATAATTATAGATGCTCATGTAAACACCTGCACTGTAATGTATGAGTGAATAAAAAAATGAGTTTAAGGAGAAGGTGTATATGGGGGGGGGGTCACACCAGGTAAAAATGTGACTTTTTTATACCGGTAAGGTTAGTGGATATTAGGTTCCGGAATAAATAATATAATTACACTCGTATAACGATGATCATGTATCAAATTTCAGGATAATTGAATCAAAGTCCTTTAAAAATTTTAGATGGCGTTTTGCTCCCAAAACAACTCTCATTCCTACGCCACTGGCTGTATTTAATTTATTTTTGTTTATGGTGTTTATCGATCGCTCATAGAAGATTGATCGCGACAATGAGCATTAAAAAGTGTGTTTTTCTCGGCATCAATACGTACCGTACCCAAACTAATTACTGATATTCGGCGTACCAACAGTGTTTTCTTTGTTTCTGAAATATTTTTTCTTGCCCAACACTTGAATTTTTGTTAGGTATATGAGAAGTTCATCTGCTTGATGTATCCTCATGTATGAGTCGCCACTAGTTATTACTAGTAAATTTGCTTCCTAGTTATGTTGTTCGAGAAAAATAGTCTATGGTAGTAGGGGGTTATTATACTCTTTATTTGGGAAGCGAAACAAAATCCAGCAAAGTTGAAAAAAAAAAAAAAAATTCGTTGTGAAACCAATCAGGCTATAGGTGCACGCAAAGCTACCTAGTTCATTCACTTATTTCTGAGTGAAGTGTAAATTACAGTAACGCTAAGACGTTAAGTTTAGTCGAATAAACAAAAATGTGACTAATTCTTTGTTTGAAAAATTAGTTACCTAAATCAACAAAGTGTTACCCAGTGGCGGATTTAACGTATGTCAAAATAATGCGCCATTGTTGCCTGGGGAGCTGTAAAGAAAAAAAAATAAATTTTATTTAAAAAAAAAAAACAAAAAAAAAACAAAAACCGAATACGTTAATCTGAATGAGATACTAGCTTTTATAGGTGAATATGCCTAAATTTATGAAAATAATTTTTTCATTCTTCAAAATACTTAATTAGACTCTACTAATTCAAATGTGAATAGCCTAAGACATTCTCCGGACGGTCAAGAACATTTTGAGCCTACTTTCATTAAAATCTATACAGTAAGACACTTGTTTTGAATAAACGAAATTCCGTTAATTCCGGAGATGGACACCACAAACATATAACCTCGTCCATTCGCAGTCGGTAAAAAGAAATGGCCAGTCGACCACAGAATAAAATGACAAAATATAAATGGAAAATGAGCTATTGAAGCATTTGCCTCCTAGGCCATTTTCCTTCTATCAAAATGTGATATTATTACTTTATTATGTCTATTTTTACTCGCTTTTGTTCTACTCACTCAATTTGTTGAAGTACACCCGATGACCAACTTCAGCTGTTTTCACGGGTTGCAACACACGCACACATACACTTGTATCCATTTTTATTAGTTGTTTTTTCAATTTTTGTTTGTTTCTGTTTCGGAAAAAAAGTGAGAAATTTTTTTTTTTCTTTCGCCGTTATTTTCTGCTTCAAATTATAAAATCGAATTTTTTAAAAACTCGTTTTTAACCTAACTTATTAATATATAATATGCCTAAAACCAAAATAAATAAAATTTACCCGTATAAAATATAATTTGACTTGAAAATCCCATTCCACCAATGTATTTATAGTATGGTGCTTATGTCCAATTTCAAAGAAGACAGTGGACCACTTCACTTTCCTTGTTGAGTTCGATATCTAGTGATAGTATAAACTAGTGGAACATTTTACGGTACAAAATTTTGCTTTTTTGGGGCTGTCAAGTGGGCGTCATCAACTTTAAGGGTGGAAAACGTTTTGTTTCATTTTTTGTGTAACCGCACATTTTTACTTTTTTTTTTCTTTATAGGTATACATAAAGAAGAAATTTTGAGCAGGTAACAGTTCTGTGCAAGTAGTCAAAACAGGTCTTATCTCATTTAGCTGTTCTACCAATTTCAATGTATCAATTCTATACGGTATATAATTTTCACAATTAAGACAAAAATTTATTTTTCAGGGCGATGATAAAATCACACTAAATATCCAATAACTTAGGAACCATCTGACCAATTGAAACAAAAATTGGTAGATTTGATCCTTATGCTAAAGGTAATATTTTGATTAAATTTTGTGCTTATTGAACAATAATTGCAACTTTTATTGGGTCTCAAATAAAAAATTAGCCTCTCCAATAGCCCCAAGGTATAAACCATAAGGCCAATCGGAATTAAATTTGATAGCATGTTAGAATAGTCTTGAATCAAATTGTGTTTCAAATTTTGTGACTATTTCTTGAAAAGTATTCATTTTAGATCCATTAGGCATTTTGTCAAAAATGCAACATAATCGTCCATACCTGATGTGCCATAAAACTAATCAGAATGGTTTTGTTCTTGATTTAGTACTAGTAATTGATCCAAATTTGGTTAATATGAAACAAAAATGACATCCTGTACCATTTTAATAGGAATTATATATACATACATACATGTGGTTTATTTTACGATAAACGCATCTCATAAAGCAGGTAGGTACCTAGTTTCCTGCTGTCTAAAATGATTTGATCATTCAGTTTCATCGTATCTCTGGTCCAATAACAAATTTTTCTTTCTTCTCATAGGTACCTATTCCAAAGAAAGTATTTAAAATAATGCATCGTCCAACGGGTAACTCGCCAACATAAACAGATTTACGTTAGTCTAATAGGTAACATCTCTATTTCTGTTCGTATCAATTTAGAGACTTTTTTTTTCTTCTTTATTTCTAAATGGATCACAGCAGAGTCGCTTCAACACATTACGCAGACGATTACGTTTACGTAGATCGATATATTTTATTACATAGCAGCACCAAACGTATTTAGTCATCCTACAAAAAAAAGACCAACTGCGAAGAGATTGACGATAGATATAGGTACGAGTATAAGTACATGAATGGTAATTGATGATGGAGTATTTCCTCAATCATTCGGCGTATTAATGATTAAAAAGATTGGAGCACGTCCAACATAATACGCTTTTACTCGGTCTTTCTTGTGCAAAAAAATTTGAGAAAATCACGAACACACTTATTCTATCATTCGATTTGTGATCGCTAAAAGAAAAACAATTTGACACTGCGTTTGAAAGAATGCGGCGTAGCATGTATTCAAAGCAGATATTTTTGAATGAGAAATGGTGGTCTGCATGAAAAGAGAAGAAAAAAGTGAGCATTGTACGATTCTATTTCCGTACGTGGACCAGTGGGTTGAAATATTTTATACTCGGTACCTAATCGAATATTTTTCATCGCGTTGATAACCATTAAGACTATACCTATTATGACAATTCGAGTGAAACTTGTTCTTCTTATTTGTGATCATAAAATGGAAGATTACCAAAATTCGGTGACGAACTAAACGAAAAATCTATACTCAGAAAATGAGAAAATTTGGCTTCTAATGCGAAAATTATGGCTGAAAATGTAGGTAGGTGCGTTGAAACTGTGAAAAGATGACATTAGTCTGAGTGAAAACATTTTTTGTTCGCTGATTATAGAGCTTCATGATCGGTTCGCTCATGGGTGGATTTTTAACATAACCCTTTGGGAGGGGGAGGGCTAAGTTTTGGCCAAGTTTTATCTTGTTGCGAGCGGAGCGAACGAAATTTTTTTGGTATCTTTGAAAGGTTAAAATATTTCCCTCCTCCAAAATTATGGTGACACGAGTGTCCTTATCCGCAAATATTATACTTTTTCTGGGTTTTCTTGCCGAATATTACCTACTTCTGCCTCTTAAATACAATTTTTCTTTTTTGGGAAAGTTTTCCCCTAGAACCGCTGCTCTTTTTTTGAAATCGGCCAAGCTTAGATGGTTAAATTTTTTAAAATATTTCATGCCAACTTCCTTCAAACACTATTGTAACGGTAAATAAAAACATTTCAGTCATCATTTTTAGTAAAACTGATGGTTGTTACACCTAGATGTGTGTAATTGCAGTAGTTGCCTACATGACTGTAAATAAAAGTTGTACAAAACTTCAAAATGAATCATATCAGTGACATGATACCTACTAGCACTCAAATTTTATCTTTCTTTTTACATCTACAGAGGAGGTATTAAGGGGAGAATAAGGCGGCTAAGACCGCCAAAACTTAACGAAGTCCCTTAGAAAAAATCGAAAATATTTAGGCCTATTGTTCTGAAAAACAAAAATAATTCTATTTGCTTTAATTTAAGGAAAAAATAATAATAAGGCCTTATGCTTCCGCCAAAAGTTTTACTCTAATTTTGTCTGTGTACATTTAGGTTGCTGGACGTGAATAAGTTGTTTTTAAAATATATTTTTACAGTACGGCGGTCACAGCTGATAGTCATTGAAGCGAGGGCATAGATAGCTCCATTTCGAAGGAGGGGTCCCCATATTCTCTGTTGTGTCCTCTGACCCCGTACCACTGTCACAACATCTATATTCATCTGTATTAGTAATATTATTTCACCTCACTCACCCAAAAAACTCAAATGAAAACTCTGAAGCCTAAAGTTTCTAATATGAGTTTTTCACAACCAAAACCACCCATTTTTTATGAAGACAAACAAATAGGTGAAGACAAAAAGAATTCTTTGATGGTTTCCCTTACTTACTAGCTTTGTTTGATAGGACTACACCAACTTACACCAACTTACACCAACTTACACCAGGAGAGTGATTCCACAAATATAGGAATGTTATGGGACTTTGCACCAAGTTTTACTTGAATATTTATGGAATATCCCTACCAGTGTAGGTTAGTGTAAGTTAGTATATTCTTATCAAACAGAGCTGTTGTTTATAATATTTTTTTATTTTTTTGCTTACACTTTATTTTTCCGCTTTTTCAACACTATATTTCTTTCGTAATTATATGTCTTTGACAAAATAATTCTAACCTACTGTTTATTTTTGTAAGTTTTGACCTTTATATGGATTGAAATTTTGTTAGGTTCTTCTGTCAACACTCTATACTTATTGCTGGCTTAATTAATGTAGACTAACTCTCTGATTAAATTTGAAGACAAGGTAAGTTACTTTTTCCCATGTTTGAGAGACTTAACGGCAATCAAGAAGAATTCATCGGTAGGAAAATTTCAAGTTAAAAAATAAAAATGTCTTGAATTTTAAGAACTTCAAGACAATTTGATATCAGTGTTTTGGCTGCATGATGTCTTATTTGTAGGATATTGTGACCTCATTAACATTTAAATACCAACATACATAAAGGTTGGATATTATGAGCCATTTGGTTTTGACGGCTCACTTCATAATAAGTATATGATCTGCTATAATTAATCAGGAGCATATAGGACAAAGTTGAACAGGTATGTAGTTGTACCACCAGGAAGAGGAGGTTTTACAAATGTACGACTTGTGGACTTAGAACATATTGATTTATTGAATTGACTACTATCATTGTTCTAAGATAAAATTCATTTCAATTCATCATAGATTTTCGTAGGTATAGTTCGCTACAAGGTAATTCGTGTGAAGTGAAAACTGGTCAAGTTGATGTTTTATTTGATGTTCGATTTGCGATGTCTAGTTGCTGGACCTGGCTGATTTTACAATAAAACAATGTATTTAAACCTGGTGATCGCTTCCATTTGTTTATACGATGAATCTTTAATTATATACAGAGGAGGAGGGGAACTGGATCGCGTCAATGACATGATCCATTTGTACTCTCCTGCATCCATTTGCAGGACAGTCGTTATTTGGTTCTTCAGTGATACGTTTTTTGCCATTCGGTAGAAAAAAGTGGGAAAATTAGGTAGGTACTTTTTCCGAATCTCTTTTACATTTATAACGATTCGCATACGATGTCAATGGCAGATTTACCGTTAGTGGGGCCGTGAGCAAAACCAAAAGTCGCGTATTATTTTGTACGGTTACCTAGTTATAATATTAATAAATCAAAAAATTATAACAAAATAAAACTGTTTTAATTGTACGTGGAAATACGTAAAAAAAAGGCTCCTTGAAGGCGTCGTTTTCGCCTCACTTGGTGAATAAAATATGTTTTTACTGTGTTTAAGGTTAAATCCGCAAGTGTATAGGAAGTTATATTTGTTGACCTGTAGTAGACTATAGGTGTCATGTAATCAGAAAT
This sequence comes from Ericerus pela, assembly GCA_011428145.1. NCBI lineage: Eukaryota > Metazoa > Arthropoda > Insecta > Hemiptera > Coccidae > Ericerus > Ericerus pela. Next base: position 456,324 of record WOFM01000613.1, read on the forward strand.
TCTTACGTCTGCGTATTGACAATGATTCGATAACAAAATTAAGTTGCAGCATTTACATAGGCCAACATAAGGTTTCAGAATTCGAACTTTAATAATATGTTAATGCGATTTTCGTATTTTAGGTGATTTAGGAAACACTGATTTGATACGTGTTCGTCTTTGCGGTCGGTTATGATATTTCTGGTTTGTAATCCGAGAAAGATGTCCACTGATGCAGTTACGCACGAATGCGTTAAACGGATACGTTTTCACCACATCACGTGCCTATGCTGTGGATAGAATATATAGGTACATATGTGTGTATGCGTTTGAACCCTGCTACTTCTGTACCACTTGTTCTCATATCTATAGTACACCTAGTGGTACCTACAGTGTAATTAGAATTTAAATATAGGTAGGTACGGAAACGTAGACTACAGAAGCAATTTGCGGTTACAGGTCACTTTTTCCTTTTTTTTCCTTTTTTTTTTTTTTTTTTTGAACAAAATCTTCAAATAGGATGTTAAGATATGTACCAGTATATTTTGTGATTGCATAAGTAAACGAAAAATTTTCAATGCAGATTATGATACGAAGAGAAAGCAAAAGTCGTACGCCATATATAACTTTCTTATACGTACGCTAGCTGCAGAGGCTGTGTAAGTGGCAAATCAACAAATTTGCGAAAATAAATTTTTTTTGGATTTTTATAAAACTTTTTTCTTTTAGAAAGTGACAGTATTAAAACATTATTGTGTCATTCAAACCAAAAAAAAAAACGTACGTCAATTTCTCAGACAATATGAAATACATACTGTCTTAATGAATTTCATTCATTCGTTAATTTTTCCATCTTCTTTTTTTCCTTCTTAGCGCCTTTCCCAGAAATTAAATGATCATTAAAAATAGACGAGAATGTAGGTTTGGGCGATATTATCATTTTATGGTGAGAAAAAGGTGGGGGGGTTATACGGACAGTATATGTGTGTATTATTTTTATGGCAATGACAATGACCTTTAGTCGGCTGCGTGAAATACATTTACACGAATATCGGATCGTAAATTATGTTTTAATTAGAAAGTCCATTAACTTACCTATTAACTTTTTGGTGCGCCTAGTTGTAAATTTACTTGATTAAATTCGAAAATGTTCAAATGGTGAAGTATTTTTGCAACCATCGTTCTATATTCTGAAAAATGATCCTAACAAAAATATTAAAACATAGAATAAAAAGTACTTACTGAAAATGTTACTTACTGTAGGGTTTTCGTACAACAAAAGCAATTTTTGGCCAAACGATCAATTGTCAAGAGAAAAAATAAATTAATTTTGACGTTAACAAGGGGCCGGATGGCTGGTTTATTAAGTAAATGTACCTATTTAATATTTGAATATAAAAATAATAAATTTCGGTCAAAAGAAAATTAGTTTTACTTTTTTGTGCTCAAGTTGAGGTTACTTAAGACGGTTTACCTCTTTTGTTGAGGATAATGGTGGTAGCTGGTCTCGAATCAAAAACTTTTTGTTACAAAACTGAGCACTGAGTCTTACGACAGATAGGGTTTATTTGTGTTTATGTGGCTTTTATTGGATAGTGAGAATGGGAATGGTAGCGGTGACTGGTCTCGAACTTGGTAATTTTTGGATGCAAGGTCAAATACCTTACCGGTGCGTCAACCAGACGACCCCCACTTCAAATTTATGTATCATTTGTTTATATTTGACTTTCATCGTAGGCCTACAGTATGGAGTAAGTATTTCAAGATGTCAGAGTGATATTTTTCTTTTTTTGGACGTGCAGAGGAGAGAAAAAATATTACGCCTCCAGAGTTTTTCAACTTTTCTTGATATAATTTAATCAAACTTAAAGAATACATTTTATTTCATAATTCCCTCAGTTTATTTGCTATTGAGAGTAAACCACGATGAACAAGCTAATTCAAGTGATATTATCTTTAAAGACGGAGTAATTGATGGAAAATTCTAATAAAAATCTAGAAATTGAAATTCAATTTTCAGATAAATATAGGTAAACCGTACTTATACTAATTCAGTGAAAATATTTTTTGAAATATTTTTCTGAAGAAATAAACAAAAATATACATATTTTCAAAATACAAAAGGAAATGCAAGTAAGTTGAAAATTTTCGAATGATTTATCATTATTTCGGAAAATGATATTTTCGAATTAGAAAATTTTGTCCTCATTCGTAAAGCGAAAGTTTTACCTTCAAAAACAAATTTAATCTAATTTTGAGAGTAAACTACGATGCCACGTATGATAGTGTACCTACAATGCACAAAAATATAATTTCTGTGAATAAGGTATTAATTTTTGTAGGTACCAGTCTAATATTCAGCTACCTACTAATTTATTTTACCGAAATAATTACGATACCTGCCAAACTAATTCTGATAAAATTCGAAACCAAAATGGTAAAATTCCGGCAAAATATTTCTGAACTACTGAGATTTCGAAAAGGGATTGCATTAAGAAAAAATTAATTAAAGTCGGTGGTTTGCTTAAATGTAGAGACTAATGTGAAGAAAACAAATTATCTATATGTATGGCTAATCACCTTAAATATCCTACAATTCTTTTTATTTATCTGTTGTTTATTTATCTGTTGTAAACTTGAAATTTGAGTAGTGCAAAACTTATCATCATTTTTCTTTTGTTAATATGTGATTTCTCCATGATTCTTATGGAGTATAGGTTCCCATAACTAGTGGCCTAAGTATTTAAATTCACTATATTGACATGCTCGTTTCTCTTTCATGGTCACGAAATAAAACCGAGAAATGCTCGGGGTTGAATGAAATAATTTTACTATTAGGGTATTTTAATTGTTAATTGGCGCGACCTTCATAATTATTTGAATTAATAGTGCGTATTTTTCCTGTTGTGTTTTGAAAATAATGTAAATCACGAACTAACCATAGATAGGAACTGTCGTTTAAAATTGTATGAAATAAAAAGTACTTACTGAAAATGTTACTTACTGTAGGGTTTTCGTACAACAAAAGCAATTTTTGGCCAAACGATCAATTGTCAAGAGAAAAAATAAATTAATTTTGACGTTAACAAGGGGCCAGATGGCTGGTTTATTAAGTAAATGTACCTATTTAATATTTGAATATAAAAATAATAAATTTTGGTCAAAAGAAAATTAGTTTAAATTCAATACCTATAACTGTAGGTACTCGTTATGAATACTTACTTCACAGATCTCTGAAGGTGTGGTTCATGATCGTGAAATGCAGTAAAAATCTCATTTAAAAAATAACTAAGCTAATGTGAATATTATATTCATATAATATTACATCACTAGTAGACTTACTGTAAATTTAATGTATTTTAGATGACGAATATAATTAGTGAGAATAGTCATTTCTAAAATATATTCAAAGTAAGTACTTTCACCGTAACTCGCTACTTAAAATTATAATAAAGTATATTTCTCGACTCTGTTTATTTTATGCACAAAAATTACACTCGCTTTTATCATAAATCTTCTAATTATTATCATAAATAGAAGCATAAAAAAAAAACATGTATTGATGGCGACGTGTGCATTTCTCTTTTTTTTTCATCCGTATGAAGACTGATGTGTAGATAAAGTTTAGGGAAAATAATAATCGTGATTTGATAAAAAATGAAAAAAACTTCGCATTTATGAGGTGACCATAGCCAGCATATTTGAAATCAAAAACCAGGAAGGAAAAAACTGGTTTGTGTGTGGCCGACAAATAAATTTGCTTTTTTTTTCGGTATTTAGATTATCTGTGGAGGGAAGAAGGGGAGAACAGACATAATATCAGTTTATTAGATAAATCGTCGTTGAGTAATGTTTGTAACTTTCAAAATTTTATTTAGTCTAATAAAATGGCCACTCAGTTGAGAGTACATTCTTCAAACTTAAACAAATTTTTTGGATGTTTAATTTGTATTAATTCATTTAGATTTTGTATAAAACTTGTTGTAAGTACTTCAAATTATAAAAGCTTATTTTTTAAAAACTCATTTTTAACCTAACTTGTATTATTAAATTTACAACCATGTATTCAAATATAATAAAAATGTACGCAAAATGTAGAGAGCAAAACATGTTAACACAATCATGAATAAAAATAAACTGTGAAGACCAAAAAAGTTATCCTCAATACAAAAATGAAACAATTACAAGAAGTGGGAGATATAAAAGAAATTGATGTCGAACTTCATAGAATATTCGGTGAGAGTATTTAATATTATAACTATATATATATATATATCGTGGAGACGATAAGGGAAAAGAAATGAAAGATCCGTGGACAATGTAATATAACCCAGATGAAGTTCAAAAGATGCAAGATTTTGCAAAATCCAAATGGAAATTATCTTTGTGAGAGTTCAATAACCACGGCTATACGTCAAAAGAAAAGGAAAAGAAAACGAGTGTAAACAAGTAATTATATTGTTTAAAAATTTCTCCACAGTGTTTTATGAATACAAAAATTGGAAGAATAAAAGGGAAAGATTAATTTTTATTTATTATTAACTTGTGGGTGGTGGCCATATACATCACTGGTCTCACTATTTTGCTTTAAAAAAATTCAAAGGGGGATTTATCCCCCAAATCTCCCCAGCTACGCCACTACATACGGTGTGGTTTTAACCGGGGAAAAACTCGAGTTAACTCTAAATTTGAGAATGTACATGAGTTAACCTATTAAAATTGGCGAGGTGTCCTCAGATTAAAGTTAACTCACTATTATATACCAGACCTTTACTAATAATTATGTAAATATTGAATAAATTCCTCCGTTTATACTTTATTGGAAACAATTTTTTAAGACAGGCCTACCAGACCTATATAAAGAGACATTATTCGCATAGTATTTCAGCATATTCAGTAACCTATTCCCTTTTAAACTAGTAAAGGATAAATTGTTAATTCTAATTATAGAAAGCTAGTCAGATATGGTATAAAAAAAGTGCTGATTCTGTGACATTTATGAGTAGGCTGTAGGCAAATTGTTTTCTGATGTAACTTGTTCAGTATCAAGCTACCATATAAGTTTTGTCAAATTTAAAAAACACCGTTAATAATAAAATGTACCATTGAAAATATCTAAATCCATACTTACTTGTCCGTACTCATATCTTTTTCATTCTTTTTACTACCCACGGCTCGCTCATCTTCTTTTCCTTCTTCTTTGAACATCTTTCTTTTCTCTCACACTTGTAACCACGGTTGATCATCTCTTTCTCATGTTGAACTTTTTCTTTTCACAAATTTCATGAATCTTTTTGATCTTCACAATCTTCACCTGTCATCATTTTTCATGTTTCATCTCATACTGTCCATGGATCGTCATCTCATTTCATTTATTTTCTTATACCATGGTGAATACTATTTTTCTATTATTAATAATTCTCCCGGACATTCTATTCATTTCTATGTACTTTTTTTTTTTTTTTTCTCCTAATTTTAATCTTTCAAAAATAAATTTTGTCCTTTGACACAGTTCTGTTTTGGTCGCAATTGTGACGTTATGTACTATTTTCATACTTTGTTTTTATATGTCATTTTCCTTTTTATTTGAATACTTGGCTGAATATATTAAAATATGTTAGTTTTTTCAGAGCCAATAGGCGATATTTGGTGGTGTAGTTCTTGGTTTTGACTCAAGTTTTAATGGCAAAATGTAAGTAAAATTATAGAGATTTCTGAGGTACATTTTGGTGTATTAATTTAGCCAGATTCCCATGTTGACATCAAGTCCACAAATTCTGGTAGACTGAGCGGGTTGGGGGGTGATAGTTTTTAAATCACCTCTCTGTGTAAGTGGTTTTGATTTGAAGTTCTTTGCCGTGGTTCATGGTCTGTTATAAAAAATAATGTCAGAACTGTAGGGTGGGATGTAAAAATGATCCCCCAGGCATACCACAGTTTTAAATATTTTTAGGAGAGCAATTCAATAGATTGAGATTTAGGTTTCTTTTTGAAACGATTCATGGCAGTTACTTGAAGAATGCTAACAGAAAAAAAAGGAAAATTATTTTATTTTTATTAGAGTTTAAAACTATTTTTCTTTTTGCTATGTACAATTACTAATTAGTGATGTCGAAAATCAAAGATGCAAGGAAAACTCAGCAAATGAAAATATTAAAATCAGATCCACACAATATTATTGCTAATTCTGATTAAGAACTAAAACCATTTTAGAAATTTTGTGCTTTGATTTCACTTTTATTTGTACAGGAATGATTTTTAAAATTATTCAACTGAAATGAAAATAAAATTTTTGATGAAAGGTACCTACTATTTGGCTTCATTGTTGTCATTTGAGCTCTTAGAAAAGCCATTACTAGAGTTTTGCTTAAACTAAAAATTTGTTTCTTCGCATATATTACTGCAATGCCCATTTTTAGCGTCGCATAATATGGGCCACTTCATTTTACTCATCTCTTGCTACGAAGTGATAAGCATGCAAATAGTTTGGTGCATCGGAATAAGTTTTAGTTGATTTAATGACTTTTAATGTCTGTGTTCACGATTTTCAAATATTCTTCAATACCTATACATACTTGAAAAAAGATTTTTGGTGTCTATATTGAAGAAAACTATGACTTAAATTTAAAAAACTGTGGAAAAAATAAGCAAACAGTTTTGTCTCCGAAATTTGAAGGGGGTAGATGCTCCTGCCTCTATTCTTTCAATGTTTTGCCTATGCCTTTATAACACGAACTAATGAGAAATCACTTGTAGAGAGAAAGTGTTAGAAAACCAATATCTGAATTTGACTATGTGCTATACTGTACAGGCCTAGCGTACTTGTCTTCGTATATTGGATACATTATAGTTATCTCGCAATTTCAAACATATGGGCCTGAAAAATACAAACAAAATTAACCTAATTTATGAAAAAAAACTGCATTACCCGCCCTCCGGGTAAGGTAAGATAACTTACCATTATTTTGGAGAAATGGTCCAAAATTAGGTACCAAAATTTTAAAACTATGTAGATCGGTAAACTTCCCAGCGCAATCGATTTTGTACGACTGAGAACTAACATTTAAACAGATCAGCCTAGGTCCAGAACCAAAACTTTTCATTGCTGAAGCTCCCAGTTGTTTGAATTTTCGTTTATCATAATTGACACTGACTGAAATTATTAAGAGGGAATGAGAACTAACCTGGGAAAGGACAGGTTTCAAGTTGAAACATCCGAACTTAATTACTGGTCTCAGAATTGAGATTTTGAAGCGAAACTGAGCGCACACCATCTACAGATAAGAACCTACATGAGGTTGAAATTTTATGAAAATCTCGTGATGCTGCCATAAAAAATAAACATCTTCAATTAATAATGTAGACAGATGAGACACATTCACTTTATATTTCAAATTTCAAATAATTATAAAGTCTATTTCGTATACGTAATCTTGTCGAAATTTAGTTTAAAATCTGTGGAATAGAGAAACTGCGCAAAAATGTTACCTTTGAAAGTGTAAAGAGATTGCGTTGCAGTCTCTTTTCCAGATCCGATTACTGACACTAAATTAAAAAAAAAAGGATAATTCATGACCGGAGAGCGGCTTTTTAAAGAAAACTATAAACTATCCCATGAATACCTCGGCTGCAACTACAGAATGAAAGATCACTACGCAAACTATAAATGTTGTACGATTCGTGTATTATTTAAACGATTTGTTAGTTTAAATTTATACGCACCGTTACGGTGGATTTGTACCGTATGTTTCTCCATATTTGCATTACAATGAAGCATACCTACAGAAGTAAATAATATATTAAGTTAATGGAATAAAATGTTCGCATTTGTAATTTACATAAAATAATACACATGTCATATATGCGCTTCAGAATAAACCGAGTTTTTGATAAGCTTTTTTTTTTTTTTTTTTTTCTACGCCTTACTTGAGCCATTTAAAAACCTTTAAAATTTGAGACGTTCTGTTTTTTCATGCGGGGTACTTGTAGATTCGTATCTACAGCTCTATAGATACAACTATTGCTCTTGCTTATCTTAATAATGAGAAATATAAGATGGACGTTGAGCAAAATAATGAACTAAACCTTGTACTCATTCGTTGACGCAGTTAACTTGTTTACATTCTTAGGTTTTGATATATGACTACCTAGCTTTTTTTTCTTTAAATATTATTATGAGACTATTCTGGACAGTTCCGTTGTAACTTTCAAATTTTAATAAAACAGAGCCTATACATAAAAGAGGATGAATTAGTCCTGGTTAAATTGGAAACTTGCATAAATTTAACCTATCCTACCAAAACTAAACTTGTGAATTCATTAGCACTACAACCTGATTCACAATTGGCTAGTTTTCTAGCTACTAGACAACTACTTAGGGCACTATTATGTTAACAGTCAAAGTGACTCCGCCATTTTAGTCATTTAAAGTCAACTTTTACTTGGCGAGTAGTCTTATGAGAATCTCATTAGAATCTTATATGGCGAACTGCCAAGTTTATTTTAAATGGTTGAAGGCGTAGTGAACTCAACTTTTAATAGAAAAGTATTCCGACTAGCTGGCTAGTAGCATAAAAACTAGCCAAGTGTGAACCAGGCTTACGAATGATGTGGATTTGGACCTCTGTTATCTGTAACAGGAATGCACAATTATCAAGCTATGAAGGCTGATGTGTACACAAAATGGCCAATTCTAAAGCGCTGTGCAAAAACAACTTTACCACACCGTTGTATTATACAATTACCTGAAACAGGTTTCACACCACGCGCCTCGAGAGACAAGTCGGAATATTGAACGAACACGTTTAATAAAAGAATATAAAAGTAAATCACAAAAGGAAAATACAACCTCGAAAGGTAGTGGTACACACGAATGTATAAAACCGGCATCAAAACGAGTTGAGCGCAACAAGTCGTCGAGATAATAACGGGTAGAAAAAGCAGGGCAGAAAGCCGTGAAGAAAATGAGAGATGGACGGTTGCCAAAGATACAACAACTCCAGAAGAGGTGTTGAGTGCAGCCATAGAGGGCAGCACCTAACACCCCCCCAAGCGTGCATCCCTTATATCGAATACTTATATTTAAATTAATCTAAAGAAAATAAGAAAATAATCTGTAAATCATAGGTGTAAATGATAGTGTACTATAAGTAAAAAGGATATAAAATAACCAAAACAATAAAGAAAAAAAAAGAAAAAAATTAAACAGGATGTATTAATACTGTTTAGTTCTCGAACTTCTTATCATCTTTGTCTTCGATGTTGTCGCGAGTTGTTGTTTGGTGTTTCTTATCTAACGGAAATATGATGAAATTTATTAGTCTTTTAAAGATGGCGTAAGGCAGTGGTTTTGTTAGTATGTCCCCTATTTGATCGTTAGTGGATACGTTTACTATTTCTAGAATATTTTCTGCGATGAGATCTTTTACTCTTAGGTGTTTTGTTTCTAAGTACTTTAATTTTCCGTGGTGTAATTGGTTAGTTAATAGTTTTCGAGTAGATTGGTTGTCTTCAAAGATTTTTATTTGTTTGATTGTCTCCGGGGTGATTTCTTTCATGAGTTTGCGAAAGAAGAGTATGTGATTTGTGGATTCAGAAACTGCAAGAAATTCAGCTTCTGTAGTGGTTTGTGCTGTTATGGTTTGTCTATGGCAGGACCAGGAGATCGGGTCTCCACAGTGAAAAATGATGTATCCTGTAGTTGATTTTTGCGAAGGGTCATCTGCAAAGTCAGCATCAACATATGCACGTAGATCGTTCTCAGGGCTTTTGTATTTTAGTCCGTGTAAGTATCTAAATAAATGTTCTAGTAGTTTTTTGTGTTTTTGTGTTGGATTTGATTGATTTCTAGCTAGATAGTTCACCGCGAAGGATATGTCAGGTCTAGTATTATTTGCAATATATAGTAGTGAGCCTATTGCTCGTCTATAAGGAAAGGATGGTGGAAGAGGTAAGCCTTTTTCTGGGAAGTTTTGAAAGGCTGGCATAGGTACATTTTTTGGGCCATATTGTTCATTGTATCCCTAGTTTTTCAATATTAAGTTTATGTAGTTTGTTTGGTGTAAAGTTAGTTCCCCTTTATCGTGGTTTCTTTCTATTTGGAAGTTTACAAAGTTTTTCGGTGTTCCTAGGTCTTTAATATCTACTTCTTGTTTCAGGTTTTGTACAGTTTGTTCAATTTCTTGACCATTTGATCCAGTAATTAATATATCTTCCACGTACATGGCTACAATAGTGATTGATTTATTCTTGTTTTTAAAGAATAGAGCGGAATCATGTGTGCATCTTGTAAAACCAATTTTCGCAAATATTTTTGATATTTTATTATACCAGATTTGTGGTGCAGAGGCTAGTCCGTAAGCACATTTATTCAGTTTTAGAACAAATTTTGAAGAATCTATGTTAAGACTGGTTGGGGGTAAAGTGTAAAAGTCATAGTCTATTTCACTGTGAAGAAAGGCAGTTATTACGTCAAGTTGTCTTAAGGACCAGTTGTGTTTATTAGCTAACGATAATACCCATCTTACTGTGTTGGTGGAAACAACCGGGGCATAGGTGCGGTTGGTGGAATAGATGTTATTGTCTAGTGCTCCTACAATAACTGTTCTTGCCTTATATGTTCCATCCCCTTTTTTTGTAAATATCCATTTCCATGGAATGGGTTTTTGTCCTTTTGTTTCGTTTCTAGGGACTATTTTCCAAAGTTTGTATTGTTCCATGGATTTGAATTCTTTTTCTGTTGCAGTTTTCCATTTGTCGCTGTCGTGGGAAGTAAGTGCTTATTTGTAAGTTTTTGGTAAGTTTTCATCTGAAATGTCATTTTGGTCATTTTTATTTAAGGGGTCAAGTATTCTTATGCAATTTATGGAAGCTACTGTGTTTTGGTCAACTGAGGTCGTTTCTGTGTTTATTTCTTCTGAGATTGTATCTGTGTTGAAGGTGAATTCTATTTCGTCTGTTGTATTGTTCGTATTTGTGTAAGTTTGATTTTTGTGTATTATGACATTACAGGATTGGATTGTTTTTTGTGTATTTGGATCATATAATTTGTAGCCGGTTTTTGTGAAACCACAGATATACATTGATAAAGCGTTTGGTCCAAATTTATCACCAACCTTTTTGTTGTTGTTAAGTACATAGGCTAGACTGCCAAATCTTACTATATTGCTTAGGTCAGATTATTCATTGTTCCATAGTTCGTAGGAAGTGGTGAACTCGATCGCAGAGTGTGGAGTTCTATTGTATAAGTATCTCACGATCTCAATGGCCATACCCCAAAAATTTTTGGGAAAACCACTATCTAACAGGAGTGATTGTGTTTTTTCTTCCGAAGTTCTATTTAGTCTTTCGATTTTACCGTTGTGTTGGCTCGTGTGGGGTTCTGATACTTCTCTTTGTATTCCTAAGTCTGAGAGTAATTTGTCTACTTTTGAATTGACAAATTCAGTTCCTCCATCACACCTGAAAATTCTACATTAGGTAGTATTATTGAATTTTGTTTTTAGTTCGTAAAAGAATGTTTTAAGCATGCCAAACATATCCGATTTTTTATTCATAACGTATATTTTTACATACCTTGAGAAGTCGTCTATAATAGTGAGTATGTATTTGTTTTGTTTAAATGCCGTAGGTGGATCTATGGGGCCTATTAAGTCAGCATGAATTATTTCTGCGGGTCTAGTAGCTCTTTGTCTGTCTTTGTCAAAAGTTTTCTTAATCAGTTTAGATTGTGCACATATTTTGCAGTTTGATTTGTTTTCTTGGCAGATGAGTTTGGTTGGGTGTATTTTTTGTTACGGTTGTTAATTTTTGTATAGCACCTTGATGGGAATGACCTAGTCTGACATGCCAAAGTTTGCCAAGTTCTGCGAGTTTTCTTTTGGTTTCTGGGTTAATTAAATGTTTTGTTTCTCTTGTTTTCAGTTTGCCGGATTTGGTTCTAAAGATTGTTGTTGGTTTAATTTCGTTATGTTCATTTATGGTTCGTAAGTAGTATTCACTTAGGGTTGGGGAAGTATTTTTAATAGTATTAGTATTATTTATGCTACTTACTGATTCATTTGTCTGTTGTTTTTCTATGGAAGCTTTTATTTTGTACAAGTCGCAGAATGTTCTTATTTTTATTGTTTGGTTTTTATTTATTTCCGCGGCGGAGGGATTGTTGGAAAGCCTGTCAATAAATATTAAATCATTAGTTAGGGATATTTTTAGGCTATCGTCTCTACATAATGTTTTTACACTTATGTTATTATTAATCTCTGGGGCAAATAGAACATTTTTTAAGTTTATTCTTGGTTTTATTCGTGGATCTATGTTATTTTCAATAATTAAATTTATATTCCCTTCGCCTAGGGCTCTCACTAATTTACCAGTAACATCCGTTAAATTTTTTGGGTAGTCAAAATATTTTATGTTTTGAAAAAGATCTAGATTGTTACTGCCGTGTCTAGTTGCGCCAGAGTCGATAAGCCAGTCAGAATTATTATTTTTGTTAAGGTTATTATTATTATGTATAATTTGATACCACTTACCCTTTCCTCTTGGATTTCCACTGTCATCACCGTAGTATGGGCAGTTTCTGCTAATGTGTCCGATCAAAGTGCATCTGTAACAGTACTTTTGACCTTGGGGAAGGGGGCAGTCTCTTGTTCTGTGAGAAGTTACTCCATAGTTGAAGCACATGTCGGTTTGCACTGGTCTATTTTGCGGGTTCTGGTTTGTTTGTTGGTTTGCAGGGGGGTTTGAAGGTGATTTGCGAGGTAAGTTTTTAGGAATTTCCATACGATTATCTGTAGTTCAATTGTCTGAGTTTGCGTTATTGCTGATTGTTCTTCTTTGATTATTTCTTGTTTCAATCATGGGTCTGGAATTATCGCGATTTGTATTGAATCTGTTTCGCAATCTTTCAGCTTCGGCAGTGGAAGAGAGTATCGCACATTTGGCAGGAAAGTGTTGTCGCAGTTTTTGAATCAGTCACGAAATATAGAAAAAGTCATTAAACATATCCTCTGATCCTACAGTTTGTTCTTTTATATCGTGGTGCTTTCCTTCATATATCGCGATAAATTTGGAAACCGGTCTAGAGGGATTGTACTCAAGACCTTCTAGCGACTGGTGTAGTTATAGATAATTGTCCGGAGTAACTTGACCAAACCGTTTTTGTAAGATAGTGTACATTTGAAAAGCCTACCAACATCTATCTACGTGTATTTGTACCGACTGATTTATAGAGTTACGTATAAGTGTTTGAGTAATAGCGTCAAATTGTCTCGCAATCTGTGGAGGGATGCCAATGTCATTCGCAAATTCTGATTGTATCCAGGGGAACAAGTTTACAGATTCCAGGTCCGTTTTAATATGTTGATTCCACCTGCTATAGTCAAAGCGACTACTCAGTTGTTCAAACACTTCATATCTTTTTGGTTGGAAGCCAGGTTTAGGCAAGTGTTTAATGAAATCATTGACTTCGCGATCATGTAAGGTCTTCCAATCATTCGCGGTCTTTGATTTGAGGGCAATTCTCTTAAAGGCATCCTTAATTGCTTCTGTCACTAATTCGCGGGTGATTCGTTGTTGAATTTCGGGTAGGGTTGTATCATCAATCTCTGCAAATTGAGCGGTGGGATTCTTACGATTTATGTTTTCCCTTAGTTGACGTATATTTTCCTGAACAAAACCCTGTATCTGTTGGGGAGAAATTTTATTTGTTTTTAATTTATTTTTTATTGTTTCGTCAATTAATTTATTTATACCTACTTTTAGTTCTAATTCAACATCCGATTGGGTTTCCATTGTTTCTTGGAAGGGAATGGGGCCGACAGGAGATTCGCGGATGATGTTTGGGTTGGGTTCAAAGATTTCGTTCAATTCTCTTCGCAGTGCATCGTTGTTCACGGTAATTGTGTCACGATACTGTTGAGAAGAAGTAAATTTAGGAAAATTAAACATTGTTTTATTGTTTTCGATGCCCGTGAAAAAATTAGTTTTATTTTTCTAAGGTATGGGTAATTGTAAAGGATCAAATAAATTCAACATTTCTTCTTTGTTTTCCAATGAATAATGATGATTTGTTAGTAAAGAACTTACTCTACGAGTTTCTCTTAGAATTTCTTCTTTTTGTAAATCTGAGAGTGGTTTGATGTCTGGAATGTCGTTATTTGCTTGATCTGAAAAGTTATGGTATCAGGTAATACTATGAGTTGGATGGTTTCGCAGAGAATAATGTTCGGACTGAAACATATTGTTATATAATGAAGTTTCGATTTCATTTTGTGGGTTTTCATTATTGTTTTCATATATTTCAGATTCTGAAGGAACACATTTAGTTTCAACGTTTGGGCTACGAGTAGCTGCTCTTTTAACGCTGCGCAAGACAACTGACTCAGCCTCCAAAGAGGGGGTTGAGGACGAGGAGTTGGTTCTTTTATGAGTTTGATTAGCGTCGTAGGTTCTCATTAAATAGGGACGATTTATGTTTCGAGAACGTAAGGCCAATGTAAACAGATTCTCAGAGTTACTTACTACATTGTTGTCATTTGTGTTATTCCCAGATGATTCGGAGCTAGAAGTATCGGGGATTTGATCGTTTTCCATATTGCGGACTTTTATTAGAAAGATTCGTAATTCTAAAATAAATATAAATTACGATTTTACCAAAATTGTTTGTGGGAAACACGTGTTATTGAGGATTCTTGTCGTATACAGCAATCTGCTGCCACGTTGTGTTATACAATTACCTGAAACAGGTTTCACACCACGCGCCTTGAGAGACAAGTTGGAATATTGAACGAACACGTTTAATAAAAGAATATAAAAGTAAATCACAAAAGGAAAGTATAACCTCGAAAGGTAGTGGTACACACAAATGTATAAAACCGGTGTCAAAACGAGTTGAGCGCAACAAGTCGTCGAGATAATAACGCATAGAAAATGCGGGGCAGAAATCTGTGAAGAAAATGAGAAATGCACATTTGCCAAAGATACAACAACTCCAGAAGAGGTGTTGAATGCAGCCATAGAGGGAGCACCTAACACACACCCACTGCACCACTCTGCACAAGAAATACTTACAGCGTGTAACAATCAGAGAAAGGCAGCTCTAATTTGAGTGTTGTTTGCAGTATTAACTTACTTGGAGCGATTCTACAAAATTTTACGCTGTTTAATTAATTCACTTCCACCCTTTATGCCACCTTTTATTCAGAATAAAGTTGCGTAAGAATGTCGTAGAACTACTGCGAAACGGCGTAACTGGCTAAAATGACGTAAACTGTTAGTTAAATAGCTCTCCTGTGCTCTGGATTGAGTAAACTTCACTTTTGTTGAAGAATAACTTACTTTTTAGATTTCTAGATTGGTACACAATATACTTAGCTGCTATTTTATAACATAGGCGTATGCATGGAACACATGGTTTTCAAGTCACGTTAGTATAGCGTACATAAAAACAAAGTGGCCAATTCTAGAGCACTGTGTAGATAACTTTTCTCATTACTACATATTGCACATGCGCAATTTGATAACATTTATTTCACCACATAGTCACATTATAGTCACATAGGTACTGCATATGTGTATACTTCTCCTACATCGAGTAATCCATCCAATTGTAACAAAAAATATAAGGTGAATTATGTGTGAAAAGGTGTACCTTACCAAATGTGAAGAGGTTGAGCCGGAAGCAATTTCTACAAACTTCACACAAAAAAGAACTATCTGTTTCCAGCACTTGTTGCACAATAAGTTAACATGTACTATTTAAGGGTGGTGTGACGAAATTGGGGAGAGTGTTGATTGTCTTAAATAACGTTGGATGCTCCATAATGAAGTTTAACGTCAATCATTATTGAAACAATATGAATTAACACCAAATCATATCTCAAGGCTCAGAACAATAATATAACCTACATAATAAAATCCATGAATCACATTATGTGTGTATGCAACCATAGAAGCAAAGGTAAGATACAATTTACGAGGTGTGGTTGAATAGGGGTCAAGGTCTTTTTACTTAATTAAAACTATTCAATATTATTATCTGTGGAATACTTTGTTGTGAGAAAGTATTCTCACCAGAAGGTAAATTCATCAGAATTTAAGCGTGTTCAGCCACTTCATACATAAGTATGGGTAAGCCAAAACCAAGGCAAACACTGGCGATTTTAGAGCCGGTTTGGGCAGTTTATATACAGCTTATTCACACACACACAAACACACGTACGTAAGGAAATACGTACGTTGGTGAGAACAGCCTGGTTACATCATCCCCTATCGAGATAAGAGATGGTTGGCTGGTTCGTGTATGGATTGTGACATCATTCTATTGTGTCACAATTCTGTACTCGTATATTACCTGCATGTATTTGCAAGTAATTACAATCGAACGTAATTTGTGTATTTAACGTCACGAGGACAAATATTTTCCTGCCCTTTGGGGCAGCGACTGTCGTCAGGGGGTCCAAGCTCCTATCCCTCATCCGGATGAGTCCCCACATTATCTTTGTTTAATTTACATATAGAAACTTTCAGCGACTCTTTGGGCCGCATTAACCCTGAGAATGTTGGTGGTTGTTAATCTCGAACCAGGAACCTCATGGATGCAAGGCTAAGTAGTTAATCGCTGCGTCAATAGACCATAATATTATTTTTACGTCTTTCGTAGCATCATACACCAAAATTTTTTTCCAGTGGTGACGGGGAGGTAGGACTGAAGAAAGAAAATCTGGTCCCAGGGATCATGGAAGTAGCAGTGTTCCGAAACAACTTTTGAGTAGAAACTTTATTTAAAAATACCAATAAAATAATTTCGGGAGTGAGGTGATTGAAAAACTTTTTTCAGGTATTTTTTGTATTCTAGAACATTTATATTTATAACAATTTTTTGTTTTTCAAAATTTGTTGAGAGTACACTGCATACGCCATGATTTGGTAGATTCCTGCATGTACTTAAGAGTGTTTTAGAAAATAATAATTCAATTTTTTTTAGCAGGTATTCTGACCGAGCCCTCTCAGAACGTTTGAGCCCGGCGAATCATCCTTTTCCTCCTTTCACCGTTCCTGGAGGGAGGAGAGGAACTTCACCAAGTTTCAAAAATGGCTTAATAGCCACGCCATACTCTCAAGATTTCTTCTGATTAACTACAGTTTACCTTATTTTTTCACCGTATTTCTTTGTGACATCAAATTTGAATTAACACAAAATAAAAGAAAGGTAAATTGAAAAAGTGCATTTAAAATATAGTTTTCGGTAAATAGTCACGATTTCTAGCACAATAGGAAAGTCATATTTTTATAAACATATAAATGGCAAATGCGAGCAACGTTTGCTCATTAGTTTTCTGGTATTTTTCTAATTCTGTAGTTGGGTTGAAAATAAAAATAACCTCCATAGGTAAATAACGATTAGCTCGAGGAGAATTTTTAAATGTGCACAATCTCTCATTCCTCCAAGTTTGATGAAGTACTTACGATTGTGAGAATGAAAAATTTACCATGCCATATTTATCAATTCGACCAAAATTTTTTAAAATTAGATAGTCACCTACCCATGTATAAATACTTTTCCGAAATTTGACAAATGAAGTTGAAAAATAAAAAATACACAAACAAATGAAGATATAATCTGTTCAGACAAATACGTAGATGTGACGACGACCTGTCCGGAATTCCACAACGATTTCTCCAGATTGGTTTTTAATTCTCACCCTCACGTAAATTTCGTAGTGAACTCGGACCACGCACGCACATTATATGCGCAATGATTACGGTGTATTTGCACAAAAAATTCTCATATAATGACAATCCCAACCGACATTAGTATTCCACATATAAGCCTAAGAAGAACAATGATAAAATCGTTTTTTTAAAAAGAAAAAAAAAGTTACCAATCTTTCAACTTGAGAATCGGTAAGTACATTAATTGTCTTTGTCGAGTCACTGACACTCGACTGGATTGCGGCAGGACCATACAATGCTCGTCTCTATTGTTTTATCCGTTGCGAATAATCAAAATCTATCGTTCGTCGAATTGAAAAATTACTCTTCATTGTAGGCAGAAGAAATGTATCGTGCTCTCCAATCGCTTGTATAAAACAAAAGAAAAAATGTACTGAACGAAAAAGATATTACTGAGGACTTTGAAAAACCGATGAAATCGATCGTATCGACATCAAACGGTGATTTAAAAGTGGTCTGATATTTATCGCCTTGAAAATTCTGAAATATTTAAAATTCAAAAATTCCATTTCGAATAAATAATACGAAAGAGAAAAAAAACCAGAAACATCAAACGTAAACAGCCACAGTCCAACGTTTTGCAACTTTGTTACCTACCATAAAAATCTTATTTAGTCGAGAAATTCAAAGAAAATGCTTTCTATTTTCCAGTTTATAAGCACTTTACGCGATGGCTCTTAATTTTTTAGGGTGACAGCGTCGTTGTTTAGGCTCTTCTTCATTTTTGCACAGTCTCCCACAATGTGCCAAATTAATCTGAGAGGGTTTTCTTAAAAAACAAAAAACAAAAACAAAAAAAAACAAAAAGAAAACAATTATCAGTCAGATCAAAATATCTTAAAATATTCTTTTCTCTCAACGCTTTATTCGGATTTTCTCAAAGCTAAATAGTTGAAGAATGAAGGCCTATACCCTCTCCTCCTAGCAACACAAGATACTTAAAAGGAAATACGAATAAAAAATACTATACTCCTCAAAACGAATTAAAATTAAATTTTGTAATTTCAAATTAAAATACGTAATAATTTGTATAATCAGTTCAGTGTTTGAGCTAAAATTTCGTTGATCTTAAGTGGTATTCATATTTTCAAATCTCTTTCCAAGGTTCAATTTGAACTGGTGACCCTATTTACGTAAGCTTACATCATTATTTTGGAAAATTTGTAGGAAAAATAAGTTTTATTAGGGTATACGTTGATATTCAAATTTTATAAATTAGGTTTTAAACTTTTGACGCAATATTTTAAAGGAAATGAGATTATTTATTGGAGGACTTATTTTTCAGTCTATTCAACTTTAAGAATACATCATGTGAGGCTTATTATTTTTAGTGAGTTCAATTTTTTGGTAACTGAGTTCGACTTTTTTATTGAATAACCTATCATTTTTATAACATATGTGACATTATTGCTTACAGCTGATTTATTTAAATAATGAACAAAGTTACGTTGGTCTATTTTGAGCTTTGAGATATAAATTCATTTTCTGAAGAAAATTGGACAAAAGTTTACTCTTCATTGCATTGGTATCATTTATATTGTACTAATGAATCTAACGACAAATTTTCTTTATCTGGTGAACCTATGGCCTTTTTAAGATCGTAAAGATGAGCCCTTTAGGTTAGCAGCCTCTGACCAATAAAAAAAAACACGGACATTTTATTTTTTCTTTCTCTACAATATTAGCCCTACTAAATATTGGGACATAACTGAAATTTGATGTTGGATAAATTTTTTTATCCAAAAGAGTATAGATACCTATCTAAATGGTAGCTGCTAAAAAGTCATGTATGTTTTTATAAATTAATTAGATTAGTAAATTAACTTAAGCGTTTCCACGCTAAAGTTTTTAAAATTTTAAAATGTCAAAGTTAGATTTTTAATGTTTGAATAATTCAAAAGATGTTAGCTATAGGCTATAATAAGACTTATACATATTTAATTTTGTTTATTTTAAGGGGCATAGTTCAGTTTAGAATGAAGATTAAATATCAATTTTGCAAAACCCACCCGAAAAGTATCTTTTTTCGTCCACCTTGACTAAACCAAAAATAGGTAATTTTAAAACCAAGCGAAAAAATACGATTTTTTGTATATACTCTTGCAAGTTGACTTTCTTGTAGGAATCGATTACTCTCTTGCACGGTTCAATTTTTTTTCGCAGGTTTCAATTATATTTTATTTGTAAAAAAAATTTAAATAAATTAAGCATTAATTTAATCTATGCGATTTCATTCTAGTAAAATTTGTTTGTTTCCAGTTTGTAACTATTTTTACTGTTGTAGGGAGGGGAAGTTGGGAACGGATGTCGTAATGTTTTGGTTAAAAAAAGTAAAATTTCGTAGGTATTCAGTTCTAAAAAGTATAATTTTTTTCTTATGATTTTTTTTTTTGGGGAGGGGTCGTTACAAAAAGCATTGTGTGACACGCGTGCGAAGAAGATAATTGCTACTTTTCGCATTTATATCACAAAACTATTTTGCAATAATAGTGAAATTTCAAAGAGTATCAAGACTTCTTATTATTAACTCTTTAACATCCTTTAAATAAGTAAATATCCAACCTACCACCAAGATCCATGTTGTATAATGCTATTCTTCAATTTAAAGAAAAGGCTACAGATAGTTTTTTGTTAATGGTATTTATCGTTCTTTCAGATCCTAACTGTTTTCATTACTCTGAAGTGGAGAAAGAATGTCACATTTGTTTGGGAGAAATACTTATCTGAATAGGAAAACTACATTTATTTAAATTTTTCCATTCCTTTCAATAAAAAAAAAAATATATATATATGAAAAGTCTGAAGGAGATACTATATTCTCTAATGTTTGTAAAATCGATAAACTAGTTGGCGAACCTCCTCAAATTTATTGTTATTCGTTGAAAACACGAAAATGCGTCATGTTATAAAACACAAAAACACTTAAAAAAATTTTTGGTTGCTCCGTTCGCGAAACTGTTTTCTAGATTTACAACCCCACTCCCAGACAAGTTCTGCATTTATAGCACCGAATGCCAATACAAAAATTTCGACAATTTCCGTTGATATCTGTCTCAAAAACCGGAATTTTCACCGAGTACAACCCACCCTTCCAAAAAATCTTTGAGTATACCTACGTTTTAACTGATATTTCCTGATTTACGAATAAAATAAAACAACAACTGATTATTTTTCTAACTAGGTAAAAAGGTGCATAGGACTATGTAGTATGAACGTCAGTTGTGGTCAGTCAGTCCAACAACAACAATAATCACAACGACGATGGATGAACGAAAAATGTCGTTTTCGTAAGTCGTAATAAGTCGGTACTGTCGACTGTCGAAAATGTCGCTGGTGAGCCTAAAGTTGTATCCGTGCCCCCACCCCACCGATTTATAAAATGCAGGTAGGCCTATGTCACAAAAATAGAACAAATACAAACTTAATTTAAAATTTTAGATTAACGCCATACCTCACGTAACTCATTAAACCAGGAAGAAAAACTATTATGTAGTAACTTCGAAAATTTTAAGGTTGCGACTTATTTTAGAACTTTTTTCAAGATATTTATTTATATCAAAGCATATTTTAAGAAATTTTTACGAAGCCGGCGACACTAGTGCCGCCTAGTTTCAACTTATTTTATGCTGTGTTTCATATTCGTCATAATATTTCAAAATATTTAACTCGAAAAATATTTGCGATCGTCTCCATAATTTTTCTTTTGGTTGTGATTAATCGAAGGATGACAATCGGTTTCCCAACATTGTTGCTAGCATCTCTAGTTGACTTTTTTAATTGGCTCAAGTACCTATGTGTGAATGTAAAATTAAGTATGCGTCTACGCGCGTAAACAATGTAAAATAAAATCGAAAGTAAGTAACTACACGAGTGTACATGCGATTGTATTCAGTAAATGTTTCTGTCTTCCTGTTTATCCTGCATTAACACATGCAAATGGAACTAGCATATATGATACT
The DNA here is from genome assembly GCA_011428145.1 of Ericerus pela. Lineage (NCBI taxonomy): Eukaryota > Metazoa > Arthropoda > Insecta > Hemiptera > Coccidae > Ericerus > Ericerus pela. The sequence goes on from WOFM01000613.1 coordinate 477,995, forward strand.
GCGTTGTTTTTTTTTTGTTTTGCCTTTGTTAACGAGAAAAATCCGTGATGTACGATTGTACCTCGTAATATAAGCACAATTAAAAATCTTAAATACTGACCTAGATAATTATAACACGTGTAAAATAGGTACCTGGCTAATTAAAGAGAAGGAAAAGTTGATTTGTTTTTCACTTGTCGATGCTGTTACCGTAATTTTGCCTCCAAAAGTATTATTTTATCTAACAGAGTACAGTATTGAGCCACTTATAATAATCAAGCGTTTTGGGTATTTTTGGCAGTGCAAAATATTTTTAAACAGTTTTGTGTTTGTTGTAGTTTACAAACGCCCGAGGCGTCGCTTCATGGCGTTTTGGCATGTGCCGGCCTTAGATTTTCGCTTCAATATAGGCAACACTGTAGAATTCGTTGTTTACGAACATTTTTTTGTGTCTATGTGTGAAAATATTGGCGAAATAATTTAGGGAAATAATATTGTGAAATAATTTTGACCAACGAATTAATTTCGGCTAGTGATTAAATACATGTTCATACGATTCGTAAGCTCCAAGGGAAGGGCCGAAAAATACAATTATTTGTGTATGAAATAACCGTCGACTAATTAATTTTCTTATATTAATTTATTACAAAAAAAAAGGCCTCAGTATCAGTGACTGCCACAGACTGTTACATTTAATGTGATAACATTTTCATCTTCAATATCAATGTTTTACCATCAACTATGATACTGTGTTAACAAATACATGGATTTCCTCATAACTGTTTTATCAATGTTGAATGAAATATCGATATTTCGATGTTTCATAAGAAAGTGTTGAGACCACCAATCCTTCTCCCCTCTCACTCCTACGAACACACGAACATATATCGAATACATTTATTTATATCTATTCGCGGCTACACTGATATACCACTTCCGCCGCTCACTCGTTCATTTCCGTTACCGTTCGTTCATTACTCTAAAAATGTACTTTACTTAAATTATGTAACTTATGAAATAAACATTCGCTTCTTGGACGTAACTTCACTCAAATCTTTCATTTCTGTTACAACTCCGGTCCTCAACCTCTATATGGTAGCATCGCTCGGTAACAGTCTTCGTACCTGTAACAGATTTTAAAAAAATACTAATTTAAAATTTTTTATACTTTTGTGAATTCTCTTTGTGTTTTAAGTCAAATTTTTGAAAAAATCTTTCGTGAATAATTGTGTTTTTAATATTTTCGTAATTTTATTTTGAGTTGGGTAACTTAGTTCCAACCTAATTATTTTTCTTTCTCGAGTCATAAAATTTTGTTCTCGAAAAATTTAATTCCACCTTGAATGCTGTAAACGTTCAATGAGTTTTGTCGTTTGCTGAAAAGGATTTGCCCCGTTTGTGTATAATCCAGCCAAGTGTATCGAAAATTCCAGGACTCGTCGATTGCTAAGTTGTTCAGGAACCCTGCTTGTGTTGCCTGAAAACTAGTAAATTCATTAGTGTCTGCCCTGCTTGTGTATGAACTAATTCGTCGAAGTCATCAATTGGAAGTAAATCGCCTTGAGCAGTCACAAATTGATCTGAAACCAACGTAAAAGCTTCAATTCAACAACGTCAAAATTGGTATTCATTGTCTTAATTCAACTTCACCTTTGGTATCATCTTTAAAAACTCAAAAAAACTTAACTTAAACTCTCATCGAAGTACGTTCAAAACAACCGAAGCGCAATTCAAACAGCAGTCCCAGAGCACCAACTTCATCAATTCCAGAAAACGAACCTGAAAACAAAAAATCGACGGTTAAAAAGGGTATAACTTAAAAATTTTCTGCTGAAAAAAGGTAATAAAAAACATATTTTTCATAATTTTTCGTATTTTTTCGCATATTTTTCGTGTTCAATTTCGTGTTTTTCGTGAAACTTAACTCTTTCGATTCAAAATTTAACCTGTATATTTGAAAATACCGTTAATTTCAAATAATTTTGGCCTTTTCAAAATTCTTCTAAGTACAAATTTTGGCAAGTCGTGTGCAAATTTTTGCAGCCACTTTTGTCTTGGAGTGTACAACTCGTGACGTATGCACGGCTCGTTTCGTTCATTCGTTCGAACTTGTACATTAACCTTTTGTTAAGTGCAACGAACCTACAAACGCTTATCTTCGCCCATTCATTAAATACGTTGGCGCGGTTTTTCAATTTCAAACCACCATTTTGTTGCAACTTGAAAATTTTTGCCATTGCACAATTTTGTCGAAAATATTTAACGATTTTTTTTGATTTTTTTTTTCTCTTCTTCTTATACGAACACTTAAATAAAATTAATTTTTTTTTGCTTTTTTTTCTCTCGAGCAACTTTATTTAATTATTCGAAAATATTATACATATTTCAAAATTTTTTTTCTCTACTGTGAATTTTTTTTTTATTCTTACGAGTTACCAGTAGAATTAATTTTGCGAAATACTTGGTGAAATTTTTCCTTTTAAATCACCTGCATTTTTTTTTATTTCTTTTTTCTACAAATTTATTTCGAATTATTTTGTGGGTATATAATTTCAAACAAAATTTCCCCTGTTTTCAATATTTTTTATTCCTTTTTAATTCCCTTGATCTGAAGGTAGCTAATTTCATTTTCACCCTCACACTTTCATCTTTCTATTGATTTTAATTAATCACCTTATCGAATATTGAATTCTCATACGAATTATTTTGGGTTAAAAAGTCTTGTTATTTTATTTTTATTTTTTTTTTTATTGGGAAGCGTCCAGTCTCATCTTTAACGTGTGTGATCTCTTGCCCGCAGTGGACCTACTCGAGACACACACAAGGACAACTTAAATACTATCGTTACATCTTCAAATTGTTTCGTTAACACAGGTACGGCAATCCTAGTCTTGCGGCATTTGCTGGAGATTGACATCCGTTTGTTTTATTTTTTTTAATTTTTTTTTAAATTCAGTCAATTCATTAATTATGAATACTGAAAACAATGATAGGATCTCAAATGTTTTCCGTGGAAATGGCTATGAGGGATGGCGTGCAACTGTCATCAGCACCCTTATAGGTAAAGGCTGCCATTCCACAATTTTTCCTACTGCTCGCGAAACTAGTTACATTTACACATCATCCGAGGAACGCCTAACATCCAAATGGCTTAAATTTTTCCAAACTCAGGAACGGGCCAAAGCCCACATATTCGAAAGACTTGACAAAAGAATCCTTCATCATGTCAAAACTTGCGATGTAGTTTCTCAAATTTTTGAAATCCTAGATGCTCGATACAGAAACCAAACTGCTACTAACATCATGGTATTAAAGTCAAAATTTCAGTCCCTTCGCTTCAATCCAAGGAGAGGTACCATCCGTAGATTCTTGGAATATTTTTCATCCATTGTGGAAGAACTACGTGATGCTAATTACCCCCTATCGGAAGCCGATGAAATTGATCAATTAATGATGTCATTGCCCGAAAAATTTGATACTGTTTTCTCAGAATTCCGCCAATTAGAAGTAGAAAAACGAACTACTGTCAGACTCACAAAAATGATATTAGAAAAATGTGATCGAATTGAATATTCTAATAAAACCTTTCCCGGGTTTGATCAGCCCAAATCATCCTATCAACCAATGAATAATAATAGAAGAAACTTTAGAAATTTTCGTAATAATAATAATAACTCAAATCCCTCTAAATCAAATTATAATACAACGAGTTATTTAAACGATCACAAAAACAATCAAAATAAACAGAATAGTTATTCTCCTAAAGATAATGTGTCCCAAATGGATACTACGTGCTTTAGATGTAATAAAAAAGGACACATGTCAAGGACATGCCCTAATGAGACATCTACTGCCAGTAATACTCCACAAACCCAGAATCAGAACAGTAGCTCGAAACCCCAAATTTCGAATAACACGAACTCCCAAAAAAAGTCTGAAGATAAATCCAATTTTCGTGTCAAATACTCTATGATGTTACATTCAAATCTTAATCACTTAAGTTTTGATGACATCGAAGATGAATTCCAATGGCCAAAACCCCCTACAGTATCAAAGTCCCCCCCCCCCCAAAAAAAACCAACTCCATACGATGTTACTAGATAATGGAGCAGATGACCATATGGTCAATGATATTTCAAAATTAAGAAACGTACGCAAAGTTGACAATTCTCGTAGAGCACTTTGCGCAAAAAAAGGCGTATTCGTAAATCCCACACATGTAGGATCAATGTATGTTAACGTCTGCAATTCTAACGCAGAATTTTCCACTATTCACCTAAAAGAGGTATATTATGATCCTGATTTAAGCCTTGATATTTGGTCAGGAGCTAAAATCATGGAGTCTGGCATATTCAAAATCATAACCGACACGGATCACGCAGACATCATAAATAAAAATACTGGTGAAATTACTATAACCGCTCCAAAGAGAGGTTCTATGTATTACATTGATTACGAAATAGTTGATGAAGAAGAGGAAAATAAGGTCTATCAGGAGCTTGTGTGTATGCCTGTACCTAGTACGTCTACAGAACAGGAAGATCATTTAGATGATCCTCAACAAAATTTCGAAGAACTGAATGAGGCTGAAACAAGCAATCCACAAAGAGAGCAGGAAAACATTGACCATCCCCAAAATTTTCAAGATACCGAAGTGGATACGGTCAATCAGGAGATCTATTCCGAATCTGAGGATGAATTAAACGGAGAGAGTGTCGGAATAAATAGAAAGCACAAGAAAAATATAAACAAAACTAAAACTCTTTGGCATAGAAGATTAGGTCATCTAAGTGGCAAAAGCCTAAAAGCACTATCAAAAGTAGTTGTAGGTATGCCCCAAAATTTGGTATTTAAGGACGATGACTTTGCCACTTGCGAAATATGTATAAAAGCAAAATCCACCCGACTTGGTCACCATGGCGTGAGGACTCGACCAACGAGAAGAATGGAAGTAATCTCATCAGACATCATGGGACCCTTTCAAGAGGCATATAACGGAGAAAAATTCATAATAACTTTTATTGATCATTACTCGAAATATACTCTCGCCTTTCCAATATTAAGAAAATCCCAGGCATTTGATAAATTTAAAGAGTATTATTTATCTTTTAACACAAAATTCCCCAATGATCCTATCTCAGTATTAAGAACTGATCAAGCTAAAGAATACTCCGACTCCAAAATGACACAATTTTGCTCCGAAAAAGGAATCACATTAGATGATGGCGTGGCGTACACTCCCGAATTAAACGCAATAGCCGAAAGGCAAAACAGAACCCTGCTTGAAAGAGTTAGAGCCATATTATACGACGCAAAAATTGATTTTAAATTATGGTCAACAATTGTATTAGCCGCCGCCCATATAATTAATAGAAGTCCGACCCGCGTCAATCTAGGAAACATGACACCCTATGAAAAATTATACGGGAGTAAACCCGATATTTCCCATCTTCGAGTCTTTGGTGCTATTGCATATAAACACGTTCCTATTGAACAAAGACAGCAATCAGCAGTCAAAGCCAAGAAGAACGAAGAGGAGCATCTCGACCCAAAATTTCTACCCCGAGCCCTTAAAACAATTCTGATCGGCTTTTCGAATGTAGGTTATCAGATACTAGATCCAATTAAAATGAAATCCTACAAATCCTGCGATGTTAAATTTGATGAGACGAAAACATTAGTCGACTTCACAAATAAACCAGAAGAACTCCAAGTAAAACCCTTAGAAGAGGAAATTGAGGCAATCTATAGGGTCAATGTGCTAAAACAAGCCTCATCTGAAGACTCATTATTTATAGAAGATTGCATGCCAGTAAGTTTCAGTGATATTTTCCAAAATCCTTTTAAGAAAGAGTGGCTTAAGGCAATCAATGATGAACTGCAATCCATGTCAGACCTTAACGTGTGGAAAATTGTAGACCGTCCACACAATATCAAACCTATTGACACACGATGGATATTCACGGCCAAAGCCAATGAAAGAGGAGTAATGTGCCCAAAAGCTAGACTTGTTGCTAAAGGCTTTATGGACAGATCCGAATACACTATGACAGAGACTTATGCACCAGTTGTGCAACTCTGGCTAATCAGGTGGATCTTATCCGTAACTAACCTATTAAATTTACAACTTGTTCAATATGATGTCAAAACAGCCTATCTGAACTCTAAAATCAAAAATGACATCTTTCTTAATATTCCCCAAGGTTGCAACGTCGAAAAATCAAAATTACTTAAACTCGAAAAATCTATCTACGGCCTTAAAACATCTAGTAAAAATTGGATTGAGTTACTGGATTCTCATCTTCAAACTTCCAATTTTACAAAGTCAAAAATCGACAGATGCGTATATACACGTAAAGATGACTCAGATGGTATTGCCTTCATGATAATTTACGTAGACGACATCCTTCTTGCAACTAATCGTCCAGAATGGGTTAATGAAATAACCACTCACTTTGAAACTCGTTTCACTATGAAAGTTGTAAACAACCCAACCCATTTTGTAGGTTTCGAAATAGAAAGAAATCGTGAATCACAAACAATTAAACTTACCCAAAAACAGCAGATCCAAAAGATTCTCCAGAAATTCAAAATGTGTGATTCAAATCCTTCCAAAACGCCTATGGAGACAGGCCTCAAGTTAAGCAAATCTGAAGGCACAGACAATAAAGAATATAGGTCTATGATTGGTGCACTATTATATGTATCTAGAGGCACAAGGCCAGACATATCTTTCTCAGTCAATTACCTGTCAAGATTTCAAAATTGTTCCGATGACACAAAAAAGAACTATGTACGGCGTATCATCCGGTACTTGAAATCCACGATCAATCTTGCCATTGTCTACAGATCCAACTCCGAAGGCATATCAGCTTATGTCGATGCATCTTATGCCCCCGACATTGATGATCAACCTATAAACATGTCTGAATTAGAAAAAGGAAAATCTATAACTGGTTACCTTATTACTATGTATGGTGACCTGATAAATTGGGGCGTTCATCGCCAAAATATTCATGCTTCTTCATCAACAGCAGCTGAATTAATTGCTCTTCACGATTCTTTTGAGGATATAGAACTTGCTTGGCTACTCAATCGTGAATTTTTCTCAATTGACACTCCAGTAATTGTCTACGAAGACAATATCTCTGTTATTCATGTCATCTCAGGAGGAGGACAAAAACGTCTTCGAGCTCTCATGATCAAATGTTATGGACTTGCTCAGGCCTATAATGACAAAATTTTCACATTCAAACAAATAGCTACTGAAGATCAAATAGCTGACTTACTCACAAAAGCCTTATCCAGTAAGCAGCATATATTACTTACTAATAAAATCCTAGAATCTCCAAATTGTGATCCCTAAAAAAGTCAACTCCATTACCAAAATTTTGTCTGAAACATCACAAAAACATAATTTATTATATTTTATCTCTATTTGCATGTCATTTATCTTGTTACCTAATATAAATTACTTTTGCATGTTACCATATTTATTGTATTCTATTCATATTTATTAATCAATACACTTACCATAAGCGTCCAAATCAGTTACCATTTTATATATACACTTTTTCAATTTTTAAAATTTATATTTTTATAATTTGTAATTAAATGTAATGAACTTTTAAACACTTTTGTAATATCCGCAGTCGTGATCGGTTCAAAAGATTGTAGGGGGGTGTTGAGACCACCAATCCTTCTCCCCTCTCACTCCTACGAACACACGAACATATATCGAATACATTTATTTATATCTATTCGCGGCTACACTGATATACCACTTCCGCCGCTCACTCGTTCATTTCCGTTACCGTTCGTTCATTACTCTAAAAATGTACTTTACTTAAATTATGTAACTTATGAAATAAACATTCGCTTCTTGGACGTAACTTCACTCAAATCTTTCATTTCTGTTACAACTCCGGTCCTCAACCTCTATAGAAAGCTATGTAGTTTGTATCGATAGATTATGGATAATCGGTGGAAAATTTAACAAGAAAAAAAGACATCGAATGTAAAAACGAACCCCGTATTTTGCTGTAGTGAAAATAAAAATGTTCAAATTAATTACTTTTCTAATATGAGTAGGTTCGTAACTCGCAATTATTCGCTTTAGCAATAAGAAAAGGTGATGATTGAATTTATATGCGCCGATTTTCGGACGCAAGAGGTACAAAACAACATGGAAGTGATTTTCAGTGTTGCAGTGCAACCCTAAAAATTCCTTCTCCCAACTATAAAATTATTTTTTCTGTTCCAATTGACAGTTTCAACTCATTTGCAAACTATCGTTTCAAAATTTGGTAACACTGAAAAATAAAACTGAAGTCGGCGCCTGTGATTGAATTCGGAGAACTGTATAACATAATATAGGAAATAAAAGCGTGTAAAAATGAATGGAATGTCTCACGAATGGTAGGTACACATTATTAGAAGAATTCTGTTGGGATCGCAACGTCATTAAAAATATTGTTGGGAAAATGCTTCATCGTTGAAATTATATGGTTTTGAATAACAATATTTATCAGCCTACATTAAAGGATTCGTAATAATTAGATTGATTTTCTAATGAAAAACATAAAATCATTTTTAAACAATACCTATCGCCTTTTGAATTGACAAGTAAATCGACCGCTGGGTCTTGGTATTTATTATTATTAAAAGATACCGGTAATGATTGAAGAAGAGAGAAGATTAATCGGATAATATGGAAGGGTGCTGCTGTTTTGTTGGTGAACATGTAGTACGGATCATTCGAAAAATAATTATGAAAGATTGGAATTAGGTACGTACCACATGTTGTGAAAATGAATCATTACATTGAAAACAATAAATTTAAGAAGAATAAAAATATCCTACCTATATGGTACCTATATGTAGGAGTAAAATGTTTCAAATTCATGCACGAAAACCTAAATTCATTTTTCTTTTGGGTTGGCACGGTACCAATTTTTCTAAATATTACAGACTTTTAAACAAAAATCCTTATTTAGGTACTTATATTGACGATGAAATTAACTTAGTTTGAAGCTTACGGTATCAGAATTACTTATAGCTGTATCAGTCTATTTGGGTAAAGCCTACCTACCCTCTAAGGTGATTTCGTTTTCAGCGACCCTGAAATTTTAAGTAACGGGAGGAATGATATGAATAATGGTAAAAGTTATTTTCCGAGAAAAAAAACTGAGTTCAATTTTAACATTTTCATTTATTAATAAGAATCATCAAAAAAACTTCAAAACCTGATACTAGAATTCCACTTAATTCATAAAAAAAATAAATTAAAAGCTATTACAATTTTTTAACCAACTTCGAAAAAAAAACGTAGGAGGTTATCAATTCTATCTCTACATTTTTTAAAAAAAATATATGTTCCATCATAGTTTCTCAAACTGGGCACTGATTTTGATGAACTTTATTTTAAATGATAGAGGATGATCCCACGCTGGTCCCATTAAATTTTTTTCAGAATTGATGAAGTAGTTTTGGAGTTATCTCCAAATAGATAAACTGCTAGTTTTAAAGTAATAATGTCGCTAACGCCAGAAAACAAAAGTCGTTGAAAAAATTTTTTTCAAAAAATAGAACCAACTCAAAAAAAAGCAATAAAAAATGCACTAAAAAGTGAAAAATAATTCTTTTAAATTTTCTCCAGCAAGATCTACAGGTTTAGGGACTGGAATTATCGAAGTCGGTGATATTTTCCTTTACCGAATGTAGGCTTTATACTTGCATCAATTCTTTCCAATTTTATGACAAAACTTCTTAATTAATGCCGACTGCTATAATTCCAGTCTCTAAACCTGTAGATCTTGCTAGAGAAAATTTAAAAGAATTATTTTTCATTTTTTAATGCATTTTTTATAGCTTTTTTTTTAGTTGGTTCTATTTTTTTTTTGAAAAAAAAATTTTTTTATTAGGTATTTATTAATGCTGCAGAATGCTAGTGCATCTTATAAAAAATATAATTTTTTAAACTTGACATCTTTTGCGGAGAAATGTGACGGGTTTGAGAATTTTTTTTTCAATAATTTTATTTTATGCCCCTCGTTGTGGCTAAAACATTTGTTGTCAGTGGATTGCTATTCCGATTAAATTTTATAAGATTTTAGCTTGAATATAATAACTCTAAAAGTTACTTATTTCCAGTCGCGGTTATAGCGCGTTATTTTTTAGGCGGGAGAAATGACCAACATTTTTGTGGAGTTACGATTTTTTTTTTTTTTGCTCTTTAACTAATTTTTACAATTTTCATTTCGATTCTATAGTCATACTTTCAATTTTTCCAATAATTTTTCTTTTTTTTTCTCTTATTTTGGCATTTGGAGTGGGGAGTTTCCCCACTTCTCCCCCTGGATTTGCCTCTGCCTATTTTGAATGTAAATTTTGAAGCTAAAAACATATATATATATATATATATGTATTGTATATTGTGGAAACTTACACCCGGACTTTTTACCGAGTTCTGGTTCATTACCGGATACTCCAATAATTTTTTTCTCAAAGCAACAACAAAAACGTTCTCAAGTTCAAAAATACTTGAGTGTATACACGCACACAAACATCCAAAATAAACAAAGTTTTGATACAACGATGTTACTATGGGGTGAATAAGTAGGTACATTTAATTCTTGATACACTTTTACATTTAATCGTGTGCCCACACTGGTAAAGGTTGGAATAATACACCCCATTGGTGCCATAGAAACAGTGTTGAGGGCTGGTTCTTAGGAGTATATACGACAATGTTTCATCCCTGTTAAATCACCTACTTTTAGACATTACTGTTCTGACTTCTGATATCTTGACCACTATCCAGCTTAGGTTCTCAAAATCTCAAATTGAACCCACAAAATTCTCATTAATAAATTACAATTAGATAACGGTTCAGTATGCCAAATTTTATAATGAAAATATAATTCGTTCAACAAGAACGTAAGAAATCCCTCTTTTTCCAATACAGTAAAAAAATTTTTTTTTTAACATTTTTTCACAAAAATAATATTTTGGTTTTACGAGACAGTGAACAATTTTTTTTTTTCTCGAATATAATTTACTTTTTTTTCTTTACTTATCCCTCTCATTCTCTCATACTCACTACAATAACTGCGATCTGCGATGCAGCCGTAGACATAATTTTCTCATTAACATCATCGACAAGGTGAAGTGAGAATTACCTACACTTAATATGAAAAGGTACATCGCACGTTCGATGAACTATGAGCCGAAGTGGGTACTCGTGCATGGTCACTATAATTACGAATGAGAATAGCACGCGAAAATTTAACATGATCAGTACTGGCTATTTCTTAATGTGTTTGACCCTGGACCTCTTTTCACCAATGATTTTGTTTTTTTTTTTTTTCTTTCTATCAGTCTATAGTGGTCATGCAAATTTTGATAGGTATATTTTACAAAAATTTAAAATAAAAAATTAATAACATCTGATGTTTGTTTTCGCTTTCTCTGCCCAATTTACGACTGTAAATTATTGATGAATATATATGAAATATCTTTATTAACTATGAAAAGAAAAAAAAAAAAAGTTAATTAGCGGATGAGATGCGTGTGTATTCGTGATGAACGAAATTCGACTGTTGGTTAACAATATTCTGAGTTTAGATAAATTAAATCGATTCCACGAATAAAAAAATTAATTTAGACATATTTTTGAAAGTAGAAAACCCTGCTGAGGAGTTACAGGTTTAACTATATGGTTAAAAAAACGAATGATTTTCAAAATAGAATTTCAGTTAAAGAGTCTTTTTGATACGAACTGAAAAATTAAAAAACATTTTATGAGTGAAACTTGTACCATACAAATCGTTTTTTGTAGCACTTCAGACGATTTAATTATTTTGAGGGTTGGTTCAAAGTCTCGATTTTTATCATTTTGAAAAAAATAAAATTGAATAGTTTGTTTTGAAAATTCGGAAGATGCAGATAAGTTTAGATAAAATTGATTTTTGACGTACTAACGAAAAGTTAATGGTAGGCTAATTATTTATAGCTTTATGGTATTTTGAAATTGATTGTAAAAGTTTTTCTCATAAAATAGAACAAACAGCCTAGGTAACAGTTTTTTTTTTTTTTTTTTTTTTTTCAAAACCTAATAGAAATTTTTTCAAATGAATAAAATAGGTCTATAAGTTAGGAATGTTTAATGCAAATAAATACTCAATCATTTTACTTACTATTGACAAAGTATTGATGAAAATTTCAAATAAATTCATAACTAAAAGACTAAGTACATCTAGTAAGTAGTAACAATTTTAATTGCCGATACTAGTTTATAAGTGTAATGGTAATTCTTGAGAAAAATTCCTCTCAACTTACCCAGAATATCTGAAATTTCTCTCTTCAATATTCTTTATCGTGGTCTTAATTCTCCTCAAGAAGGTGAGCCAACCATACCTTTTACTCTTTTTTAGACTTAGGCTTTAGAGCAATCAAAAAAAAAAAAAACCCAATACCAATTTTCGTGGAAATTAGTTGTTTTCTAAATTTTAGTCTGTAATTTAGGCTTCGGTGTGGATCCGGTATGGATCCGATCCAAACAAAAATTTAGAGGGACCACCTCAGGATTATCTTCTTCTAAATAAATCCTGAATCATCAATATAAGTGCAGCTGTTGCTGAATAATCAGTGTAATACATTAAACGGATCCGGTATTGATCTATTCTCAACAAAAATTTTATGGGACCGCCTATGATCTATCCTCTTTCGAATGAATATTGAATCATTAGAATTAGTTCAGCCATTGCAGAGTAATAAGTGTACATACATAAAAAATATGTATATAAGTACATATAGGTACCGGATGAATACAGAACCTCCTACTTTTTTAAGTCGGTTAAAAATTAGTACGTACACAATTTTAAAACTTTTCAAGACATGAAAGAGAACCATTCTGCAAGTTTAGGTCGATAGGTATCTAAAAGTTCACAAATGATTTTATAAAATGTTCAATTTTCGACTATTGACACTGTGTTTTCTCCTTGATAATTGCTTAGAACTTGGTAAGGTTGTGTTGTTAAAACGAACTCAATTACACAACTTATCCATCAATTGTCAATTTATATTCACACTTTAGCCTTAAGTTTGGGACCAATTACACGCTTACTTTAATCAAAATTTCGCAAATTATTATGAAAGCACTTATTCGAGTCAAAAGAATTAGAAAAGTGCCAACTTCATTATAATTTTATTTAGCTATCTTCACATAATCCAACAGTTTCGTTGTTTCAGGTATTAAAGCAGCGACGTCTTAAGTTTCAAATACATTACATTAGCAATTAGCAGAATATATTCTGTAATCTCGTACCAAATGTAATCTTCATTCTACTGTAGGAGTAATTTGTATTAAATGTTAATTTAAAAAATCATATTTAACGTACTTTCACGAATTAGAAAAAAAGCAAAGCACTTCGATACGGTTATAAAAAAATTATTTTATTAAGCATTCTTTTTTTCTTTGTTTTTTCATTTCTGTATCTTTCTTTTTTGTTTTGTTTTGTTTCTATTATGAACTCAATTGTGTCGATCAATGTCCGTTATATATGCTAGGCTTATTTACATTCTTCAAAAGATAAAATGTCACTCCTTTTCAAATCGGCCAAATGGGTTTTAAAAAGTCATTAAACTTTCGACTTCGTCGTCATTAATTTGCTATTTATTTTAGCCGAGCAAGGTCTATCTGCAGACTTTTCTTTGTGCGCATGTTTTAATTTTTTAATTTTCTCGTCTCCTCTAATAATCGCGAAATTATATTCAATTTTGATGATAACATTTTGTAAAACAAAACTTCTGCAGATAATTATGAAGATTTTCATTGTCATGCAAGGAATGCTCCGTCATGACGATACAGAGAATTCCTTCTTCTTTTTTATTTTTTTACATTTTTTATTATTTTTCTTACATATTTCTCAAATTTTTACTGAAAAGTTATTCACTAGATTTCATTTTGGCAGAAAACAATTTAATTCTGGAAATTTAAACGCTACATTACATATTTGTTTTTTGCAAGGTGATTAAAATTATGCTTGTATTAAGACTTGCAAACTTCAGAGAAAGTGCATTGTGCTGTGTAAATGGAAACAAAATGCATTTAATAAAGAAATTATAAAATTTCGAGTTGTAATTTATAGAAAGAATTCTCGAGATTACAAATTTTCGTTTAGTAAATAAAAATGAATGTTCGTGGAGTAGGCTGAAGAAAATCAACAACTTGGGCGATATGAGAGACTATAACTGTGATGCAGTTTTGGGGAGCAGACTATCTTCAGCACATTTTTGGATTCTTTCGGCAAGAATAGGTAAAAAATTTACGAATAATGTGATAAAATTTTCACTAAATCATACGGAAATACAAATTCGGTGTCCGGTCATTTTGTGCGGAAGTACCTTCTTCAAAAATGACAATCCGGACACTCTTGGAATTAATGGAAAAAATAATTTCTCTATAGTTTGAAGAAAAAGGCATTTTTTCATGCCTTAGTAATGTAGTATAGTAGGTGGGTTATTTTTTGTAATTTGAAAGGCATTTTTCTTTGCTTTTATCGTATAGTGGGAGAAATTTTGAGGTAAACTAAACATTCAAACCATTATTGAGTTGAGTGCCAACCCAAGTTTATGTCTATGAATTGAGTCCAACCGGTATATATAAGTCAAGTCCCTTTCTGTTTATCCATATTGATTCTCGATCTGAGTATGAGTTGCGTCTTGACCTGTCTTTGAACTGAGTTCCGACTTGTACGAAATATTGTTTTTTTCCGCCGCAGTAACAACGAAAATGAATGGGTGTGAAAGCTTTAAGCTTCCATGATAAATTATATAAATCATTTCATATGTCTTATTTAAATCTGTGTGCGTTTTCTCAAGTTTTACTCAAGTTACAATGCCATATTTATATGTATAATAAAAATAAGAACAGCAAGATGGGAGGAATTTGAAGAATCTATTTAAAAGAAAATTTTCCTGGACCAACAAATGGAAAGAATATGAAAATAGCAGTTTGAATACATACCATACAGTGTGTTATAAGTTCCAGCCTATCATCGATGTCTTTATACAAGTATGCTTTTCATGCATAAAAAATAAATAACTTTTTAAACCATTTTATATCAGTTAGTCTTAAGCCAACTGTCAATTTTAATCCCTAAGTCTATAATTAATGGAAAGGAAAATATTATTTCTTATTTGGGGATTTAACTCACACGAGGGTGTAACATCTGTTTATTTAATTCTTTTTTTTCATTATATATTTAAAAATTTTATTTTATTTGGCTTCACTATGAAAATCAACTTAGGTTCCCTACTTAAATTGGGAAAAATCTTGTCGTTCTTTTTATTAAAATTTCTCTTTTGTTTCCTTTTGACTTCCTTCTTATTCTTCTTCTTTTATTTTCACTTTTTACTAAAATTTTCACTTTATTTCAGTTTTTTTTCTTTTCTTTTCTTTTCTTTTTTTTTTTTTTTTTTTTTTATAGGGCGTCAGTCATAAAAAAAATTATTATTTTTTGTTTTTATCATTTTCTAAAAATTTTACTATCTTATTCTTGGTGATTAAGTCTATGAATCCTTTTTCTTATGTTTATTCATATTCAGAAATGACACATGAGGCTATCACCCAAAAATAAATAAATAAAAAATTCAAATTTAATATTAATAAAATCTATTGTATTCGCAGAATTTTTGTCAATATGTACCAGGACGATATTCTTTTCCCTTGTATCGATCTTCTTTGTTTTTTCATGAATCTTCTCAAACCTCTATAACCTTATCATTTTTTCACGTTTCATCTCACATCTTCTATCGATCCTTATCCCATTTCATTCACCTCACTTATCATTATCATGGTGCGTATTTTCCTATTTGGCAAATTCTCTGCAAAATGTTCTAAATTTTTCTATGCTATCTTACTTTTATTCTATACTTTTTCAGTAAAATTTCGGAGGTAAAAATTTTTATTCTTAACTTCACTTCTTTTTGGTCCTCGTCTACATAACACGTTCCTTTTTACAATGTGTCTTACATTCAAAGAATCTTTTTAAATACAATTATGTCGCGTGAAATGTGTTAATTCTTTAAAAGGCAATGGGTGATATTCGGTGGTGTGGTTCCTGATTATAACTTAAGCCTAATGGCAGCAACGTAAGTAAATTATGGAGATTTCCAAGGTGCATCTGGTATTATAATTTAACTGTTTTCCATGCTGACATCGGGTCCACAAACCCTGGTGGACTGAGCCAGTTGAGGGGCAATAATTTTGAGTTGCCTTCCTTTGCAAATAAAACTCAATTTGGGAGATCTTTCAGCCATGGCCCGTGGCAATTTTATATAAAATAATGTAAGGACTGCTGGGTAGTGGTGTCCATAATAGGCCCCCCTTGCGTACCAAAAAAAGTTGTTTCCAAGATTTTTGGTACCTTCTTTGATTTTTAAAACAATGTGAGCAAAATTTCATTTTCATATCCTTTATGACTTTTATTTTTTATTTTTACATATCAAGTTGGCTACGATATAAATTCTCCCTTGTAGCACTCTTCGTTGTATAGCTCTGTTTTATTTTTGAATTTATGTCCTTCATAATTATGGAGTAATCTTTCATTTTGTTGGGTAAGTCGAATTTTTGTTCTGAGGAGTTCTTTATACAATCAAGCATTCAAGTCTGATGATAAAAAGAAAATTAAGTTTTTTATTTTCTTTTGATTTGATCCATCTGGGTTTTGAATAATACGACGTTCAAACACTTCAAAGGTCTGGAATCTACTCATAAATGGCAAAAATTCATTATTTGACTTTGGAACTCAACATGGTTCTGTCTAATTTTCACCTTTCAAATACTGACTACCTGCTAGTGTACAAGTGTATAGGGTGAAATTTTGCTGCCTCCCTACTGTACAAACTTTCTGGGTCGTTCACGTTTAACAATAGAAGGACTGTTGACCGTACAAAGTATTCGAAAACCATGGGAGGTTCGGTTGGAGCTTTTATTGAAATTATTCATGTAACCTACCTACTGTGAAAGTTTAGGTCAAGAGCTTGAAAGAAATTTTTCCAAGTTCATTGACCACTCATCCGGTATAAATGATTCAGTGGCATGAACCATTAGGTCTATTTGTTAGCCAGTATTCCAAAAAGGTCATCACTATGAATAAAAAAATTTGGAAGATCTCAACCCAGCAACTACTCGGTTGCAAGAACGCTTAAATAATTGTTATTCTAAATTTTCGAATAAAACCAATATCACTCATTGATCAGATAATTTTAATTTTTTATTCCAAACATTAATTTATTATCGTCTCAAACAGCATTTTATTCCATGCGGAAGCCACCAAATTCAAATATAGGTAAACTTTTCAAATGGTCCATAGCCAAAATAAATGATGGAAAATTTTCAGTGATAACAATATTCAGCCTCAGTCTGGTTTTTCTAACGTCGACTACTATAAAATTAAACGAGAATCAACCAATCTACCTCCGAAAATATATATCTGAATGGTATACATATCGAGCCAAGTTTTTTGGTTTACCTGATCGAGTCGACATGAACAGAGGTTAATAGCCGTTCGATCGCCAAACGTGATTAAACTAAGTATATGGTAAAGATCGATTTGTTTATAGCTTTAGGGTACGGTATTGAAAAATTCCTTATGATCACTTCTGACGAGCATGTAAAGTGAAAATAATGAAATTCCAGCGCTATTGACAGTTAGGTTTAATTTTAAATCTCGATTTCGTTTCTTTAGGTTGTAATCCATGACGGCCGGAGATGTTCGCAATGGAGAAAAAAAAGTAATTTAACGGAAACCAGCCAAAGTAGTAGCTATGAGAAAGTTCTAAAATGTCATAATGTTTCTCTCTCATAATGTACTTACCTCGTTATAATATGTGCATAGATTAGTACGCACACTCGTAAAATACTTGTCCGCCTTTCCACAAATTCAGCTTCGGAATATGATCGGGCGAATATTTATATCGAACGCCGGTCATATTTTATTTTTTAAACCATTTATGAGCACCCGGTTTTGTTTTGTTGTTTTCATTTGGATGCGCATCCTGTTGGTCGGAACTGCATGGGTCTTGTCTTTGGGGACTCCAGCGACTGTAACCCTTTTAAGGGCTTCTAAATTTTTAATTTTTCAGAAAACATACAAATTTTTTGATCAGTGAAATTCATTCGAGGCTGTAATGGTAGAGTTAGAACATTGAGAATCATGAGAATCGAAGTTCTGAACTCAAACTCTCGCTTCTGATGCCATTATAATCCAGAGAATGAAAATTAAAATCAATTCACCTCAATTATTAGTGTGACGGATAAAAGTTTCTTCAAACGAAAAACCAATGATTAATGTGGACTCAGCTGGTAAAATCAATATTCATTAAATCATCGTAATTGTATAGACTAGGAGGGGCCTACATACGAATTGGAATTTATTAATTTTTTGCATCGGGTACGTTAATAGCCTAAACTTAAAATGACTTCGTAGAAAAAAATTTAAATTGAAGTCATTACTCATTACAAACTTGACGTAAGAGTAAGACTTATATTTAAGAGAAAATCGAAAGGAAAAACAAAATCGTGGAAAACCTGGTATGCATGTCGCATGATATTGATTTGAAACTAAAAGATAAACTCCCCATAAAAGGGCAAAAAAGAGTGCCATTAATTCGTGGCTGCAACCAGCTGATCGGCGCCACCGTTCTTTCGTGTCTGGAAATTAAAAAAAGAAAAACAAAAAAGAATTAAAAAAAAAAAACCAAATAGGAACGATTGGAACGAAACGAGAGGGTGAGAAATCATACACTATTAGTAGTCTCTATTAATATATTGTTTTCATTATTATCATGTAATTTTTATTATATCATTTCATTTTGAGAATGAATTTCTTTCCAGTTTTTCCAAAAAAAAGCACCGATTTTTTTGTCAATTTGAAATTGTGAACATTGAAAAAGGATTTTTCCTTTCTTTCAGTCTTTGAATGGTGATGGATCCAGAACGTCATTTTTTTGAGGGGGGAATTGGAAAAATTTTTTGATTTTAACTTTTTGTTTTGTTTTTCAACAAATGTTGGACGGTTTTTGTTTGAATTCTGTACTTTCATTTTTTCCCTTCAGTTTTTTTTTTGGCTTCTGGGAAAAATTCCCCCATTTTCCCCTGGATTTGCCACTGAATCTATTTTTAACTACTTTTAATACTAGATTATTAATATCTTACGCACGTTCATCATTAGTCTCTTCAGTACTGGTATGCGTAACTGTAGTTACACGAATTTGAATCTAAGTACTTGACATTTCCAATTCTTATCACGTAAAACTTTTTAAACGTCATTTCTTTATGTAATACTGCTTGCCAATAAATGAAATGCTTCGTATTTCCTAATTTTTATTTAATTAGAGTCATCAGGAAACTAGCACCTCCAATAATAAAGTCGCTTTGTAATTTTAGTGGTGGTTTAAGTTGAAAGAAACTTTTGAAAATAGTTTTCGTATTTTTTGTTGTACCTATTTTTATTTGCAAAATTTTTTTATTTTTTTCTCCCAAAAAGGAAAATTTCAAAGATGGAGAAATACTCGGTAAGTTGTAGCTTTAATCAGGGAGAAAAAAACAAAAAACCGTATCATGACACGATTACGAATTTTTGTTGGCATTGTTTTTAAATAAGTCTAGTGGCTTCTTGAAAATACTGATCAGAAAATATCAGTCACAAAAGACAGTAGGCCTGTTGTTATTTTTCATTTGCTTCAGCCCTAATTTATTGACATGTTTGATTTTCATTGCATTCTATTCAGTTTTTTTGTAATTTTATAACTTAACAAGTTTAACTGTTCAGTTCATACGAATGTTTTTGAGTGATTTTCTCAGTTATCTGTTCCAATTGTTATCTATTGAACCTATAATCAAAAAAATTCATGTTTACGTTTTCGATTGAAGAGTTAGGTAAAAAATACATAAATAAGTCTGTTATCGCTGTACCTAGTTTACTAGTCAGCAACAATAAAGAAGTTTTATGTTTTAAAAGTGAAATTTTGTGCAGAGAAAGGTCAAGGATACTTTAAATTTCGATGTAGAACCGCGCACAGGAGGCCTAAATGTTGTACTTATCAAATTGTTGACTAATAATTTATGAAGTATATCTCGAATTTTAAGGCGTAAGGATAGGCGAAACGTGTAGTTAAAAAACTTTACCACGGTGAAATCCCAAATTTCGAAATCGGAAATTTACTAGAATTATTTCGTTCCAATCAGTGTTTACTCGCAAGAGTTGATTTCACTCTCAAGTCGACTGAACTAACTCGCTAATCATTCGGTATAATTAAGTATAGTTGCTTGCCGAGAATCAACAATACCTAAAATACAATATTGTATTCAACCTTTGTTGGTCGTATTTTGCAGCATAGTTCCTTCAGAATTTATCGAAAGTGTCTTTTCATCATCGGGGAGTTAATGCGACGAGTCAAACAAGCATGATGAGTCGAATAAGTTGATTCGAATAATTGACTCCTGCTCATGAGATCCCGAGTCATGAATGACACTCAACAGTTGACTCGCATCGATGAGTCAAATTTCTCATATTTACAATTTTTTCAAGAACTTTTTTTAGCAGTGGTGGATCTGGAAGGTCATTTTAGGGGAGGTTGATGGAAAATTTTGCGAAATAATTGTATTTTCTATAGAAAATACAACTGTTGCATACAATACAACGGTTTTATAAAATTGTCGATGTTAGATCGATATTTTCCCACCACTGTACACAAATGAAGCAAAAACCCTGTTTCGACATCGTATAACGATTTAGCTTGTTTGTTCATCTCGTCCAGTTACATTCATATCCTGTGAATGATAATTTTTTCGCCAAACATTTTGCCTACTCTTGCCCCTTAAAATTTTACAATAAACAAGAAACAATATTCTCTTCGACGCCTCGCGGTTAGATGTATTGAAATCTCAAGTATTCTGACGAAGTTCTGCTGCGCTGAAGTTGTTTTCTCTCATTTTATAAATGTGGGTGTCGGTTACCGATATTGCCGACTGTGTCAAGTTTTTGCCAAATTTCCCGACTAGCAAAAACCTTTTGGGGGGGTTGGACACTTTCTTAACCCCTCGTTCAGAATGCCCCTGTGTGTAACTGTGTGAGTGTTGCAGTTACAAATTTGGGCTCCTATTTTGTTTATTTTGTTGCTTTTTTCAGTGTAGCCTATTTTCCAAAGAAAATACGTATTTTACATTCAGTGCCATAACGAGATTTGGGGGCGGGACCTGCGGAAAGGCGCCGATTTTGAGTCGTGGATCACGAATATACAGGTCACTCAAATTCTTCTGTACACTAAATAATTATGATATATTCTATAATAGGAAATAGCATGTAAAAGGATGTAAATAATCTCCGTGAACACCATTTAAGAAGTGATAGCACTTGATAAGCGCCAGCGTTTCGCCACCACTGGGCATGTCAATGTCTTTCCGAAGAAACGGATGCAATTTGGCTGAAAATCAGAATGATTTTGTAACCTAAATAGGTACTGAGAAACTATTGCATACGAAACATCGTAGATACCGATTTGGAAAGAATATTACGATGCACGGCTACGTTGTAAAATGTTCAATTTTTGCATTTGTTTTTTTGCTTCTTCACTTCGCTGCTACATCTTTTATGATCTGTTCTTTCAAAATTGAACTAGTAAAATGTGCATCTGTAAATGCGAATTGTAAAATAGGTCAGTTACTCCTTTTAGCATATTATTACATCAATACGAGTGTAAATAATTCCGATAGATTTTTTTCACCTAAAACCAATAAAATTTAACTACCAATACGGCGATACCCTTAGAAATTTCGTCCGTCTATGTTTATTTCATCCGAAACCGTTACACTCGTAAGAACAACCACCGCAGCAACAGCAACAACAAAAACAACAACAACAATAAAAGTTCAAAAATGCGTTCAACCGAAATCGAATGTAAAAGTAGGTACAAGGAATAGCAACCGATTTCCGATGGTATAAACGAAAAAAAAAAAAAAAAGAAAAAAAAATGAAAAAAAATGAAAAAAATGAAAAAAAAAATGAAAGGGAAAAAAGAAAGAAAGAAAAAAAAAGATTCATTAAATGGTAATGAAAAGTGAAATTTAATGCAACAAAGATTGGTCGATTATATCCTTTCATCGTGCGACGGTGAACAGGTGGACGTGGACCGCATGTTGATGACCTTGGAAATGGGAAGATGATGGCTGCAGCGGTTATTCTGACTTTCGTATAGGTCTGACCACATTTTTCGTGTGTGTGTATACGTGTATTCACAATATTACGTCTACAATCTAAAAGGTGTAAGTATCGTTTGTAAGTGCGTGAGAGAGTACGTACTTATAATATTTTAAATATAGGAATAGTACGCAATACGTTCGTCAATTCATCATCGCGCCCAGCAATCCTTTCTATCCGTTCTAAAGGGGAAGACAAAAAAAAAAAAAAAAAAAAAAAAAAAAACAAAATAAAAAGACATAAAAAAAAAAGGTTAATTTTTAACCATCGAAAGGTATGTAGGTACCTACGCCACTATACGCGGTACCTACTGAAACCTCTTCTCGCTGTGCCCAGATGTAAATTGTTTTTGTGGGAGAACTTATGCACAGAGAGAGACGGAGGCTTATTTCCCTTTCTCTGACTCCAAACAGGTTGCAACCGAATATTCAAGAAGCTGTTGGCGTTCATCGCACTTTCTTTCGCCGTTGCCGACGCTGCTCTTCTAAATCATGCATTGTGTTGTATACAAGTGATGTGCTTGTGTCGTGCGTTTATTGTGCGGTTTTAAATGTGATCGTCGGCCAAAAAACATATAATACCATTTTCGCGATTTTATTCGGGTTTTTCTTTTCTTTTTTTCCTGGTGACAAAAACGACAATACAGTTTATAATCGCGTTTATGGTTCGTGGTGTCATTAGCTACTTCGGTTAATCGATTTGCAACGAATTTTAGACGCCTAACCTTTGGTAAGTTGGCATTTTTTCCTTCATGGCCTTTGTACATGTATAGCATAGACTAGGGCCTTTAATCATTTCGAAGGCGAATAAAAGGAGAAAATTTTGTATGGATCCCAAATTTTCTTCGTAACGATGAAAATATGCCTTTAAAACTAATCTGTGAATTGATTATAACTTTGTTTCGTGTTTGAAGATGATACCGGCATTAAGCGATGACCACAGCAAGTGTATAATTAGAAATTTTACCGAGGGGGCTGTACCTCAGATGATTAATACTTTTCAATAACTGAATTTAGGTAACCGTCGGAAGAGTAGCCCAGCATTAATTTGAAACAATGGCTCCCAAACTTTTTTTTTTTTTGGTGTTCCTCCTATTCCTGTGAGAACACTTGTGCGCCCCCTCGGTCGATAGACAGTGTTGTCGTAGTTTTTTTGAATTAATTTTTAATTTTTGTTGTTTTTTGAGGGATAGTCTCAGGCCCCTCCGAAGCACGCCCCGTTTGAGAACAACTGATTTAAAGTGAGATTTTTTTTCTGCGAAAGTTTTAATTTGGTGGTCCTTTCTTGTAAGTAATATATATATATATATATATATGCTTTTTTTTGCTACAATTTTTGTTTAACGACGATACTGAATTTGTAATGTTGAAATCACTATATGAATAAAAACATTATTTTTTCTTTTTTTGATTTGCTGTTTAATGGGAGCCATAATTTTCACCGAAAGTGTTGAGACTAGACACAAAGGCTGAGAAATAGATCAGAGTAGGGGTATTTTTCAAAATGCAGAAAGTATACTGCTGATGAAAAATCGATATTTTTGCGACTGAAAACTGGTGACCCTACGTTCGTTTCTGTGATAAAGTACTGTTGTTAAAAATTACATTAAAAAAGTTTGAGTTTAAGAGGTTTTCATTAAAATGGACCACGCGGTAGATGTTACCTACTATATTAAGCTATGGCTTAAATTTCTTTTTTAGTTTACTAAAAATTTTTCGTATGGTTAGTCCTGATTGATGCTCTTGACTCGGTCGCAGAGAAATATTGATGTGATTAGGTTTTCAGGAGCAGAAAAAAGTGAGGAGGGATGATTCAACAGTGGGTAAGTTTGAACGAAAAAAAATTTTGAGGACCTCAAAGAAAATCAGCAAATAATAAACAGATTTTTGGTGGAATTTTTCGAAGGATCAAAAGTTTTTGGCTGGCCTTGGCATCCAGCAGCCTTTCAACGACCATAGTTTAACCCCAGTTTATGAATAGTTTTAAGCTATAATATATTCAAACACACTTGGGGGTTGTATTTGTAGACCTAAATGTTATAATTTTTTATTAAGTAACTATTCAACGTTCAGAAAATGAATTTTGATCTGTGCTTCATTAGTGGAAAGCTTAGTGAGCTGCTCATCTACAGTTTTCCTTAGCGTCATTTTTCGATTATTTGATATAGGTAAATGAAATTATTTTCACTCAGCGACCTGTCTTTGAGTTTCGTTAAGTGAGCACAGAATTGAAACGTCTCGTCGAGACGAATAGGAGACAATAAATTCGCTTTAAAACCTGAGGAACTTTCTCGGTTAGAAGCTTACTCCGATCAAATATAAGATCAAATAAAATTTTTTTGTGTGGAATCACGTACGTGCTTCCCTCCCGCCTGTGGCTAATGAAATAAATTCTTGGCACATAGCGATAGTGAGTAGAGTCAGAATTTAATACATTGGAATTCTTTATATATTATTGATTCTGTCTCGATTTATCTTTTGAGGTAGGTATCTGCAAATTCTATGAAAAACGATTTCTCTGCTAACGTGTGTACTGTATGTATAGGTAGATGATATTTTAAATTCACCATGCATGAGCCTGAACTTCGTTAAATTTGATCTGACTGTTTCTTTTGCATCTTGACAGCACGGAAGTCTGTAACTCTATACGTATTGAGAACAATTCTAGGCGAATATTTCGTTTCTTACGATTTTGTACCAGAATTAGGTGCCGGAAATATGTGAGCTTTTATTCAAAAGTTGAAAAAATAAAAATGTGTTATTAATGTTTTACCTTTCTGAAGAATCCTTTTGAGAAGTTTCAACTTTTCTCCGTAAATTAAGGCTCAGTTTCTCGAAAGAGGGATCAATTAAAGATGCGTACCTAGTCGAAAATTCGTAATATCTTCTGATAAAATTCAAAATTCAAAATTCAAGTAACTGCTACGATGAATTTTGCCCTCTAATTTTTAGTAGAAATTTTTCTTTAGGTATACCTACTTTATAGCCTCTTAAATTTTCCATAAACAAAAGCAAAATTATAGCATATGTGTGATTATCGATCACCGACCATTTTTTCTGCTCATTTCGAAGGAGCCGACAGCATTCTCGGAGTTTCATATTCCGGTGATTTAGTGATTATCTCATAAATTGAAAAAAAATTTTCCATTAAAAATGTCCTTAAAATTCTTCCAATATCGCTTAAATACGAAAAAATTCATGCATTGTTCACTTTCTTTACGTTAGCCTAGGAATAGTTCTTCTCTGTTCATCTTCAGTCGGATAAGATTTTTCTCTTTTTCCTCTTCGGGTTAGCTTAAGTTTACACAAGAACATGGGTGATATTTTAATTAAACACCTAATGAAGAATTTGAATCTTTTGTTTATGGGCGTAGACAGAAATACGTTTTTGAGAGAGGGGGCTTACTCCCAGCTATAGAAAAATCATACCGATTTCAAAATTTTTTCCCCCACGTATAACTAACATAAGGGAAAAGAGAACACGAGAAAATAATTTTTTCTTCCAAATTCACGTGAGGGGGTGAATGCCTGCCTTGTTACATCCATGTTTTTTTCTTCTGCAAGATATGAATTGTAAATGCACGTTACTAATAACGGTTTTAAGGTGACTGGACAATTTTAGCTGATTCCGTCATCTGCTTTGACTAAACAATATAGTACTGGACCAGTGAAGAACGATGATTTCTGGTTAGACATGTTGGCGCTAAATAGGCAACCACTTTGTACCACCTGGCATACTTTGAATTTAAGGGATGACCTTTATCAAATGTATTCTAAATTGGTAAACTGCAAAAAACATCGGAAGAACGCACCACATGCTGGTTGCCAACTTTTATGTCGCCTTGTCTTGACAATAAAAAATACAAATTGGGTTTATGGAGCTTTACTGGTCTAGTTCTATATAGTCAATGGTCATCTAATACTAGGTAACTTCATTAGACAGTGTGTAGGTAGCTCAGAAAATGATAGAGAAAGCTACAACTTCCTCTTGAAATGCACATTTTTCGCAAGTTATGAATATAAGAATGCTACAATGATACCTACTTATAATGCCTTTTTGATCGTATTTTACAAATTTCGAATAAAATTCATCCAAAGTATAGGGAAATAACATTATCTTCATTTTTATTATAAAAAAAAGTGGAGAATTTTCAAGTCGGTTAGTGGCTTGTGTGTGGTTGGTAGAGTCTTATTGCAGTTTAAAAGTTGCATTTGTTGCTTCAATAAGTCTTATTTTCGAGCTCCAAATTTTTGATTTTGTTGTATATTTTTTCGTTCTGTCGGAAATTAATTTTGTGTTTTTGTAATATTTTAATACGAATTTTCCAGTACCTTAATGCATCCGAATACTGTTTACTTTCTTTAATTTTAAGTGACCTAACAATATTGTAAGTCCTATAGGTGATTTTTTTTTCCAGCATGAAAACCGACGCAGACTAATAGCAATAACATAACATAACAGTGCATTTAAAACGTGATTAGTTCAACAATTTGGTTTAGAATAAAAATCTAACTTTCGTTTGTGACGTTTTTGACAAAATTTTTTGAGTGAAGTGAATGCTATTTTTTGTACCTTATAGGTATTAAGTATTTTTTCTTCTGTCGAATTGTATCTGACAGTGAACTGAAATTTAATCGAGAAGGTAATTGAAAAAATGGATTCTAAAGTGACTTATGGAAGCCTAAGTGCAAAAAAATGAAAAAACGTTGCATTTTATGACAATAAAATGTAGCCGCATGCTATTTGTTGCTACAGAGAAAAGAAAATTGAACACAGTTGGTCTATTAAACCCTTCGATCATATATACGTATTTATAAGGATACCTAGCAAACTTTATATCTTACCATTGTTCTAACGGAACATGCCATCATTATAAAACATAAGTGAGAATAGATTTTCTGCACATGCGCAGTAGATATTTTTTTGTCTGTTTTCAGTCTGTTGGTCATGTGATTCTACCCCTACATAAGACTTTGCTGTGAATCCAATTGAAATTTTCGCCCACTTACGGGTTTTAGGAATATAATGTTGGCCCGGATTTTCATGTTCAACTGGAGTGTGTTCAGAATGAACAACCAAAACAACCAAAACAACCATGGTTGTTGGGAGGAAGTTGAAATATTAGCCCATATATATCCCCGGTCAAAATAAACGATTTCTCCCAATGCCAATGGTAAATAATTAAAACACAATAGATTATTATCAACCATTTCACACTGTTATCAAACAAGTACTCTATATTAACAAATCAAAGTCGTTAGATTGATTTTTCCCTCACTATTTACTGGGGTAAAAAGTTACTCACCCGGATAAAACAATAAGTCATTCTTAATGGTTGGAGTGTTTTGGTTGTTACCTGGAGTTGACCGGGTGTTCATTTTGAACGATAACTTAGGTATTCAGACACCTATATGATTTAAGATAACCTAAAGCATCATATTTGATCATTTATTCACAATGGGAAAATATGTCTTCATTATTCAGGCATAAACCCTTAGACAACCCGTGTTTAATTCTATTTTGTACGACTAGGCCACATTGAAATTCATTTTTTCAATTAGAAAAATATTAGTAGACTAACATATTGCAAATGGAATTTAAATTGAAACTATCTGAAATAAACTATGAAGACTTATAGTAGGCCATTAAACTTCGTTTTCCTATTAAACTATCTTATATTACAGCAAAATAACAGCAAATTTTTTCCCTTTTGCACCAGAGTGAATGGGTGGATTTGTATGAAAAAAAGTTTCAATGAAGAAGGCTGAATGCGCCTAATGTGAGAATACCATTAATATTTTACAAAATTTCGGTGGGGAGTGAATATTAAGGTGAAGAGAGTGAAAGTGTGTCCAGACTGATTGCGCCAAAACGAATGAACAGATCTATGCTTTTCGATGTTATCTTTGCGAATTATTCGCACAGGCACGGATAGTTTGATATTGGTAATATTAAAAGCTGAGACTATTCAGTTACAAGCAATGTTAAATTCATTCTTTTGTTGAAATTAAATAAAAGTGTAGAGACTCCGCCTTACATACAGACGTTTCCTGTCTGTTTTCATACACCACCTTCATTGTTTTGCACACATCTCTCTGTTCAAAGGTTGCTCTCTTTCTTTACCACTCTTTCAATATTTTCTTCCTTCTTACTTCTCCACACGATGCCAATTTTACCACCACCCCTTTGTCTTTATAATTTCTTAGTTTCATATATTTCATTCAATCAAATTCATTTACTCGTCAACTAATAGTATAGGTATTCTCTCTTTTTTTCTTTTTTTTTTTTATAAATACTTCACTCATTATGAAAAAATATTCGTTGGATAAACATTTTCATTTTAATTATCAGACAAAGTGTCGTTAAAGTAATCTTTATCAATAACCCGATCTTTATCGTCATAGCTCTGAAATATAATAGTTTTATATGGATTGGTTTTTTTTTAAGGATGAAAGCTTTAGTACGGCTAATAACTTGTGCGGGTTGATTACTAACCTCCGTATTTACACTAATGAACAGAATATTATGGTAATTTCAGATTTCTTTCGACACGGCTGCAGAAAGTACTGAAATTGTTCAAATTGCCAAGCTTATGACGTAGTTGTAGATAGCCTGTATTACAATGATTGCAATAAAAATTCGAGACCGAATCTTCTTAAAAAGTTTGTTGGATTGAAATTTCGGTTTCGATAATCGCCACTGTTTCCGGATTTCTACATTATCGTAATCAGTAATTTTGAGTGCATAGAAACGTGTACCTACCTGTAAATTATTACATAAATATAGCCTAATGGCATTGCTCACAAATTTCAACTCTCATCGTCGTTGTATTTCAAATAATCAAAAAGTTTCTTGACAAAAAAAGGAAAAAAAAACCTACAATAAAAAAATATTATTTCACAATTGTTATATTTTTACAAGATTTACGTCGTTTGTTTTTTCATCAGATTTTCTTTTCAGCTAAACGATCGCAATTAATTTAAAAGGAAAAAAAAAAAAAAAAAAAACCTATAAAAGTGAATCTTGTTAATGAGGAAATTTCATTTTCCGAAATTCGAATACGTTTCAGAATTTTATCAAAACGTCAGTAAAGACGACGGATTTGTAATTGAAGTATTTTTATTTAAGAAGCGTTGACATAATATTTATATAGGCTCGTTAACAATGAACCTGTTATGAAGAAATAACCATCAGTCAAATCCAAAGTATACCTACGTCACCCGAATTGGAAATTCTTTCCCCTTCCTCATTTCTGCTCGCATTCAAATGTACCGCTTATTATACCGAGATGAAAAATTTTTTCCATTCTGTAAGCATTCGACGTACCTAGGTATTTATTTTCGTCGGTAGGTACAGCGTAGATTTTTTTTTTTTACATTTTTGATGTTAGCACATGCTTTTTTCATATGTTCGGCGAAAATATTTCGAATTTTTGCGAACATTTTGTAAAATATTCAGATTCCATCGGCCAAAATTAGTTAAAAATTTTAATAATTTTTTTTTTTTTTTTTCGTTTGTTTCGTTTGGTTTCTTCTTGGAAATAACATCATCGCATTGAGTAATCAGTGTTGCTACGTCGAAGGTCGTATTCGCACTCAAAATTCTATACTTAATCGCTATATTTTCCACTTGATTTGCATCAAAATTTGAAATGTTTTTTTCTTTTTCTTACATTTTTGGCACGCAAAGAAACCTTGTGGATGAACATATATATTACATACATACATAAATGTTCGATACGATAAGTATTAAAAAAAAAACAAAAAAAAAAACGTGAAATCTTTTTATTTGTCTCGAGTGAGTGCAAGATAGAAAATATGGGTGTGCGTGTCCGACTTAGTTACTCAGCGATGGTGAACATTCCAATTCCGACTTTTTTTCTTTTTAGCACCACAGAGATGACCCGATTTATGTTTTTATACCCATTTTCACCGGCGAGTGCTCGAAAAGTTGACTGAATTTTCTTGCCCTTTAGCAATATGCAACGATATAGTAAAATTTTTCACCATGGAAATATAAGTCTAGAAAGCATTATCGGTTGCATACGAATAATTTTAATATTTCTAGATGGATCAATCTCATGTTACAAATTTTATGTATGAATTAATGAATTTTTTTTTTTTTTTTTTTTTTCAAAATCGCTATATTGGCAGGCTACTTTAAAAATCATCAATTATTTATTTTGATGAAAAATGAACAAAATTAATCATTGTTAAAGATACGATTTTGGCACTGAAATTTTTGATGAGAGGAACACATTTTCTAGAATATTTCACAAATATGTAATTATAAATAGAATTGAACATTTTTGGAGAACCTATTGAAACCATTTCCAAGAAAGAAATACCTTTAGATATTTTATAATTCTGACAAATTTTTTCTCAGTTGAGGTTTCAATCACTGGTTTCTTCAATTACCCAACCAATTATTAACTTTTGAAAATTTCTAATAAATATAAACGTGTTTTTGGAGAAAATTAAGGTTGAGATATTTTCTAGTTGCTTCAAAGTCATTTTTAAAAGAATGAACAGGGCTGTGTCGAAGTCTCGGCCGCTGGTCTTTTCACCACGGAATACGTCACGATATGCTATCGATTACTCAGACTCGAACATTTGGCTAATTCGATTCGTTTTGATTGACTCTTTCATTTTATTTGTATTGTTTTGTGTTTGGGATGGGATGGACTTTCACACTATTTAAATTAAGATGTTGAGGCATATCTGAAATTTTTACTAAATTATGAAACATATCACAATTTTTCACACACCGAATCACATTTTGTTGTAAAAATTGCCACCAATATCAATAGATCTTGTGCAGACGAAATTAATGACACCTCGTGGAATATTCTATGACGTCCCAGTCGCGAGTTATGCTAATTTTATTGAAATGGCGAGCGCCCCAATTTCTGCGCAAAATTTTGGATGCAACCATCGCTTAATAATGGGTCGTATGACCTTTAAAATTAGTTTTTTAGTCTTCTTGAACCTTCCTCTCTTCAATACACTTCTTTTTTCGCCTATAACTGTCATACGTTTTGAATACTCAGTATTAAAGGAAGTTCGGTGTAGATACACTTTTTCGGACACTCAAGTTTCTGAATAATTATACATATATACCCATAACCATATTGAAAAAAAAGACGCATTCTAAAACGTGAAAAGAGGATGAAGACATTTTTGCAGACAGTATAAAAATCATAAATAGTTATAGTTAATTCAATAATCGGTAAAATTTAATTTAATTTAAATATTTATTGGTTTCTGGATATATTTTGAGGGCGAGGTTAAAAAATAATGGTTTTTTCGATAGTTAATCTAGTGATCGATAGAATCAATTTTGGTTATGTTTGTCGAATTAAAATTTTATTTTTATCAATATTTCATATTGAAAATTATTTTAAAATTTCTATATCCAGTGACCTATTTTTTTACATGTAAAAGTGCTCGCTTAAATTTAAAAAAGCCTTAAGTAGGTAATCATAATTTAGAAATTTTGTCCACGTGTTTAACTCGAATGTGGAATTTTAACGAAATACATTCTGAAAACTTGACCTTGAAGCAATTCGTTTGCTGAAGATTCAAGAGTATGACCTTTCTTGCGAAAGATCAGAAATAGTGAAAAATCAATTTTAAATAGATTCTGAGAATGCATGGTTGGAGATTGTTGGTAGAAACCACGGGTGCCAGAATTAAATATTAAAATTTCTCTTATCCCGGCATTAGGCCTGCACTGGAGGAAGCATAATAAAAGTTATAATCATCGGTTTTTGAAGGTCAAAATTTACATTAATATTTCTCCTCCGACTACTCTTTCTACTTCCTTCCTTCCTCTTCTTCTTGTATCTAATAAATGTAATCAAGCTTGTAGTTATTTAAACTTTTTACTTTATATTTTTGAAAATATCCACCCATCTTAATATAGTCGTGTTCGAGGTTGTTAGGAAAATTGCCGAGTAGAGTTTCAGGAACCGGAATTTTTTAGTTTATTTACATCAATCTGTTTAAATTAAAAAAATATTTCAATCGAATCGAACGTCCGCATTGATATTTTACTCATAATTGTTTGAAGTACCTACTTTACGTTTGTGGTTTTATACATACGTGTAAAAGATAAAAATTCGTTTGAAATTTCTTTTCAGTCTAAAAAAAAAACTCATGTGTAAATACATTCGTTCGAAAAAATATATATATATATAAATTGAGTAGGTACCCAATAATTACTGTCATGTGATTCATTATTGTCGAAAATTTTTCTACGTGCATTTTCACGTTGTGCAGAAATTTGCATCATCGAATACTTTTTCATGCTTTTATATACTTTCAAAAAATAATTTCAAATATTTTTCTTTTGCTTCTTGGCCAATTAAATCAGAAAATCGATGCATAGACTATTCTTGTTATGAAAGTCAGACTAAGAAAAAAAAATTAAATAAATCGATCGGACTGCTAATTTTTTTCCTATTAAAGAAACCTTTAAAAATCGATATTATTTTTTTGATGCAATGATAAATTTTCGATAGGCTACATACTTAACTGTAAGATTTTTTTTCTACATTTTATTTATAAAACAGCCGAAAGAAATCAGCAAGCTTAGAAGTGTCAGAGTAGTTGATATTTTGTTCGCATTTAAATAGGTATCGAACTGCTTTAATCAAATGGTTGTAGTTTTGAGCATGTCATACAAAACTTATCCATCCATAAATGATTTTCTATTCTAGTTATATCATTTTATAATTTAAATATTGGCGAATTTCCAATTTGGCGATTTTGTCATGAAACAAAAATGTAATTCGTTTCTAGAGTTGAAGAATTTTATGTTTTAGGAGGATAGGGAACAAAAATATACCTACCTACGTAGGACACGTCGTACATGTGAGTTATTTGACGTCCACTAAGTGTATTATCGTGAAATATGAATGTATACCTACTGTACATTCGAAAAAAAAGAAAATGAAAAAGTGGAGAGAAAAAAACGAAATGTATTTGCTGCTGTCATCGCATCAAAGCTCCCAATAGGTATCAATAAAACTGAGGCCCACCTTATATAAACGTTTTAAATGTTTCTTAATTTATTCTAAACCGACCGCAGTTCTTATGTGGAGAATAAAAAGTAATTAGGTATCGTCTAGATTCTGGATATGTTTCCTCAACAAGTCTATGAAATAACGCAAAATAAAAAATTGTATTTTATGTAGTCTATTAGTTTTTCAAAAAAATAAAATCAGTTGAATTTATAAATTTGGGTATTTATGTTTGAATGTAGGTAAAAGTGAAAGTTACTTAAAAGTTGACTAAATTTAGAAAATAAATAAGAATTTTGACACTTTCAAAATATCTATGGTGGCTGTTACTATAGTGGCCTTAGCCGCTAGTTTGTTTAACGTCCATAAGACAATAAAATACGTTGTCACACTCCTCCTCACCGAAGTGTAACTGTCTGGCGACTGCCTCGACTCCAGTACAGACTCCAGCGCCCTGTGCGCTGTTGCCAAACATACTGCGCCTGGTGTATGCGCAGTAGCTCGTGTGTCTATATCACGATACTGGGGGCGATGTACACCAAGCTGATCTTCTGAGACCAGTTTATCAGTTTTCAACTTGTTCTGAAAATGAAATTTACCTTTTCAGGTAAAAACATACATATAATATAAATTTTATTGAAAAAATAAAAACAACTTATATTATACACTAAGACTTAATAACAAAAGTCAAAAAACAAAAATTATAATAATAATAAAAAAATTTAAACTTAAACTTTTTGGTTTTTTATTGACTCTTGTCCACAAACTGCTGGACATTGTTAGAGGAACGATTAATTATGGCCATAGTGGAGCGATTCTGTGAAAGGAAGAGTAGGAATTAGCAAGTTTGTATTTAGAATTTAAAATGTAGTTAAAAACTATTTAAACTCTAATTGTTTGGATCGATCCACTGACACTTATCATTCGCTTTCACCATAAGGGAGCTAGACAATGATAATGAGATGTAACATACTCTTAAGTCAGTTAGAAGGGTATTGAAAGGTGCCAATTTCCTTTTATAATCCTTCAGTTGCTTAGTATAGTATGTATTTTCAGATCAAGTGATATGACTAAGTTTCAACCTGAGGTAGTTGGTACTTTGTCATTACTATTTAGTTCCAAAGGTGCTAAAAACTTTATGGGTCTTGTAACAACCTTCGAACTAGGTAGTAAAATATCTGCATGACGGATTTTACCATCACGAGAAGTGTTCAGGTTTACAATTTTGGCAATTTTGTAAATACCTGGTTTTGTCATATAATCCAGAACATGGACTATATCACCAATCTTTGGTTCAAATGTTACTGTTCGATATACATTATCTACACCTTTGCGAACTTTATCTCTCAGATATGGAAGATACAATCCTTTCCAGGTGGCCCAAAGTTGGGTGAGCAAATCTTGATCAACTTTCCATAAATTTTGTAAAGTTTTTGTTGTTGGAGTTATTTCATCCAAAGGTTTATCAAGATCTAATGTGAATACACGGAAGTTAGTGTGTAAAAAGTGAGCAGG
The DNA here is from genome assembly GCA_011428145.1 of Ericerus pela. NCBI lineage: Eukaryota > Metazoa > Arthropoda > Insecta > Hemiptera > Coccidae > Ericerus > Ericerus pela. Next base: position 512,777 of record WOFM01000613.1, read on the forward strand.
GGTTAAAGTCCATTGTTCAGCATCATCAACAGCTGGACACAATGGTCTTTCATTCATCATAACTTGAATATTTTTAAGACTAGCTTGAAAATTAAGTTGATGATGAGCATGATGACCCATTACTCGATAGAACATTTGTTTCAAAACTCCTATCAGTCTTTCAAACGAGGCACCATACCATGGAGCTTTCGCAGGTGTAAAGTGCCACGTTATTCCTTTTTGGTTTAGTTGATCGTGAACATTTTTATCTGAAATAAAGGTGTCCCAAAATTTTGGTAAAAATGTTGCTATTAATGTGAATTGTGCTGCATTATCAGACAATATCACTTTTGGTGTGCCACGATCAGCAAAGAAAGTCTGCAAAGCAATCCATATTTTGCTCGTATCTAAAGACGAGAGTGAAATAAAATAGACTGCTCTTGTTGAAAGACAAGTGAATATCAATATCCACCTTTTGTATATTGGTGATGTTGGGGTTGCCAATTCCTTTTTCTTTTTTGGTAAATATTGGTCAAAGACCGCAAAAGGACCAAAAACATCAATTCCTGTGTAAGTGAACGGATGAGAAAAAGGCATGAGTCTAAAATCTGGCATGGCCGAATGCGTTGGTTGCGCAAAAGGTCTTTTGTCATGTTTTTTACAAAGTATGCAAGCTCCCTTTAATATTTTTGGAAGAACTTGCATTGCACAAGGTACAAAATAGGTACGGCAAAAAGCTGCCATTGTGAATTTGATTCCCATGTGACAATTCAAAGTATGTACATTTAATAAAATTAATTTTGTTAAATGAGACTTTGAATGTAATAATACTGGAGATAGAACATCTTCAGTAAATGGTGTTATAGGTATATAATTTCTGAGTCTGAGTAATCCAGACTCATCCAAAACTATATGGAACTTGTCATATGTCACATAATCTGGTGGATTAGGTGACAATAGTGTTGTGAACAAATCAGAAAAATATTTTTTCTGGTCTGCGTATATAAAACACAATAAAGCAAATTGGAAGATATTAGGCAATATTGCATAGGGTTTTATTGATCTAGAATGTTTAAGTCTTTTAGCACTAAATTTCCTAATTGCTGTTAGGCAACTATAAAATGTTCCTTTTAATTTTACTAAAGAGTTAAATTTTTCTAAATCAATGTTAAAGGGTGTATTCATAGGTTGGTGTATAAAACTTTCATATGGTACACTCTTTTTAATTAAGTTTGGTTTGTTTGAAAGATCTAAAACTGAGTTAGACATTTCCAAATTTTGTTGAGATACTTCTGCCTGTGTGGTAAAGGTTTTTACTTCACAAGCAAAGGTTTCTTTATTTATCACAAATTTTGGTATGTGTAACTTGCAAGATTTTAGTTTTCTATTCAATTTCGCAGGTTTACGATTATCAAAAATGCTATCTGAAGTTTCAGGTATCAAATTTGATAATTTATGAGAGATTTTAAAAGATTCTCTCATAGTGTTTATCACTGGTGTAATTTTTTCTTCTTCAGATAATTCCGGTAATGATTGAATTATGTGTAAATCAGTTTTAGGCCAAGTTTCCGGATCTTTATTTAACCAATCCGGTCCTGACCACCAAATTGACTGAAATAATTCATTCACTAAAGCACCCCTAGAGCCAATATCCGCAGGGTTATCAGTTGAAGGGACATACCTAAATTCTATATTAGGTATACTTTTGATTTCTGTGACACGATTGAGTACAAATTGTGTTAAGACTCTACGTTCTAGCAACCAAGTTAAAACGCATTTACTGTCCGACCATATATAGGTTGGGCAGTTATGTAGGTCTAGAGGTTTTCGTATATTTTTGATTCCTCTTGCTCCAATTAATGCCGCTAGCAACTCCAATTTTGGGATTGTCATAGGTTTCAATGGAGCAATTCTTGATTTACCTATCAAGAATCGTACTACAATTGTGTTGTTTTCTTTGTTATGTAAACATAGAAAAGCTACCATTGAAAATGCAGTTTTGGATGCATCTACAAAGGTATGTAGTTGACAATTATTCGGGTTATATATCCCCGGATAAATTTGTCGTGGTAAGCAATAGTTAATACATTGGGATAAATCCTTAGCCAACTCCGTTGCAACTGGTTGTAACAAAGTTGGTAAAGGTTCATCCCATTTGTATCCTTCATTCCAAAGTTGTTTGATAAAAACTCTGGAAGGTACAAAAGCTGGTGAGAACCATCCATGAGGATCGAAGAATTGAGAAATTACTTTCAAAAAATATCGTTTAGTCCAAGTTTTTGTATCATCTTGATTTTTGGGTTGGCTAATGAAAATTAAGTCTTTATCCATGCCCCAAGTCAAACCCAAAACTTTAATTTGAGGTTTGGTTAAAGCATGTTCAGGATCAAAATCCTGTCTTAATGGGATACAGTTAGTGCCCCACTGAGAAAGTTCCATAGAAATGTCATTTATGAGCTTATTGGAACGTGTGTGTAAATCTTTCATTTCTTCATATGTTGGTAAAGAAGTTACTAGATTATCTACGTATAGATGATCAGCAAATTTTGTATAAAACTCTGGATCAGCTTGTTGGAAATGATGCAACAAGATAGCCGCGAGTAAAAATGGTGCTGAAATTATTCCAAAGGGTACTCTTTGGAATCTATATGTAATAATGTTGTTTCTTGTTAATGGTTTTAATGGGTCTTTAATCCATAGAAATCTAGTAACATCTCTATCATCTGGATGAAGACCTATTTGATGAAAAGCCTTCCGAATATCCACAATGACAGCATATTTATCTTTGTGGAAAGTCAGAAGTATTTGTAGTAAATCTGGTAAAAAGTTAGCTCCTTTAAACATACAATCATTAATTGAATGTTTAGATGTTTTTGTTTTGGCAGAGCCATCAAAAACAACTCTTAAAGGAGTGCTTTTTGTTAAGTCCAAAATGCCTTTGTGGGGCATGGAATGGATTAAACCAGATTTAGCTTTTGGATTTACTAATTCAATCATTTCTAATTGAATTAGCATTTCAAAGTATTCGGTGTATTTTTTGAAAAATTCCGGACACTTTCTAAATTTTGGTAATTGGCTTTCTAATCGTTTGAAACATAAATTGTAATGATCCCCTAACGGTGGAGGATAATTACGATAAAGCCACTTGATTTGGTAACAGTTGTTTACCAATTCAACTTCTTTGTAAAACAAATGTAAGGCTTGAGCATCAGCATGGGCTTCATCTAAGTTATTAGATTCAATGCCAATAGCATCAAGCTTCCATAAGTTCTCTACTTTCTGTGGGTCAGTAAAGTAGACTGGTGTGAACATATTATCAATAACAGAATTATTATTGATTAAACTTCCTAACATATATCCAAATAGTGTTTCGATAAGTGTCAGTGTAAGGGTTAAATGATTAATATTTATAACGAACGACCACATATAATCATTACCAAGTAGCAATTGAATCGTATGCTCATTCGTCAGTGATGCAAATCGTATATCTGCATATTCAGGAAAATCTTTTCTAAATTTTGTTAAATCTGGTTGTTTTAAATTACAGGTAATAACATCAAGTGTTTTAGCTGTAATTGGAATTTTAGTTCCACCAGGTGTGAAAAGATCAAATTTGATTGTGTAAGATTTTATAGGTTTTGATTTTTGATATTGTAAGCTACTAAGTCTTAACAATTCATGTTCGTATCCTTGACATTTCAAGGATTTGAAAGCAAATTTTTTATTGATGAAAGTGTCTATACTTCCACAATCAAAAAATCCTTGAATTTTTATTGGTTTTTGTAATTTGATGATTGAGCATACGATTCAAACACCAATTAAGTACTACTGTTTTTAAATTTATTAAAAATAGCAAAAGACTTACTGTCCATTGGCAGTGCTCCTTTTTGTTCTTTGGATAACTTTGGTTTGTCGAGTGTTTTACTTTCGCTTATAACCAATGTTTCCTGTGAAGTAGAAAACTTATTAGTTTTTCCAGTAATTGGTTCTTGATTAGAAGAATCAATTTTATGCTTACTCAGTATCTCCTTGCGTTCTTTCAGCGTGGTATACCAAGCATCCATTATACCCTTGGTTATTGGGTAGTTCGCATTTGGACATAAGTTCGAATGGTGGTCCTCACCATAGCAGTTAAACCACTTGCAATTTTTTGCTGGTAGATGAGGGCATGGTGTACCTTCATCATGGGCTTCTCCACAGGTAATGCATAATGCATTATCTGCATAATGCTCTAATCGAGCTTCTAGCGTATTTGTGTTATAACACAAATGCGCTAAATGCTTGCCATTGCAAAAGAGGCAAGAGCCCGAAAGAGGTGTTAACATAACACTCTTTGGGGTTTCTTCCGCTCGCTTTTTTTCTCTTCTGAAACATTAGAAGATTTTACATTAGATTTAGTAATGGGTTTTTTATCTTCTAATTTTTTAGGCTTTTGAGGATTGGATTTATCCTTTTCTCCTTTTTTGTTACTGCTATCTCTGTTAAAGTTAGCAGCAGCGAAAATTGGCCTGCCTTTAGGCTGACCTTTTTTCGTATCCTGAAAATTTTTAGGATTATTAAAATTTTTTACAGGATTTTGTTTTTGAGAACCTTTTTTGTCTTCAAAAAGTTCGTGAATAGCCGAAAATAAATGTGAAACATGTCTTTCCGTGCTTTTTAAATTATTTAAATATGAACGTGGCGGGAATTTTTTAACCTCTACGTTAAATAGCTGTTCTTCGTCGACAACGTTAGAAATAATTCTATACCTATCTATAAGAACAGCTATACCACCCATGGTATCTTGTATGGACGATATATTGTCAATTGCAATTGGGAAAGCTGTAATCTGATACCAGATTTCAGCTTTAACTTTGGATTGATCACCATAACGATCATGTAAAAATTGTAATCGTTGATGGTAACCAATTTCGTCAGAGGCAAAGTGACTTAATTTTTTAACTATATCTTTAGGTATTGCACTCTGAAGAATCAAAATTTTTTGTGGTATAGCGATGTCATTACGTAGGTGTACGTATAACTGAAAGCTACGAATTAAACCCGGATAGGTTAAAATTTTACCATCCCATTTTTCTAAATAGAATTTTGGGGGTTTTAAATTCATCAGGGGTTGTTCTGACGGAATTGAATTGTCCGATTCCCAAAATTTTGGTATTGGGTTTACATTTGTGGAAAAAATAGGGGAATTATTAATTTCTCCTATTAAATTTGGAACCATTGAGGTTAATGAGTTTAAATTCGAATTAACGGGATTTAAATTCATTTGTTGAAGTACGGGCAAATTTGTTGATTGTACGGAGTGTTTGGGTGAAGGATCAGTAGAAATTCATTTGTTTACTGGTTCTTCATTTGTTGTAATTTCAGGTAGGGTATTACGTTTACGACTATTAATTAAATTAATATTATCGTTAGTCTTACCTTTTCTGATGATTGGTTGGATGAATTGCTGCGAGAAGTCTTCGAATGCCATCTGAAACGTATTTTCAATTGTTTCTTCACGCCTTCTTTGTTGGCTTCTCAACTTCTCAATTTCTCTTTCAGCGGCTTTTAAATCAATCATCGCCTTGGCTGCTTCGTCGGCGAATTGCCTCATCAGTATTTTTTGCTGACAAGCAGTTTCCTCTTGACGGCGGATTTCTTCCATCCGTTCTCTTGCTAATCTGTCAATCTCTTCTCGAGAGACTAGCAATTGTTCCGGTTGTTCCTGTACTGGTTCTGGAACCAGTTGTTGACCCGCAATTGAATTGCATCTAGATGAGTGTTGAGGTTGGTCAACACTCATTGGTAGATGTTCTACAAAGGACCGTGAGGAAGGGACATCGGGGAATCCTTCGGTAAGCATTCCTCGATTTCAGCTTCAAAACACTGGAGATTACGTATATACATTCTCACCAGTACCATCAGCTGAAGATCCGTTCCTCTCTTCATCCTCTGTAGCTCACTGATTTGAAACTCGATTGCTTTTAATTGTCTTCGAGCTGCCAATTGAGTTAAATTGGGGTTGTTTAACAACGACTCCAATTCTTTGGCATAACTGCCAGTGGCGGTTAGGTTTCCATGGAAAATTTCCATGTCTACCACTTGTTCTTCTCAGGAACTAATACTTCCTTCTCGAGAATGATCTTCAGGGTAAGCCCACTCCCAGTTTGAAGGTGCCTCCAGTTGCTCACGAGGTCTCTTAATATTGGGAGAGATTCGTTGGCTTGGAAGCACGTTGAAGCCGGGAGGAGCTCCTACCCTGGAGGTTGAAGGCTGCGGAATATTTTGCGACTCCAGGATGTTTTGTACATCCCTGAGTGTGGCTATTCGTGGTTGTTGGTTGGAATCACCTTGATGTTGTTGTTGTACGATCCGTTGTTGGTCGGCATCGTACTCCATTAGCTCCTCTTCTTCCAGGAGATTTACAACTTCTTCAGGTTGTTAGCTATCCTGAGGAGCAGGTAATGGTGGTGGTGGTGGTGGTGATTGTTGCGACGATCTCGAACTTGTAGATTGCCGTGAACCACGTGATGTCGTTGACATTTTTGTATCTGTAATTAACTGATACAAAATTGTGAATATTTCATTACCATATATTTTATCATGGAAAATAAATTTTTATAATAAATTTTATGAAAAGAAGGAAAAAAATTTTCACTTTTCATAAATTTATTTTATTTACGAGTCATGTTGATGAAAAATTGGGCATGACCCGTAAGCGCAATGATTTTTTTAATTGATTTTTATATGAAATATGTAAAGTTCAAAATTCTCACATGCCTATCATTCATTACGAATCATGCCGATAAAAATTTGGGCAAGACCCGTAAGCACAATGATGGCTCATGAGAATTTTTTGACACAATTGTAAAAAATAATTTATTGAAAAATACCTATCATTCACCACAAATTATGCCAATAAAAAATCGGGCATGACCCGTGGGCGTAATGATGGTTTTTTCAAATTTTACATAAGATATGCAAAAATAAAAATTTTTTCGCAAATATCAATCATTTTAGTACAAGTCATGTCGATAAAAAATCGGGCATAACCCGTAGGCGCAATGATGATATTTGCGAATTATATATGTAAATTAGTTTATGCATAATAATTGGTAAACTAATTGAACATATGGGTCAAGCCGCAAAATTAATTTTGGCATGACCCATAGGCGCAATGACGTAAATTTAATCGCGACACTGCCTGTTTTTAATAAGAATAAAATAATAAAAAAAAATTTTTAAGTTCATAATTAATTCGCTTGAGAATTAATTATAATTTATTTTTGAAAAAATAATATGATTATCAGTTGAATATTTTTACTAACAACAAAAAGTAATTTATTTCATTTTAAATTGACGAATTTTTTCACTTTTAAAACGAAACACAATAATTAATTAAATTATTAACTATTATTGGTACTTACATTTTTGTTGATTTTTTGATTTTCAGCGATGAAATGGTATTTTTGAAAATCAAAATTGTTTTCCGGTATGTTAATTTTGACGCACTTTTTTCACAAATGGTGGTAAAAATTGTTTGACACGCGATTTCACGAAATAACGAGTTTTTGATAATTAAAAATTTGTTTTGATACACAAGAATAGTTAATTTAGAATTAATTATTTCAAATATACACAAATTAATAGAAAACACAATAAAAAACAGCAAAAAACTACGGAGCACTTTCAACAGACGACATTCGAAAACATTCAAAAAACGAGTGAATATTCAATGCAGTTTGAATATTTCGTCACATTCGTAAGATAGGGGTATCTATGCATGCGAAAATATTGAACCTGATATCTGTTTGCTGCTTTTTTACTGTGTATATAGTGGTTTTTCCTTTGTAATTACGATTGTTTGTAATGGTAGGGTAGCACTTTTGCCTTGATCATACAAAAGTGTGTTAGTATGTGTGTGTAATTATATATATAACTACACGAATTGCTTGCACAGACCTGCAAACTCATTTTTGTGTAAGCAAAGTCGTTTGTTTGACCTTCTCTTCGTCTTTTTCATGCATTATCGACACGATCTCTATTATTTTTGTAGAGAATGTGTCTTTTTTAAGAAACGTTTAAAAATCTTATAAGTAAGAGAGTGACAAAAAATTAATTTTTTCTCTCTATTCAACAGTTCTCGTTCTCCGTAAAGGCAGGAGCAAGGATTATTGTATACGATGTGGTTCTTTTCCGAGAATTTTTTCGAAGTCAGGCAACGAAAAAATCCTTGATTTATTAATTTAGAATACCTCGGCCATATTTGCTCGACATATTTTTTATTTCGGATGACGGGAAAAATTTTAGCAACAAAAAATTTTTACCGTTATTACGTGTTACTGAGGGCGGCGAAAAATTTATTTTATTCTAAATAAATATTTTCGTCATCCATGTTATTGTAATATATTTACGGAAATTTATTCAAAGTCCCGTATGATTATTTTGTTGCGTTGAAAAGGGGAAATAATTATATTTTCTTTTCTTGTGGAAGCGATTTTTTATTTGGAAAAAATGGTAAAACTTCATTTTTTACACGAAATTTTATTATTTGGCATTTATTATATAATAGATTTCATTTTATTGATACCTATTTATTGTTAGTTTGATGAGATGTTATTTCTAACACCTCATAGTCCGTAGGAATTTTACTTTGTCCCTGCTACCATATAGTGGCCTTAGCCGCTAGTTTGTTTAACGTCCATAAGACAATAAAATACGTTGTCACACTCCTCCTCACCAAAGTGTAACTGTCTGGCAACTGCCTCGATGCCCTGTGTGCTGTTGCCAAACATACTGCGCCTGGTGTACGCGCAGTAGCTCGTGTGTCTATATCACGATAGCTACCGCCATTGAAATGCAAATCACGTACCTACAAGTAATTATGAAGAGAAAAATTTTTGTGCCTCCCTTAATTTTGTTGAAACTTGAACACGCAAATATACGCAAGGCTACATATTTTGTGTTTGTCGTGGTTCAAACATTTTCTTTTCAATATATTGCGAAATCCAAAATTTCTTCACAGCAGAAATATTGAACCCCAAGAAATTCGAAAGAAAAACCCACGTTATACTGTAGGTATAATAAATTAGGTAGGTATATATCTTCAGTTGATTAAAAATTAAAAGTCGAAGTTTTTTTGAATTTTGCAAGCTTTTCGATGTCACATTGTCCATTTAATCGTCGATATGAGGGTAATTAACAATGGATTTGAGGGAAAACTGTGGGATGTTAAGGAAGTTTCAAATATTTTTACCGGCCAGAATTTTAGTCATACTCCAATCCTTTCCTCTTTGAATATTGTCTCGAACTATGTCGACGATGAAAAATCCCAGTGCAGTCTATTATTTTCTCATTTTCGCAAAAAACATGTGAATGGGAATTTTGTTCCCAATTTTTTCATAACTGTTTTCGCCAGACCAACCATATTAGTAAACTTCTGAAGCATTTCAAGAGATGCAACAAGCATTTTGCTTACTTTAATGAATTCGGGGGGTTCTGTTCAGTCCAATTTTAGCCAAAAACCAAAAACAAAAAATTGTCCATTTTTCTCGTAATATAAACAAACATTAGCTGTTGCTCTTTGTAACTACAGCAAATATTAATAAATTCCTTTGAATATACACTTAGTACTGGATCAGTGAAACTTCATGAGACCAATGTATTTTTTATGTCAAGACATGTCGCAAAAAAGTTGGCAACCCTAGCATACCTTCTGTGTATTTTCCACATTTTTCTCGAGTTCACCAATTTAGAATACATCTGACAAAGACATCCCTTAAATTCATAAGGATAGCGTATATAAACACAAAACAAAGTACGTCAAAAGGTACGCTGTAGTTGTTCATTTAGCGTCGGCATGTCTAACTAGAAATCATCTTTCTTTAATGGCCCAGTACTATATGATCAAAGATGTTCTATTTACCTCATTTTATGAATTCAAAAAATATTTTTGTCCTGTGTCATGATAATTGTCTTTATTTTATTAAAACGAGATGAATAAAAAATGTTGTTATATTATTCAAATAATGGTTCATTAATCCTTTAAATTGTAATTATGTACCTATCTTTTTCAAAATATTTGTGACCATTTTCATTTTTTTTAACCACCCTGTATAAACTCAAAGATTTTACTGCTTAATAAAAATAGGTAATGATTTCCATCAACGATTTTCGTAAAAATTTATCTATTGATATTCTTGAATTATATAAATACGAAAAAAAAAAATCAGTGAAAAAGTAGCATTTGTTGGCTAGCACATACTTGGTATTTATATTTAGGTAGGAGAAAATTTTCAAATAAGTAAAATAAAAACTGGTGTCAGTACCTTGCTACATTAAGGAAAATCGCTTGGTAACTTGAAAAATAAATACCATAAATTCGAGATAATTTGAAAGAAAATGTAGAACTATTGGATTAACGTGATTACGAAGTTGTTGTTGAGTAATTTTACCTGATTATTATTTCTACAAAAATAAAAAATAAAAAGAAATACGGTATGCAGACATGAGACAAATATAAATTGAAAACTATTTTCTTCAGTGTTAGCCAAAAATTTATTAGACTAGCAGACTAGAAAAAAATCATGAAGTAGGTTAAGTACTCTAGCAAAAGCGAGGCTCATTTCACAGTTTAGGTATTTTTGTGCCTCTGAATTTTTTCATTAATCGATACAATGGCAGTTTTTCTTCTCTATTGGAATTAAAAATTCAAAAATAACATTTTTAAAATATTTTGTTTCGAAAAAATTGTTTTAAATTATGAACCGTTATTTGTTCCTTGGGAAAAATAATTTGGATAGGGCGATAGGCCTACCTGCATTGTATGACTGAAATGACATTTTACTCATTTTAATTTATGTTTAATGTATTCCTTACTTCATTAGACTACTATTAATCCATCTGGAGTACCTTTTTCCTGTTCCATTTCCATTGTAAGCTGATCTTGCAAAAAAGAAAAAAAAATATTTCTCAAAATAATGGAAGCTGTGCAATATTATCTTAAATATTTCGCAATGAACGAGCCCAACAGTTGTTTTTTGTTTGTTTTAAATACATATTGTACTGGTTTTCATTAATAACTTATTTCAATTTCCCTTTTTCAGTATATAGGTATATAATTAAGGTTTGGACACGTTTGTGATTCCCGATCAAAACAACTCTCCAGATTTATTCTCATTACAATAACCGTCGTCGTCGCTTTCTAACGTAATTATTATTTTTCTTTTACCTCATTGGCATATTACGATTTGTTTTTTTCACTTTTATTATTCGATTCGAACGTGATTCGAAATATCGTTGAATTTCATTCTTTAAGAATGAATTTTACCAGAAATCATTTAATCGTAATAATAAAAAGTATACGTAGGTACGCAGGGTACCTACCTATAATCGATAAATAGCACTTGTAGGTATGTAAGTATAGGTCGTAGGGAAAGAACTTAGCCTAGTGCTGCAAACACGGAGTTCCTACCTTAATCACGATTTAAAAGAATGTATTCAGTTATATGTACCTACTAAGATATTCTTATCGTGAGAGAGTACCTACAAGAATTGCGTTAAAATCGGCGATTTTCCATTTCGTATGTCTAACTCGCTGTAGAAGAGTGAGAAAGGCAACAGATTAAACACTTTTACTTACATTGATGGAGTGAAATACATTTTATTATGGTTAGCGTAGGTACCTGTAAGTTTGCAACATATGCATACCTTACCTTGGCAGTAAATTTTTCCAAAAAATTTTTATTTTTTTAACATGCGACAAACCCGTTTTTGAGAGAGTAACTGCGGCTAAAAGATTCACCAGTTGTTTGTATGAAAGCGCCAGTAAATGTTACCTTCATTTTATTTTTATTACACGGCTTCAGAATACCTTAAAACAATAAGGACCTTAGTTAATGGACACAGCTATTCGGTGTATAATCAATTATTGGCGTAATAGTAACGAAAGACGAACCAGAAATAAGAAACGAAAACGAAATCAACTTTTATGATACGGCAATGAAAAGTGTCTTAAGACTGTGTAAACAGATTAATTGAATGTACCTATTGTCCATGAAATTTCGATGTTTTTGGGGTTTGAGGGTACCATGTTGTATTTATTTCAGTAGGTTTAATATACATAGATTCTATGTTATACTTACGCTGCTATTTTTGAAAACGATTTGAGAAATTAGGAAGCCCTTTACTTTTTATAAACAGTACATCATTGACATTAAGGGGAATTAACTTCAGTTAACTCTAAATTTGAGAATGTACATGAGTTGACCGGTGAAAATTTCTGAGTTATTTTCAAGTTAAAGTCAACTCACCACTGTCCACTGGACCCTAAATGAATTTTTATTTATTCGAGGGCTTCTGTTGATTAAGTACTGGAATTAATATCTCGTTGCTCAACGGCTGGAGGTTATTAGAAGTTTTCCGGGTTTTTTTTTGGGGGGGGGGAATAGGGGATAGATCGGGATCCAGTGGCCAATGACCAATGACCTGTAAATATGAATTTTCCATTTCCATGATGAAGCTCCAATTACAAGCGAAAATAAAAGAAACTAAATGCACAAAGATTCTTACTTTTTATAAAAGTGTGTTTACAGATAAACATTGCGAAATATTAATGAATATGAGTGCTTGAACTAAAGAAAAAAATTGTTGAGAACAAGTTAGATCGAAACCACTTGTTTCCTTAACGCCCACTTTGGTCACATAATCTACAATATTCAGTTCATCTGAGTTATATACAGTGGCGTAGGAATGGGCGGTATAGGAGTACAATGTACCCCCTAACAAAAAATATTGTTAATGTGACATCTTCCTACCAGTGGTGACGGGTGTATTTGTACATTCGCTGGTAGGTTGTGTGGCCAGTCCCTACATATAGTAGGGCAAACACATTTTTTGGTTCACAGGTTACATGGTTTACCATGTATGGTCTTACTTAATACTGAGCAAGGCTCACACACACATGAGGATGTAATTATAGATGAGTGCATGCTAGTGATGTTATATTGAAGCATTTTTGAGTATCGATATTAGAGATGTGCGTTTTAGTTCATTTTGTGGATTTAGTTCAACAGGTCTCAGTCATTTGAATGAACTAGTTCAGTGAACTAGTTCAAAATGAACAAAATGAGCTGCATGAATCAAACCTTTGAGTATGTATTATTTCATATGGAGAGCTGATTCATATATATTTTCTATACATAGTTACTTTCAGACATAGAAAGCGCTTTCAGGGAATGAAATGACTTCTTTTACACGCGAGTATATATATATAATTCGTATATATAGATATACTCGTGTATAAAAGAAGTCATTTCATTCTCCAAAAACACTTACTATTTCGTTTCGTTTTTTGTTGATTAATAATAAATTCCACTCATCCAGTGATTAACAACAATGCTGTGACGTATAAGAGTGAACTAGCTTATATGTCTATACAATATAACTTTGATTTGATAATATCTTTTAGTTCAAAGTGAACTAGTTCATTCTCATCTTTTGGTCTCGTTCATTTAGGTCTTTCAAAAGATTAGTTCAAATTAATTAGTTCTTGGTCAACCGACACATCTCTAATCAATATGTATCGATACAGTATTGAATTGAAATTCCATAATTTTTTTTCTTGATAAATTCAATAGTAGAGTAGATTCAAATATGGATAAGCTGTAAATATAGGTACTAATTTGATTGACGAAGAATATACTTTCATAATCTGTTCTGTCTGCTGGCAGCCTGGCTTGCTTTTCTGTATTTTTATTTATTTATGTTTTTTATTTTTAAAGTATAAAATAAATCGATATGTATCGTTAGTATTGAGTAATGTATCGATACTTCGATACAGCTGTGTGTATCAATACATATCAAAATTTTTAACATCACTAGCGCATGCGCTAACTGTCGTGCCCTACATTTAATAAATAAAGTGATTGTTTGAAAATCAGTAATATATGTTCCAATTTAAAATATGACCTGAAGAATAAGAAAAATCATATTTTTGACCAACTTCCAAAAAACAGGAGGTTTCTCATCAATTCAATATATAAATAGCTCATTTTTGACATTTTTGTTGAGTATAACTTCTCACTCTTAGAAACAGGGCTGTCAAGCTAGCTGAAATCCAAAAGCTGAAAGCAAAAAAGCTGTATATTTGGTATTCTTAGCTCTAAGCTGTAAGCTTAAGCTTATTTTTTTAAAGAATAAAGCCAGCTGAAAGTCATAAGTATTTTTTTCTCCACTTTTGTCCTTTTTTCACTCTACCACACCAAAATTTTATTAGTTTTTTTTATGTTTATCAAATTACTCGTATATTCATAAATTTTGACATTAAACAAATTTATTTCATGTTATTTACTTACAAATTTAATAAAATATTCAAGCCAAAAGCTAAAAGCTTCAAGCTGAAGCTGTATTTTCTAAAGAGCAAGCCAAAAGCCTACAACTAGCTTAAGCTTTATTTATTTGGTTTGAAAGCCCTGCTTCAAACTGATTTTCGTTGAACTGTTTTTTAGACAATACCTAGATGGTAAGGTTGAAATTTTCATGCAATCTGTATATACGACCAGGTCTGAAAGAAGTTTGATGCCTATATTGGTTCAGTAGTTTTTAAAAAAAACTGGAGAACAGAAACATTCTTGAAAAGTGATTTTTCCAGAATTTTGAAGAAACTCAACTGGGATATTGTTGAAATTATCACGATAGATTTTCCTTATGTTAGTCCAAGTCTGATAGTAGTTTGTTGCTTATTTATTTGGTAGTTTCCGAGATAAATGGAAAAGAAAAAATAGCTGGAACAGTGGTTTTTCCAGAATTTTCAGGAAATTGCTGAAGGGATCAAGTTGAAATTTTCAGGATAGATTTTCTTTATATATGTGAAAGTCTGACAGAAATTTGATACCTATTCGTTCTGTAGCTATCTAGGAAACTGGAAAAGAATTTTTGATCATGATTCAGAAAACTATTAAAGTGATCGGGCTGAAATTTTCACCACGGATTGTCATTATGTGAGTGCAATTTCGGTCGAAGTTAAAGTATCTTTTTCTTATTTATGGCGCAAGGGGTTATTTTTTGCATTGCATTAATTTAAGTCTTTTTGTTTTTTATGTTTTCATTGGAAATTTGCAAACTAAATTTTCTAGTGAAGTATCACAGCGTTGGAGTTTTTTAAAATAATTCCACTGGTTCAGAAGGAGGGTTATAATTACCAGTAGCCCCCACCCCGGTTTTGCCATTGCTGCAAAGATATTTCAAATTTCTTGGTTTTTTAATTTTTCAACTTGTACCTCCCAAATGAAAAATGTTCCTGAGTCAATGAATTGGGATTTATCTGAGCCATCCGTTTCACGTCTTAGTCTACTATCAATAAAATATGTTCAATTATTTCTCACTCAACAACTTATACAGTAATATGTTTTCACTTTTGATGACAATCTTTGTAATTTTATTTGCGCTTTTGCCAACATTTTTAAAATATTTTCTATATCATTTGCGCTTTGGCCAACTCCGCTAATTATTGGACTACACCAAAAATTGCGCCATTTGTAAATGCAGAGGATGGTGCTTCAACTTCTCATTGTCTTATAAAAGATTCTGTAACTAACGCTTTTTGATTACCCACATATAAATCATACGATTCTTGTGCGATTCGTTTACGACAATAATTTACATAACATAGGTAATTACTGAATATTTTGGAGGTTCTCAATAATCTGTTGTTAACTCCTTCCTGTTGTGCGTTAATAACAATAGCCTACTTTCCTGTAGTCCTGTTTATGTACGTTATGATTCCTTTATTTGTTCATCTATGGACAGATAATTGCTATTTAATGGATTTTTAATGAAAATCGAATAGGCGTTACCTATTTGGAAGATTTCTCACAATTTCCTCAAATTTTTCCTCTACGTAAAATGTCTTCGTCTTGTAGCTGAATTATGCCTTTTATTGTAAAAACCATTTGTGATTCAATTTTTTGGATGATCATAATGGCAAACAAGGTAGAAAAAACCACAAAAAATTCAGGGTTGCGGTACTATTACAGATATACAACGAAAAAATGGTGAAAATAAATTAATAGTCCTCATATTTGAAAAAAAAAAAAAAAAAAAAAGTAATCATCACACCTATAAATTATATATTCAAATAGATGATATTGTGCGGTAAATTTTTATGACTAAGATGCCGTAGCTAATCTCTTAAGGCAATAAATGAATCACTTTTGTACAACATCTATGATTAAAACTCTTACTCCAGATATCTTACCTTGACGAGCTATAAGTTGATGTAACGTTAATTTTAAAATTAGTGCTATCAAGTTGCAGTTGGAATTCATTTTTTTTTCTACCAACTGCGAGTATATTACAGTAATTGCATGATGCATGATCAAATTCGCACACTGAGAATTTTTGAAGTTTCATTTTGGCAAAAAGTTGCAATAGATTGGTATAGGACCGGTATTTCTCGAAAGAAAAGAAAAAACCAAATTACACAGCACTAAATACTTTTGTTGGTTAGAAAATCAATAAATCTTTCGTTTGATTAGGACTCTGATCAGATATACCGTACTTGAAAACGAGTTAATTCACAGATTCAGATAAATTTTAGTTTAGCCTAAAACGAATTTTGAAAAAAAAAAAAAAATCTTATCTTAGACTCTCTCATCTAATATATACCGTATCTACATATTTTCTCAAAAAATTTGCATAATTGATGGACCAAATTAAAGATCTTGGGAGTTTCTCTCCTGGCTATTTTACGTTGGTTTTTTGCTGAGACTAAAAGTAGATCGATATAGGTAGTGCATAGGTGTGATGTAAAGTCAACGTTTGAAATTTTTGCAAATTATCCGAGATTGGTACATAAATTAAGTTTCAATGTTTCATGTATAACTGAAGCAATATGTTTATTTTCTTTGCCTTTAACTCTTTAATTAGGGTACATTCTAAAAAATTTAATTTTTGATTAAAATCGTACTATAAAGCAAGTATGTGGTGTGTGAGAAGCAAAATTTAATATCGTACGGATCCTCCAGTGAGCCGTGGATCAAAATGTTTACTTTGATAAATTATTTTGGATATAAATCTTGATGCAGTCGAACCTCTACTCAACGAACTTGACGGTGCCTCAAAAGAATTCGTTAAATAGAAATTTCGTTAAATTCATCGTTTTATTGTCGTTGTTTTTGGTTTGGCTACTTTTTCCGAATTTTGGGTCGATTTCGGAGCAAGGGTTGAATCGAAATTGCAAAATACACTTAAAATAGCTTGGCCTCGAAAAAAAAAAAAAAAAATTAATTATATAAAACTAGAAAAATTTCCTTGCCTTGCAGAACTTTTGTATAGCGCAACTCGTAAAATTGTTCGTACTTATTTGACGAACAAAATATGTCAACAGGTACATTTTGAATCTATATAATAAAATTCAATTCAAATTTCTGTATATTTATCCGCGTTTTTTGCAACATTCGTAACATTTTAATTTTGAAAAAAAAACTGCTCTTCTCTCACTTCATACGATTTCTCAGCTACTATTTTTAAGTCACAAAGCTGAGATTCGTATTATTGAAAATAGAAGAAAATTTTCTTCAGTTCTTTACCAAAATTTACATTTTTATCAGCATTAGTTTTTTACAAATCGCCCATAAAAAAACTACAAATTAATGAGAAATTTGCCGTTTTTTAATTTGTCATTTATTTCAAAAACTAATGATGGCAGAAAAATATTTTCACCGACGACCCCCTACTTTTTAACGATAAATTCATTTCCATCATCAGATTTCACCTAAAATGAATTAATTAGAGATAACGGCGAGAGAAAATACAAGAACAAAAGTGGGCGCTCTGTGTATCACTATATTATATGTATGGACATGTATGTAAATATACTCTATATTCATATATACAAAGGTCTTTTTGCATTCTAATATTTCACACCTATCGGACATTGAACGTACACACACATGTACAATAAATTATGATTTAGGTCATCTAGGATTTGTAACTGGAGCGGGTGGAGAGGAGGTGTAGAATTCTCCTCTAATGCTAGTAAACAAATAATATCGAAAGCAGCGAAGAATTCATTTTTGGAAGGATAATGGACTTTTACGTCTTCTTGTTCATCTTTTTCCATATCTTTTCGGGACGTCCCTTTCATTCACCAAGTCCATATAATATCATCGATTATTTACATCAGTTCCATTTAAGCTTACGCTATTTTACTTCATTAAAAATAGAACATTTTTTCGCTGAATAGAAACCGACTGAATTGAAGTTCGTTAAACAGAAGTTCGGTTCGACTGTAACTGTCAAATAGGTACCTACTTTATGACAGTCATTTTATTTCTATGCTTTCGTTACGAGTTGGAGCCACCAATGTAATAGGAGAGAAATTAAAAATCTGATGTAACTATTTCAAAAATAAACAAAACTGAACAAAATTCAGCAAAGGGAAGTAAGTATCTAGGTATTCGTGCGTTATTTGCTTTTACTTAGTTTAACCAATTTTACTTACTTTTTGGGCGAAAGATTGGGATTTTTCACATTTTAAGTGAATAGCTATATATGTTTTCAATCCTTCGTTGTATTTTATAGAAAAATAAGTTCCATCGTATTATGTGGAAGGAAAAAATACATAAAAAAGGTAAATATACTTTATCTTTTTGTGAAGACTCGATAGTTTTCGAGAAAAACAGGGTTACAAGTTTAAATTTAGTTGAAATTGTTCCCTAATGTTACGTCTGGTTAAGGACAACGGGTGGATGTGAGGTTGAGTGCACAAAAAGACGAAATGTTGCCTAAGCTTCGGTTATTTCCAATAGAAAAAACTAATATGTACCAACCTGTCGTACACTTGGAGACGTGTATAGGTACGTACGAACTAAAACATATTTTTCTCTAAGTTAGGTTTTGTGGTCTTGGTCTACTTTTGTTCTCATCCTTTCAAATATGACTCTTCAAAGCTGATGACATTATACATTTTACTCGTTGCATGCGAGGTTTCACTTTGGCTCTGAATTCCTCAGATATGACTTTTTAAGGTTGATAACCTAATAAATTTTACTTGTTGCATGCGAGGGTTCACTTTGGCTCTGAACTCCTCAAATATGGCTCTTCAAAGCTGATGACACCATAAATTTTAATGGTTGCATGTGAGGGTTCACTTTGGCTTTGAACTTCTCAAATATAACCTCAAATATAACTCTTCAAAGCTTATGACCTAAACTTTATTGGTTGCATGCGAGTTTATTATTGACGTTAAAAAGTATGAATAAACCAAGTGTATTAGGCGAAGACCAAGAATAAAACGTGATAGATTTTCAGTTTCCATTCAACCATCAGACGTCGTTGTAATCTTAAACTAATATTATTATAAAATGGTACCAATGAAGTAGGCCTATGTCGCCGGTCGTTCCCCAACCGCAGTTAACCAGTTTCAACAAGGACGAGAATGAAATCCGTGTTTACGTGAAAATTTCACGAGTTCCTAAACGAAATGTTGGAATTACGTAATCACACCCGAAAACGTATCCTCTGTGGCTGGATGTGTAACATATATTAGTTCAAGAGTCATATTTCTCAAGGTTTGATACCGTTATGCATATAAGTATACGACGATTGGAGGCGACTAAAACAGCTTTCACCACTCTCCACCTTGTTTTTTTTCTTTTTTTTTTTTTCAAACCATTTTCATTAACAGCAGCTATTCGATGTAAAGCTCGTCTTATAGAAAGTAAATAATGAAAAAAAATTTATTGTCAACCATTTAAAACGGTATTGTTACGGAATGAGGAAAAAAAAAAACGACGAATTCCTCGTAATTTGAAAGCAACAATACAGAATGGTTTGGAACATGATTGAAAAAAATACACGCGAGAAGACCTAATTGGCGAATTTATAAAAAAAATTTTTTTGGCAATTATCAGTTTGGGTTATAATAATGTTCATTTCACGAAAGTAAAATTTTATTTTTCATTCAATTTCACTTCCGTCTTACACTGATCTTTTCGCTGCTTCAAAAACGGTTTCATTTGTTCGTAGATTAGTATAGTATTATATTAATGAAATTTTTTTCATTTTTATATTTTTTGGTTGCTTCGTTTGTGGTTTTAAATATTATTAATTGTGAAAGTGAGTGCAGCAAAACTAGACCCCATTTTTATTCTTTCTAAATGTCTAGGTGACAAACTAATTTCCGAGAAATTGGTTGAAAGTGTGAAAACAAAGTTCGAAAACTTTTAAATTAACAGTTTTGATCGTACTCATGATAGGATGTAAAAAAAAATAGAATATCTTTGGAGAGTGAAAAAAAATAATACTCGTTTAGGTAAGTGATTTACGATGAATTCACGTTTCTGGTATTTGGAGATACATTTTCATTTTCACATTATAATGGATGAACTTCTTTTAAAACGTTTTGAAATCGAAAGTAAACAGAATTTCAATATTAGATAATTTCAATGTTGACAGGTTTTTCTACGACATACGTATTGATTTTCTATAATGCGTTTTTTTAAATAAAATTTATTTTCCTTAGGCCTTACAACTAAATACGCGTCACATTTTAGAAATTTCTGCATTTCACAACATAACAAGACGAATGTACGTTGAATTTTGTGAGACCAACCTTGGAAAGAACGAATTCTTGGCATGATTTAAGTTATATTTCATTGATTAAATCATATATTTTCTCTGGGCAAAAATTTTTTTTCCCTCCGAATTTGTTGTTAGTAGAAGGTAAATCTTAATTTTAATTCAACATACGTCATCGAAGGAAGCATATAACATTGTTTACACGACAAAATTTTATTGATGCCGTTGATATTTCGTTTAATCATTCAGTGAAAAAAATTTGGCAATTGTTTGTAGTCTGCAAATTAGTTACTTTGAAAAACTTGAGAATATTTGAGACGAGTAATCAACATATCTACCTATTAAAGTTGAAAATTTATATTCCAAAATAAATTTATCCTTCTTGCTGCCCTTCAGCTTGATACGCTTGATGTATAACTTTGGCTACCTCCAGACGATGAATTTAATAAGTGAATGATTTATTAACAGTGTTTGTGTGAAAAGGATGAATTTTCAGAGATTTAATGATGCAATGAAGAGTGTGAAGCAGAAAACGAAAAAAATTATTCTAACTGTTGGCAAATGTGTGAGTAATATACTAATTATAAATTCTTATAATATAAAATCTTACCGCTTTAATGAGAGGAAATATTTGGAAACAAGGAAAAGTAGCTTTAATAGATTTTAAAAAAAAAAAAAAAAATTCGATTTAGTTTCGAAAATTTGTGCAATCTTAGTGGCCAATAAATTGTGAATTATAGCACACCTCATTCGCAGCTATGACCAGAAAATTATGGTATGACTATGATATGACAACGCTAATTAGAACTTAAGACAACTTAGCAAGGAGAGGGGTTTGGGCTCCACCCCTGTATGATCAAAATAAAAATAAAGTGATAAAGGGATTCAAGTACCACTGAATCTATTTTGTCCTGACATTAGAAGTGGAAAAGTGGAGGGAAAATTCCCATATGAAAGAAGACTGGAAGAAAGATGACAAAAATATTTCAAGGACAAATTAGAACTCACATTTGAATCCTTTCAGGGAGGATGATCTGCTACTTGCCCTCAGACTTCGACAATAAGATGTTATTTATGTATGATTTTATCAATGAGGTTCCGTTAGAAATTACTTTTATAAGATCATTTTCCTAAGTTCATTCTTGTAATATTTTCATTAATTAAAGAATTTTTTTTTTAATTTGATCTCAGCAAACATTGAGTGTAGATAAAAGCCGGAAATTATTCAGTATAGAAATGGTTTTAAAATCTTGTATCTTCTAATTACGATAAGTTGCAATCAATTGGTGGGAGTATTTATACAGTGAAGTCAAAAAAGTCAAAAATTCAGTTTTAACTTTTTTTTTTATTTTTGAAATTTAAGTCACGTATTACTGCACTGATGTTTTCAACGTTTTGAATCTTTGTAAGACTTCACGAAATTGGATTAAATTGATTCAAAGTTCTATAATTTTGGTTGGAAATTCTAATATTTTACATCCTGCTGCAGTTAAGTAGTGCATTCGAAAATCAAAATTTTATTCTTCATACTGGGGATCAAATTTAAACTGAGGTGTTCATTCGATTAATACTTTTAAAATAATTGAAAATGTTATTAAAATCGGTCAAAAATTTCAAAATATTTCGTCCAAGGGCATCAGTTAATGGAAAAATTGAATTAACTTTTCACTACAATTAATGTAGGTGTATATCTTTTTCCAGTTACCTATCGAAGTTTGCAATGAAAAATGGTCGCATCTTTGCGAAATCCACTTCAAAATTACAAAAGCTCTAAAAAATAAGAGGTTTTCAATTTTTAAATTTTTTGACAAAATACCAAATCAGACAATAATGTGCATTGAAAATCGAAGTTCGCACGCGTAACAATTGAATTATTTATTTTTTCCATTTCCAGGTCCAGTGTTCATAGAAATTATACCAGTTTGTCCTTTCCATTCTTGATTTTACTTTTACACTGGATCATCAATCACAATATTGTTCTGGTTTCGAATGATTTAATTGCATTGATAGGCGGTGGGTATTTTTTGTTGTAAGTTGCATAATCTGGCGCCGTAAATACTTAGGTGCTGTCGAAGTTATTCGTCTTCAAATTCGTGTTTATTCCTTTTTTTTTTTTAAATTATTTGCGAGGGGAAAAGAAGATTGTATTTTCACTAAATAATAATCGCATGTTTTAATTAAAATTAAAAAAAAATTACGAATTGTTATTTTATAATTTCATGTTTTTTGAATGAAAAATACTTTCAAGTTAGTTAAGTGAATAAGTAAATATGAAGAATTAATGAATGATAATGAAAATTAAGTATCTACAAATCATTTGCATACCTTCGTGATATGGACCAAGACTTCATGTTAAATGAATATTAATTTATACATTTTTGTATTACCGTAAGTTGTATACTCGACAATTAATTTTAAAATTTTAAAAGGAATTTTGATGAGTATGATGTGTCTGTTGAAATAATGAGTTGATTTACAAACGTGATAAAAGTCGGTATTTAAATTTAGAAGCAAGATGATTAGTTGTTTAGGTAAAAAATATTTGATCAAATTTTGAAAATATTTCACCATTTTCCAACAACACGGTATTTGAGAATGATTCTGGATTCGTAAACATAAGAAATAATGAAGTTTTTACAGAAAAAAAATTATATAAATTGGATACAATCAACTATGGATTATATAAATTAATTAATTAACGTAAATCTAAAATCTGTTTAATTATAGTTCGAAACTTTTAATTACTTGGTGACTTTCTAATAAGAATTGGTATAAAGAATGAAGGGGGTTTGAGAAATTTCCCGATGGACTTGTCCATTTAGGGGTCAATTAGCCACCTGAACTAACTTTTTCATAAAAGTTTCACTTAGACTGTTTTATTTTTAAATTTTTACTATTTTTCCCCATAGAGACAACCTGATATGGAACTAGCTATTAATTTTCCGTGTCCAGTCCAACTGACCATATCCGCCTCTAAAAGAACAAAACTGAGTATAGCTAGGGTAAGATATAGATGGCGAATAATTAAATAACTGAAAAATTAACAGTATATTATTAATACCCCAAAAAATGATCGAACGACTTTAAATCTTTTTCTCATCAATTATTAAATGCAGATTTACCGATATAACTTACCTATGCGGTAAGATCGATATTTTAATAATCTATATCTTCAAATATTTGTAAGTACATATTATACATAATATACTAATAAGTATTAAAAATGAATACCCGGCGAGAAATTCAATTAACAGAAAAAGAAAAAATCATCTATAAGTATATATTGGGATACTTTTGTGGAAATACAAAATATTCTTTTTTTGGTGACATTTTGATCAAAAAATTCAAAAAAAAAGTCGGCGGAATGTACCTACAGTATTTTTTTTCTCCGAAATACGAGTTTTGAGGTTCAACATAATTTCATTTTATTACAATACCTTTAACACTGACGTACATTAGCACTTACTTACCTCCAGTTTCGTTGAAAAATTACCAAAAACTGCAATTTCTTTTTACATGTTGGATTAAATAAAATTGAAATACTTTTTTTTCCATATTTCCTCTTCCTCCTCTTCCTCTTCTTCCTCCTCTTCCTCCTCTTCCTCCTCTTTCTCCTCTTCCTTCTCTTCCTTCTCTTCCTCCTCTTTCACCATGGAAAATAAAAAATAAAAAATCTGAAAATTCATTTCCACCAGATCAAAGATTTCTTGCTAGGTATAGGTATTTAGGTATCTTATTTTGTTTATTTCAGAATTTTTTTGATCAACTCAAACATTTATTTTCTAGTATTATTTTTCCATCCGATCTGTTGCATTGGAAATGCTGTTTCATTACCTTGGAAGAAAGTAGCTAATTGAAATTTTTAACATTTCAGCAGATGCTGTCGATTAGTTTTTATAATGTCTTAAGTCAATATTGGTTGCCAAATTTTCGTAAATCTTATGATAATTATATTATTACCTAATTAGGTAATGTTTATGACGCGGTTATTCTAAGATTTTTTGTTTCATCTGACAAATATTTATTGAAATGGTGACAATCTGTGTATCAACTGATTGAATTCAACATAGACACATCATATAGGTGTTCAATGATGATATCTAATAATGCGAGTATGCAATCAAAATCCGAAGCATTCTGCAGCGAATATTGTTCATTTATTTTCAATAATATTTATTAAAATCCTATTGTCAAACTATTATTCCCACGCAAATGTGATCCTACATATTTCCAGCATAAACTCGTAAGTAATAGGTACTTTCTTTGTTCTTCAAATTTCGAACGCTTCCTCCATTTAAAATCCAAGCTGATTGTTCGAACGCCTTCTTTGACCTCGCAATCGTGCTTTTTCATTCGACATGTTCCGTCATTACGAATAATACTGTACACTGTATAGGTATATTGGTAAAAGAATAATACCAAATTTATGAACGAAAGCGAGGATAATTTGACTAAAAGATCAAGAATGATTTATAACTGGTTCATTGGACGCATAGATAGTTACATGGCTAAAAGTTAGCATTTTAAAGTTCCGCTTTACTCGACTGCGTGTGAATAGAGGGCGTCCAATAATGCAGAAAATTATTTTTCTGTCGTTAAAATTGTTATGAGTATCACGTGAGCGATGTCAAAGAATACCGACGTAAACAAAGGGGCTCTTTGGTCAGTTTGAGGACTTAGGTTTTTCACGAATGTCACCCAAACAAATAAAAAAAAAAAAAAAATGCTTGTAACAGAAAATATTTATGTTCGACACGAATGAATGCGGGTATTCAAGGATATACCGATCGTTACATTGTATGGAGTATGCGACGAGACCAATGGAAAGTACCAATATAATGTCAAGAGCAAAGGTTAACGACTTTTTATATATTCCATATACTTGGCGAGAAAAGTGCTGTTATTATGTACCTGTGGCTAAGAAGAAAACGCAAGAAAGACAGAAAAAGTGAACGAAAAAAAGATAGAGACAGAATAGAATGACACTACAATATTTATGAGAAGATTGATGCTTATGCTGACTCCTCTATGTGCTCGATTTCTTCGGGACAATACGTTATAATAACGATCTCGAATTGAATAACCCCTAAAATATCTCTTTCGGTGAATTTTAACGCTGTTCTGCGTACAGTTGCGGATTCAGAGTGTGTCATTTTTTCGACGGAGGGAGATGAGAAATGCTAATAATTTTGGTGGGGTTGAGATTTTTGTTTTTTCTCTTCAACACGACACCTAGCATAGTTTAGCATAGTTTTTATTCAGATTCTGTCTGTAATACTTGAATTTTTTTCACTTCATTTTTGTTCTTTGACTACATGTATATAGTACTGGACCAGTAAAGCTCCATAAGACCAACATACTTTTTAATGTCAAGACATGCCGGCGAAAAAGAAGGCAACCTTGGCGTACCTTCTGCTTATTTTCGACGTTTTGCTCGAGTTCACCAATTTAGAATACATTTGTTCAGGATATTCCTTAAATTCACATGGATCGCGTATATAAACACGAAGCAAAGCACGTCAAAAAGTATGCTCTGGTTGGTCATTTACCGCTGGCATATCTAACCAGAAATCATTTTTCTTTACTGGTCCAGTACTACTATATAGTCGAAGTTTTTGTCTTGTTTTTTTAGCGTTTGAAGGGGGAATATCTATCTGTTCTCCCCTCGTTAATCAATGCCAGACTGCACGCATTACACCATGTGTGTATTCATCTAGGCATACCATAATCATTAATTTCGAAACCGGGATAGGGGTTAGTGAGTACACTAAAACATTTATTTCAAAAAAGCTCTATAGAAATTAAAAACAAAAAGAAAAAAATCCTCAAGCTTCATATTTTGTAAGAATGAGAGGGGGTATTGAAAATTAATAAAAATGTAAAAAATGTGTTTACTTTGTATTCTTTCAGCTACGTTTTCACTCCATAAATAAGGAAACAACTTACCACCTCCAGTTTATTTTTCATTATAATTTACTCTCTCCAATTTTTTTACCATCGTTATCTACCTCTTTTTTCGATAAAAATTAGGTGGCGCACACGTTTCCACAAACCGACTCTAGAAGCACTTTCAATACCAAAAGCATTTTTCAATGCTAAAAACAATTGTTCACCCATATTAACGGGGTAAACTAAAATGAGCTCATGATGGCTTTCGCTAATTCTAAAATCTTCATCTGAATAGGTGACTTAGTTCTAAATATAGGTGCTCTACTCTAATAAA
The DNA here is from genome assembly GCA_011428145.1 of Ericerus pela. Classification (NCBI taxonomy): domain Eukaryota; kingdom Metazoa; phylum Arthropoda; class Insecta; order Hemiptera; family Coccidae; genus Ericerus; species Ericerus pela. The sequence goes on from WOFM01000613.1 coordinate 539,538, forward strand.
AACAAATCAACCCCGTCTCTTCGCAAATTATTTGACGACTTCAAAGGTGAAGGCACAGAGTATCAAATATAATAGAGGACGGATGCTCATCTAAACGCTGCTATCAAAAATAGCAGGACTTTTGAAGTAGTTGTCTGCATCTTAACAATACTGAATTCAAATTTGTTCGCGCTTATTCAGCCCATTAACAATGATGAGAATTTTTTGTTTTTAAATAATTGAATTAAATGAACGAATAAATATAACTGATGATTCAGAAACCACATCAAACCAAATTTCGTAGATTAAAATGAGACGAAAATTGTTCTATAGGAGTGGGGATACTTTGTCACAAAAGCAGTGCCGTTCTTCATCTCAAATGTGTCTGTGGAATACCTTGTTGTGAGAGATATTCTCACCAGAAGGAAATTCAACAGAATTTAAGCGTGTTCAGCCACTTCTTACATAAGTACGGGTAAGCCAGAACCAGACCAAACACTGGCGATTTTAGAGCCGATTCGGGTGGTTTATATACGGCTTATTTACACGCACACAAACACACGTACGTAAGAGAATACGTACGTTGGTGAGATCGGCCAGGTTGCATCATCCTCTATCGAGATAAGAGATGACTGGCTGGTTCGTGTACGAATCGTGACATCATCTTATTGTGTCACAATTCGATACTCGTACATTACCTGCAAGTACATACAGGTAATTACGATCGAACGAGTTTTGTGTGTTTAACATCACAAGGACGATTATTTGCCTGCCCTTTGGGGAAGCGACTGTCGTTGAGATGTCCGACCCCCTTTACCTCATACCAGTGAGTCCCCACAGCTACTCCCCCCAGTTTTTGCACCACAAAAATGATCAAATCGCGCAGGCCTGGGGGGACTTGCGGGTTTATGAGCGCCTCTTCTGGTCTGCCTCCCACTTGGCCAGTGCGCTTCCAACTGCAGCGTCTACGTATTCGTATGATTGTCGCCTTGCGTCGGCGTGCGCCTGGTATTGGGCGCAACTGCCTTCTCCCCTACGCTTAGGTGGACAATTTTTTGTATTGGCGTACGGGTGGTGGCGGGAGTGAGGGGGCAGCAGTTGCTTGAAGAGTGGCTTTCTCAGCATCGGGGAGTTTGACGTCTCTGATGCTAAGGCGGCCATCTTTGCCTTTTTGTTTGCTGCCCGCTCAGCCGTGAAGAGGAACTTCATTGGCTCCCTGGTCTCTGCGGGTTTTGGCTCCGATCTCGGGGATTCAGGAATTGGTGTCAGTTCTGGTGGTGACTGGGGAGGAGAGACTATCGGGGAAGCGGAGTCGTCATCTCCGCTAGGACTTTGTCTACAGGAGGAGCTGTTTCAATGAGCAGCTCCTCCTCTATCCGGTCCAGCTCCGTCTTCTGCTGAGTTTGTAAAGACTCAGCAGTTTTCCGGGCAAATTGGGAGGTGGTGGACTTTAGGATGGTATCGGTTGGCAGTGACATTAGAATGGGTTGTTTGAGGAAAAAGGAACCAAAAATATTTCAGAAAACACGTCCAAGATCTCTGGTAGTTCTGATGTGGGTGATTTTACTTCAGTTTTTGATTTACCATTACAGTTATGTTTCATTATTTTCGCATCTTCTTATCAGCATGTAGAGGGGATAGCGCTTAAAATTCTCGACCGTATGCAAGTTTTCCGGTTAAGTTCTGATCGGTTTAAGCAAAGTTATGCCTGAAATAAACTCAGAATATATTTTTCAAATTTTTATTACAAAGGAATCTCCGCTTGTGACATCACAACATTGAGATTATCTTTGTATTTAACGGTAAACGCATGTTGCGATGTTTATTTCCGTATCGCACGTGGATTTGTTTATTCCTGTTGTTTTCTTTTTGTTGGCATTCCTCGTTTGCTTATCTCCAGAGTTTCTTTTGTCTCACGGAGTTCCGATTTTTGTCGCATATTTTTTAGCGGGTTTAAACTTACGTAGCGGATATTACTTTTTCGGGAGTAAATTTTATTTTCTTCGCATTAACCTCTCGGACATGCGAGAAGGGTGGGAATTTTTATGTTTTTTACAGCCAGGGGGCCTGCCTCTTTTTTGTGGACATAAGGGGGCCTCAGGATTGAATGTTTTAGTGGTAACATTGTCCGAAAATCTTACCGACTTTTTTAATGTTTTCTGTTGTGAATTATTTGTTTCACTTTTTCCGACAGATTCTTCCGTATTTGTTTGGGAATCTGTCTAGATATTTTCTAGGTTCTCCCTTTGCAACCTTTTTATTCTTTTATCATCACTTACCATGCATGCAGGCTTCAATCTATCGATTGAAATTGTTCGAGGTTTGCCTGCAATGAGTATCACAAAGTTTTTCTCATCTCGTGATACTACTTTGTAAGGACTGGCGTATGGTTTCTCCAGCGCAGATCTAATTTTTTTGTCTCTAACAAATACGTGTGAAGTATTGGCCAAGTGTTTTGAGATGTAAATCTTGGGCTAGTCATGGCAAGCTGCCTGTTTTAGGAAATTGTTGGCATCATTTCTTATGTTTTGTACCATGATTTTGGGGCTAACTTCCTTCGATTCTGTGAAGAAGTCCTCTGGGAGGGGTAGCTCTTCGCCAAATGCTAGTTGCGTTGCAGAGTGACCTGTATCAGTTTGTAGGGCAAATCAAAGGCCTAAGAGGATGGTAGGGAGTACTTCTACTCATCTCTTGGTATCATGGGACATGATAGAGGCTTTGAGGGCTCTATGCCATCTCTCTATTTTGCCATTGGCTTGAGGATGGTAAGCTGTGGTATGACTGTGTTGAACACCAAGCTTATTAGACAGCTCTTTAAAGAGCGAGCTCTCAAATTGGCGACCTTGATCCGTAATTATGACTTCTGGTACGCCATACCTCGCAATCCAGGTATCGTATAACCTTGCAGCTACTGTAGGAGCTGACATCTCATGTAGAGGGATTGCTTCTGGCCATCGTGTTGCCCTGTCTATTATCGTCAACAGGTATCTGTGTCCTTGAGATGGTGGCAATGGTCCTACCAAGTCCATATGTACAGTTTTAAACCACTCCGTTTGTTTGAAGGATTTGAGGGGCGAGCGAGTGTGTCATCCTACTTTGGATTCTTGACAGTTTAGGCAACTGCGAGCCCATTTGTTGCAGTCAGACTTCATTCGTGGCCATACAAACCTTGCTGAAATCATATTAGCACTACATTTTGGCCCAGCATGTGACAGATTATGTACACTGTTGAAAGCCAACCTGCGATATTTTACCGGTAGAAATGGCCTATTCTTACCTGTACTGATGTCACATGTTAATAAAACTCGCTGTCTCAATTTGAGAGTTGTATCATCATTTGATAACAACTCTTGCAATTCTGCATCCTTAAGCTGTGCTTTAGCTATTTCAGCATAAGGTAATTGGACGGGAGCCGAGATAGCTTCGATTCTACTTAAGGCATCAGCTGGAGTGTTAAGTTCTCCACTTATATACTGAATGTCGGTAGTCAATTGACCAATATAGTCTAATTGTCGCGCTCTTCTCGGCGATGCCGGTTCTGCTTTTTGTGTGAAGGCATATGTTAGGGGTTTATGGTCAGTATACACAGAAAAACATCTACCCTCTAATTGGTGCCTGAAATGCTTCAACGCAGCAAAAATTCTGATCAATTCCCTATCGTATATGCTATAGTTCTTTTCTGTTTTTGAGAGCTTCCTCGAGAAGAAAGCTAGTGGTAACTTCTTGTTGTCTTTATTCAATTGGTACAGGGTTGCACCAATATCAAAATCAGATGCATCGGTACTCACGCATAACGGCAACCTTTCGTCTGGATGAGCCAACAGAGTTGCATTTGCCAGTGTATCTTTGATTTTCTCAAAGGCCTGTTCAGCTTCTTCATTCCTTACGAGTGGAGTCTTATCTTTCTTTTTACTGGTCTTTATTAGTGCAAACAGTTTACTTATTTACACGCACACAAACACACGTACATAAGAGAATACGTACGTTGGTGAGAACAGCCAGGTCGCATCATCCCCTATCGAGATAAGAGATGACTGGCGGGTTTGTGTACAAATTGTGACATCATCTTATTGTGTCACAATTTGGTACTCGTACATTACCTGCAAGTACATACAGGTAATTACAATCGAACGAGTTTTATGTGTTTAACGTCACAAGGACGATTATTTGCCTGCCCTTTGGGGCGGCGACTGTCGTCGAGGGGTCCGAGCCCCTTTACCTCATACCCGTGAGTCCCCACAGTGTCCTTTATTATATTAATTGATAGATACTCTGTGGGTGGAGGTACTAGGTACTCATAATTTAAATTCCTCAAAATCGCAAATCACTTTTCAGACCATTGACGAATTGAAATAAGACGTTTAAATTAGCAGTTAAACTCAATTTTACAATATTTCTATTACTTTTTTATTGATAAACTTTTAAAAAAAGGGAGAAAAATGGGAAACTGGGAAATGAAGCTCAACTGACTGGGACACTGAAAGTATAGTATGCCTATAAGTTTATAACTGTGTACATTTATGAATGTCGCACTTCGTTGTGAATAGAATACTTTTCTTTTTTCTTTTTTGATTTTTTTTTTTTTTTATGGAATTCTAAAATACTGATTGACACATCTTCAAAAAAGTATATAAGATCTCATACTTTTGATTAATGTAAAATCATTCCAGTAAAAAATGAAACCAACAGTAAAGTATAAACATTAATTTTGAAAGTGAAAAAAAATAAAATAAAATAAAATGAAATAAATAAAGACTCAACTTTCATAACTACTTAAAATTGAAGTACGTTTATTTGAAATGTTAAATTTCATGCCGCAAGCTATGGCCTATTTCTATGTAAAATAAAATATTTTTCGATCCGTTTCCATACCTATAAGAGTACCTATATGTATAGCTATAGGTATAGTTAATGTGGGTACCTAAGTCAGCGAATAACATTTGTGGAAGAAAGAAAATAAATATATTTTTTTTTATAATTTCATTGAGATTTTTCATTTTTTCATTTTTTCATTTTTTCATTTCACTCGCGATTTCTTCATGGCATAACGGTACACCATAGGGTTAATGTTTGGAATGTCCGTTGGTATAGTGTGCTGAGAATAATAATTAATGAACGGATTTTTATTTTGCAAAGTTGAATTGCACGACGACGATATTCCTCATTGGTAATTTCATGATGCTAACCATTACGACATACTATGGAATACCTCATAAAAGAAATAAATAAAAGAATTATAACGAGTGGAAAGTTGGTAAAAAAAATTCTTGTAATTTAATTTGTAGAAGAAGCTGCAGTCCTGCAGAAGTTATCTTTTGTTTTCTCTGTAAGGTTTATGAAATTTATCGATTTATAATTTTTTAATGAACCAATGGCAACGTAGGTAATGGTTCGCAATTTTATAATATTGCAAAATTTTAATTAACGTTGAAATAATTGAGATTTACCTATGAGATGATATACAAGTATTGATAATTAAGTTTTTTTTATTAATCTTCCATCAAATGTATTTTCTAAGGAACGCTCTTCTTCGAAAAATTTTCTAAAAATTAAAATTTATGGGAGGATAACCACGCAGTTGGGCATTTTGCTGTTTATAGCATCAAGTTTTTGATTTTTATCATTTTCCGTTAATCTAAGAAATGTCTATGTTACTTAAAGTATTACTGCCTATTTTTTTTCTGCCGTCAGTGATCTTTAATAAATAATATCGGCTGCTTGTGATTGATTTCGCCAATGGCATTCTCGAGAAAAAAATTAAAATTAAAATCCTAAACTGTTATTTTTACTCCCTGTAGTTGAATATGAACCCTTCATATCAGTATAATTTTTAATAAATATTTTTATAAGTATCATTTTACGGTATTACGATTCAAGGTTAAGCAGTTTGCTATTTTTTCAGCATACCTATTTGATATTTTTCGACTATATTTCTAATTTTATCGATAAAAAAGATGAACCATCTTGATTTTTGTATATTATGTAGTTATTCTATTATGAGGATTTCATAGAAGTATGAAATGACTTCCGTTAAACGTGTCGTTATACGGAGAAAAAACAATCATGAATTACTTACCTTGAGTACCGTTCTTGCATTCGGGCCTTATTCAAGCAAAATTAAACAATATTTATAGATTAGGTATTTCCTTTCCTTTTCTCATGAATTATAAAATTAAAAAAATTTAGCGTATTTTTTAATCGTTAAATAAACTAATTTATTATAGTTTTTTTTTTTTTTTTTTTTTTTTTTTTTGTTAAATTATTTCATGGATTACAGAGCTCACATTTGTTAGCATATCGTGTAAATAAAGTGTCAAAGTTAGAACCTAAGTGGCTTTTAGCCTGGAGCTTAGAGCAAATAAAAAGTCAATACCGTATGCCTACATGAAATAATGGCTCACTATTCACAAAATATTTTAAAACCTTGCAAAGAGAATTGCTTAAAGTCGTGTTCCGAGCATTATACTTAATTCAAATATGAAACAGTAATGAAATATCTTAATGAAAATCAAATTTTCAGGTATTGATTCCGAAAAATTTTACGTTATCTTGAATTCAGGTCAAGCATTTGTTACAATTTTCACTACCTACCTGTATAATATTACTTATTAGTTCAATGGTAAGGATTTATTCATCTATAAGCTTCACGTTTAAATAATAAAGTGGATTTTACTTATAGTTTGCAACATATAGACGATGACCACGGTTGGTTATTGATGCCAAGTGTTCACTTCTTGAAATCATTTAAAATTAAAAAAAAAAAATAATTATCTTTCATTTTATGGAAGCGATTACATATTGTAGTCATTCGATTCACGTGCGATAAATCTTAAATCTTTTATTAAAAGTTCCAAATTTAGATGTATTTTATTATTTTATTTGTAGTTTACCAATTACTTCATTTTGACTGCAAATAACTTTTAATGAAATCAGAAAAATTTCAAAAATATCGTCGATGGAACTTGCACTTCATTTCAAATGAAATGTTCGTGATCCCATTCATTTTCATGCTTTCTTGGTTTGTCGTTTCATAGCATAAATCACCTCTAGTCCAGACTACCTTCTTAATATTTGAGTAGTACCTATATACTTGGCAAAACTAAAATTCATAAAATTTAGAAAATTCAGAAAATACATAATTCATAGGTAAATTTAAATCATTATTTTTAACTTGAAAAAAAAACTTCAGTAATAATGTAGTGTCATTCGTCTAATGCCATTGATTTTTTTTCACTAATCCAATATAACTCCCAGATAAGATTCATTTTGGCCGTAAGCATTTTCTATTAAAAGAGAAGAACATTTTTTTTAACGACTGCATCAACCTACAGCACCAAACCAAGCTCTTTTGTTGAAAGCATTATTAAATCATTTGTAGGTATATTTATTTTGTTCCGCCTACTTAACAATTGTTCAACTTGCAAACAAATTATAAAACAAACTGTGAATGAAAAGAAAAAACAAGATAAACTACCCACTCAAGTCAAAAAGAACTTGACAGGGAAACTTATTGTGTCTATCTGTGACTCATATTAAAGGTGAATTCTAATTTATTCGACTTGGACGTTAATTTTCAACACTATAGGTAAGTATTCACAAAAATTGTTTCGTATAAAACTTTAATATTCTGGATAGGCTAACTAAATCGTACAATATGTTTTGAAATTGGGATTTAAAAATAAAATTTTTGCAATTATTATACAGTACCTACCCAGGTTCGATTTGAATTTACTCTCGCACCTGCATCGTACGATTAAACGAGAAATTATCGCATTCACAGTCTGTGTACAGACTTTCTCCGTTTGAATCGTTATTATTTCATATCACTCTGCTTTGACTTTTCGTTTTATCTGCTATACATCTTTTTGACGTTTATTACATGATATATCTTACCTTTGTTAATAGGTATAGGCACTTATCTTGTTAACAGTAAAAAAATATCTAGCTTCAGTGTAATTGTTTTTTTTATTATTTTTTTTTTTTTTTTAGTAGGTACCGATCTACAGTCTGTAAACTACTGTAACCAACTTAACCAACTTATTCTTATTTTGTCAATTTTTTAGTGAATTTTTCTAATCTGAGCTGAAAGAACGTTTGTAGGCTTATTCTAGAAATGTGTATGTGTCATAAGTTAGATACCCAGGTATTTACAACTAATGTTGAAATTCTTGATTTAATATAAGATTTATTTGTACGAACCCATCTTCTGAAAGGCTGCAAAACAGAAATTTTTCATTGGAAAGAGGTACCTATAGGTATAAATAAAGGTCATTTTTCACCTGTCGACTAATTTAGATGACTTTATTTATTTTTATTCTACACACGCTGTACTTAATGTAATAAAACAGCAAAAATAATTAGAAAATCAATTTATTCGACTATAAAAATTTTAAAATTAATTTCACAGAATATTGAACAGAAAAGACGAGTTTACAGCTTTTTTATTGGTTTATTCTTGATCCTACTCGACCTTCGTCACGTTCGTCATCTACTAGACCATTCTTCATGCAGCATCTGTAAGGGTCTCAACTCAACATTTTCTACACTTGGCCTTTTAACATCATTCGAACAAAGACGCAAATATATGCCTCCCATTAAGTAGTGATTATCTTCTGAAGGATATATATACAGATTTAGCCTTTAACTTATTGTAATATTAATAGTGAACAAGTAAATTCAGTATATGGATATGGGAAATGATTAGCGAGAAGAACTCTGTTATCTGTGGATCACTTTTCATAGTCTCTCAAGTATACATTAACTGAACATTGAACAAAGTTTGATCCGTCCTTTTATGCTAACCGTATATGGCTGAAATGTACAGCTGTACATCATCTGACGAGGTTCTTGAACAATATTTCAAATACGGCAGAAAAACGTTTTCAAATTTCTGTATGAAACTGTAAAATCTGAAACGATTGCTCGTAATTATGATCGAGCACAATCTTTTAATTATGTTAGTGTATTCATAGTAATTAAAATTAATTATAACATAATTTTTATTTTGGTTTATTATATTAATTTTTTGTTTGTTTTGAAATTAGATTTATTATATTTTAATTAATATAATATTTATATTTATATAATTTAAAATTTTTCCTTTCTGCACCTCCACTATACACTTACTAGTCAAAAAATTTTCCTCCAAATACTATTAGCATACAAATGAACATCATCCAGGAGTCTTATCTACACTTTATCTATTGTTAAATTGCATAGACACTTTTTTTTTTCGGTGTCTTTGTGAGTACAATTTTCATAAAACACTCCTCAATTAAATATAATAGACTTCAATTTACTCTCTTCATAAATGTACCAACCTATTTTCTTTAGGAAAAAAAAACAACAAAATTAGGTGGTTCGTATCGTGTGAACTATAACATCATCACTAACAACAATAACAGAAACAACAAAAGGAAATTACATCATACTGCTGTAATATTGACATGTGACGGATTAGCCAAATTTCTTTGAACGCGGAATTGATAATGTGACAAAAAAGTATTTTTATTTATTTTTTGTGTGTGTTGATAACCAGGTTAAACCATGTCGCTGGCTACATAGGAGACATAAAACACGTACAGGACGTGCGTGCGTATGCATTATAAACATTACTGGAAAATAGTTCTGAAAGATGATATTGACTTAGAAGCCATATAAAATGGAAAAATAGGAATGGAAATAATTTATTTCTTCCTTTATTATTTATTTTTTTTTTTTTACAATCTAGTAAATTTTGTCTTGGTATGTTTCGTGTATTTTATTTTTCAAACGAGTACCTAAAATGTTTTCTTGATAGTAAGTAGTCACTTCCTTGACAATTGATAAAAAAAAAAAATCCAAAAAAAGCGCATCATTTTGCATTGTCACTGATGAATGATAGCGCACCATATCTCGTAGTGGATAAAATTTTTATAAAAAGCTCCTAAAACGCATAACGGAATGATACGCTTAGGTTAAATTATAACATAAAACTGTCTAAGAACTCTATGAAAAAAAACCAACAAAAAACAAAAAAAAACCAACATACCTACTCATTCTTTATTTTAACCCCATAATAAGGCGACATTTAAAAGAAAAAAATGTGGTGGAAACCTTCGGTTTAATGTGATTAAGTACTTTTTTCTTTTTTGAGGATACCTACTGCCTATTTAATCAGACGGATAAAATATTCCGTGTAATTCCCTTTCTTCTTTTTGTTGACAGATTTATGACAAATTTAAGGTACTGGTTTTACTGTTATAATGGTAGTACTGACTGAAAAGGGTACCTCTATAAACACTTTTTATGTGGATATGATCTTACCGATATTTTAAATTATTACGTCGATTTATGAGTGTATCCTACAAGAAGAACGAAAGAGCTTGCTCTGTGCTCTTTTTTTAGAATTATATGGAAATTTTGAATATTACCATAAGAAAGTCTAGGCAGGGTATACATTTTTAACATTCTCCTCTAGAAAAATACGAAAAAACAATTCAATGAGTATAACATTCAATTTTTTATTCGCATGACTGATAATGTAGGCCTGTATAATATTGAAATTGTTTGCTATTAGCGTTGATTTTATGATAGGTACACAGCTGCAGTATTCTATTTTGAAAGTTGAAAAATTAATTTCCAGAGGCTATGTTTGGTGATAAGCAAAATTGGTCTCGGTTTTCCATTTTTTTCAGGACCAAGACTAAAATTGAGACTGACTATGCAAGAATAAGACTAAGACCGACTATGCAAGACCAACCACCAAAATAAACGAAAATCTAAAACCATGAAAACAATATAAGAATGTTCAAAATCTTGGTTCTTGAATTATGTATAATATTTAAAAGATATTTTTCTTGCACATTTCAAAATTGACATGAATGGTAAGTAAGTTTAATTTAGCTACCTATCAATAATGAGTTGGTAAAAATTTCGTTGAGTTTTACTAGGATCAAGACTAGTCTTCGAAAGATTACGACCAATACAAAAACCAAGACTTTGTAATCTTGATTTTAGACTTACTTTCACTTATCACTTGATAACTGCAAAATTACATTTTTTTCCTTTTTGCTAGAGGGTATAAAAAGTAAAGAATATGCAAGATCTAAATTTTCCGAAAATACGAAGGCAGAAAAATTTTATTTAAGAATAATTAATTCTTCATAATTATTTCTTATTCTGTAGTAAAGTTACCTACGTTAATAACTTAGGTATTCGTAAATGTAAGAATATAGGCCAAAGCATTTTTTAGTGTCGAAGTGAGTGTGTCAAAACCATAACCTTAACAAGCTTGTAAGCCAAAATAATTTTATTTATCCAAAAAAAAAAAAAGAAAAAAGAATGAATCTAAGAGGAAAGGAGGAAAAATTATACCCAATTTTTTTCTATGTAGCCTACAGAGGCTGTTATTTTTTACATTTGTGTGTGGCTGTGGTGATTCTAATCATGTACGTATTAATTATTCAAATACCAAAATATTATTTTTCAAGAATTTCTTGAAGGGCAAAGTGAATATCAGAGGGCACCAGTCTTTCCACTCATCATTTCCCGCACCTACTATGACTGATATGGTTGCTTATTATATAGTATATCTAATACCAACTATGCTATGTAATGCAACCAACATTAACAAACCATGGAAAAAAAAAATTTGCTGAATTGCACTAAAAAAGTGGAGAGAAGTGACTATTTATTCATCTTTTGGACTTCGGAAATCATACATTTTCAAAGGACTAGTTTATGACCACTGAAAAATTCCTTATTTCTTCAACTTATTGAAAAATCATTATTATTACCTACAATATTGTAGCCCATTTGATTATTTTAGTCGTTATTTAGATTTAGAACTTGGTTAGAATATGCCATGCTATAGTTTTTAGATTATATTATCGTTCATAAAATCGAAAATAAAGAAAAAATTACATTGAGAAGGTACGTTGTAGTATAGGTAATATCAATAATTTTTCCAACGTAATATCTAATTCAACAAATTACCCATTTGGAATTCTTAGTATTAACTTTAATGATAATGTTCATTTCTTTGATTCCTGGAAAAAATCCAAAATTCTTACATAGTTAAGTATCTTATTAGAACAGCAGTTTTAAGTAGGTATCTGTCTCAAACAATAAACTGTTCATAAAAAAAAAAAAAAAAAAAATGACAAAAGAAAATAACCCATGTTTTTGCTACATATTACCGAATACATACGGACATGTCTTTCATAAACGTTTATGTGTAATTACAACAACTTCACAAAGATTCTCAGCAGTTTGATGAAATAATTTTGGTTGAAATGTCTGATTTCTTTCCCTCGTCCCTACAGCGTTAGCGGTAAATTTCATGTTGCTCTTACATCACTCAATGCTAATATTTTTTTCACTTTTAATTGTACATAACAAAATTTTAGAGATTAATGTGTACGCTGAGAAGAAACAATACAAATCTCCTCAAACGTTACAAATTTGTAAACAATTCATTCCCCTTAAGGCCGGCCGCCATCATCACATTCCTGACCCAACATAGTGGTGTATTTGATTCGGTTGTATTGATGTTCCAGCATGTGACTTAAAAATTTATGTTGATAAATCATTGACCACCGGATCCCAATCATCCCCCTTCCTCACCACGATATAAAATATATCTTCCAAACGCTAGATAAAATGGCCACATAGCCAAATTACCATAAAAAAAAAAAAACCTAGTGAAAATAAATTTCTGAAAGTTGAAGAAAGTATTGCCAAAAAAGTTCAACTTCATAATGTCAGGTTACTAGATTTTTTATTTTTTAGTGTCTAAAAAGCTATTCCTCTCTATCGATGACCATAATTTTTAATTATAAAAAAAAAACTGTTCTTTTAGCTACTTATCAAAAAGATTTTCATGATGATATTCTCTGTTGTCTTATTTTTGTCCAATAATTATATCCATAAATTCTATTGTTTTCTTAGGAAAAACGATTACAACAATTTCTTTAAAGATTTTCATTGATGATCTGGTAATTTTTCATTATGCATTTTCAGTTCCTTCGGTATAATTTTAAAACAACAATTTGAAATGAATACGAACATCATTAATAAATAGGTAATGTAAGTCATTAACCTGTTTTTAAACAAATCGTTCCCGAAAATTTGAGAATCCTGGTAAGGTGCTTTTTACTTTTTTTTCTCTTTTTTACCCCTTTTTTAGACATATTTTGAAGCAAAGAAATGCAGTGTATAATTTGTTTAGAGAACTCATATTACTGATATACCTACCTTACTTAGGTAGGTATATATTCTTTTTTTTTTTGCGAATTACCAGTGGCTTGGAATAATTTAATGGTTTAATGATTACAATAGCCACACATTTATTATGGCGTCTGAGAACGAAGTGATAATTTTTGTGAATTTTAATGAGATTTATAATAAGTATATACTTTTTTTTTATGCTGAAGTTTGAAAATTGATTGTACCTACTAATGTACAATGTCATAGTATGATGAAATTTATTATAAGACTTAACGAAGATTATCATCTTTAATGAAATTACGGTTGGGCATTTTAATAAAGTAAGAATCTTACCAACGAAAAATAGTTATATTTCAATTCATCATACTTGACGAATTAATATACGAGTAAAAAAAACATAGGCATAATGAATGAGAAACTTTTTTTTATTAAATTTCTAACAAATGCTACTGAAAAATCGACAGTCTTATAAATTAATTAGGTAACTCAGTTTTTTATACAAAAATTTCTTTCTGTATTTTAATTTCTATATATGCAAATTAATATTATTTTTTTATTGTATATTTATAGTTACACTCTTTTTCTCATTAAAGATTTCGGATTTACTTAACTCGTCCTTATAAATATGATAAAATATTAAGTAAATTATGAAAAGTTGTTTTTTTTTTTTTTTTTTTTTCATTATTGTTATTATACCTACCTACTCCGCATCATATTTTTATTTACATGCCGTAAGTTATAATTATTTAGTTTGTTGTAATTTTATGACAATATATTATTATGAGAGATGTTCAAAGAAATTCTATTTTCATTCAGTTGAATTTCTTTTTGGCTAGTAAGTTTTTTTTTTTTACAACTTTGTAAATAGGTTCTTATAGATATAATGCATAGAAATGCAACTGTATTGTCACCGAACTAAACTGTTGCATTTTGGCAAAAGATTTTCCTATTTTCAAAAACTGAATGGAGTTCAGTTATACTTTATTCAAAATAAGAAGGTAAATTCACCACCGGAAACACACAAAAAACAGCGTGATTCACACATTTGAACAAAAATAAGCACAAGCGTTATGCGCCAGCCTATTCTACTCCTCATTTACGTATTATGTATATTATCGTGTAATCTATCATTTCATTTCATGAATACATCTATTTGGCGATTTTGTGTTCTCTGCTGCAGCGCCTACTCAAAGAACATGCTCATCATTCCAGATATGGTGGGTTTGATTTTCAGTCACGCCACATTTTTAAAAGTAATTTAAAAAATTTTTTTTGCAACATTTCGTTAAATTTAGTGGATGGATGGGAGGTTAGGTGAGGTCGGTTTTTAAAAAGGAGGAGAAAATTTTTAAATCAAGACGTAAAGACGCATTTGTACTCTACACATAAAGTTTAAAAATACGTAGGTAGCACACAGCAATGTAATGGTGATTGAGGATATGAGAACTGGAGAAAGCTGGTGCAAGATGCTTGAGAGTAAGCCACATAGTATTTAAATTAATGAGAAGAATTTGTGCTACGTTCTGCTGTTGTGTGTGACTGCGCAGCAGCCCGCCTTAAAATAATTATTTTATTTTCTGATTGGAGTATAGTATCCACTCCCACATGTGATTGGAAAATTTATTGGGGAAGACGATTGACTTTCTCAGATCCCACTCACCTTCTCCTCTCATTGTTATCAATAATCTCCAGATTCTGGGTAAAATAGCTGCATTGCTAGAGCCCAACAAAACTTACTAAACCAGTAAACCTCCCACAATAAGTGAAGGTATATACCCTTAAATAAATACCCTGTATGTGGGGAGAAAATTATTTTTCTAGTAAGAATATAACTGGCAGGCAATCGAAAACGTAGATTATTTCAAATTATTGTTGTATTTTAATGTCTCATATTTTCAAAACTACGGATCAGAATAAAAACTGTAAAATAAAATTTCTTAAAGGAACATTGGAGATGATTATCTGAGGGAAATTAAATTAAAGGCGTGGACCACGTTGCCAAAAATTTGACAATAGGTACGTAATAAAGAAAAGTAGAACACTTCTACAATAAACGAATTGGATATATTCATATAGATCAATGAAAAACATAATAAGAGTGTTAGTTGGAAATATTGAAGAAACAAACTTTAAACATAATTATCGTATAGAAAAGTAAAAGTTAAAGGAACTGAAACTTAAATTTTGCGCACGTGTTAGAAAACAAAAGGAGGTGCCGGTATACTAATTTTGTCTGGAGAAAAATTTGGAAACTTTTTCATTTTAGCTTGTGAAAAAAAGTAGAGAAACACTGAGGCAATAACACCAAAAAAATTATAATAAAAACTGCAGAAAATAACGAAAGTTTACAGTTGAAAACTTTTTATGACAGTTATGATCAAGATAAAAACCGAAACAAGAAAATGAAGAGAAAATTTTAGTGAAATAGAGAAACAAAAGAAACCAAAAAATAAAACTAAAAAAAAAAAACATTAAGAAATAAAGAAAATGATATCGCCAAAATTTAGTTCTTTCAAGCATTTTTTTCCGCACCTCCGTTTATTTTCTAACACCTTAGAGCAGAGCCAAAAGAAAAGAAATTCCTATAAGTACGTCACAAAGTAATCGCAAGATTCACAATTTAAAACAGATAGATATCACATTATTATTCTCAGTATAATCTTTAACATTAATTTGATTAATTTCTTTTTAAAACGTCCAAAATAAAATGCTATTCCTACCCTTGGACAAAATCACTAAGATGACTGTAGGTTTTGTTGGCTCGGGGAATCGAACCTGGGACCTACATATTTGCCAGCTAAAAGCGGTGAACTTAACTGCACGGGCATCTCACCGCCGACTATAACTGTCGAATGTATTTTATATTAGACAGGGTATGGTGGTTCCCACACACTCCCCCCCTAGAGAGACTCAACACGAGTTGAACGACATTAGATGCTGTGGGAGGTTGGGCTGAATCAAACACGCCTCTTATACCTATACACACAGGCTTATACTACCTATACGGGTTCTATTTCCACTATATAGGGCGCCATCTATCGGCGACTCAAGTTAGGAAGAGAGTTGTGAGTTCCACCATGCACCACTAGGGTGCGTGCGTGTCCAGCACACGTCAAGGGTCACCAGATGTAGGTTTTGTCGGCTCGGGGAATCGAACCTGGGACCTACATATTCGCCAGCTAAAATCGGTGAACTTAACTGCACGGCCATCTCACCGCCAACTATAACTGGCGAATGTATTTTATATTAGACAGGGTATGGTGGTTCCCACAATGACTTATGCTTATTAATTTTCAATAAATACAGTGTGGCATCAAGTTGAAGAAAATTTGAGTATATATTCGGAATTTTTAGATTATACCTGTGATTAAATTTTCTCCCATTTAGTAGGCCTAAGTTTAAGTTACAAAAATCATCAGTACCTACCCTCATTCCTGCAGTCGTTAATTTGCTAGCCGCATTAACCTACCGCCATGAATTTACAAAATGTTCTTGGTTGATAAATCATGAACATCTATGACTAATTAATGTAACAAAATGTTGATAGAATAGAAATAGATTTTTATGCTTGTTCAACGGAATTAATGTGCGTGTAATAGCCGACCTATACTTTGAATTTACTGAATGCTTGAAAACGTATTGAAGTGGATTTAAAATAAAAGAAATGGATTGAAAACTTTTTACTTTATCTAGTTGGGTGCCTACGTCTACAGAATGTCTTTTTTTTCCGTAGGTTTTATCGTAGTTATAAATGAGAAATGAAGGCGAAAGAGATATACTTTTTGTATTGCACAGATGTTATTGTTAGAAGTGCGAAGATCGGGGGAAGGAGTGTTTTGGCTGGATTCAAAATTTAATCAAAGAATAAAGCACGAATCTATTTACGTTTCCAAAATTATTTATTCATATCATTTAGGTAAAAATAAAAAACTGACCTCTATATTTCTCGGAATGTAGGTGTACTCATCTTTCAGTTTCAAAGTATGGGTAGGTATATATAGGTATTTCCAGCAGATTGTCAATTAAAAAAAAATTAAATAATCGATATTTGTTTACTAAAACATTTATTTTCCTCAGTTTTCGTTTGTCACGTGGTACAGATAATTTTAATTATTAGCAGTAAATTCAGATTAGGATCACGGATAAGTTAAATAATAGGTGGGTAGGTATGAAGAAACCGCATTCTCTTTCTAATAATTTTTTTTTTTACCATTTTTATTTTCTAAATCATTTGAAGATTTAGTTGGAACTTGACGTGTTTTTAAAGTTCAAGGAATTTAGAAAATGCGTCTGCTCAACTTTGCCGTATGAAAGCCAGATCATAAGTTATAACTTGAGTAGGTATATCTGAAATTTGGGTCTTATTAGGCGAGTATTTCAAATATTTGCAGCGGCTGAACGTTGGAGAATGAAAACCAATGATATAAGTAGGCTACCCTGGTATTGCGACTCTTCCTTTCATTGATGTTTTTAATTTCTATCATTCTCTTATACTTCTTCGGCAGGCAATAAATTTTTTTCATTATTGTACACCTTTCACCGCCGAAGAATTACTTTTTATTGTAATCATTATCATTGGACTGTCGATCGTTATTATTATTATTATTGTTATTAATGCCAGTATTAATTGGTATTATACTTATTATGTGTTATTATTCTCGTTTTTCTTTAAAAAATGTTGTTATGCCTACGATGATCGCGTGGTCTCAACCATTTTTCTCTTTTTTTCTGTTTATTCGGTTCCTTCTCTCATGCAACTTGTTAAAGTTGCTGTTTAAAAACATCTTCACGGCTGGGCAATTTTATACCAAAAAAAAAAAAAAAAGTGTAGAACAGCAAGAGACTCGTGTCTCATAATGAAGTTTTGAGAAAGTGTTAAGATTGTTGAGCTGTGAGGACGTCTGATGTTCTCAAATAAAGTGTATAATAAAAACGTGTACCTACGTACTTGTAAGTAGGGGTATAACGTAACACTATTCGAAAAATTTCGATTCGAATTGTAAGTAAACATTATTTGAACAACATTTCTGACGTGTATTGAATAAGATAAATATCTACAAATTTTGCATAAGTATACCTAATTATACAGTTTCGGTTATTGTTTCTATTTCATAATATTTAGATAATGTTTATATTCGAAAATGAAAGTTATACCTGCGAATAAACCCGGAAATTTCTCTAGTAACTTAACGGAAAAACGTGTATGAAACACTGGCCGTAATTAATTTTGATTGTACTATGCAGGTGAGATTAGGAAAATTTGAAAGAAAATTAAAACGAAAACCGTTTTAACTTTGTATAAATTACCTGGGCACGTTTGAAGTGTATAAACTTTTACATTTTTCACTCTTTTGAGACCGAATATTAAAAAATGACACGATTCCGCAGACGTAAAAGAAATTAAAGAAACTGAAAAAAGTATACCTATAGACTATCTTAGATAATAGTTTAATCAGCAGCAATGGGATGGATTTTGGATATGTTTACTGTAGTACTATTTGATAACATAGAACAGTCAGTATTTCCCAAAGTGGATGATATCGACTTCCGAGGGGATTATCGGAGTGGTTTTGTTTTTGGGAGGGGCTAGTAGCCTTGGAAGTGATTAGGAGGCGTCGA
This sequence comes from Ericerus pela, assembly GCA_011428145.1. NCBI lineage: Eukaryota > Metazoa > Arthropoda > Insecta > Hemiptera > Coccidae > Ericerus > Ericerus pela. The sequence goes on from WOFM01000613.1 coordinate 558,345, forward strand.
ATAGAAAATAAAGGGATGGTGGATGCATGAAAAATAAGGAAGAACATTCTGAAGAACATTTTTACATCGTTCATCAGTTGCGTAACTTGCAGTTAAATTCATGGTCACAAAATTCAGGTTAATCATTTCGTAATTTGAGGTTGCGGAAGCATCTTATTCGTATTATTATCTTTCCTTGCTATGCTCCATAAGTTGATATATTCGAAGGTACTTACCTACACATAAAAGACTGCAGAATTTTTATTAAATCTTTCTGTTTGTTCGCTCAAGGAAAAGTGGTTTCCAGGGTGGTGTTGCGTAATTCTCTGCTGAAAAGAAGGCAGTAGGTCGAAGAAGTTCGAAAATTTCCGAAATATAAGAATACTATGACGTATGTGACCAATTAGGTATTCGTTAGGCTAAATCTACTAGGCCCACATCTCCTGGTTTACATTTGAGGGGGAAATTTCCGTTTAAAATGACCCTAATAATCAACTGGCATAGATCGACTGACCGCTGAGTTTCTGGTATTAACTTGATAAGAGGTGGGCACGTCGTTCAGTTGATAAACTGTAGGGGCTCTCTTGAAATAGTCTTGGCTTAAATCAGTTGAAAAAGAGTTTTCTAAAACTAGTTCTGAAAATTTGGTAAGAAATGATTTTATAGGTAATTATTATTGAAAACATACGTTCATATACCAGATCGTAAATATATTTTTTTCTCAGCCAATTGAAACAGTTTTTACTGTGGAAGAATAAGCCATTATCAAGCCATTCTATTTTTTTATATTCAACATTTTTGTTTTCACTTTTCCTTGTAGTGAACGCCTGCCTAGACACCCTTAAAGAATTTAATCAGTTTCGCTCAGCGTTACCATTTCGGTTCTAAGTAAAGCTAAAAAAGCTAACAATAACAGCTTGTGAGCTATAAAATAATTGTCACTATATTTGATAAAACGATGTTTTCCTTTTTTTTTTTAAATAGGTGAAGCATCTCTGACTTAATTTAAACGAAAAAAATTACAAAGCTAAAATTTAAAATTGGTTGACGAACTGGCAAATACGGTAATCTGTAAATTATTTGAAGTCAGTTCGTCGAATCTGGGCAAAAAAGAAGAAAGAAAAGTTAATAATTAAAGTTTTTTAGGTAGAAATATTTGGCCCATTTAATTTATATCTGTGTCAACGAACGTGGATAGATTATACGATTTCATATTCTGTTACCTATAATAGGCTAGCTAAATATGGGCACGTGTACGTTGGATTTCCTCCTCGACACGTCAATCATTAAATATGCGACCGTGAACTACATGATTTTGTTGGCTCATAAAAACGATTAAATTCCTATTATTATGCAATATTGTAAAAACCTGAAAATTTGTCATTCAAACCCTCATGTCAAATTGTGCAACGAGTTCATCGCGTGAGCGATGATGAGTGCAAAATATTATAGAGAATATAGGTATTGTACACAAGATTGGCCTATACGTGCAGCATATAATACACCTCCACCTAATACTACATTCGTTTCGTGTAAAATGAATTGTATGTGTCACAGAAGAAAACCATTTAGATGGGGGGGGGAAGAGAAGTGTGTTAAAAAGGGACGAAAGCCTACGTTCTAAACCGTCCATAATACGAGAATGCGAAAAAACAATCACGTGACGTTTATAGGTACTGGACAAAAATCATTAATCAGTTTTTTTTCTATTTATGTTTGGTTGAGGCTATTTGAGACAATTTTAAAATATCTGCTTTGAAAGCGAAAAAAAAAAAAATGACGTAATTAACGATTGTTCACGGACAGAAACAATGCACCATAGTGCTGGTCATTGGGCGATAATTGATAAAAACGATGATTAAAATTAGGTTACGTAAAAGGTGCACAGTACATTTTATAATAAGGATGAATAAAGTATGTATACAGCCTAAATATGTACAGGCTAACGTTTATATTGTTGAAAAGTCGGTGAAAGTTTTTTACGCAGCCCACTATGTTTGAGGTGAACGATTAAAACAAATAAAAGAGATAAAAAATGATATTAAACATAACTAATACGATTTTCTTCCATACATTAGCTGTCAAATTATTTCGAATATTTGTTTTTTTTAGTAAATATTCACTGTGAGTAACGTGAAACATTTAAACACGACTTGTGTAAAAAATTTAAACGAAGAAATAAGCAAATGGGATATATTTTTACTGCTCAAAGAGAGAACTCTCACGTTTGGAGCCTTATGAAATATTATTGATAGCCATTAGCATTTGAAAAAAAAAAAAAAAAAAATACGGTAGATATTTAAAAAATGGAGTAAATGATGCTTGTAAAATAGTACGGTAGTTGCGGGTTGTAATTCGTTTTTGAGATCAATTCTCGTTTGATGGACTATATAACTTACTAAGAACAGAAAAAGGTCAAAAGTGAAGAATTTCTGATAAAAGCTATTCATTTTATGCTTGAAATCTGCGAATTTCACGTAATTTCAAAATAACGTCCTAGAAAAAAATGTAAAATGAGTACCTACAGAAAAAAAAGTTGCCTATTCCTACCTACTTTTTGATAATCGGTAACTATAGAACCACATAGAGAAAATTATGAGCGATGAGACAAACAGCATGAAATTAGCTACCATAAGGTTCTTTATTAGCCGGTATGCGCATGAGGGTAATAAGATATGAGCCGCCATCTTGTGTTATTCGTTTTTTCAGGAATTTTACATTGTTTATTATTACTATACGTATATATGACGCAAAATGGCGGTTAATCTCTTGTCACCTTCATGGGCATACCTGCTAGCAAAGAGTCTTAGCTATGGTATCTATGATTTTTCATTTACTGTTTTAATTAATTATATTTTTTCGGATTACATATTCCGTCATATTTTTTTGTCAAATTCATTATGTATCAATTTCTTCACCTTGGATAAACTGCAAAAAATGTACTGAAGTACACAAAAAAAATCCCTTCATGGACGTATTCTGTGGGGACTATATAATTATATCTCGTACGCACGACGTCATCTCTTATCAAGTGCAACCAAAATCATATATACACTGCTTGTTGGTATGTTCTTACTTGCACATACAGGCAAGTAAGATACAACATTTGGCCAGTGACTATATAATAGATAAAGATCTCGGCGATTTCTCAGACCAGTACACAAACATATTATGTCATTTCTTATCAATTACTATAGCAATGAATAAGAAATGACGTACTTTCTATAATACATATACATATGTGAATGTACATATGTGTGTCTACGCGCATGTGCCAAATCCACTATATAAACTCACGAAACAGGCTACAAAATTGTTAGTATTTGCTGAGGATTTGGCTCTCCGATACTTTACAGTATGAAGTGGCAGAACCCGCAAAACCTGTAGAAAACTTTCTGCGTGTGAATATCTCTCACGACAAGGTATTCCATATATTCTATCATTACTAAAAAATTTAGGTAGCTAAAATTGGCTAATTATTTCTGGATGAATCATAGGTTCTCCATGTATTATCGTTTTCCTATTACAAAAAGTATGGTATTAAAATTTTATTTTAGATATGAATATTGAAAACTTTACATATGATGGCTTGGGACTATCAGTATCACTGAAAAATGAATATAAATGGCAAAAGTCACATCTGTCTGAAAGAAAAAAAAAAACTGAAAACTTAATTTATCGTTTTTTCTGATTCGTCAATAAATCGAAATTCATGCTTATTTTGAATTTAATCAGCATTCGTATTCTTCTGTTACTAAACAGCATGCTTCTTGAGATGACTTTTAAATCAATTTAATTCATCGATTGTAGAGACTTGAAAATTTTTTGCTGAAACCCATCAATTGAAATTTCTCGCCAAAACATTTGTTCTCCAAGCTTTTTGAATGAGCAGAATTTTATGAAAATTTTTAACGTTTAAGTAAAATTATGAATTTTCCTCGCCAAGTCATTCTGACAAGTAGATATTTATTATACAAAACTCCCTTATGAGAGTATATCAACAGATACCACTAAAATATGTAATATTTGTTGACACCTCTCACAATTTTTGTTTTTTGATTATTGCAGAGTCAGCTCTGGTTGAAAACCATAATTTTAAGCCGAAACCAAACCTATGAAAAAACAGCTAACAGATTTTTTTCAACACGATATTCGATGTATGCAGTTTGTAATATTTATTTCTAAGAATAATAGAAAGATTAACCATGAATTTCACGCAACAAATGTCTCATCAGATAAATAAGATAAATTTTGAAGTGTAGACAATACTAGGCCTTGATTGGAAAATGAAAAACGAAAGGGAACTGAGAGAAGAGTTATTTCAATGTCCCGAAGGTGTTTTACTTATTTCTTCTTATGAATGGATGAGAACGTCCATGTAATTTAGTGTTTAAATTAATAATGAACAATATGATTATTGTTCGTAAAAATAATATCATACAGCTTCCATAAATTCGATAACGGTTATTCAGTATTTAAGCTAAAATTAAGTGTGATTTCTATGATCATTGTAACGAAATATTTTGTTTATTTTCATAATACCTACCTGCTTATGTTTTTATTTTATTTTTTTTGAATTCGAACAAAAAAGAAATAAATGGAGGGGAAAACAATAGAACCGATTTCAAAATTAAAAATTAAAAAATGCATTAAAAGTGAAAAGTAGTTCTTTTAAAATTTCTTCAGAAAGATCGATAGGTGTAGGAACTGGACTTATTGAAGTCGGCACTAATTAAAAAGTTTTGTCATATAATTGGAAGGAATTGACATAGGTATAAAACCTACATAGTAAAGAAAAAGAGCGTCAACTTCAATAATTCCAGTCCCTAGACCTATAGATCTTGCTGGAGAAATTTTAAAACAATTATTTTTCACTTTTTAGTGTATTTTTTATTCATTGTTTTGAAGTTGGTTCTATTTTTTGAAAAAATTTTTTTCTATTACTGCTTTTCTAGCGTTGGTGGCAGTAGGTGGTATTATTTTAACACTAAGAGTTTTTTTATTTAAAGATAACTCCAAAAATACCTCATTGATTCTAAAAAAAAATTAATGGGACCACCATGGGATTATCTTCTATCATTTAAAAAAAAGTTCATCAAAATTGGTTCCAGTTTGAGGAATTATGTTGGAATAAACATATATATGTATATATATATATAAAAACATACCTACATTCGGATCGAATTGATAACCTCCTCATTTAAAGAATAGAAAATACTTTTATAATGAACGAGATGAATATTTCAAGTGTTATAACAGTAAGAGGTGCTTAAGAAAGGAAGAATGGAATGAACATAGAAATGCTATTCATGCAAGATCATTCTCATTTAATAAGCTTTTTTTTTGTTTTTTAATCTCGAAAACTGGAATTTGTATTGTGATAACAGCAAAGTCCAATAATTTTTAAAAACACAAACTTTTTTCATTATTTAAAATTTTTTTTAAATAATTCATTTCATTAAAATTCAAATTAAATTAGATATAGCCCTAATTATTGTAGTATCTTTGCTGTTCATTTTTTTAGGAGATTTTCAATAATAAGTGTTGTTAATATTGTAAATTTTACTTTTAAAATATGTGTTTCATTTATTACTTACCATAAAAATAAACTGAAATTTTCTGCAATTAGTTAATTTCAAAAACAAAATTAAAAAATAAACCAACAGGAATAAATTGCAAAGTAAGAATCTAAAAAACAAAAACAAAAAGGTGGTCGGGATTTTCAAAAGGATCATGATTGTTGTTGGTGATACCATTAATACTAAAATAAAGATGATTTTAAATAAGTTTTTTTGTCATTTAAATTTATTGTAGAGGGGGGAAGATGGTAGAAGGGATAGATCATTTTTAGAGGGACATTCAACTATTCACTGGGTTATCCTGAGCTACATTTCTAGGTTAGTGCAACCCCTTAACAAAACCTTGGACCCACCCTTGACGAACAGGTCGTAACTAAGTATAATTCAGACATCAACAATTATTATAGGGTATTTTCCCCATTGCGTGTTGCATACCATTCTCCTAATTTTTATGTGACAGGCAAACATTATAATTCTACCCTGAGAATACACCAGTAATTCAGAAAAAATATAAATATTATTTTGGAAAATTGCCATGGTTTGATTTTTCCCACTAATCTTTAGGAATGAGCGTCCTAAATAACATACTAAAAGTCTCAACCCCCACCCCTCTTACTACGGTGGAAATTATGGAAAATATGTCCCTAAATCAGTTTTTTGCAATTTTCTCTGGAAATATTGATTATAGTGGGAGAATAGTTCAGTCAAAAAATGTTTAACACTATATTCGAAATAAAAAAAGGTTCTTATCTTTTTTTATGTGTGATGCTTCCCAACTCAGAAAAGTAAGCCTGAAAAATATGACTTTTTGTACTCGTGCGTTAGAAGCTAAATACTAGAAAACGTAGATTTTACTGTTAAAACTTGGTACAAAATTCGCATTCGCTATAACTCTAATACTATTAGTCATACCGACTTACCCTACGGTTGATTTCATTTGATTCAACGCTAAAATATACATAGGATGTGATATGTTATGTTGTTCCAGCTGAAAATTTCAACTTTATTTTTCTCATTTTGACATTGTCACATAAAAATTAGCCGCACAGAAGATTCCATCCCGCCATACACAAAAAAAAATGCCCTACAGTAAAAATGTCATGAGCAAGGCTGTCTAAAACACAATACCAAGACCAGAACTATTATGGTTTTGGTCTTGGTTTTGCTCATCACCATTTAAGAACCATTCGTAGAAAATTCACGGATGCGATGAGTTTCCAAAAAGTTTATAGCTGAACTATTAATTATTACGTGGTAGCTTTTTAAGGTATGACGTAATAATATATTACGGATAAACTCATTCTACGAAGATGCATTTCTGATTCACCACGTTTACCATGGTTTCAACACTGTATGTGATTCAGACAGGTTTAAAAAACTGATGTTGCATACTTGATTGTGAAATTTTTTTTTTTTTTGCGCTCATCGTACACCCGAATGTTGATAAGAACATTTTATGGTACGTGAATATGGAAGATAAACCTCTGCTAACTGGGTAAAGTAAACTCGAACTAGGCTACTAAATGTAGAAAATGAATAGCTAAACCCGATATATCCCGCTAATTTCCGACTACCACAAAATTTATTATTCGTGTTTGTTTCGTTGGATAGGTATAGGTATTCAAATTATTCTTATTTAGTTGTGCGAATTATGTTACGGTTATTACCTACCATTAACAGGCCAATGTATCCAAGTGGAAACAGGATGACTTTTCAATCTGCGGTAAATTAAACACCTCGAATTAATTTCTGTAGACCTACCATCTATACACGGAATTGCCCTTCCTGATAGCCGAGAAATTACACAAATTAAATCGACGATATTATCTAATTACCGATAATTTATTTGATATTAAAACAGAGTCGATTTGACTACGACGTCGATGAAATACTTTTTTTTTTCTCTTCTCTGCTTTTTTTTCTCACCACTCCACGCAAGTCGTAATCGCATTTTTCTTCCGTCATCGATGATACTTTCTCGTCTATTTAGGAAAAAAAAAAACCAAGGCATATTGCATATTCGTGCGCCGTCTATATTTAAAACGACAACGAAGAACCAGTTTATATATGTATGTTTATTAAATGGTTTGTATGATCCTTTGATTATACATAAATATGTTTAGTACTGAATCAATAAAGAAAGATGATTTCTGGTTAGACATTACGGCGCTAAATAGGCAACCAGAGTATACCTTTTGACGTACTTTGCTTTGTTTTTACGTACGCTATCCTTATGAATTTAAGTGACGCCTTTATCGGATGTATTCTAAATTAGTGAATTCAAGCAAAACGTATAAAATACACAGAAGGTAGGTACGCTAAGATTGCCTACTTTTTCGCCAGCATGACTTGACATTAAAAAGTACATTGGTCTTAAGAAGCTTTATGGTCCAGTAGTATGTAGTCAAAGGTTTGATCTGATAATATGTCAATAAATGTAGTAACTCGTATCGTAACGTTTTTTCTCCAAAAATAGAATTAATTTGAAAAAATAAAGTAAAAACGCCTTAAAAAGAGAAAAAAATCCTTTTAGAATTTCTCCATCATGTTTTACCTATACGAAATGGAATTAAGTATTGAAGTTGGAGTATCATGTAGGTAGGTCCAGGCTCATGTCCATTCCGCTTAACTTTATGGCAAAACTTTTTGATTCGGGTCGACTTAAATTAGCTTCGTACTTTTTCGTTTCATTAAAATTCTAGTGGATCTAGTGAAGAAATTTTAAAATGGTTATTATACTCTTTTCAGCATATTTTTATTCCTTTTATTAAAGTTGGTTCGATGTTTTGATGAAAAAATTGTTTTTAATGCTTTTTCATTTTCTCGCGTACATTATCATTAGTACCTAGCAATTTTACTTAAAGACGAACAGTTTTCTAAAGATAACTCGAAAACTATTTCATCGATTCTAAAAACAATACTATGCGGAAACATTATGGCATCATACCTTCTATCATCTGAAAAAAAAAAAAAGTTCATAAAAATCGGTCCAGTAGTTCTCCGGAAATTTGCGGATAAACATACATACATACGCATACACCTACACACACAAACATACCTAATTAATATTATACCCTAAATGTGAAAGTTTGTTTATATATATGTCCATCACTTCAGAACCGCTCAATCGATCGATCTGAAATTTTGAGGACTTATTTGTGTCGTTAGAAGGAAGATTTTAAGCCAACTCGGAGGTTCTTAGCCCTCCTGGAGAAAATTTGTGGAGTTTGACCAGGCCCGCACCATTAACAAATTTTCACAAAATTTTATCGTACTCCATGATATTAGTATACCCTCTCAATTTCTTGCCTCTTCATCGTCCCCTTCCCGAGATATGGGGTAAAATTAAACTAAATAACTATAATTCCTGAAAAAATCGATGAATCAGATTCAAAATTGGTAGGTCAGTTCCTCGTGTCAGAGGTAACGTTTGTACCAAATTTTGTGATTGTTGAATTAAAATTACGACCTGTATCGTGTTAACAAGAATAGTACATACATAGAATACATACCTACACCCGTACACCTACACATACACACAGGTCCCATAATTAGGAACCTCCTTTTTTTTTGAAGTCGTCGTTTTTTTTAGGCTCTGTGATTCTTTGACATTCATCGTGTAACCAAATTTTTACCCTCGGATAAATGAAAAATAAATAATTATTCTGTAACACGTGGCACCAGTAATGTGAAAACTCAATCACCTTAATATTTCTATCTACAAAACAGTAAAAATATGTTACAGTCACACATTGGTCGGTCACACACTGGTCGTGGTGGACGACATATGAAATTAAATCAGTTTTTGAAGAACTACGCCTGAAATTTTCATTTCTAAATGTATATAAGTGCAATAATGGTTTTCTATTGTCGAAAAATTTCAAGTCAATGCCACAATTATTCTCTCAAACGATTTATCAAAGGCGTTACAGTTTTAAAGAATACTAGAAGATATATTATATTCAGGCTAAGGTAGTTCACATTTTATGTTCTGACATTGTGAGTGGGCTTCTCGAATTATTCATTTATTCGGGTGGAGTGTCGGATTTGCTAATGATTTTGTCGGAGATTACATAAGAACTCGCAATGTTTTGAGTGTGTGCCAGTAGACCATATGCGTGGGCCTTCGTTATGAATTGTTTAAAAGAACTTTTTTTGTTTTTTTACATTCGATTTCACAATGTTCCATCAAAGTTTTGACCAATCATTTAAAAAATCAGTACAGTTGTAGTTCGCATTACGTATATAGTGGTGCGGTGTTCGGCCAAATAATTAAAAGGGTAAGATTGAAGGTTTGTGAACAGCCACCGCCTAATTACGGACCCCAAAATGGAGGTGTATTCAATTCGCTCAAGTCCCGTGTGTTGGAAAATTCATGCTAGAAGACCACGTAGGCCACCAGCTTTCCACCACCCAGTTCCTCAACATCAATATTAATAATTCTCGATCCTGAATAAAATGGCTACGTTACCAGAGGGTAATAAAAAATAAAAATAACGATCAGCGCTTGCATCGTTTCAAACGTATAAGTAGTACCTACGTACTGAATATTGAAGATAACGTGACTTTCAAAATGCGAATGGTGGTCAATGTGCTTCCCAGTGCGTGTATGCGAGTGTCTCTTCATCGATATTTTGCAGATTTTATAATCTGATTAACCTCGTTATTTAAATTGACGGAATATGCCGCGCCGATTTCTGACAATTAAGACTGTGAATACCTACCTATATAAAACGTTCACTTTCGTAAGTGATGTAAAATGTAGCGAAATATATTGATTCGCTATACCTATAGGTAGTACATAGTTTTTATTTAGTATCAATTTCATCAAGGGCACCTTTTCGAAGTATTCGTTGGAAAAAAGGTATTTAATGCGATGAACGAGTTTATGTTCAAATGAGAAAACTATTCCAAATTTTCGTGTTTAAAATACCGACCAAATAATAAAATTCTCGTCGAAAAAAAAATAGAAAAATATTAATTTAAAAATTGCGTTTTTCATCGAAATACTCCAGACTAACTTAATGGAAAAAAAAAAATCGCAGTTAAATATTGTTGTTGTAAGTTTAGTAAAGTGCTCATCTACCTCGGTATTTGAGAGAAAATTTCAAAAATTTTGATCTACTTAAAATTATTTTAAAATGATTATAAATTAAATTTCAACCACGGTAGAAAAATAAAATTTGCTGGTTTAAAATTTGAATCACTTAATTACTTGTTGGGAGCGATTCGTTGCACCACTTTATGATAGTTTTGTTCAAACAAATTAGGACCTTTTACAATAAAGATCATAAGTATAAAATGAAATTGTTGCACCACTAATATTGGTACGAATAAAAATTAAGATAAGACTCATTCAAAGTGAGATATAGGTGGGAATTGAACCGAGATTATAGAATATAGGTTAATGACGGATCCAGAGCATCGTTTTTTTTTTTGGGGGGGGGAGTAACAAAAATTTTTTTTTTGGAATTGGGTTTTTTCTTTTTTCAGAAAATTTTTTATGGTTTTTGTGGTCTTACTTCCATTTTTTCCTTTAAATTTGTTTTTTTTTTTTTTTCGGCATTAACTCTTGTTTTTAATTTTGTAATTAAAGGATCTTTATTATAATAGGCGCCAATTTATTTGAAAAAAACTAACTATTAAAAATAATGAATCGTACTTGACAAGTAAAATGAGGAATTTATATTTCGACGCATCGAATATAATTTTTCGATGGTGGTCGAAACGTGAATTTCCCTGTATATATAACTTCTATGATCTTCTAAACCTAAAGACATGGAAATTCAGACATGACATTTTATTTTAGTAAATACATGATTTGACAGAACCTTTTGAACCCTGCCTATACTCTATACACCCATTTAGTCAAATACTAAAAACGATCGAATGAAAATTTAAAGTCCTAACTCCATTTTTCGAGGAAATTAACGAAAATTTTTTTCTGTCTTTGTAGTCGAAACATGTTCAGTAATAAATGCCTAATTAGTTTTTTCATTTACGTTGTAGTGGCTATTGGTGAGAAAAAGCATTTTTCATGGGAGCGCAAAAGTTAAGGAGTGATCTTGTAATTTTTGTTCAACAAATTTTAATGAAAAGATCCTATTAAACTTGATTTATTGGAACTGATAAGTACTTCAGTTAAAAAAAAAGACAAAAAAAACAAAAAACAAAAAACAAAAAACGATAGAACAACAAAAATAAGGGTTATGTATTCCTCAACTGGAAGTGTGCAAAAAACTCAAATTGCCAGGAACTGATGTATGCGTAGAAGAAGGGAAATTGCTTTTCACTTATACTCATGTCATTATGAGAGAAATTTATGTGAACTCGCTGAGATAAGGAAAATGTATTTAAAGATACGAATTCATGAGACAAGCTGGTGACTAACTCGGCTGATAAATTAAAAACTTCAATAGGTAAAGTGAGACTAATTATTATTTTACAAATTTAAATTACAGATAGGAAATGATAATTTTAAATTTGAAGTCACGAGAAGATGCAACGATGCCAATAATTATAATTATTTCTGCAACTAGGACTGGGCAGATTACTATACAATCGGAATATGTTGTAGGCTGTGTCAGTGTAGCATTATCTATGTACCTACAAACGAGTATTAATTAGTAAAAACATTAAAAAAAAAATTAAAATGAATAGGGGTGGGAAGGAATACACATTTATTTTTTAAATGCAGTTTCAGTGAAGTACTTAATGTCGAAGCTCTTTTTAAAACGACTTGTTGGATACGTGTTGGTATTATGATAGGTAATGGGGGAGGTTATTTTACTCCGACCTACCTTCTGTCTGGAAACCACACACCAGAAATGTCGAATAAATGAGGTGCGAAATAAGTTAACCATTTATGATTTTGGGAAGCTTGAATTTTTTTGTACACGATGACGTCGACTATCCTTTCTTTTAAAATAAGTTAATATTTGAATGCGAAAAGTCACATAATTTGGTGAAATTAATTTGATTTTTTTCTCTTTTTTTCCTTTTGCAGAAAATGCGAGAGCATCGCATTCAACGTGCCAAATGGCTATTGGTTACCCTATGCTGCGTTTTCAGCAGCGTAACCGGTGAAAACCAATCCCAAACGTGGAGTAAACCAGAACAAAGCATTTCCCCGCAAGATAACGACTGGGTTCCAGTGCAAGGGAAATGTCCGACATGTCGACCAAATCGCGATCTAGATGCTCAGTCGACAAACGAACAAATTAATCAAGTTCTTAGCCCACCAGCTCCACTGCCGTCGCATTTACCAAGTCCACAACCAACGCCAAAACAGCAGATTCAATTCCCAACACACAAACAACCGCGTATTCTGCCATTTGGCTCAAATTTTCCAACATTCAACAATCCATTCCTCAATGGTGACAACAAGCCGTACCAACTGCAGTCGACTAAATTGTTCACGCAAGAGCCTCAGAAACAATTCTTCCAATACGATGCTGGCTCATTTGTCAAACAACCGTTCAGTCTTCCACCGCAACAATTAATTCAACCAGTTCCGGCTCAAACGCAATTACAAATTCAACAACAACAACGGTTTCCCATTGGCGAACCATATCCATTCACGTTACCACTGAAATCAGTCGACACAACCACTCCAAAAGTTTCCTACCAACCAAAAATCCGGTTCCCGGATGTTGAAGTGCCGAAATTCATTCCAAACAACAAAATTACGTCACAAAATACCGAAGAAATACAACTATTGTACGTGCCCGTGGAAACACTGCAAAGAGGTCGCAAAAATATGAAGGAACAATTTCCACCTAACATTCCACAAAGTTTCCTCCAGCCTCAATACAACTTGCAGTATTCACCTCGCCCCACGCAACCCGAAAATCAGCAATTTTATTTTCCCCAAAGCTATTCGCCACCGCCCAATTTCATTCAGCAGCAGCAACAACAGCAGCAGCAACAGCAGCAACAGCAGCATCAGCAATTACAGCAACAACAGCAACAACAACAGCAGCAACTACAGCAGCAATACCAAGTGCCTTCACAACCGCAGAAGTTGGCCGAATTAGGACAAACGATTAATGCTTCGAAAAACATTCTGCAGCCGTACTTCACCATTAACAGCGTTTACAACAATGTACCCCAAGTAGGTCTGCAATCAATACCAGTGCCATCAAAACAACCTGATCTGCAGTTCATCAATCTACTGCAGTCAGGCTTCATTAATCCGAATCAATTCAAGCCTCCAGAACAACAATTCAAATCACCACCCCCGCAGAACAGACCCAGTCAATACGAGCTGAATAATTTGCCCCCTGAAAAAGCCTTCATTTTACAACCAAATGCCGATGCACAACAAAATGCTCAAACTATTTTCAATGACGTGTACACGCCAACCACCACTGAAGAGGCAAAAACGACTCAGTTTGTCACCGAAAAGTCGACATTTGCCAGTAAACCGGCAACGACCAAATACCGAGAATTTGACTACCAATACGTGACCAGCAGTCCTCAGACCAGCGCCTCTCAAAATCAGAGGTACATTTTTCAGCAAAATGTTCTCACCCAGCCTCAACAAGTTCCACAGCAACCATTATTCCAGCAACGCCCAATACCACAGACTAAGCTGACAACAGGATCCACGTACAATGAAAACAACCCCAACTACCCGGTTCCACATCAACCACCACTCTCATTCTACATGGAGAAACTGCATAACTCCAAAATCAACGATGTGCTGTACTTGCTGAAAGATGCCAAAACTATTCCAGTGTTGGATACTGTCGAAAATGAACCACCTCAGGTGTTTGTTGGGCCGACTGAGCTACAGCCACCTAAGGGTTACATTAAATTTGAACTGCCTTATTTGTCGTCTTTGGACTACAACCGCATCGAAAAGATGATTGATAGGTTACCATTCTTCGTCGCGCCGCTAAATTTCAAACCACCACCAGGCTATTCAAAAATACCGTTCCCTGCTCCACATATCGGTTCGGTGGTTCTGTCCAATTCAACAGCGGTGCACGAAGCACTCCACGGTAAACTGTACGAACAGCAAAAATACAGGCCCACTCTGCCCTCCTCGGCACAGCCGTCGACTGAATTTTCAACTGCCAACCCACAACTGACATCGCAAATCAATTCTCTCGTAGACACGCCATCATCTGCACCGTTCCCAGTGCTCTCCTTCAAAAGCCCCGCAGTAGCTGTTTCATCGCCCAGCTTTCTCGAGCAGACTTTCAAAACCCACGCAACACCAACTGAGGAGCCCACCAAGAAACCGTATGTGCCGACAAAGAACACCTACAAAGCTGCGTCAACTACAGAGCAGCCAAAACGGGTGACAAATCGCCAACGTAAACCCATCTACCGTGGTTACCCAACAACCAGTACTCAGGAGCCAACCACAACGCCATTCTCAACAACTGCCGAGCCAATCAGAAAAGTTTTGGCCCCTACAAAGGACGCCGACAATTATGTCGAATTTGCTGCCAAGGGTACGTTCAACTTGAACGACGGCAGCCAAAATCTGGCACCCTCGAGGCCACCCGTTATCACCGTTGACAACGCCTACCCAATACCAATACCGTCCACCTCCATTCAGCCTCCTGTTCAGTCAGACAAGACGTTCGAACTTGCCAACTTCTTCTCCACCTTTGGTAACCAGCAATCATCCTCTTCGCAAACTGCGCACTTCCCCACCAATTCGCAATTCGAACATTTACCGGCGGTGTCGCAGAGCACGCAGCAGTTGCCAGAAAGCTCGCAGTTTCAGGATACGCGATTCCACGACAACGGTTTGCCGCCGCCAAACACGCAGCAACCATTGCAGCAACGGCCGCAGCAGCCAACGCAGCAGTTTGACAATACGCAATCAGCAGTTGCCTCAGTGAACGCCCAATCGAACCAAAACTTGGGGGCCCCCATCAACGAGAATTCGTTCCAAACGTCGAAACAGCACTCCAGCGACTACTTCAATCCGGGTGGCCAAAATTATCCATTCTTCAGCCAGCAACCGGCGACCAGCGACGAACCGAGCACCGAGGCGATTTCCAGCAGTCGAACGAACAGCACTCAGTCGCACAGCAGCGTGAATCAGTTGCCTGTGAATTTCAACGATATCAAACCGTTATCGCAGTACAATCCGTTCGCCGACAACAATGAGGAGGTGATCGCCAATGCCAATGCCAACGCCAACGCAAACGCAACCGAACCAACGACAACCGGCACCACCTCTAACCAGCAACAAATCTCCGATAGCTTCGCGTTTTGGAACCGCCAAAATCAGTTCTACAACGCCAATCCGGCGGCTGTCGATTTCTTCAGCTCGCCCGCCTCGCTGCCATCGGCAGCGGCGGATACCTCGGCGTCGACTTCGTTCGAAAGCCAACCCAAGCCGACAACGACGACCACATCGACGTCGACGTCGACGTCGACGTCGACATCGATATCGACATCGACCGCGTACAGTCCTGAAAATAACTACGTGTCCGGCGACAGTCAAAGAGTCGGCCAAAGTAACGATTTCTCGAGTACCGAGCCTACCGAAAAACCAGCGACCAGTGCGTACAGACCTCGCCTCAAGCAACGCATCCCACCCAGTCGATACCACCATTCCAAGCACACCACCGAAAAGGAGAATAGCATCGACTATCAGTCGTACCGATCGGCTACCTCTACGAAAGTCGCACCGACAATCGACTACGTCGTCGAATCAAGTTCATCGCTGCCGACAGCCGATACCGTTTCACCGTCTACAGAGTACCAACAAGAAGCTACCACAACCAACAAGTATCCGCATCGTAGACGACGTCCTATCAAACCACACCTGCAGCAGCAGCAGCAGCAGCAGCAGCAGCAACAGCAGCAACAAGTACAGTCGGTAACTGAATCCTCGGCGTCTCCAACTCGTGGTTATCGAACTCGACCGAATCGTTACCAAACCGGATCGTCGACCGAACGATATCGTGCTCGCAGGCCGAGTACTGCGAATGCGGTAACCACACCCGAAACGGTAGTCAGCTCCGAGTGGGTCGGATACAACAACGGCAACAATAATTTCGCACCTTCAGCTCCGGCAGCCAACGAAATCGCGCCGTCTGTCGACAACACGAAACCGAGAATCGACGACGGTCCGACGTATTCGAAGCCAGTCGGCCAACAGTTTTGGTCGGAACCGCGAAATCAGCCGCAATCGCAGCCGCAGCCGCAGCCGCAGCCGCAGCCGCAGCCGCAGCCGCAGCCGTTGGACGTGGCGCCAGAGCCCACCGGCACGGAAAGGTCGATAAATAATGACGTGTCTCCGTTGCGCAGCTCCGGCCAGCCGCACGAATCGTCACCATCGTCGCCATCGTCGTCTGACGAACACAAAGGTACGAATTCGTTTCCAGAGCCGCAGCAATTTTCGTCCTTATTCGTACCGGCGGCGCGAAATCAACAGTTTCTCGTCGAGGAGCAGTCGACGTACAATCGAAGCGAGAATGTGGTCGAACGTCACGACGAGAATCGGTTCGAAGACAAAGAAACGGTCGTTAGCAGTGGCGCACCCCAAACGCAAACCTTCGACGAGGTTAGTTCGACGAGCGCCAGCGCCAGCCACCCGGATAGCGTTGCCGAGGGTTCGGTGTACCAAAGTGAGAAGAATTTCGAGCCAGACGTTGGCAAGGAGAAGTTCTGGACGAAGGAAGGGGTCGACGGACAAAAAAAAGCCTACGATCCGCAGGACGAAAAGAAGGTACGTGTGTGGGTGTGTGTGTGTGTGTATGTACGTATGAAGTTGGTTAATCACTTGTAAAAACTATACGACGTTAACGTGTAGGTTAACCCATGCGCATATAACTTTTTTCCTTTCTATAAATTCTGTAAATGGGCGTGAATTAGGCAGAAGAGACAGAATTACTGGATTACACACCCATTAGCGGAGTGTGTGTGTGTGTGTGAAAATTCAAGGGAGGGGGTGGGTTAAAACGTTTTAGGAAAGCGTGGGTGAACGCAGAATTTTTATAAATTTTAAACGGTTACAAAAGAAGTTACAAATGTTAAAGGAGGTTGTCTTGATTATCATTATTTCTTTGGTCAAGTAGGTACGAAATTTCGATTTTTCGAAACAATGTGGACGACTATAGAAAGGATAACGTTGACAGCTAAATTAAGCCTATAGAAACCCACACTTTCGTTCCCCTCCAGTTGTACCACACGTGGGACAAATTCCACATATTCGGTAAATACCCTGGTTTTTTTCGTAGACTGTTTCAAATTTTTCCGATAGTTTCCTGTCAAATTTCAATATTAGAATTATATAATTTCGTTTTATATATGCATTGACCACCGTACACGGTTATCCTTAAACTTTAGACAATCGTTCTAACTGATCGATAATTGTAAATAATCACTACATATTTTATCAACTGTATAATCCTAAAAAGTTGAAACTGTGTATCTGTGAGTTGTGTGTATTTATAAATTCTATAAATAGGCCCTCCCTCCCTCCAACGCCATATAACAAAATAAATTTTATGAATGCAATAGTTATTCAACTTCCATACGAACTTTATTTTTTCTATATTGAAATAAAAATTTAACTAGCCTAATCATTTTTGATTACTAGGCCTGAAAGATTAGCCCGTATTAAAATAGAATAAAAATTATTTCTGTAAAAAATGAAAGTAAAGAAAAAGCATTAATTTTTTTGCCTCATCGGTATTACAAACACGTTTAATATTTTGCAGGAAACTCGAGTCTCGTAAAATTGTCTCAGGATTAGTTTCCGAGTGGGATGCATCAGAAATAATTTGTCAGTATATCATTTCAACACAGTCAACTGTGAATTAATTAAAATTGAATGAACAAATTATACAATAAACTATTCAAATTTTGAAAAAAAACTTATTCCTTCAGAAGTTAAGTAGGCAACATACAATGCACACGAGTTGAAGGGGTTCCGTGACGCGCATAGGTACTAAAGCCGCCTCTGCTCGTTAAAATTCAAAATACCGGTCACCTGACTATGTTGTAATTTAGGGGAAATGTGGCTGTGGATGTGTGGATTCTGGGCCCCTTTTAGAACCAAAAACAAATGGAAAACATTGCCTCATTCTTGCAATTTACAGTTCTTTTCTCCGGGTCCACGTTATATTCAAAAACATTATTTAATTAAATTTTATAACAATGTAAACAGGCACGAAAGCAAAAACAATTTTCTGAAGGTTTAACAGCCCCCCCCCCACTAAATACGTGCCTACCTTTCAGTAGTCTCTAATCTAGTAATTCGGAGGTTAAAATATGGGCGGTGAAAGGAACTAGGTATTGATTGTGATGAACTGAAGTTTGGCAGAGATATCGAGGTATGTTAGTTTAAAATTCTGTGAAAATTTGGCTGAAATTCTACTTGGATTTTCGAGATATTGCTGAAATTCTGTTCAGATTGAGTGATTTAAATGATATTAAAATTAATTCAACTTAGTGTATCTTTCTCTCTCCCTTAAAATTTATTTTTAATCGTACATTTTCCTTATAACATTTCGATGGATAGGTATTTAGGCATGAATTTATTTTCATTTATCGAAAGCGAAAGGGTGATATTATTTCGTAAGAATATAGCGACATTATTTTAATTTTTCACACTACAGGAAATCTGTTGATAACTATGTGTTCAAATGGTGACTACAGTAGAGAGTGACGAAAGGGTATGCTTAACAAAGCTAAAACATCTTTCGGATTTTTGGTCTACTGTTATTTCAGCATATATCTCTGTCATTATTATTTGAAATCAACGCCAGTTGGTAACAGTTCAATTCATCCTTGAAATGTAGGTACCTTATGACTAATTTTAGCCATTAGAAACATTATGATAAGTATAACGAAGAAATTAAATTTTTGAGAGTCTAGGAAGTTTTGAACGCTTAAATTCCCGTCGCAACCTTATCTTTTGAGAATTTTTGTCTACCTCGTGAGAGAGGAGAATGAAACTTCAAATAATAAATCGTGTACAGCCTAAGCTACGTGCAAGATTTATCTGCTGATATTAATGAGTAAAGAAGTATATGGGCATCATTGTTTGCTAAAACACATATTAGCAGTTGTATCTACCTGTGGTAACGATGTTCTCTTTTTCTGCTCTGTTAATTGAAACTCCGTGAATATATAGGACTTTTACTTTCACTGGTACCTTCAATCCTACACCGTATGTATGTGTGTATGTATTTGTACGCGTGTGTGTGTGTGTGTTGATGGCTGTCAATTCAACACTGATATGTAAAACTTTGGAGCTTAAGTTGCGTTATTTGAAAATATATGAGCGTAAAATGTCGAATGTCTTTAACAACCACACCATGTCGTCTTGTTGGTTGATAAATGCGCTGGTTTTTTTGACGTTTGTTTTAATTACAGTAGATTGAACTGACGGAAGGAGTGGTTGGAGGGCAGACTTATGGGTAGTTTTAAAGATCCAGCAAGTACCAGCGCCACTTATCCAATGCCCAAGTATTTCATTTTCAACTTTCAATGATACCCGTCATTTAATTTTTTTCATTTAATCTACATTTGTGTATGTTAATTGATGTATAGGAGTGCGGTTGTGAGTGTGTGCATTGCACACAAGTTAGAATCACAGTATCGATATTTTTTTCGGATAGGAATGTGTATAAGTAGATTTGTCACCAGGTGTTACCATAAAAATAATTTTTGTCTAAAGTTCGATTGGGACTAGTGAAAATTTAAAAAAAAAAAGAGTAAAGGTGGGCTTAGACTAATGGCGTCAGAACAAATGGACAAAATTGTTACGATGATAAAAAATTTGAAAAGTAACAGTAGTAGACCCCAGGCTAAATGCGTTAATCCTTTTCTGTACGATTCTGAGCAAATAATTCGCACGGAGGCACAGCAAGTATTGTTTAATTACAAAACTACGTACCTACCTATAAGATTAACACTAACAATTAAAATTCTACCAAATTTTGTAACAGTTGCCTCTAGGTTTTATGTTCTGGGGTGATTGAAAGTGCCTGTAGGTGGAGCCCTGACATCGCGAAGACTGTAGATTTTTCGCAGTGATTAAAGGGATATTAGTGATTATTCATAATTCTTTTCCTGCTTCCTGTCGCAAAATGTACCAAGTTCAGAACAGCAGATGTAGGCATCGAACAGCTAAATTTTGGGTTCGTTACGAATGGAATTTTATTGAGAATTACTTTTAAGAATAAGTATAAATCTAAGTTAAATCAGCGTTCGGCGAGTCTGATCGGCGATGGCCGAAGATTTAAGCGCTCAGGGGCCCACAGAGAGTCTAAAGCCTATATTAGTTCAACCTTCTTTCTTCTTTTTTTCTTTTAACGAATCAAACTGACGGGAGGGGCGAACTACTTTCTCGCTAAGGCCCCAAGAGTGAAATGGTAAAATGGTAATCTTTAATTTGTAGCCTGTGGGTCAACATTCACTTATTTTCGAAACTTTTGTTTTTCATTCGGCAACAATAAATAGGGGTCGAGCTGGCGGTTGTAAACAAAATAAATAAAACAATGGAATAAGCTTAGGTACCCATTAAAATAAATTTCGTGTCTAAGTTTATATGAATTAACCGGCAGTCTTTCCAAAGAGCAGGAATGCATGGCATAAACCAGAAGTATTTTAGAAAGTTGAAGACAACGATGCTCTCTTCTTGTTTTTTTTGTTTTTTTTAATACCTAACGAATTATAAGTTTCACCCAGAATGTCAACTTAAATGTTTAATTTTTGTTTCCAGATTTAGGAGGGGATAACTGCCAACCTGTCCTGCTTAGTTATGCCTATGCAGTACAATGTTTAATTAATTTTAAGATGTCTGTGTTACTTAGTGGTTTGTGCTTGGCCTTACAATCGAAAGGTTGTAGGTTCGAAATCAGCTGCCGTCACTTTCCTGGCTTAAAATGCGGTTACACTGCCTGAGCTTCAAAAATAAAAAAATAAAGTTCTTATTTAAATTTGAACGATGAGCGATAGTATTTTTATTTCACCGGCGAACTTTATCACATTCATTTAATTGTTTTCTTTTTGTAGGTTCCTGGTAGAAGACGCGGCACCTGGGTTCGTAGAATAAGAATAAAACGTCCTCAAGACGTTTTCGAAACAGCTGAATCACAGAATTTGGGTCGTTTAACTGACAATTCGTTACAAACATCAGATTCAAAAGTATTATCCAAGTCTGAAGAGAAAATCAATGGCAAAGACGAATCACTGCATAATTATAAATCCAGCAGCACTGCCGCCGCTGACGACTTTGTCACGTCAACCGAAGGCTTAACCGAAAGAGAGGAGATCAGAACGACGACAATCGAAAACAGCGAATACGCAAATTTACAAAATAATTTCGCTCAAATGCTTAGCGACTTCCTCAACAGTAACGACCAGTCGACCAAAACTGTAAATAATATCGAACGATACAATTCGACAGAAAATAGCATTAGTTTCGTATTAGGTTTGGATAAGCAAGAGAGTAAAGAAAATGGTAATCTTTCGTTAAATACTTTCATTACTAGCAGTCCTGCAGAAACCACAGTTGTTCCCCATATTGAAGACATAGTGACCGTAACAAACTATCCAAGAGTAAACACGGAAATTTTTGAGCGCCAAACAACTACGGAGGAACTGTCCGATACAGTCGTTCCAGATAATAAATTTATTGGAACCTCGACGACGACCGAAATATCATTGGAAACCGAAATTTGTTACAGAGGAAAGTGCGTAAAAACCAAGAAAAGTAAAGCGAGTGATTTATTACCAGTCGAATAAATGTGCCAAGTCAATGTTTTGTAATGATCATGTAAATAGCTTTATTTAAGCCTCATTAAGACTGTATAAAATGTTTTTTTTTTTTATTATATAAAAGTAATTTATTTTATCATCTCTTTCCTGTAAATTTGATTTATGCTGAAAAATATTTGATAATCTTAAGTTTTAATTTTTTTTCTCTTAATGTGTAAACGATCTTCCAAACCTACTATTATTTATTACATTTAATTTATTATAATGAGCTCTATACTTTCGTATTGGTTTACTTTTTTGTGTAAGATAAAATTCAGAGTTGCAAATTGTTACGTAATGAGATTTTTTTTAGGTCAACACATCACCTGCACATACTTACTTGTTAATAAAGTCACATGTTCTTTAATTATTTATTTATTTGTAAAATCGTGAAAAATGAGTACTTTTTTAGCTCAATTTTATTATAAAGGCAAAAAATATAATCTGAATAAAAAAATCAGATTTTTGTAATTCATTGCTTAAAATTAATGCTTCCATAAAAACACGTGGTTTTTATTTTTATAAAACCACTGCGACACCAGCCCATAAGAAAAGTGCTACTACATGAAAAACTTCAAGAGGAGATCAACTAAAAGTTTTGAAATTTCATTCAAAAGATCTGTCTCCCCTAAACGATTAACCGGAAAACAAAATTTTCAAGCAACACATTACTAAAACCATTATTAAAACAGAAGAATTTTTCTTTTTTGATTAAAGACAATATTATGTCACTTACTTTATGATTACAAAATTCAAACTCTAAAATAATCAATTATGGAAAAGCAGAAAATAAATTTGCAAATAATCTACATAGAGTATTTTGCGAGGAAAAAAAAGGAAAAAAGTACAAATAAAAATGATCAGAAAAAAATTCAGTCGTTCATAATTATCACAGAAGTGGCGAAGATTTAATACTGTTATTTGAAGACAGAGCTGGCAAGCTGCCTTCTGTCCAATTTATCAAACAATGTTCGGGCATTTCGGTCGATTGAAAATGATCTTTTAACAAAGCTTGCGAAAAAGTATTGTGCATTTGAAAAGCTTCACTTTCTCTGGGATCACTACATGATCTATATAAATCTGTAAAAAATAAATTATGGGATTAATAAAGGCACGATAAAAAACATATAGTGATAATAAAAAAAAAAAATTCTCCCGTAAAACACCACAGAAATATTTAGCAAGTATTCTGATCAGGGGAGATTACAAAAACGACACTTTTTTGGGATGAAATGCTATCATATGAAATAAGTTATGTAGGATGCGACCATTCCTTAAAAAACAAAATTAAAATTTTTTTCGTATTTTCCCCAATAATAAAATAAAATAATTTAATATAAATAAAATACACGCACATAGAAACGCCGTGAGCGTCTTTGGCTAGGCTAAACTCTTAGCCTAGCTACGTGGCCTAACGTTTTTCCCTCTCTTTTAACCTTTTCGATCTTTTACGCCACCATTTTATGTTTAGAGGTGGTAAATTACAATACAACCTTGGTTGTTGGAATTTCCTTTACCTTTTTCTTCTAAATTATTATGTTTTTTCTGGTACTCTGTAATATTATGAATTTCTTATACGAAATCATCCTTTGTTTTGTGGTTGACCACTACAGGTCGAAATATTTTCGTCTACATTTTTTATAAAACTTTTGATTTTTTTTAATACATAATATTTTTCTTTTTTAATATGGTTTAATTCATATTCGCGGGCATCGGGCCCGCTCGAGGAAATTAACTGGGGTTAATTCTGGTCAATCTTTTCTAAAAGACGCCTTCTTGGAAATCAGCTATGAGGTAATTTTTTTCAATTCCCTTTTTTTCCTGTTGCATGGTATAAAACGGTTCAAACGATCACCTGGCTATCTGAACAGGTCTTGGGCTCCAAACTCGCATCTTCACCAAATTCTGTTGATGGAGATGCTCTCGGTTCACTTAATTGAGTGTGTTTTTTATTTATGGGAAATTATGTTAGGTTTGTATTGGGCTGGATTCTGCCACTCAGGGTCGCATACCACAGTTAGTTGTTTGAGACCTTTATTGGCCAAAAATGGCGGTGTACTTGGTTCGATTTAACTCGTGCTCCTACATGTAACTGAAAAATTTACGCTAAAAGACCATTGGCTACTGGATTCCGATAAATTCATACCTTTAGATACTAAGTAAAATCAGTACGTTACTAAAACCCAATAAAAAATAACAAAAAATATCTAAATTTCATGAGTTTTTTGTAATTTAACGAGCTGAAGCACAACAATAACACTAGAACAATAATCATTTAGCAATATTTATTCTCACGTGCATGGGCTAAACAGTATACGAGAGAGTCAAAAAACTAAATTTTTCGGGACAGCAAAAACACTGTTTGATTTTTAACAGAAACTTGCCAATAAAATATTTTTATTTTCCAACATAAAATGTTAAAGAGAGCCAATTGACTGGTATTGTCCGTTCCATCCCCAACAGAAAGCAAATTATCCAGAACCATAACGAACAAATAAAAAATCATGTAGTTTGATTTAGATTGTTTAGCCTATGCACACAAAAATTAGTCATGTTGAATGGTCAGATTAGTGCAACGGTGAAGAACGACAAGTATGCCCCATCCAAAAAAAATCTCGGAAGATGTCACATATTATAAAAAAAATTGGTAGAAAACAAATTCGAACCGACTACCTTTTCTGCCACTTATATCAATCAACTTTTAGACGTCGAACAATATTTCTCTGAAGTCCGAACATGACCAGAAAAAAATTTTTTTTCCAACAACTGAAAATAATGAAATAAATTGTGATCAAAGTCGGACATGCCAGCATTTCAAATTCAAAACCTTGATTGGGAGAAGGAAGGGAAGAGTGGACGGAAATTAATTACTTAATACAGGTATCATTGATGAAATTTACTACCACACATCGGGCTGATATGCATGATCATCAATATGCATACTAACCCCTAAGAATAGCTGATGCCCATAACTGAACATGAACATCTGGAATTTTGCTAGCTAACTGCATCGCTGGAGCAACCATATTATTACTTTCGCGACTGTTTCCCAGCGAAAGAAAAATATGACCAAGTAGAACTAATGAACAGGAAGTAAGCCGATTCAAATCTTCTGCATTAGCCATCTTCAATGTTTCTCTTAAAAAACGTCTGAATGGAACAGAAAACACACAATGAAAAGAGTTCAACGAAGAACGGAATCATAAAAAATCCAATTTACTTGGCTTCATTGTATCTTGCTTGAAAAAAGGATTGCAATCCTTGAACGTAATAAGCAGCAGCGCGAAGGCTGTGGGAATGAGTCGGTAAAGATTCAGGATTAATTCTATCGAATAAGGCATTAAATTCTTGATCTCGTTTTTGACGCAAATACACTATAGCTAAATTCAAATTTGCGAATGTTAACAACTCTTTTTCTTGAGATAACTGAAAGAAAATTATCAGTAGTTTTCAATCCAACTAACGACATTAAACAAAAATTCTAGGGGTAAGTATTACTTTGATAGCCGTAATGAATTGTTGTTCTGCCTCAGTCATACAGTTCATACTCATAGCATACAAGCCGATCAGAGTATGAATCTGAGGTCGATGCGATTGCAGCAACCTCGGATATTGATGACATAAAGAAACAACTTGAGACATTTCTTGTAGTGCCACCACTTTACTACCCATAACAAAGCGACACATTATAATATGTTCAAGCAGAATTAATTGGAATACTGATAGTATCGGCTTGTTGTCGACAACTGTAAACATCACAAATTGAAAAGTAAACAATTCACAATTAAAAGAGTTAACAGTGATTGAATTAATATAATTACCTTTCAATTTTTCAATTTGAATAAGGGCTTTGTCCGTATACTTCTGAGCTTTATCCATGTAACCAGCTTGTACGCTATGCATTACAGTAACCAAGTACACAACTACATATAATTGTTCTTTAGGCATCCACATGAACATATCACCCGTATTGGAACCACAAACAACTATAAAAATTTTATAAAAATTATCGATCACAGCGTTTCTTTGCAAGTTTGAATTTCCCATGGAAGAAACTCTAAAAAGTTGGCGAACAATCAACAACAAAAAACTAACCTTCATCGCTGGGCCATGATGGCTGCATGATGGTTAGAATACTCTGTTGTAACTGCTTCAAGCAGGGTTTTACGCTCTTTACTTGACCACCCATTAGATAATGACAAACCTGAAATGAAAATACAAATTATATTTTTAATTACACGTCATTTCTTTCAAATTTTTGATATAAATTATACATTTGGACCCAACTTGTAAAAATAAGTAAAACACTTTCAAGTATTCTTTCTGATGGTGACTTCCTTGCCAGTTATCTACAATGTAACCGGCTTGAGTTAGCAGTGGGGAAGCTTCTGGTATTTTTTTGTCAATTAACAGCAACTAAAACAAAAAATAAAAAATAAAATAACAAAACCAATGAAATTTTGACTACGAAAAAGTACATAAAATTGGCTAACCATGCATCTACTCAACATGAATAAGACTTTAGAATAATTTGCAGACGAAATATTAGCATAATCAATGCCAACGCCAAGTAAGCCAGTTGCTGATTCATAATCACGTTCGATGGCGTGAATTTGCTGAAATAAAATAATCCGTTAAATATATAACATAGTTTTTAGTTAAACCGATGCTACACAAACGTGAATGGACTTACGGCCAACTGAAAAATCAATCTACAATGCCAATAAACGTTGGTTTGAGAAAGTTCAATTGCTTTCCTTAAGATAGGTCTCGACAAATTCGGTTGATTCTGTTTCTCATGCAAATCAGCCAAAATACTGGCAGCTTCAAACTTAACATCATCAAAAGCATTGATTCCTTGAGAAAGGAGCCACTAAAAAACGGGAAGCTTTTAAATTCAAGCATAAATATTTGACGTAAAAGAGTATAGTAGATAATGGGATTTATACTTACAGCTTGTTCTAAATGATTGCGAGCGAGGTCGATATTCTTCGTGTGTGAAATAAGTATAATTCCTAATTGCAAATGAGTTCGAGCTTCAACTCTATGAGGAGGTTTGAAGTTGAAAACTGCTTGCAAACACTGAATGCAAAATTTTATGTTCGGCGGACTGGATGTTCTAAAATTTTCTGCTAGTCCCAAGAGTGACAAATACCAGGCATCTTGAGAAGATGCCATAATACACAAAACAAGTGTAAAAATGGAAGATTTGAAGAATTACAGGTAGAAAAAATATTCAAATATAAACATGTAAATAATAAAAATTTGGAATTTACACTATTACATTAAATTTAACATTTTAAAATGACTTTTCTTCCTTTCGATTTCTTTCCTTATCATTATCAGCAGTATAAAAATATAATTATCTGCATTCCTTTTTTTGTTTTGTTTACGTTCCGGGTGCCCGTACTGCTCTCTGTCTACATTTGCCTTGCCATGCCAACGAGATTTCAGAATCGTATTTTTATAATTTACGATTTGAACTTGAATGTCTTGAATTAAATTTTAATAGAATCATTAACTAATGAATGCCGATGTCTTCAATTTCCGTTATCCATCCTTTAAATATTGTTGATACGAAATCCCACCTTCTCTCTTTCTTCATCATCATCACGATCATACTCTATATATATATATATATGTCATACGTACACTCTCCTCAGGAAGTGCTTCCCCTACCATTCTCGATCCGCTATCGCTGTTGCTTCCATTTCATATTAATTCATATTTTATTTCCAAATGTAATTTTAGTCTGCTAATAAATTCTGTCGTGAATATTTCTCTCTTACTCTTTTTCGTTCCTCGTCATTACCGCCTCACATCAAATATTTTACCGTTTATTTTTCGATTCACAATTTCTTAGTTTTCGCACCTCCTTTCAGTTTTAGCTTTCATTCAGGTCAGATCGTCAAAGAAATAGAATTTTATCATTAAAAAATTACTGTATTTCACCTGCCTTTTATTTTTCAGGATCTATACTGGGTGTATTTCTCTCAGTGTAATGATTTCGAGAAGAGTGAAACCAACTGCCTCATCTGTCCTCACCTGTTACCTGAAACAATGTGAAGAACCTCCATGGACTTCGTATTTTGTAAAGTACAAAGATATCGTGAATGATCAGAGAGGCATGTCGCACTTTAACTGGAAAGTTGGGCAGAGCAACTACCACATACTTCGAACTGGTTGTTTTCCGTACATAAAATATCACTGTAGTAAATACCGCTATGAAGACCTTAGTGCTAGTAATCGTTTTATGTACTTCATAAAATTATTTAATTTTGGTAAGTTGAGAATAATTATTGCCCTAAATTATTACAGCTTCAGTTTAGTTTGGTTATTGTACTATCTCCTAGGAATTCCTTCATTGATGTATGGCGTTGCTGCAATATTCCTTATAACTCACAAAGAATTAGTCAGAACAACTAACGGAGACGTATATATTTATTTTTTATTGAAAGAAAACAAGCAGTCTTCGTACTGAACGTTATTCGAAGATTAAAGGTAAATTTTTATGTACGTTTGGGTTTGTGTTAGTTCTGTGTTTCATTTTTTACTCATTGTATTCATGATTTACTAATTATTGTCCGATTGAAGTTAATGTTGGAATATGGTATTTTTACTACCGTGGTTCTCATTCATTGTTGCCGTCCATCTTAGATATCATGTGATTAACATAAACAGCTAATTTTGAAGAAACTGGAGTAAGTTAATAATGTTATATGTTAATTTTCTTAATAATTGTTTGTCATACGTTTATGAAAATGATTTTACTGACAGTGAATGCAGAAGACAGAGAAAAATAGTGGCGAAATTTTCTGTTCAAATGAATCAATGAAACCGGTTTAGATGTGAAACAAATTTTCTATGTTTAATTCGTCTCATGAAGTACGTATTTTACCCGCAGCGCTGACAAACTTTTGAGGCTCTGAAATCCACAAAATATTAAATTAAATATAATAGAGGACGCACGCCCATCTAAACGCTGCTACGAAAAATCGTACCGCTTTTGAAGTTGTC
Organism: Ericerus pela; assembly: GCA_011428145.1. Classification (NCBI taxonomy): domain Eukaryota; kingdom Metazoa; phylum Arthropoda; class Insecta; order Hemiptera; family Coccidae; genus Ericerus; species Ericerus pela. The sequence goes on from WOFM01000613.1 coordinate 587,663, forward strand.
CCCATCCTTACAGTACCAAATTCAAATTCGTCCGCCAGTATTCGGACCCATAGATAACAATGATGATAATTTTTTTTATTCAAACAATTGAATTAAATGAACGAATAAATATAATTGATAATTCAGAAACCACAACAAACCAGAAGTTTGTAGATTAAAATGAGACAAAAATTATACTGTTCCTTAGGAGTGAGAATACTTCGTCTCAAAAGTGATGCCATTCTAGTATAACAACCTACGGCATTCAGTGCAATTACGGGACTTGTGGAAAATCGCTGATCCTAAGTCGTTGATCACGAGTATATAGGTCCCTCAAATTCTTCTGTACACAATAATATGTATAATTTTTTTTTCAACTTTCTGATAATTTTGACACTTTTTGGGAGTCTGTGGAGCCTCCACTGTATGTTCTATGGCAACGAAACTTTGGATAAGGTTAGAAGCTTTTATGGGCTACACAGTTGTGTAAAATTTTTGAAATTCATCCGCTAATTTTAAAGGGAGGGGTTCTCAAAGTTTTGTAAGCCCACCATGTTGTCATCACGATAACTTTCGTAAATTAAAAGATTTTTGCTTGAAATGTTTATGGCAGTTGGAAACTATTAGGGACTAGTTGGGTATTATCAACTGATTTTCGAATGGCAGCCATTATAAAATTTGACACTTTTAGAAAATACACACCTATCAAGGTTGATACGCGGAAGAGGTATTTCATTTTACCTGCGCCCTCTATCGTATTTAATACTCTTGTGTTGTTACCAATCGGATGTTGTACATCGATCAATCTTGAAAAAAAAATTGTAGTTTTTCTTAATTTTTTTTTACTGACATGTGAAAAATATAGTACTAGTATTGCATATTTTGTACCTGTCTATGATTTACATCCAATTTTCTAATTGCGTATCTACAATGATTAATTTATTTACTTTTTAAGATGCCGTGTTAAAATTATGAAATTCATTCTAGCTTAAATTATGAAGTCAACGGTCCATGTTCATGCAAGAATTAGAGCTGTTCTTTTGGCCAAGAAAGTGCAAGAGTTCTTGCATAAGTTCCTAAATTGTGTTCTTTTGAAACATTAGTGCAAAGTATTGGCATTTTCTGAATCTAGTATAAACCTAAGGTGTGTTCTGTCAGCCATGAAAATCAACACTTTCAAAGTTTCAACCTTGATGTTACCCTTAGTATCAACCATGGTGTTCTTTTTGTACTACAACAACACCGATGGTTATCAATTTAGTGTTCTTTTCATATATGAGGGTAACACCAGAGACATATACAGTTAAAGAGATATCCAATACTCCATATGCACTGTGGTTTAAAAATACAAGAAAGATAGAGAAGAAGCAAGTTCAGTTACACATTTTGCACATCCAAATTTGTTGTGAAAACAGACATTACCATACCAATACATACACATTATCAAGCTACGACACATATCCAGTAATAAATATTGGAATTCAAAACATTTTATCAAAATTTTATCTTTGATGTGTTTTTGATAAGGTGTTGGTCCTCTCTTTAGTTGTATGGGTATGGACATGACTTGAGCGTTAAACCTTATGCTCACACTCATTATCAAATAATTTTGATGCTGAGTGTGAGAGTTGAGTGTTTTTACCAGGTGACGCTCAATGCTCAAAGCTCAATGCTCATGTCATGCTCGCAGTCCATGTATCTGGGTAATGCAAGGGGAACACCAGGGGTGGGCAGGATCCGAACTATTTGGATCGTGGATCTTTTTTATGATTTGTGGTCTGAAACTCTAATTATTTTTATTTGATGGATCCATGATTTGAATCACATTTTGAGAGAAAATTCAAAGTATCTGTTTGTATCCATTTCACCCTGGGATTGTGAAATGCTACATTTTTTAATTTTGTTTCCATTAGTTGAGTTTCTGAAATTTACCATTATGTTTATAGTAATTTTTTGTTTCCATTTATATCATTTTGGTTCATTTTGGTTTCCATTTCTGTTATGTTTTCTGATTTTACCAAAAATTGTCTTTCAGTTTTAATTGTGGATTTTATTTCTGTTTCCATTTAAAAACAAATTTTTCAGGAATTAAAATTTTTTCGATATTTTGCAAAAATTGTTGATATTTTTTCAAATTTTTCCTCTCAGATCAAAAATTAATCAGGTAAAAAATGATAATGGAAACGATTCATCATTCAGTTCTCATTATATTTCCATTATTGGTCTTAAAACTAATTGGTTAATTGTTTCCAATTTGGTTTCCATTTCAGAATTTTGGTGTTTCTATTTATTTCGGTTTCCATTGCAAAAAAAAAATGGTTTCTGTTTCCAAGAAACTCTATTTCCATTTCTGTTTCTCAATTCCTAATTTCTTAGGATCTTTTCTTTTCAGATTTTCCAAAAAAAAAAAAAAAACACATGGAAAATAATTAATGTACTTAATAATTATTCATTTTTTTGAAATGGATGACACAACTTTTCAAGGATCTGTGCAATTGATCTAAACAGTTCCTTTTTTTTTTTTTTTTTTTTTCATAGATGATCCAAGATCCAGATTCGGATTATTCTTCAGAGAGTGATTTAAGATTGGGACTCAAATCACTTCAAAAACTGAGAAGGTTCTATGATTGGAGTAATTTTTTTGTGATTTTACCCACTCCTGATAACACAGGACAGCAATGTCAGTGAATCTTACCCATAATAGATTTGTTCTATTTGCCAAATGTTTGTATCAGGGCAGGTGTAACACCAAACAGGATCAGCACAGGGTTAATGTCTGTATAAAATTTCAGCTTTCTGCAAATAATGGTTCTCTGGCAATTGCTTTTTCCAAGTACCCATATAATTCTGCCCATTTGTTTCCACTGCATTTCCATACAACCAAGTTATCAAATGTGATTGTGAGAGAACCGTTGGTTGTAAAAGGCTGAAATTTTTCCGAAATATTGTTATATGTTAGCTGAAAACTGTAAAAGTTTGGTAAAAATTGTACATTTGGTTGTCAAGGTATCATTGAAATTTGCCAATCAGATTGAATTCATAACATTTGAATCACTAGTTCCAAATAGAATTTCAACAATATCTCAAAAATCAGTGGTAGGATCCCAGCCAAATTTTCACAGAATCTTTAACTAATGTATGTTGATAATTCAACGAAGTTTCAGCTCAATCACACCTTTGGTTCTTGACATATATCATTTGAATCACATAATTTGAATAGAATTTCATTAGACAGGAACTTTTTTTAGATGACCATACACAGAATCATGATGATAAAAATTGAAAAAAATGGGGGAAATTGTTGAGTGGATATGTTTCTATATGTATAGTCTAAAAACTTACCTATACAGTCAAACATGTTTCTTTCCCAAGAGTTACTTTTTCATGTTTCCAAATTCTTCAAAATTTCAGTTTCAAATTTTAGCTTATTACTTCGTAAGCAAAATTAGAATCATGTTATACATAACATTTCTTAATCTCTATGGACCATATATCGTATCAGAATTTATTCCAAGTTTTTATGACTCTCCTATGAGTAGCATTATTTACATATTATTTAAAAAATGATGTTGTTGCTTATAACTCTGATTGACAGTGTGTTATAATCTGCAAACCTTTACTATGTTCGATGTTATTCATCTGTTAAATGTGGGCTGATTGGATTTAAAATGTTGCAGAAGATTAATGAAGCACATGAATAATGATACTTAGAATAGCAGCACATCTAGTTAGAAAAAAGGGGAGAACAATAAAAATATTTGAACCAATACCAAACAACCATTTTCATATTAGAGAGAAGTTCACATCTAATTTTCAATAATTGAGAGAACTTAATCTTCAAATTTCACAAAAATTAGAATAATCTGTAATTTATTAATTTTAACCGGACATCATGATTTAAGACAGCGATAATAATAAAAAATAATAACAACAGTACTTCAAATTTTACCAAGCAACGCTTTGGCGGTTGTTCTGAAAACTTGAAACAGTTTTTCAACATTAACACAGAAGATCAGACCCCATTATGGAAATTGAAATGGTTGAATCAATTTGAGGTCACCAGTTTGGGTATCCTGCCAATACGGGAAATCAAACCGTTGAATAACAGAAATCCAACTGTCCCCTTCAAAACACAGCACTGTACCTACTGAGCTATGACTATCTATGTTCGGAGATGAGAGTAATAGCCGTCACGGGCGTGTAGCCGTTACAATATGAAATTTATTTTATATATCATTTAGGTTGGTGATCAGATGCTCTCAAAATTGACGTACAAATGTTACTTACATTCATCTCAGCGTGTTTCTAAATTTCATTTGATTGAATTAAATTCGTTCAAAATATTGAAATTTAATGCTCTTCGAAGAGTATATTTAAGTACATCTCTCAGCCACAAACAAAAAATTTACAGACTTAGATAATTTTAGATAATTTTAAATTTTTTTTCATCATTTTATCCCTTATGTGAGGATCAATAATGTTTCTCCATTGTTTGGGGTTGTAAATCTTTTGCTCTCTACCATTCGTAAACGATTCATTGAATTAAGGTTTCTTCTTGAATAAAATACTGTTTATGGAACTTTTTGGAATATTTATGACTGCAGAATTTTTTCCATTCACTAACGTGAGTTTAACATCAGCTGATTGTCTACGACATATTCATATATTACAAGATGCTTCAAATTCCGTTAGTAAGATTTACATAGGATTTTTACAGTATAATAACTCAGCTTTGTACCTGTTCAAAACGATAATGGATATGCTTTCATCAGGTCGTTCAACCGATACAGTTTCCAAAGAATTTTTAGAGCTTGCTGAATTTTGGATACGACTCGATCCTGGAGTTATGAATTTAGAGAAATGGCCGAGGGCGTAGAACATGGGTTGTTTATAGAATTCATCACTGGTTTTATTAACGATAATTGTAGAGTCAACAAAATTTTTTATCCAATTTGGACCTCCTTCTTCGTCGAGTGCGATATTCCAGTCAATCCAGCCTACCACCCAGTGATTCAAATCCTGCAAATATTTGTTTTTTAAATTTATTTTTTGTTGCCTAATTAAAAATGGACTTAAATTGACTAATGTTGGTAGCATAGACTATACTTCTATTATATCGTGAGAATATGCCTCTGCTCTTGCCCACGATCCCAGAGCTACTTTGTCCAAATCCGTGGGCAGATAACCTAGGAAATTATTTAGTTTATTATAGACCTTATATGATTTATTAATTACCTACTTTTTCCATAAAATTAATATAAATTTGTTCCACCTACGCACCATTAAAAGCTTCTGTATTTATGATGAATAAGTCTGGATAAGCTTCGTGGGTTTCATCTAAAACGGTTGGTGATGTAAGAAAATCTAGGTACCAGTGAACTGCGGTTCCATTAATGTACTTAGCAGCGTCTTTGTCATCCATAACCTGGAAATACGTAATATGAAACATTGTATAACGGGCCATTCTGATGAATGGATTGAATTTCTTTTCAGTTAGTCGTTGAAAATTTTTTACCGTAGTTAACCACCAAGGTAAAGTAGATCGTTGATCGTCTCCTGTTAGAATACAGACATTAGGGTGAGCGGAGCGCATAGCAGGTCCTAAATATTTGCCTATCCATTGTCTTTGCATTTTAGGTGTCCACCCTACAGCATTCAATGGATTCAATATAAACAGACCATCTGTAGGTTCGTTTCCAGTGGTTATGCACCAAAACTCGATTCCATAGTCTTTATAAGCGTCTAAAAATCTGTAAAAGTACAATATGGTATGGTATTTGCAGATCAGATTTTGTTTTTAAAAAATATTTTGTGTTAAACTGAAGACTATTGAGAAATTTGTGTAAGTAGCTACTTGATATGATAATTGGCATAAGCTTCGTAATACTCGTTTTTTAGAACACCAGATCCAGTCAGTTGGTTGTTTGTTTTCATCCATTTTGGTGGGGACCAACAACTTGCCATCAGTTTTAGCGGGGTTTTGGAGTAAGACTGTGCTTTTTGGACTATCGGTATCTAAAATATTTTTAATTTAAGCTTATACATGATAATTATCACGAGAATTTACGCGACCATATATTACAACTACAGTTTTTAAAATTTTTTTGTCTGTTTCATTCTCATACTTTGTACTTGAGATCTTCTTCTGTTAAACCGAATGAGTTCAAAGTATCATCGTTGCTGTTATCTTGGTAAGTGTAACCATGAGTGGAAAAGTCGGTTCCTCCAATTGGTACTCGTCCCATCTTGTACTCTAAACCTTCTTCTGAGTAATAGGACCTATAGATATGGGATTGTAGAAATAAAATAAATAACTGTTACATAGAAGGCTGTCTTAGTAATATAATCCACAATTTATGAATCCTTTCTTCTGTAGCTTATAATATCGATCGATAGTGTCTCAGAAAGCAATGTGCTATACCTACCTATATTTTGGGACAAATTGATCAAAAATTTATTCATATAACTATAGGTATGTTCGTATAATTATTTATTCGTTTTTAGAAGTTTTAATGCTCAGTTAATTTGAATTAGTTCCCTGAAAATCGGCAGGGGGAAGAATAATGATATAATTTCGAGGGAGTCGTTGTTTCAGGTTATATCGTACCTTCAAAGGAAGAGGAGCTTACCTATATCTCGAAAAAATGAATTTTACGATAGAACGAAAAAATTGAAATCATTTCCTCTTAAAACCTTTATTTAATTCAGTACTCTACGAAAAATTAACTTTTGCAGTCATGGAAGTATGGAACAATCGTCGCATCGTCTCCCAGTTATAGGCCATAGCTTATGCGGAGTTCAAGCATTATGCATGCAGATAATGTTTCAGCACCGCTAAACAGGAATAAGTCTACTTAATTTCTAAAATATATTCCCCATTTTTCGGAAGTACTATATTTTCTCAATCAAGGGTAGAAGTCATTACAGATGCATGCAAAAATCTATTCACCATCTGTGAAGAATTGATTTTATTTTCCTGTAGTTTCAGTGTGACCACCTAATCGAACTCAAAATACTGTCTCCTAAGAATGTTAACCAAGTAAAAAAAAAGTTGTAGGGATAGTGCTGTTTAAATACCTACCAATAAAAAAAAAAAGAAACCAATAATTTATTGCTCAAATTTAAAATCGTATTTTGCATTTTTACCGACTTCTTCAAAATTTCTTCGTCTTTCAACACAGAATTTTTAAGGGCCACGTGTGGGGGGAGTGAGTGAAAAGTTTGACACTCCTCTTTGGTCCAAGCTGTTGTACAAATTAACCTACTGTTGCAAAAAATTGAAAAAAAGTGTTTCACGTTTTATTTTTCTCTTCAAAATTATGTTTATTTTTGGTTTGTAAAAATTATTGTCGCTTCATGCCGCTAATTGTAGAGAAATCTGCGTTGGTGTTCCGGATCGAGCATTTTGAACAATTTTGTGAACGAAAGAAGTAGAAAAATTTGACAAGTGGAAAAAATTTTTCGTAGGTATGTTTTTTGGATTTTGGACCATTCATATTGTATAGGTAACCTACATTTTTTTTTTTTTAAATTTCTCGAGAGTACATTGCTTATACCTGTGTCACAGATTTTGGAACACCTCTGGAAATTTCACTCTCCTTTCCGTTTTTATGATACCTACTTTCGAAACTGGTTGTGAAAATACCGGCTTTTTTTCTGTTTTTCTAAATATCGGCTGGATACTGGCCTTCCCGATTTTCACCTCGAAATACTGGTAAAGCCGGTCAAATACCAGCAAGATGGTCACACTGGTGAAACTCATGAATCATTGTAAAGTTTTTTGAATGCGTATAATGTTGATAAAATTTGTAGGTTGTCAGTTAACTTACCAGTATAATTATGTAATCGTTTATCTTTATGATAACACCAAAAACGAAAATATCGAGTATATATTCGGTTTTTTGAATGGATGTAGCAGCTTCAATAGCTGCCATCATTTTTTGTTCAAATGGAATTCATGAACAACTTTTTCATTATATTTTATATTTCAAAAAGTCTCCAGACAAATCCTTAATTGATTGGTGACAAAATAAGTTTAAGCTTAAGATGAATTTAAAAAAAATACACTTCTATATGTGAATAAAACGTTGTGTGAAACTTAGGGCACTTTGATGCACTCACACAGACACATGATATATATCTCATGGTACGACGACCGCAGTGCTAAAATTACTGTGGTGGAATGTTGGTTTGATACTGAACTATGGTGTGTTTTACTATCGTCGGGTAATAATTTAAATAAAAGAGTATAAAAACTATGAACCGAGCTCAAAATCCTGGACTGTAACTATATACACGGCCTAGCCCAGGCAGATCCTGACCTGACATTTTTCGTACATATAAAAACATATGCTCCTATTTTAAGACTAGTTGAATTAGACAAAAATTAGGATAAAACAGGAATTTTTAGGGACAAACCGAAGATTGACTGGAAATGTTATACTACACTAAAAATTCATCCATCAAATTTTTGGTACCAAATTGTAGCCCTCAAAATTAGTTTTTAGATAAAAATTCGAATCCCCAAGGAGCTAGATCAAAGGTACAAATGAACATTCATTGAATCATAATTTTAAATAAAAAATATTCTATTAATTTTTTTTCTATGTATCATAGAGGCTGAGATACAAAGTGGTGAAGAAGGTTAGTTATTTCAAAATAATAATAATGGTTTTATTTTAAAATTATTATTTAGTTGAAATGTATATAAATGTGTAGAAAGCCTTAGAAAGCCGAAATAATTATCATATTGAGATTTCCCATCAGCGTACATGGCAGGGGCGTGATTAGGTAATTTCGTTTCCCATTTTGGAGGGAACAATTTTAAAATCAAAAAAATTCATAAAAGAGAACCCAAAGAGAATCCAAAAATTCACAATAGAGAAAGACTGTGTATATTTCGTAAAGTACCATCAGGAGAGAATGTTCATAATATACCTTCCCTTCCAATAAAAAAAAAACAAAAAAAACAACAAAAAAAAAACAAAAATAAGAAAAAACTTATCATATGTGAGGATAGAACTGTGTTTTCTTTATAAAATAGGCATGATACCATGTTTTTTTCTCAAGTACCCGAATTCAAAGAGGTTTTGTTGAGTCGGGGTCATTGCTACTTACAAAAGTGTAAGAATTATATTTAATGTTTACGATGATGTCAAAAAGATTTTTTAATCCTGAACGTTTTTTGCACGTCCTATATGTTTCAAGATACACGAAGAAAATCAATTTTCAAGAGGTTCACCTGTTGAAAATTTAGTCCAAGGGGTCGGGGTGGGATTTTTAGTATAGTATTTCTGGCATGTTACCCAACATTTTTGAGCCATTTCCTCTTTGGTCTTCGAAAATTACTGATCATTTTTCAATTTTACCAGCTTATTTATATGTAGGGGGAAAACATTTTTTTAGGAAGAAAGGAATGAAAATGAACTATACTTAGTTGCTAAATCTGAAGTGAAGAATGAATGATGCAATCATGAGTAGAAAGAAAAAAAATAAAATAAAAGACAGAGTTCAACACGCCTCTGGTTCTACTTTATATTTTTAATGTTGTTTGTGTACTCTAACATTTATAATGTATGATAACTTCTTGATTTTTTTTTTTTGACAGAAATGGGGAGTTATATCTATGCCGCTGTCAAGAGCGGGGCCAGCGTAAATGACCCCATCAACAATTTCCATAGCCTAATCTGATAAATCTTTCCAGGTATGGCACTGTCAAAACCTGAAGAAAATTACACTGCAGCTGTCACACCCTATTTATTGAGCATTTCTCAAAGAATATACATATATTAAGGTATGGATACGGAATTTTTTTCTTTCTAAAGTTAAGAGTACTTTGGTACCTAACCATACTAATTATTGGTGCACCTACGACTTTAACTGTTAAATTTTAATTAATTATATTAATAAGAATACTGTAATAATGAATTTTGCGTTGATTCGCTCAGTGATAAGATATTAATTCCAGCCGAATCCGTGAAAGCTCCTCCAAATCCGTAAATTTCTTGATACGTAACGTTTGAATTGACTCGATATAGAACTCCTAAACAAAATAGGAAGGTAATATTATTTTATTTTATTTTTTTGTTGTAGTTTAAGTACCTGTCTATCTCAAGTCGTATTTTCGAAAAATTTATGAATTTTACCTTCTGAAGATATATTTGAATAAAAATTTCCGAATGAACTTTGAAATCTTAATCCTTCTTTGCTTGAAGTGTAAATAACGTAACGTCCTGCTGAAGGTGCTGTGACATTCGGCAGCGTATCACAATATGTGGCGTTGCATACGCACACGATGCTGTCGTAATTGTATTTTCGAGGAATACAGGCATTGCAGTTAACTGTTAGTCATTTAATAGTTATTGGTCAGAAATAATTTTAATTTAAAGATCAGTTTTAAAAATCAGAACAAATTTTAAGCTTTAGGTTGGATTTATTGAGGGTAATTTATCCCACGTTACTGAAATGTTTGAAAGTAAGTATTAGATTTTTTTAATTCTGTGGTTAAACAGAAATAGAACTTCATTATTTTTCAAAAAACATAAACAGAAGGTCTGTTTTTTTTCACTAAAAAAGTGTCTACTCAGTTTGAGATAGAACAATACCAGGAAAGTGTAAAGAAAGTGCAAAAAATTACTCGGTTTATCGGTGATAAAAAGAACGTTTTAAGAGAAAGTGTAAGCAAAGCAAAATAAAAACAATTGTTATCAGTCACCTATCACACAACCACATAACAAGTATCTTCGGACAAGAACTTTCAAAATGAAATTCCAATAGTTTTTTTCTTTTTTTACAATTTGACACGAATGAAAGTCTCCGATCATTTAGTACTGCACATACCCATGTAAACACAAAAATATATGCCAACATTATTGTTCTAAAACTCGTGAATGGGCATAGATTTGCCTTGATTTCACTGGAGTCACAGCAATGTCTTAAACAGCTTTAGATTCATTGAACCAACATACTGAAAGCAAATGATAGAAGACCTACTGCACATTTGCAGAAAATCTATGACCATTTATGTGTTCTGTAATCATGGCACATTTGATTAACATCGGTGAGAAAGGCCTATTAAGTATCCGGTAAGTACTAAATAATCAAAGATGATAATGAACCAGTACACACCAGCACTGTACTGATGGAGGGGTTTTTCGGCTGATGTGAGGGGCCTTGGTCAAAGCATACCCCTTTATATGTTGACAATGGCAGGGTATCCTACAGGGAGTGAGGATTAGTCCCTTATGCTCTCAAAGTGGCATACTATGAACCAGCTCCCTATATCTGTCCAAAAAATCCCAGCAACTACATAATAATAATAATATTCGAACTAAAAATCTGTTCACCTCACATCATAAAAAATTCAAAAAAAAACCTCAGTTCAGAGTTGGGAAATATACCACATATTGAATTATATATTATAATATCATATCGTATTTCCATTCAAAAAGTGATATAAAATAGTGATATATGTTACAATTTTCAACTTTTAGCATTGAAAATGCTTTTAGAGTCTGTTTGTGAAAAAGTGTCAGCCACCTGATTTTTATCAATGTTTTATGCGTGAAGAGTAAGAGAGGTGGGTAACAACAGTAAAAAAGCGGAGGGAGAAAATTGTAATAAAAATAAAGTGGAGGTGGTAATGGTGTTTTGTTATTTATAAGGCGCATATAAAATTGATAGAAAATGATAAAATGAACAACTCTCAATTTTTTTTTAAATTCTTATTAATTTTAAATACCCTCCTTTTGTTCTTACAAAGTGTGAAACCTCTGAATTTTTTTCATATTGTATATCATATCATTCATCAAGTTCAAGTTCTCAACAAAACATTGAGGGAATTGGGCAGAATCAGTGTGGCTTGGCACCTTCTGTACTGCTCCTTAATCATACCCTGTTCATCTACTGCACACCCATAAATTACTCATCAGTCTTCTAAAATTCCAAATCCAAAATTATTATTAGGAAGTATCACTCCCTATGGGCACCCCCTATTACTACCCCTTGTCAGAGTACCCTGCCTCTACAATTTGTAAGACCATAATTATTCCTTGCAGGTGCCCGCTATCCCTGTCTCTACCCGTTGCCTGAGCATCCATTAAGCCCCTTACCTTCCCCTTTTCATAACAAGAATGCCCCCTCACCCAATGTCCCACTATATGAAACAAGCACAATAATTTACAGAAAACAATTCTGAAACAAAATTGCACACTTGCTGATTCAAACCCATATCTCGTGCATGTTGTTTCCATTACCTAATTACTATGAACTATTGTAGCAGTTGCCAAACAGGGCCGTACATAGTTTTTTTTGCCGCCCTGTGCGAACAAACTTTTTGGCACCCAAACACGTATTTTTTTTGCCAGTTAAATCAGAATGATATTCTTTATTGTCGTCCAAATCGAACGACAACGATGTATTATATTAAGGTTTTTTTTTTGTCAGTATGGTGCCCTTGCACTCTGCCACCCTGTACGAATACACAAATTGCACGTACCTAGTTACGGCCCTATTGCCAGAAGCCCTTTAGGTATAATGTTTAAGATAAAAATAAATAAAGGCAACAAAGAAAGTTTCAGTATGAAATTTCCTGTCCCGACTGGCACAAGTATCAAATAAACGAATTCCGAATTTAGGACATGTGAGATGAGAACTTTCTTTGCTCTTTTTGCACTTTTATTTTTCATTTAATGCAGAATGTGTATGCCCCTTCTAATCTTTTCTCCAAATTAAGTTTGCTCTAAATTCAAAAAAACGTCAGAATATTGCACTATATCCCAAAAGAACCCAATTTATGAAGTAGGTATACCTAGTGCAAGAACTCTTGCATTGTTTCGGTCAAAAGAACAGACTTATTGCTTCTATAACTTATTTAGAAAATTATTTTAATCTCATTTTCCAACTTGTTTAGAAAGTAGGTATGACAATGAAAAATAAAACAGCGTTTTCAATAGCTGTTCATTCAAGGACTGAATCTATATTATTAATAAAAAAAAATTATGCTAATCTGAACTCGATAGAAGACTGGGAAAAAAATCGAAATCGCAATATACTGGTATTTGAACAGTTCCAAGAAACTTATAAAATATACCAACAGCAGACATATTTTGCTTAGTCAACAATATTTACCTCTGACTCATTTAAAATTTGACTTTTATAAGAATAACATCAGAACTTTTCAGGGATATAGGCACCTAATTTATTAAAAAAAAAAAAAAAATTATTTGACAATCCGTTAAGTTTCTTAAAGGTAGGCTTTATATTGTTTTTACCCGCCGATTTTTTCGAATAATGATAAATTTAATATAAGTTAGTTATTCGACGTATCTAGCTTGTAAATAAATTCCCAAGAATTGATCTAAATAGCTAAATTAAAATTTTTCTGTCAACTGTTTTCATGTGATTTTTGGCTTTACGTTCTTGAAATTTCTCAAAAAAGTTTTTAGTTTATATACAAAATATTTTAGCATAAAGTTATATGGATAAAATTTTCATTGTATGAAAAATACATTTATCTTATTTAATTAATGACTTATATTCATACTGACCTTCATATCTCATAAAAATGGTGAAGAGTAATACCAGTATCAAATAATTCCCCTTAATCACCTAACCAATAAAAATAAAAATAAATTTGCAAATTATAATCATATTACATATTATATACTTGTCTTATTTATTAGGATGTAGGTACTTCCATTTTTTTGCTACGATTTAACTTAGGCAAATAAACAGTATGATAAGTAACTAAAGTTCATGAACATTAGAAGGCATTCTAGGCACTCAAGTTTCGGTTGACCTCCTTCTATTTTACCAATAAATCATTTTAGTAATTTATTACCTATATTGTTTAGATTTCTGGAAACATGTTCTTATATATAGGTGCAGTACCGTTGGTAAGCAGTAAGGTACTATTGAGGTACCGTGCATTACATTTTCAGTAACTAGTTCGTCACTGTACGTGGAATAGGGTAACATGAAGTGAAATTTTCCGATGAAAAGTTTCAAAATAAAACGATTTAACTAAGCTGTTTTCAGAATTAAATTTATTTTGAGGTAATAGCAAACGAATGAAAAATAAATTTTTGCAAGACTTACAAGTAAACAATTACCGGGAAAATAAAACAATTTAAAAAACATTTTCTTACCCAAAACATGTCCGTTCGGCCGTAGTTCATCAGTTTTTGATTTTACGTGGACCAAAATTTGGATTTGGCTATACTGTACATTAGAGTATACGTATAACTATTATAACGCTTATATATACCTGTGCTGTGAAAGAGTATGTCTGTACTGAAGGTATGGGTATATAACATAATATCCGGTGTGTAACTTTTATGAAAAGATAATTTTTATGTTTTTCTAAGGACATGAAAAAGGGCGGGTACCAGTTCCCGCAAATGGTCAAAACATGCCTTATCTCGTATATACCAATTCTTATAATTTTAATGTGCCAGTTTCGTGCATTTTAATATATCAATGTCAGTGGTTCAAATTCTTCAATATGAGGCCAACTTTTTAGGAAATCTTTGATAGCCACATACATTTATTCTTTAATTTTCATTTTTTTAATGACAAAGAAAACATTTTGAAATAGTAATTCTTTTCTTAGGCTAAAAAGAGTACCTATATTACCCACCAAGGTTCAAAAGTGAGCGATTACAACGTGAGGGAGTTTGCAAAATGAGCGCCGCATATGAGAAATTCCCAAGTTATGTAAACTCACTTTTGAATCTTGTTAAGGAAGATATTTTATATAATTAATGATCAGAAAGAAACGAAGTGTTAAAATTCTGTCATAATGATGAGTCCCTCTTAAAAATTATAAAAAACGGAATAAAATATCAACCTCCTCGTTGTGGCAGATTTAACGTTTCATTTAGAAAATGTAACTTCTACCCCAATGTATACTGAACATGCTTCCATGTAAAAAGATGCTTCGCGTTTTTACATGGAGATGCGTTCACTTTATGTTGAGATTATAGTCATCAATGATATGAACTACTTTTCACTCGAAAAATAGATAAACATTGCCTTTCTGATGATGTGTTATATAAAAGTATTTTTCTCAATTAAGCTTGAATAAATTTATTTTTCAGGGCTATTATTTGAAGGGAAAATATAGAAAATCGCACTAAATATCTAATCATTTGGGAACCAACTGACAAATTGAAAACAAAATTGGTTGGTCTGATCCTTATATTGAAGGTAATGTTTTCATCAAAATTTAACGAGCCTATAAACATACACTTACATGTGGCAGAAATATTTCTGGCAAATAGTTTTAGGCAAATTAATACGTCGAATAGTCTAATAATATCGCGTATTTGTTTCTTAACATTTGTTCAGCAATAATGCTAGGTTCATATTTTAGAGATTTTTTTCCCTTTTTTTTCTTTTTTTTTTCTTTTTTTTTCTTTTTTTCCTTTTTTTCCTTTTTTTCCTTTTTTTCCTTTTTTCTTTTTTTTTTTTCATAGAATGTTTTGTTAGGTTCTCCATATTTTTGAAAATTTTTTTCAAAATTATTTTTATATTTGACATGGTTTTTGTTACAATGAGTTCAGATACAAGGTTCACTCATTACATAGGTAGTGGGATTTTTTAGGCAGATACAGGGGCCAGTCCATGGTATGCCACTTTGTGGGCAAGAATGATGAGGAAAGAAGTGGGTGGAACATATTCCACCCCTTAGAGTTCACCTTGTTGTTGCCAACGTAAATTGGAAGGCCTTGGCCAATCCCCTGCATCATTGGAATGGTCCCTCCACCGGTACTGTGCTGGCATCTAATATGCCTAAGAACACACTGAGAAAGAGTAAAAAAAATATCCCAAAATTATACCACCAAATATAGGTGTATATTTATAGGCATGTCAAATTTTGTGTCTATTAAACAAAAATTTAAACTTTCATTGAGTTTCACATCAAACATTGGCCCCTCCAATAGCCCCAAGGCAATTCTATAAAATACATTTTTCTTTAGATTTCGAAAGAGGTAATGGTTTTTAAACTGCAATTGTAGGTCAATAGTTACAAAATTTAATTCAATCATTAATTATATGATCTACTTACTAGTACTAACTTTTTAGCAACTAATTTTCTAATTTTTGAAAACCTAATTTTTCTAACAAAGCTTCTGCTGGGTTAGAGTTGTTTTTCTATTTCTGGCCATTTTTGTAAGACTCAGCCCCAATGTTTTCGATTTCAGTTTATTTGTGATTACTAAATTCTGTATTTTCACGAAAATATTTCTGTTAGAATATCCGTATTGGTACGTTGTTATTTGTCACATTACATAGGTGGTAGGTACCTACCAATATTTTTACCAAGTTTGTTTGCAAACAGAGTATTGAAATTGACCTCACAAAAGAATTTTTGGTAAGGATGTTGAAAATTTTCCATTTCATGAGAAAAGAAAACAATTGGTGCCATTCTCCCAACATAAATTTTCCAACTGCAAATAAGAGCACCAGTTCTGTTGATCCAAACAGATCAGGAATATTATATAGCTGGTTTCGAACCCACAACGACTACCCCACACAGATGTGGTTATTGACGTTTAACTTGATTTTAATGAAATTTGAAATAGGCTACTAATTAAAACAACATTAATTTAGTAAAACAAATTTGAATTTATTGTGAAGTTCTGAGGTATTAATTCATTCAGCTTTTTTGGTTTTGACAGTTTTCTTTAAAAACATTTCATTTTTAAGTTGTATATTAACAAAGATCTTTATATTAGCTTAATTTGATTTTTTTTTAGCAGATTGTTTACAGTAGAACTTGTAACCTACAATATATTTTCTATATTGTTTGAAATTTTTGAAAGAATTTTAAGTTGCTTTATTCACGACGAATACTAACGTATAATTGGGAGACTATTATTTTATCGATGGTATAAAACAACACAGCCTATAACTGTCGCAAATTTTTTATGGTTGCCATTTCTCAGTTACCATATAAGCCATTAAAATGAAAGGTTCCTCGAATCATGTTTTCACCTTAAATAAAATACTGTTAATAGAACTCTTCGGAATATTTATGACTGCTGAATCTTTGTTGTTCTTTAGTGTGAGCTTGACGTCGTAGGTTTTTCTGAAAAATGTTTCACATTTATAAAATTTTATTCAAATTTTGCCTATATGGAGTAAAATAAAATTTTGTGTTTTTCGCACGGTTACCGGTTCAAAACAATGATGGCTACACTCTCGTCAGGTCGTTTAACGGAAACCGTTTCCAAAATATTTGAAGGATTTGCTGAATTTTGGATTCGAAACGATCCAGGTGGCAGGAATTTTGAAAAATGACTGAGAGTATAGAACATTGGTTGCTTGTAGAATTCATCGCCAGTTTTGTTCACGATGATCGGCGAATCTACGAAATTTCGCACCCAATTTGGACCTCCTTCTTCGTCAAGTGCGATATTCCAATCTATCCAGCCCACAAGCCAGTTATTTATATCCTGCAGCAGAGTACATGTTTTCCTATTACTGTATCTATTTATTGGCATCAATAGTTTGTATAGTTTTTAATTTATAAATTCTGATATTACACATGGTGTTGGATGAGTGGACATAAAAACTGCTGATAGTGATAGAGTAGGTTAAGTACATACATACGTGTGTTACATTCAGGGCTGTATAGAGGAAATTCGGACCTTGGGTGAGAAAACTTATGGGCCCTGAAAAAATTTAAAATTGCATCTACATTCAGGTGCAGTATGTAGAATTCATTTTTGGGAGGAGTTTTACAACCATGGGGAAGTCTATTTTATAAAGAGCAAGTGAAAAAATTTTTCAATGGTTTTTCAGAGGATTTTTCATGAAAATTTTAATTTTTTTTTTTTGTTTGAAAATTCCGGTCTCCTAATCCTTCAAGGCCCAAGAGGGAATCCTCTTTTTCCTCCTCTCGTCAGATCTGGTTAGATTAGTTGCATACCCTACTGCAGCTTTCAAAAAATTTGATCAAAATAAGAAAAATAAGTAAAAATTTTTCCGAAAAATTGGTATCTTCTGTCTCACTAACTGAAATAACTCAAAAACAAATTATGATAGAAACACAAATAGTACTAAGCGTTTTTGAAAGTATACATTTTTTCAAACATTTTGCATACAGTATAATTATTATTGTTTTTACTTAACTTTTTTCCAAGGACATGCATTGGAATAACATTTTTGCTTGATAACCAATTTAAAAAGAATGCTGCCGTTGGGTATGCAACTAATCTAACACATATGTACTTGACCTACTCTGTATGTACCAGAAGTTTTGACGTCCACTCCGTCAACATTATTGTATAAATAATAGTTTTACTTGTATTATATCATGCGCATAAGACTCTGCCCTTATCCATGCGCCTAATGCTACTTTGTACCAATCCCAAGGTTTGTCACCTGAAAAATTTCTCAAGTTGTAGCTGGCCTAAGCTTGTACATCGGATGAGAAATTATATGAACTTGTTTAATAAACGCACCATAACAGCCTTCGGTGTTTATTATGAATATATTTGGATGATCTTCATGAGTTTTCCTCAACACTATGGGAGGTATAATGAAATCCCAATACCAATGGACGGCAGTTCCATTAATGTATTTAGCTGCCTCTCTGTCATCCATGACCTAAAGATACAAGATATAATTTTCATTATATGTAGGTATCTACTATATGTGCATGTGAGTAAACATTGAGTGTCATTATATGTATTTGCCTATTTTTAAGCTCCTTGAAGAATGTATACATACAGTTTTTAACCACCAAGGCAAGGTATAACGTTGATCATCTCCAGTTAGAATACAGACATTAGGGTGGGAAGAGCGCATAGCTGGACCTAAATGCTGACCAATCCATTTTCTTTGGGTAGTTGCTGTCCATCCGACAGCATTTAATTTATTTGTCATAAGCAATCCGTTTGTGGGCTCGTTTCCTGTGGTTATGCACCAGTAGTCAATTTCATGTTTCTGATAAGCATCTAAAAATCTGTAGATATAGAGATATAATATACAACGATGACATAGATAATGTATGTTAAATATCTGTGAGACGGAAACGGATAGAAAATAATTTTGACTTGCAAGTCCGAAGAGTAAGCATATTAAGGATTTTTTGTACCTTACATGATAGTTGGCATATGCTCTATAGTATTCTTCTTTTAGGACACCAAATCCAGTCAGTTCTTTGTTTGTTTTCATCCATTTTGGAGGAGACCAGCAACTCGCAACCAGTTTCAATGGATTTTTCGAATAAGATTGCGCTTTCTTTATGATTGGTATCTTTAAGAATACGATGCATTTAAAATTTTATACGTATGCATACCAATACTGCGATAAAGACACTGGATAATAACAATTTTATTATTTTTTGTTTTCAATGTATTTTCCATACTTTGTATTTGAGATCTTCTTGTGTTAAATTGAATGACTTAAGACTAGCATCGGTGTCCTTATCTTGATAAGTATAGCCACGAGTGGAAAAATCAGTTCCGCCAATTGGTACTCGACCTAAGGCATACTCCAAACCATCTTTTGAAAAATATGATCTAAAATATTTCAGATCTATGTTAATGTACTGAAACGATTACTCATAAAATTAATAATTCATATTGTTTTCGATTGCTGATATACAACAAGGTATACATACGTAGAGATAGACCAAAATGACACCATCAATATTGTATCAAGATACCTGTTTAAAATAGGTGCAGCTTTTCGTGATTAATGAAAAAAGTAGCCTACACATTATACCAATTATAATGGTTTACAAAAACAAATAAAATTTGTTTTAGGAATTTACAAAATTATCGATTGTTCCACTATTTATGTGTACTAGACTTCAACTCGGGGAAAAAATTTTGAAATTTTATACGAATCAGTATCGTGTAGTTAGAATCGACCAATAAGAAGCGGGAATAGTCAAAAGACTCAAGCACAGCAAGACTCGCTAGAAAACGTGTTTTCGAGAGAAAAAATTATGAATTTTGATGGTCATATTAATTGTCTGTAAGTTTATACGCGCGTTGATGGTATGTTATGATTGTATGAAATATGTTAGTTGCTGACAAAATATTATACAATGTGAAATATAAAAGAATTTTTTCTTGAAAAAAATCAAATAAATTAAGATGATAAAATATGGTAGGTACATCATCATATAATTTAAAATAAAATCAGTGAAATATAATAAAGTTATGAAGTGAAAAACAAATAAAACACGAGCATGTGGTTAATTTTTGTAAAGAGTTCATGCAAATTAAAAAAAAAAGGAAAAAAAGCTTTACCGGAAGTACCGTTCGGTCGATTCCCACAAAAATTGATAACACGCTACAATAAATTTTAATGAATATTTATTTCAAATTTCGTCTATGGTTCCAAAATTCCGCATTTTATGACCAATATAAAAACAAAAATAGCGGTACCGGAAGTACCGCCCGGCCAATCCGCACTAAAATCAATAGCTCTGGTCTTCGGCTCAGTATAAATGTTCGTACCAAATTTCATGATTATCGTACAAAAATTGTGACCCGTACCGTGGGAACAAGAAATTGACTCATATATATACATATGTATGAATTTAAGTTATTGGTGCCAAAATTTTCCTGAGGTCATGAAACGAAAAACGAACCCACTCTCAACCCTAGGGGCTAATACCGCACTTAGCGTAATAAGTAAATTTTTTAAATAGGTACTATAAAAAAACTGTATTACTGTAGTAATAGATCCTGTGCAGGTTCGCTTAGTGACAATATATTAATTCCAGCAGAATCTGTAAATGCTCCTCCAAATCCGTAAATCTCTTGGTATGTGATTTTGGTGTTAACTCGATATTGAACTCCTAAATAAAATGACGATTGTGTCATGCGAGTACACTTTCATAATTTGATTAAAGGCCTAAGTATAGGAAGGTACGCATGTTGTAAGTGCCACGACATGTACCTTACCTTCTGACGATGCCTTTGAGCCGAAACTACCGACTGAACGTTGAAATCGCCGTCCATCTTTGCTCGACGTATAAATGACGTAATTTCCAGCTAAGGGTGCTCTCACGCTCGGCAGAATATCACAATATGAGGCATTGCATACGCACACGACGCTGTCAAAATTGTATTTGCGTGGTACACAGGCATTACAGTCGCCCACTATTGTTTGTAAAATGATAAGTATAACTTGGATTACATTTAATTGATAGGTACAGATTAAGAAAAAAATTTATAAATTAAGATTTAATTCGTTTCTAGAAACTTATTTCATACCTAAGTGGCCTTCATCTGGTGTCTACAGAAGTAAATTATGAAAATACGAGTAATTTTAAAATTTGATTTTCACAAAAACTGTTGCCTAAATATAAGGAGTATGTATGTAAATAACAGTCTGAAGATTAAACTGTTTTATGCCTGAAAAATAGGAAGAATCAAAAGATAATAAACTAAAAAATGAGGTTTAAATGGAATGAGATGGAGGAGTGTCTTATGAATTTATTACAATTACTATGAGGCCATTTTGATCTTCGATTATTTTCTAGCCTAATATTGTTAGACACATTGTGGCTTTTTATGCCAAGTAGTTTTTTGAGTATATAGTGATTTTTTCTCCAGTTTTCTCTCTCAGTATCGTGCTTCTCTTTAAATTCTCGCGAGCTGAATTTTTTTTTTAATAATTGTACTTTTGTTATGGGGAAATTTTGAAAATTTAAGGCAGATACTGTATAGTTCAATATATCACTGCCTGTAGAAATGATGTAATATCTGTTTCAGAGTTTGATGAGATTCCTATTTCAGTTTTATTTTCAATGGAAACTAGCTTACATTTCAAATCCTTTTTTTTAGTAGGTTTTCATTACAATAAAATCTACCAGAGTATTAATTTTTTGAATTTGAATTTAGCTTTTTTTTTTTTTTTTTTCCTCTACAAATGAAAAAAATTATTGTCAAGAAATACTCAATTCTTCCTGAGTATTTTTTTAATGGCAACAATTATTATTATTAAAATTGGCGGGCTTTCAAACCATGGGTACCTGTCTAATTTCATAAAAAATATAACTTATGTAACTTGGAGACTAAAACCCCCGATGCAACAGGCAAAAAATACTTATATAAACTTCGCGATATTTTTCAAAATAAACATTAGAATTCGACTATATTGCAGTCTTATTAGCCCCTCAAACATTTTGCCGAAACTTTATCTATGGTAAATTACGGTAGAAAACGTGAATTTGATTAAGTGAGAACCTGGGGTTTTGTTGTGAAATAGACAAAATTCTTTGCAGACTAAATTAACAATAAATGGTTGTGTAGTTGTTTTGAAAATTACTCAGAATTATGAACTTCATTATCAACAAGGAGACGCCTGTTTTTTATTATTTTTTCACTCAATTGAATAGAATATGAAATGCCGTACCCACAGAGTGTAGAACCCGTAGTAGAAAAAATTTATTGACTGTAGCTATTTATTAAATAGATATTGCATTGTTTTCGTGGATAAAATGGCTACCTACATGGTTAACGGATGGACTGCAAATTCCACGCTTTCAAATTTTCGCGATATCAGCTGTGCATCAAAAACAATATAGGGGCCTTTATACTCACTGAGAAATAAGTAGGTAATTGTATTTTTCGCATGAGAATTTCATTAACATAACTTACCTAGTTACCTACGAGTCTAGTGTCGGCACTTTGGTATACCGACTCACATACTCACCGAATTCTTTTTTAAATGACACCAAATAATGATTAAAATTGGTTTTGCATACACGATTAGTGGAAATTATAGGTGTAAGTAGGCGGACAAAAAACCTTTACACAATGTACATCTGGATTATTTAATTTCCGATTAGTCCTACATATCATTAAAATTTCAAATAGGTGTGTGTAGTTCCACTAATTTTAAATTTCAAAACTAATAAAATAATACAATAAATAATTATACGTCATTCCTATAAATGGATTCGGAGAAGATGTTGATAAACTGTTTTGAACACATATCTTTTTTCGTTCTGAAGGACGATTTAAAATGTTTTTGGGAGCAGATCGTAAAGATACGTCATTTCAAAAGTGAATCCATGATTAGGTATTGCTTGGGGCTTAGCATGAAACCAACAATAAAAAATTGAGGGTATAAATAATTGTTCAGCCGAAACATCTTTGAATTTAAAAAAAAGTAAAAAAAAAAATAGTTATACTATTCAACTCAATTGAGGATTCTTTCTGGGTCAGTAAAATTGTTCCGTTGACATTAGAGAAATATAAAGTAGATAATTTTATGTAATTGTCTATTTTTTTTAATTTTTTTTTTAACGGATAGATCTACCGATTCATAATTCATCGCAACTACTAATTTTAACAAACTGGGATTTTTTTATGAGAATAAACGGTGAATGGTTTTCAAATGATTAAAATGGAAAAAGTAGGATTTTTTGCCTTCTTTCTCCCCGCTTTCCCTCGTGGGTAAACATTCAGAATTTCCAAAAATTCCAGTAAATAGTATAATAATTTTCGCTGCTTAATCGAAATTCAGTCAATAGAGTTGAGTTTTTTTCTCGTTTTTATATTCGTGTAGCTACACTGAAAACATAATTAGGTGAATTCTTTTGATTGTTTTATCACTTTATCAATACAATATGTAGGTACTGACCTTCGAAATTCCCAATAATGGCTAAAAATAGAATCACGAAACCATTCTTCCTAATCACCTGTAAAATGTAATGATAATTTTAATGAACTTGTAAATGTTCTTCTCTGTCACTAAAAATATGATAGGTACTGGACTATTCAATCTATTATGAATAAAAGCTTTTAAAAAATGAACAAACTTTGTCGACTCGTGGCAGCCATTTTAGGCTGATACCTAATTAGGTATACTACAAAGGAAAAAACTGCATAACTTCGAGCACTTTTTAATAACCGAGTGTTACATTTTTTATGGTAGTATTAAAAACAATTTTTTTTTCTAGTAACGATTCGGTGTGAGTGAATTCTGATAAAAAGCTTCTGAAGATATGATTTTGTTTGTATCATATCGAAACAGAATATTTTAGAATGTTCTATTTCAGATATTGCAGATTTTTGAGTTTTTCCATTTCGCAGAACTGTGGAACTATGAATGTATTAACTTTTAACACTACTTAAGTCTATTAGTAAAGCTTTAATTGTGTATCTATGTATAGTGGGTACTTTTCTGCCATATATCGAACTCAGATTTTGATTAAAACCTTTTTTCTAAAAACATTATGATCGTATTTGTATCTATCACATGCCCTGTGCATCGTGTAATTTCATTCAAATCAAAAAAGTTCTTTCAATACTGCATATTGTTCTATTAGGTATGATAATTGAGATATTAATTTTTTCAGTTTTTCCACTTCACAAAGCTAATGCAGATCTAAAACCGTGGTGTTATTGAATTGCTAAGAACTTATTTATTATTCCAACAGAACTTATCCAGAACGAAAGTTTGAAGTATTAGTACGTCTTTGCCTCATCAAACACGTAGATATAAAACGAAAAAGTAGGCCTATCTACCCATGATACAAGTTTTTTGGTCATTTTATATAGTTTTGAAATTTTTTTTACAACTAAGTAAGTCAATTCAAATAAAAAGATTTTTTGTTTATTTCTGTTTAAGAGCCTATTACCCATAGGTACATGTTTAACATTAGCTTATTTCGTTTTTTTCTCTGCAATACTCACGTCACTTCTTGACTAATTTTATTAGGCCCACAATTCCTCTCACAAATAATGCGAAATTGATTTTAATTAAAATTAGGTTGGTAGGCTATTTTGGTGGGTGTACCGAAAAAAGTCGAAACGAAAAACACGTAAAAACATAAAACATAAAACATAAAAACTTAACGATGCATTAATTAGCTAATATAGATATAGGATAGTAAATACATACTTTGTGGAATTTGTTTGTGTGGTCGCGTGTGAAAATTAACATCGGCACACAAAGGTGAATATATTTCGCGACAATTTAAACAATTTTTTTCCCCAAATTTTATAGGAAATTTAAAAGTTCTATTGCGCAATGTTAACAAGAAATGTAGCCTATATCTTATTGGTACTGGAAAATGAATAATCAATACGAACTCGCCTCATACAGCATTGTTTTCTTTCGTCTCCACTCGGAACAAACAAATTCTGGTTTCAACAGATCAACACGCAAGTGAAAGATGATAAAATCAGAAGCGAAAGTATATTATTGCTCTTTATTTCGATGGTTCTTTCTTCCTACTATGCGCCATCTGCCAACGCACAGATGATGAAAAATATCACATATAAAATTGATAACCTCTGGACTCGTTTACCTATAGGATATTTAGATATTATACTGCGTCAATTTAATTTTTTTTTTTTTAAATCTCGAATGAAAAACACGGTTTGCTAGCAATGCACCATTGGTGAATTTATATAAGAAAATTTCACTAAACTGACGAAAGCTAGAAAACCGAATGAGGAGTAGATTTTTTTAAGATGCTGCCAAAATAATAATAAGCATCGTGATTTTGTTTAAGAAAATGGCGTTGAGCTTATTGTTGTATTTCTTCACGTGCTCGGTAAATAATTTATTTCATATTATGAGCTTATTTGAATTTTAATGTAAATATGTGTATCTATAGCTATTGTATATGAATGACCCTATTTTGTTTTTTCTGTAAATACTGAACTGCCGATAATGTCACTTGATGGCCAACGGTTGATATTTTTATTTTTTTATTGTAAATGTTTCTCTTATTTCCTGTTCAAAAGAAAGTTGGTATAACTGTTACAACCCAAAATCCGTTATTTACGAATAATTTGATTTGAGAAAAAGGACAATAACTTTTTGCGGTTTTTAAAAAGAACAACACTACCAGGGGCAGTGTCACAGGTGGCAAGATGCGGATGCCATCCTACTGGAAATTTAGTTTGCCCCCCTTCTAGCCCCACCAAGAAAAGTAGAAACAAAAAGAAAGGAAGATAGTGAAATGTTATGAACACAGTCGTTGATGGACGGAATAATTTTCTGAGACATCAAACTTAAAATTGAAAACTTTTTCAGTCAAAATTTCATCAAAACCAAATGTATTTTCAAATAGAAAAAATTTGAATTTTTATTTAAAAAAAGTTTTTGGCTGGATGGCTACATCATGCTTCAGTAAGAAAAATATCTGCTGGATTTCTCCCCATCAGAAATATTGCTCCAGCACCACCCCTGAACATTATTCTTTGGACTTTTATTTTTTATCCTACTCTTTCCTTAAGATTTTGCAATGGGACAGAAGCCATAAAAAGATTAGGTTTTTACATATAGAATAAATAATAGCTCTGTTCATAAAGGAAAAAAATAGAACTTGTAGTCCCTTTTAATAACGGGTCATTTTATTGTAGTGTCCAAAAGTTCAGTTGAAAAGGACAGACATAATAGTGAGAAAAGAATGGTCAAAAAAGGAGGTCAAAAAAGGAGGTCAAAAGAGTGCAAATTTAGGGATATACGTTGTATTTGATGAACAGAGCAATCAAATTGAATAGGGATCGAGCGCATACAGATTCACTTTACATACATTACTTACAGGACAAAGGACTCAAATAAAGGATCAACATATTTTTGAAAATATTATTATTGTATTGAAATAAAACATACGAACATTTAAAGAGCGCGTGGAATTAATTTTTATGAAATAAGAAATTCAAAATATATTCATTACCTAAATTCAAAAAGAAAATTATCATTGAGCACGAAATTATACATGAAGAACGGAGAATTAAAATTAATTAAGAGACTTTAAAAAGAATTAAATTTAAAAGGGAAATATTAGAAATAAAATATGAAAAAGGAGCCATTGTATGAGAAATGGCATCTAAAACATGAGAGCCGAAATATGAATTTAAAATGGATGAGCCTATATAAGGCAATAGAAAAAAGATGGTGGTTTGAGTTCTTGGTAGTTAACAGTAAGTAACTCTGTTTTTCATGTGAGCCCAAGAAATACAAAAAAGAATGAAAAAACGAGTCAAATTAGGTCCCTCATGCTACACTGTTTTGAAACGTGTGGAACAAGTTCTCTAAAGGGTGTGTACGGTTGAACCAGGGGAATTAATTTCAATGTTACGGGTATCGCAGGTGTCACAGGCGTCACAGGTGTCCCATGTGTTACAGGTATTACATGTGTCACAGGTGTCGCAAGTGAGATATGCCAGAAAATATTTACAACATGCTAGAGCTTTTTGCTGCAACAATTGCGCCACACTCACTGAAATATAAATTGAAATAATTTTGCATTGTATCTTTGGTATTTGTTTGTTATTAAATATAAATAAAAAAATTTTTCAAACCCACTTCCTTTTTTGCCTGCAAGTCTGAAAATACGAGTTTGCAACATGCCAAAAAATCTGAGTTCCTGTTTCTGGGTTGAACTACACTCTCACTCGTTGTCCTGACACAAGCTTGCTTTCACAAAGGCCTGAAATGGTGATCCTGGGACATAGGCCTGTATCCCACAGAAATACTGATAATAATCCTTAGTATGTTAAAATGTGAAGGGAAATAATATGTTTGAACAATTATTTTCATCCGTCGGCAACTCTCAAAATTTTATTAGGCCGGAGTTGAATGATTCCGATAAAGTAGACCTATTCAGCTTAAAATTTCGAGTAGATCTCTATATTATATTATGTACACCTTGCTTACATTACAAAAAATCAAACCATATTAAAAACTAAGATGAATTAAAATGCCCTGAATAAATGGCTAGATTTTGCTGATAAATTGTATGGCACTTATTAAGAGACTAGTAAATAAGTTAAGTTAAAAACGAGTTTTTAAAAAATACGCTTTTATTTTATATGATTTGAAATTGGCTTTTTTTGTTTAAAATTTTGTGGTGCAGTTCCATAAATATAAGAACGTTACACTATTTAATTGACTTAATATTTACAGAATAGCACCAAATATTAGCTGATAGCAACAAACTCGATAAAAGCGATCCCAGCGGTCTGGTGCTAAACTATGTCATATTTTGTTGCGTTAGTAACTGCAATAAAAGTGTATAATAAAAACACCCCTTTAAAAAAAGATGTATTGGCTGAAAGTCTGAAACGATAATGGTAACAATTAGGTTGACAACTTTGATATACAATTGGTTGTACACTTTTGTACAAAAAATTACATAACTATCAGTTTGAAGGTTATCTTGAAAAATAGGATCATCAATCGACAAAATTATTATTAGTATGTTGATGTAAAATATAAAATGAATCAAATATTTGAAAAATTGTTTAAAAAATTGAAACCTTTCCTGCTCATTCAATATGGATCATAGGCTAAATGTTGCTATACCATTTTTTATATGTTTTTTCAAATACTCTCTACCAGCGAAATATGGCCGGCGTTTCACGTGGCACACTAAAGAAAAATAACTGTTTTAAAATTTTAAAGAAAAATACAACTATTGTATTCAGTGTAATGGTGGAAACTGGAGGAGGGACCTGTGGAAAAGTGTTGATCCTGAGTCGTAGATCACGAATATATAGGTTACTCAAATTCTTCTGTACACTATATGTATATATTTCCACTTTTTACTCATTTTGGCACTTTGTGGGAGTTTGTGGAACCTCCGCTGTTTGACTTATGGAAATGAAACTTGGGGTAGAGTTAGAAGCTTTCATAGGCTACATATTCGTTTTAAAAAAGTGTTGCAAACCCACCATGTTGTCATCACGATACCTCCCACAAATTAAAATATTTTGGCTTGAAGATCTTATGACACTTGGAAACTATTAGGGTCTGGATTGGTATTGAATTTGAGCGAAATCGGTCTGCTGGTTATCGAATGGCAGCCATTACAAAATTTAACACTTTTGGAAAATACCACTTATCGTGGTTGATGTGCGTCAGAAATATTTTTAGTAGGTAAGATCTGTTGCAGTTATTGAAGTCAGCACTCTTTTTCTTTATCATGTATGGCAGACTTGTATACATAAGTTAAGAACCTATAGGTACGTCGTTCATTATCAAAAAAACTTATTAATTATCGGCGACTTCAAAAGTATTTTAAAATGGTTATTTTTCTGTTTTTAATGTATTTTTATTATTTTTCTCGAAGTTAGTTCGATGTTTTGATAAAAATATTTTTTGATTGCGATTAGAGGCAATTTTTCTTTAAAACAGACAGTTTTTTAAAGATAAATCGAAAACTATTTCGTCGATTCAATGAAAAAATGAGTAGGACTATGACTATAATAGAATCATCTTCTTTCATTTGAAAAATATTTCATCAAAACTAATGCTCAAGGTGTATAGTTATGCTGGAACGAACATAAAAAAAAAAAATTTTACATAGGTATAAATATAGGTATAGGCTATTCGGGTCAAATTGATAATTTACTGTTTTTTTTTTTGTTTTTTTTTTGAAGTCGGTTAAAATTGGTATTTGCGATTCAAGTGCAAAAAGTAGGTGATTTTGATAACCTACTTTGTATGCTTGTCACACAATATTGTTTGCAACACTCCCCTTGAATTACCTACAGAAACGGATCCAAGGCGAATGGGAAATTCTCCGTAAATACTAGAAAAAAAAAAAAAGGCTGTCAAAATGGTTTACCGGCAAGATTAAACAATTTGTATGACGTGCAGGAATTCATACCTAGGTATTTATATTCGTCAATTTTTATATGGTTTTAAAACCTTTCAAGAATCGATGTTACAGTGCAGCGTAACAGGAATTTATGATAGTTTGATAGACTTGACTTTATGATTAGATTTTTAAATCTTCCGTATCCAGCTGTACTATATTATACAATAAAATATGAAAATTAGAAATTCACCTCACTTTTGACCCATGTGGAGGTCGAAGAATTAATCGAATGAGAAACTGAACATTAAATTCGAATTCACCTCCCCAAAATACATGTCCATTCATATGTATCATACTATAAAATATGCGAAGGTAAAATTCGCCCTTTTTTGAGCCTCGTGGTGACTTTAGAATGAATCGAATGAAAAAATTAGCATTAAATTCAAATTCAGCGCCCCGATACACATTACCGTCGATATATTACTTAACAAAACATGAAAAGTTAAAATTCGCCACACTTTACAGCCCCGTGGCGATAAAAGAATTGATCAAATGAAAAAATGAACATCAAATTTGAATTCAGTGCCACGAAATACATATCTAAGTGGCCATATATTACACTACACAATGTGAATACATTTGTGAATAAGTTGTTATTTTTTGTAACAAAATCATACTTTCAGTAGCAGATATAATATATCGATTTATACATCGATATCAATCGATATGGAAGACAAGTCACACTCACATGTAAAATTCAACCAAATAGCCATTAATATTAGTTTATTCGGAAAACAAGAGTTCGCCCTCTCCCACCATTCTACATAAAAGTAGATACAAGAAAAATTATTGCTTTCTCGGAGAGTGAAAACTACTCTATCCAGTGGTTAAATATTTTTTTTTTCTGTTATTGTTTACATAGAAGTACAGCAAGATGTAATATGACCCCCAAAAATTTCAAAATTTTTGAATAATTATATACCTCTACCCAGCGATTAATCGCATAGGTTATCATAACTGAAAAAACTGAAGTATGAAACAGTATCCAGCTTTGACTATACACATAATACTGGACCCAGTAAAGCTCCATAAGACCAATGTACTTTTAATATCAAGATATGCCGGTGAAAAAGTAGGCAACCCTACAGTACCTTCTACGTATTTTCGACATTTTGTTTGAGTTCACAAATTTAGAATACATCTGATAGAGTCATCCGTTAAATTCACAAGGATAGCGCCATATAAACGTAGCGCAAAGTACGTCAAGTGGTACACAGTGGTTGCCTATTTAGCGCCGGAATGTCTAATTGGAAATTATCTTTCTTTGTTGGTCTCGTACTACACATGTAGTCAAAAGTATCCGAATAAAAACCTTCCAAATTAGATGAGGAGCAAAAAATAAAAAATAAAAAATAAAAAATCATCTCAAAATTGCTGGAATTTTACCTTCACTAATTACCTGTCCCTCCTAATATAAATATTATCCCCAAAGAAACGATTATTTTTCTTCGAAATGCCTATATAGTTTCCTGTAGGTCAATACCGGTTAATTTTTATTGAAAAAAATAAAAAATAAAAAAATAAAAATAAAATAAAAAACAAAAACAAAAAACAAAAAAAAACATAGACCTTATAAACCATCGTATTGAATTTAATAATAGGTACCTATGTTGATTGTATCGAAACGTTTCCGCGTGAGTATAATAATTCTTCATTGTCGTAGGCTACGTGTTTTTTTCTTATACCTACCGACCTGACCTTATCAATAATGCAGATCCGTCTAACCTAAACTGTTTAACTCGGTTATGATTTCTATAGAACATGATGTGTAATAAGTTTGCCTACATTTTATTCTGCTGTTGTATAATTAACGTTATTGTACTGAAATGAATTTCGTACGGAGAATTTAGATTTTTGATGTGACTGTGATGAATTAAAAATTAATTCGGGCAATATACAGCGGGGCATTGAACTTATGGGCCTACGGTACGGATTCTTGGTGTACATGTTGAGATAAAGGAAATAAATACAATTTTTTCAGAAGTAGATTATAGCTTGGATTCCTTTCGAATAAGACGTATAATACTCGCGACAGTTTCCTCGAATTTTTCGAAATTTCAAATGATAAAGGCAGAAACCGTTTAAGGTGCCTAATTTTGCTTTGAATATTTTTGAATTTTCGGATCTTCAATTAACACATTCTTACAAAATTTCGTCACAAAAAAATTGAAATTTTAAATACGTTAAGCTTTTCTGCATATAATTCTCTTACAAAAATGAAAAATTTTCAGGTGTTTTACGCGATATAATTTAAAAAAAAAAAAAAAAAAAAAACTTATTAATATTATATCTCGTGTTTTATTAAAAAAAAAAAGAAAATGTTGCCATGTATCAATCAATCTTATAATCAAAATGGATCGTTCTCGTGTCCGAGTTTTAGACAAATTATTACAGTAAGGGAGACCCGGGCAAAAAGAATCATTCAAATAACTTTCTTCTCGTGAAAAATGGAGAGTTGAAAACACTGCTACAATATAGAGTGAAACACTAACACATTGCAAAAAAATGATAAAAATCATCTTCATTATTGCGTTTATGATTTAAGTTTATTTACAAGTAACTGCAGAAATTTCAGGAAAACCAATTTTTCAAACTGAAATCATTCAAAGTGAAATTAATAAAACGAGATAGGTAAATAAATAAATAAGTATGTTGATAATTTTATACATTTTTAGAATATGTCGATTATTTTTGGTTAATTTCTCATAGAATTTTACAATATTGTGAAAAAGGAAGATATATACTACCTAGGCAAAAGAAATCCGCGGTTGATACGCTGTAGGGATATTTTTAGCTTACAGCCATAGATTATAAATTTGTTCAGCCTATATTTTTGTAATATGACCATCTCATTATTGGAATGTCCAGTGCAAAAGAATTTTTCTGTGGTGGCAAAAATTAAAAGTTCTGAAAGGGTGATTATGTATGCGTTTGATAACTGTTTTTAACAACCAACAAAACAGGGCGTAGGTATTTAAAAGAAAATACTCAATTTGAGAAGTGAAATTTTTGATTACTAAAACATGATTTTGTTTTATTATTGCTACTAGTAAGTTATAAAATTGACAGTTGTATAAAAAATAACTCCGGGAGGAAGATACGTACGGATGCTTTGTTTCATGCGAAATAGCACGTATAAAGATGTAAACAATCTCCATGAATACCCTTTCAGAAGTGATAGCATTTGGCAAGCATTACCGCTCGACCTTCACTGAACATCCCACTAAGTAGTTTCGCATGTTTATATTGTTAACGTAATAAAGATGATATGAATATCGACAATTAATATTTCAAATGAAAACTTTGATGACGTGTCCGCCAATATTAGCAAGATAATGAACACTCGGAGCGCAATCCTTCTAAGTTAGATAAGAGTCAATTATAGTTTCATCGACCAAAAAAATTGCATTGGCTTAATCATATTTTGTTTAATTCATTTTAAGTAGTACCTAGGATGAAAAAAAAAAATTGAATTAATATTATTTAAATCGGCCCTATTGTTTGTTGTTTACGTGCCGTATAGCTTACCGTAGACTATAAAGGGATGGGAAACAGATTTCTGTCCAGAATTTTTCAAGGTCATAACTAAATTCACACAATTTTTTCAGAAATAAATTTACCGAAAATTAGAACCCATAATTTGGTGAGAGCTCGAGTCGTTCCGCTTTGATGACATTGTCTTGCAGTCGAATAACAGGATGTCCGATGAATTTTTGAATTATTACCTACGTACCATTTAATATTCATAATTTCAAAATAATTAATTACGCTTCTATCTAACAGAACTGCGTCTAGTAGATCTGGAGCCTTGTAGATACAAGTACGGTAATACGCCATTTTATATCCCCAGTTTATGCCACATGATCCTTTCAGAACTTCAGCTATATTGCAAGAACCAATGGTATGATTTCAGTGGAATTTTCACAGAATCTTCAACAAGCATGCGTGTTAATGTTTCACCAAAATTATAGCTTTCAACAAACAATGGTTCTCTCGCAGTTGCATTCGATAACTTCGATTGTATAGTTTGTTCCCATAAAATTGAGCATGAAAAGAAACTTGTTTCTTTAATCCTTAAATCCGTTGGGCGAAAGTAAATTTCAAACGAAACAATGAAAATGTTCTATAAAATTAGTAAAAAAATCTCAAACTATTAAAATTTCTGAAATTAAACGTAAATATCAACGAATTCACTTATGAGCTGTTGGATGCAAAATGGCAAATTGTCGGCCTCGTATCTGAAGGGCTTTAGTAGATCTACATTTGTGACAACTTCTGCGTAGGTAGTTTACCTGTATATGTATATGCGTAGGATGTTGGCAAAGTGGACATCAAACGCCTGGCGATGATGTAGTAGGCCAAATACATACGTGTTACAGTAGTTGCATACCCAGCTGTAACTTTATTTTCGAATTAAACCTACGAATTATTAATGTGGCGTATTTAAATTTGTGCCAACTCGCATTAGGTACGAAATTCGACTAATTTTTAATTGTAACTTAATTTTCCTAAAAAAAGGGTACCTAGTTTATTGTTTGTCTTACCAAATGAAACAAGAGACTTTAGCAAATATATTAAGATGGATAACAAAAAATTTGAATGTCTAAAAATGGAGAAATGTGAGAGAAGATTAAAATTTTTATGAAAAATTGGCAGCTCTCTGCTACTTTTTGATATATCTCGAAAAAAAGTCAGATCAGCTATAAGATTTGCAGTACTGAGTGTTGGAAAAAATGCGTTCCTTCGCAATGGCTGGACACTTTTTTGTCGTTGTCTTCTGTGGGGACATTTATCTCTTTTCCTCCCTCAGGGCTTGGCCCTGCGTCAACAGACGGGTCGCAGACCAAAGTCCGTGACCCATACTAATTGTGCATTGCACGTTAAACAAAGTACATCGTCTGTATGCACTCATACAGACGATGCGTTGCTACGTTTACCATTAAACGGTAAACTGAGGTAAATGAGTATGTATTAATTACATACTCACTGACAGTATATGTGCTGCAGTCCGTATAAGGTACCGCCTCACCTTTGGACAATTGCCCCAGTTAGTAGGTACGTTTTGTGTACGATAAGGCATATTTAAACCAGCTGGCTACCGGTACCGAGAAATAATTTGGTTGCCCTGCACGTAAACCACTGTCTCCATCAAGGTTCCATGAACCCCGTGTATGTAGCATCTACCTACATCTTCATTATTTTTCATATTATCTGTACTGAAAGAGCGCTATCTTCTCAAAAGTTGAGGAAAATGGATAAAAGTACCGCGATGAAAATTTGTCAGAAACATTGAAACTGTTAGCTGTCTGTCCTTTCAACAGAAATAACTTGAAAACTCGTAAAAACTAAAAGTATTGAGCCTTTTTTTTTCTAACATAGTCGTATCTATTTACTGTGCTGCATATTAATTTTAATTTTCTGAGGTTTGTTTTGTTTTCTTGTGGTTTACTTTCTTACTTTCGTTGAAAACATGAACGGAGGTACCAGTCATCTTTGGCAGGAATAAACTTTTATTTCTCTCTTCCCACTGAAATTTTCTCCCCTGTTAATTTGGTGATTTCTTTTTTCTCCATATTTGACTAAATTTTTCTGTTCCTTTTTCAGTTCTGTTTTTGTGTTGTAAAATGGCTGTGGTTAAAAAGTTTGTCCGTTTTGTTTTTTCAATTTTTTTATGTCTTTTTCACAATTTTTCAGCATGGTTATTAAGTCTAAGCTGTAAAAGCATTGCTTCATAGCCTGAATATAAAGTTATGTCATTAAAAATTATTAATAGGCACATCCCTTTATTTTTGCAACAATATATGTGATAATAATATTGCGTTAGAGACTTTCAGTTTTGTTCAGTTCATTTAAATATTATTTTCTCAGCTTGCGCAGAACCTAATCAGGATTGTAGGACAATTTTCTCAAAAAAATTTTCTCAATAGGAAAATCTTAAGAAAATTTTTTCAAAATATATTTTTCTCAATAATACTTTTTTTCAGTATTAGGTAAGTATATATTTTCAAAATATCTATATAATTTTTTTTAAAAACAAAAAATTGAGATTTTTTCAAAAACAGAAATGGAGACACGATTTTTTCAAATGTTAT
Organism: Ericerus pela; assembly: GCA_011428145.1. Classification (NCBI taxonomy): domain Eukaryota; kingdom Metazoa; phylum Arthropoda; class Insecta; order Hemiptera; family Coccidae; genus Ericerus; species Ericerus pela. Next base: position 623,333 of record WOFM01000613.1, read on the forward strand.
GACCGAGAAACTGAGGAGCTAAAAAAAGCACGTTCTTCCTTGGCAACAAATCGAACAGAACTACCGGACCCAACCCCACCCTAACCAATGCTATAATTTGTAGAGAAAGATAAATAAAAATAGAATGAATTAATCTTATCGAAAGCAATATTATAAACTTATAACATTAACTATTGAAAAAATTGTTTTGAGAAAAATGTCTTCCAACGCCTAATTATATTTGTTTTATCTCGAATATATTTATTCTCCGTATAAAATGTGCTAATTTTTGAATTTATGAGTGTCGTCGAACATTTTTGGTTTGGCAATTCCGATTCATAATTTTGCACTCTTCATAACTGAAACTGATGTCTATGGAAAATTTTTCCTTACCAAATTTTCCAGAGAGATGTATCGTGGCTTAGTTTTGAAATACATGGACATTTCAAATACTTTACAACATTTGCTTTATAGTTTCAATAAACCTTTCATAATATTATGACGTTTTCTTAACTTTTTCCCAATATACCTACACTCATCAAAAAGCAACTGAGAGTTGCCAGTTTTTATATCGGGTATGATTACCTAATAGTATTTTCATCCTTTCGCTCGATTTTCTCCACTTTTAGCTACCCAATTTTTCTATTATTGAACTCAGTTTATTTGATAGTCTTTCTTTCACTTGATGGTGCGGTGAGCTAGCTTTCTATTTGATAAAAAATTACAAGTTAAAACGTATCTGATTTTATAATGTGAATCAGCACGTATTTTTAACAAGCACATTTTTATCTGTAGTTCAAAGACAAAATTGTAGCTGGGTATGCAACTGCTCTCACACAAAAGTACGTAATATGTACCCATTTCGCCTACTGTGCCAGGTATCCCCATCAGAAGCTCTGACGTCCACTAAGCCAGCACACTGTACAATTCTAAAATCAAATAGAAAGTCTCATAAATCCCTTATTCCTTATTTTTGTTTGCTTTGAAAGTTATTAATGACTTTTGAAAATTTATACAACTCCAGTTTGAAAGTACCTGCCTACTTGAACTTATTTTTATTAATATACGCAGTTTAGAATACATTTTTTTTTTCCAATAGGTAACTTTAGAGACGAAATTTGAAATGAAGGTTCACAAAAATGAACAATTTATTTTTCTTGTGGATTGCGAAAGTCCGCCAGAAAAGCATTCGAGGTACACAATAAAAGGTCGATCTGAAAATTAAAGCAAATTAATTTATAAAACTCTAAACACAAGATTCCAGTTAGACCTAACTACCGGGGTAGTGATATAGTAGGTATAGCAATTGGAATGTCCTAAATTATGAATAATCAGTTGTGCAGTGAAGGGTGATATGCGTATTTAATCCCATCCCCACACCCCAGGGCCAAAAAAAACCTCACAATATCTTTCCTATGTAGCGGCTATCGAACGTAAATTCACAAATATATATAATGACAGTAACTCTCCATCCTCAAATCTCAATTTCGCTACACTACTGAAATTGATAAAAATTAAGGCACGATAAACTCATGTAATGAAATAGTTATTTGTGATACAAGTGTATGAAGTAAGTTCCCTGAGGTTTCACATGGCGTAGCTTTGGCTTATGCTAGCCCTGGATTTTTGTTGAAATATAGGTAACATTGTAGAATTCATTGTTTCAGTGGAAGCCACATAAATTCCGTGTCTGTTTGTGGCTGTGTGGATAGTGGCACATGTGCATATTGGCGAAATAATTTATCAGAATAATATAGTGAAATTATTTTGACCAATAATTTCGGTTGGCTTGTACATTTATTATAGTGAAGGTAATTTTGATCCGAGTGTGATTTTTTCAGCACGAGTTGAAGACAAATGAAGCGAATCACACGAGTACCAATCACATACTATATACGCGTGTGTCACACCCTATTTTTTACAACACTCCCCAATTGTAAGAAAAAAAAAAGTTGAACAAAAAAAATTAGAATAGGTACTGTTTTTATTACCTGAACCATCAAATGTTGTAATGGCACTCTCCTGCAATCTGTGTTTGAATCATTACATCATAAGATCCATGTTCGAATCCATAGTTATGCTGCTTTTTTTTTTTTTTTTTTTTTTTTTGAAATCCCTCAACATGTATAAAGTAACGCATGCGCACAAGCCTGTGCATAAAGAATTTATTGTTGGTGTATAAAGAAATGCATGTGCACAAGACTATGTATAGGTAATGTGAAAAATGCTGCATGAAGAATTTATATTACGCATTGTTTTAAAATTGTCCACTTAATATATCGTCAAGGGGCATATAATTCTCTATTTATCGACAAATGTTGCAAAAAATCAAATAGACAAGGCTATAATTGTACTATAATATACCGTAGGTATGTAGGTATTTAATGAGTAAACATGATGTAAGATCGTACTTAATAAATGAAGTGAAATTCACAAACTGAAAATCAAAGAGTTGGATTCAACTGCTTACACATTTTAAAAGAACGGAGTATTGTGCCGATTGAGAGCATAAAAAAAAAGAATATAAAATTAAACTCAAACAACAGGTTTTTGCGTTTGAGTGATACTGAAAACTTTTTGTTCTTCATTTATATGCATTGCTGTAGGTACATTGGAAATGATACAATAATGTCTCAAATGAGTGAAACTGACCATCGTTAACAATGTTGGCTAACCCCGGAGGTAATTTTGAGCACAGCAAATTAAGAATTTCCTCCTTGTGAATCATGCAAGTATAGTATCCGGTGATATCGTGTGTGCACAAAATCCTTAAAACTTTCCAATCTTTTTTTATCGTGCTGATGCGTAGAAGCAGCAACTGTAGTGGAGGAGTTTATAGATTGTTGGTTTAACGTCACAAGGACGAATAAAATATATCTCGTTGTCACACACCTTAGCTCTCGCCTCGCTGTTAGACAACTGGTTAGCGTCGCCTCAGCCCAGTATCTACAGTCATGTCGAGTCCTCTGCGCATCGCTAGTGCGCACAGGACTCGTGGCCGTAGCCATGACACTGGGGGCGGTGTTCCTGGATGGCCATCGGTGGCCACCTCCGAAGATTCCCCTAAAATCTATAATAAAGATTAGACATACATGTTTATATATAAAATGTTATTTTATTAGAAACAATAAAGACAACAATTATAATATAGGAACATGTTAAAAATAGGTATTTACAGAAATTATGAGAAAATAGGAACAAATTTTTTCTTCTTTTTCTGGCGTTACTGCATAACGATTTGACAAGAGAAAAAGAGACTTTCAACGAAAGTTCTTTTCGATTGCCGGACGCTGCATCTGAGAGGATGAGACGAGTTATTGGCCGTAGATCACAGATTCTGTAAAGGAATATTTAGGAATTAGCGAGTTGTATAAACATCAACGATGCTTATTTAAGTAGTGCACTCTGCCACCTATTACCCGTAGCTGTTTATAAAGCATGTGACAGTAATAGTGGGTGCCAAAAAATCGTAGTTATACCGTTTTTAGGAGTATAATGTCCAATTATGGTGTACCCTAAAGTCAGTAATTTGGCTTGTCAGTCCAGTCTATTTTTTGTCATAATCAGGAGAAACCTATCGGAGGTACGATACTACGTATCGAGTTTATCTACATCTCTGTCATCTAACTCCAATGGAGCCAAGAACTTGAGAGGTCTTGTAAATGTTTGCTTGCTTGAGAATTCTATTTTTGTGTGACGAACTTGTCCATCACGAGATTTCTCTAAATCAATGATTTTTGCAAGTTTGTAAACACCAGGTTTGGATGTATAGTCCAGAACGTGTACTATGTCATTTACTTTCGGTACAAATGGTACCGTGTGCCCTGGATTGGAGAGCGCAGTTGGTGGTCTATCTCTTAGATATAAGAGATATTGTCTCTTCCAAGTTAACCAAAGGTTTGTAAGGTAATCTTGGTTGAGTTTCCAAATGTCCATAAGCTGTTTTGCTGTAGGAGTTGGATCTTTATTCGATTCATTAATCGGATTGCTTAGGTGACCTAAGTTTGCCCGCATGAAATGTGCGGGTGTTAATGTCAACTGCTCTAGCTCATCTGGAGATGGGCATAGTGGCCTTCTGTTGACCATTATTTGTATATCTTTCAAGCTCGCTTGAAAGGTATGTTTGTAGATTGAGTTGTGACTGTGGACTTTATAAAACACTTGTTTTATAATGCCGATCAGTGTTTCATAAACTCCACCATACCATGGTGCTTTAGCTGGGATGAAGTGCCATTTAATGTCTCTTTCATCTAAGCTAGGTTTTATTTTTCGTTCTTCAGTGAACGTTTTCCAGTACTCTGGTAAGTATGTTACAATTAGGTGGAATTGCTCTGCGTTATCGGATAGGATAACTTTGGGCGTACCTTTGTCAGCGAAAAATGTTAATGTCCTCAGTTGTCAAGTTTGACACTGATAGTAGGTGTACTGCTCTGGTGGACAGACACGTAAAGATCAACACCCAATTTTTAACGGGTGGTGTAGTTGGTGTTGCCAACTGTGCTTTCGTTTTTGGCAGGTATTTGTCAAATACCACAAAGGGGCCAAATATGTCCACACCTGTGTAGGTGAATGGATTCACAAAAGGTACCAGATGAAAGTCTGGTAGTGCTGAAAAAGTTGGTTGTTTAAACGGTCTTGTTTCAGCTTTTTTACATAGCGTGCATGACTTCTTTAAAATTTGAGGTAACACTTTTAGGGACTTTGGCACAAAATAGTGTCTTCTAAAGTCGGCTATGGTAAATTTCGTACCAGAGTGTACGTTTTTCAGATGTGTATGCATCAGAATTAATTTTGTTAAGTGAGACTTAGGATGCATCAGGATTGGTGATAACATGTCTCTTGTGTACTCGATATCGGGTAGATAATTTACAGTACGTAATATCCCAGATGGATCGATCAGGATATGGAATTTTTTGTACAGAACGTACGGGGGTGATTTCATTTTTCTAATACTTCGAGTAGTTTTCCGAAGTATTTCTTTTGGTCAGCTCTGATGAAACAGAGTAGAGCAAAATGAAATGTGAAATCTAACGATGCATAAGGTGAAATTAATCTTTTCCTCCTTATTCGTTGTTTACTAAATTGTCGTATGGCTTCTATACATTGTAGGAATGTACGTACGGGTTTCGATAAAGTATTGAATTTCGTGATATCTATGTAGAATGGAGTGTTCAACGGTAGATGTATGAAACTTTCGAAAGGTATTTCATCTTTCGGAATATAGCATGATTTGGTGATTGTCAAATCAAGTGGCTGACTTTGGTTCGGTGGATCAGCTATCCACTGTTGAGACAGAACTTAAGGTTCTGGTAGTGTGACTTCACATTAATCTGTATTTGGACCAATGAAGAAGTGTGTGATGAATCTTTTTGCTGATTTCATCTGCCTTAAATATTTGGTAGGATGACGTTTGTCAAAAATTGATTCATCGTCAATTTTTATTGACGCTGATTTTCTCGAACTTGAAAATAATACTTCTTTCATTGTATGAAAAACAGGTGTATTTATTTCGGTTGGTTCGTCTGGTAGGCTTTCGATTATATTCAAATCGGTTTCTGGCCAAGATTTTTCATCTTGGGATAGCCAAGTTGGAGCAGACCACCAGAGTGATTCGGAGAGTTTGTGGATAGAGGAACCACGTGAGCCAATATCAGCTGGGTTGTCCGTTGATGGGACATATCGATATTCGACGTGTTTTATATTTTTTATTTCGTCGACTCTATTTTTTACGAATTGTGGGTGGACTTTTCTTTCTAATAGGCACATGAGAACACATTTGCTATCAGACCACAAGAATGTTGGTGCGTTCTGTAAACCAAGTGGTTTACGTAGGGAACATAGTCCACGTGCACCTATAAGTGCTGCAATCAGTTCGAGTTTAGGAATTGTGATCGGTCGTATAGGTGTTACGCGTGATTTTCCTGTTACAAATCGTACTGCATGACAATTCGATTTAGTGTTGCTAAATCTGATATATATTGCAATTGAGTACGCTACTTGTGATGCATCTACAAATACGTGTAGTTGGTAGGTATTTGGATTATAAGTTCCTAGATGGAATTGTCTAGGTATACAATAGTTGAGGCTATTGCTGAGATCAGTAATTATCTCAGTGGCTGTTGGTTCGAGATCATCTGGGATTTTTTCGTCCCATTTCAATCCCTTGGACCAGAGTACTTTCATGAACGTTCTCGACAGAACGAATGCTGGTGCAAACCAACCTAAAGGGTCATAGAATGATGATAGTACCCTAAGGAATGTGCGTTTTGTCCATGGAGACGTAAATGGTTTTGGTTTGGGCATGTAAAGTACATCATGGTCCATATCCCAATACAGCCCAAGCACTTTTATGATTGGGTTGCTTAATGCGTGTTGTGGGTTGAAATCTTTTCTTAGCTGTTTACAATTGGTGCCCCATTGGGCGAGTTCCATGGAGATATCGTTGAATAATTTATTTGATTTTATGTATAATTCTTTTGCTTCTTCGTACGTCGGTATGGAAACGATTAAATTATCAACGTAAAATCGTTCTAAGAACTTGTCATGGAACTCCATGTCGACCAATCGGAAGAGATGTAATAGCAATGATGCGAGTAAGAATGGTGCCGTTATGATTCCGAAAGGAACACGACAGAATCTAAATGTTACTAGATTGTTATTGTTCATGGGATTGTTATGATTTTTAATCCATAGGAAACGTGTGACATCTCTGTCATCTGGGTGCAATCAAATTTGATGAAACGCTTTTTTAATATCAGCGATTATTGCGTAAGGGTTCTTACAAAAGCTTACAAGCATTGCTATTAGATCAGCTAATAGTACTTTTTCTTTGTGCATGCAGTCATTTAATGACAAGTTAGACTTTTTAGTTTTGGCCAATCCATCAAAAACTACTTTAAGTGGAGTGCTTTTTGTTGGATCGTAGATACCCTTGTGTGGTAAGTAGTGTACTACTTCCGCGGGTCTATCATTTTCGATAGATTCAATCATTTCTAAATCGATTAGTGAGGTAAAATACTGATCGTATCTTACAAAAAATTCATGATTTTTCTGCAATTTGGGCAATTGCCTTTCTAATCGTTTGAAAGCCAACTGTCTATTGTTGACTAGAGGTGGTGGGCTATATTTGTATAGCCATTTGATTTGATACCTATTGTTCACTAATTTTATATTTTTATAAAATAAGTGCAATGCTTCAGTTTCGGCATCGTCCTCAACTAAGTTTTTTGTTTCTATCCCTAAGGTATCCAATTTCCAAAAATTTTCGATACTCACTGGGGATGTGAAAAATGATGGTTCGAATGCGTCACATTAGGTTGGTTTTCCTAAGAATCTTCCTAACATTTTTCCGAAATCTGTTTCGATTAAGGTTAGGGTTGGTGACAAGTGTTTAATGTGCTTTATAAATGACCACATGTAATTGTTACCAACTAATAAGTGTATCATAGATTCTTGGTCCAAACCTGAAAAGTCGATATTGGAGGTAACGATTTTTAAATTCATCAAAATCAAATTCGGAAAGGTTGTTCGCGATGTGTGGAACCGTATTGGCTTCCATTTGAACCTTAGTTCCATCATGTTTGAATAGTTCAAATTTTATAATTTGTGTGCAAATTTGTTTTGACATTTGTCCAGCTAGGCCTCTAAATTTGATTGTTTCAGCGAACTCAGAAAAATTTTGTCTGAGGTGTTTATAGGCATATGTGTAGAACATATAGCTATGTTTGCTTCCGCAATCGAAAAAGCCATTAATTTTTACTGGATCTTTATCGTTTGGAGCGAGAATGTACGATGAAAACGTTAAGAAATGAGCGTCAGTATCTTTAATACTAAAAAATGATAAACACTCACTTAACACTGGAACTCCGGACGTGGAACTCAGGTTCTCATTCTCTTGGCGTTGCTGCGCAACGAGACTAGCGGTGCTTTCTTCGGAAGCTGCAGTTGTCTGTAATAGCATAGTTTGTTTAGGATTTGGTACAGGTAAGTTTTGTTTCTGTTCATCAAACAGGTTACCTGGTGGTAGATATTGCTTACAATCTTTCAACTGTTCGACCCACGCTGTCACTCTGCCCTCCGTGATCGGGTATTCCATCACGGGGCAGAGATTTGAATGATGTTCGCTACTACCACATTGGAACCATTTGCAGTTTGCGGGGGGTAGCGCCTTGCAGTACTGGGTACTGGTGTGCGATAGCGCACATCTCGTGCACAATCGATAGTGATTGTAGTGCGCACGTTGTGACTCCAAAGTACTCTTTTTTCTGCATAGGTGAGCATGGTGGTCACCTTTGCAGAAAATACAGGGAGTATTTGGTTTCAACGGTGTGCGCACCGTTGATGCTGGTATCCGTTGTCTGGATGGGAGCTGGACCCATAAGATCCCCTCTGCATCTGTATTAGATAAAGTTTCATTAGCATTCCTATTGTTTGTGCGATTCGAACGTTGTGCTGGTCGTTTGCGAGGATTGGATTTATTCTGTCCTCTTTCGTTCGTTTTCTTTTCTGTAGAAATTATCGCAAAATTTCTCCTGCCTTTAGGTTGAGAGAAATTTTAATTTTGTGTGGGCGGATTAGGTTTATCGACCTTTTTTGGTACAGAGGTACAGATAGGCTCCGATAACTCCCTAATTTTAATAAACGATCTAGCTGCTTCGAACAAATGTTTAACATTGCGTTCGTTATTTTTTAAAGTGTTTTGGTAAGATCGGGGTGGACATTTTTTAATTACTATGTTAAATAATTGTTCCTCGTCAATTACTTTTGCAAGTAAACGATACCTATCTACCATAATAGTTAGGGTGTCTAACGTGTCTAGGATTGACGTAGTATCATTAGTGGTTGTGGTGTATGCAGTTATTTTTAGCCACATTTCAGATCGAATCTTCGATTCGTCCCCATACCTACTATCTAGGAATTTTAGGCGTTGGATATAGCCAACATTATCTGGGGAAAAATGATTAATTTTTTTTACCAAAAATTTCGGTAGGGCCCCTTGCAGTAGGTTAATTTTTTGTGGGATAGCGATATCGTTTCGTTTATTAACGTAATTGTTAAATCCGTTAATAAATCCAGGATAGCCTATAATGTCGCCATCCCATTTTTCTAAATAAAATTTAGGGGGTTTGAGGTTTGCAAACCCAGCGTCAACTTGATCTTTTGGATAATGTTCCCAGCATTTCGAAATATAATTTTCGGATGGTGGTTTCTCGATGGTGTTTGGGTCCATCGCTACTGCCAGGAGTGTTTCATTTTCTATCGGGTTTTGCGATAGTTCACGACACAACGTGTCGGATGTTTGAGAATTAGTTTGTGATAAGGAGGGCTGGTGGGAACAGAGCCTTTTTGGGCTTGGTTCTCCCTCGTTATTTTCTGGAAATGTTACATTTTCATTTGAATTTGAAATTTCATTACCTGTCACCATTCTGAGCTGGCCTCATTTGCCCCTTACTGGGGTACGTTGTTTCGTAGACGGTGGTGGTGATAGTGAACGTTCGCGTTTGGTAGCTTTCTTAGCATCCGGGAGGTATTGATGTATGAATTCAGCCGCCTGGACGCCAAGATCCTCATGTACCATGGCAGAGAGCTTGCGGACTTTTTTCTGCAAGGCGGTCAACACCTTGCGGGCGTTGGCCTCCTTGCGCAGAGCATCCCCCAGCTCTCTCGCCAGTTCCAGAGCTCTGGCATCCCAGCGCGCCTGTTCCTCCCGATGACGCTGCTCGTTGGCATTTCCACGTACCTCCGGTACGAATTGTTGTTGATGAAGTTGTTGTTGTTGTACGTTGAATTTTATTGTCGACTGTAGTACCAACAACTTCCATTTTACCTGTCTGGCACTACGCAAGGTTTCTCTTGCGAGGCCTCTAGGAACGTACTCGAGGTCCTTTACTGTTGCCTCAATTGCATTGTCTTCATTGGACAATGCGTTTATTTCATACTGTGGTACGTGTGGTCTCTCGAGTTTTCTTGCGAGGGATTGCGCTTACTCCTCTGCATCCTCCAGTACGACGATGAATTGTTCCCGTTCGTCCTCACTATCTGTGACATCACTTGTTGCCTGTGTGGACGTTCGGCTTCTCGGCTGTACGTCCATGGGTACAGGCTGTACGGTACTACATCCTGGTGACGACTGCGCGCTCGGCAGTATTGCTGCCACTCGGCGCAGCTCCTCTTTGTCAATTTCTGCGGCCCAGCTCAGTTGTGGTACCGGTGTTGCATCTGTTGATTCCTCCTCTTCCATTAACAATGTTTCAGGATCGAGGAGGACATCGATCTCGTCGCAACACGACGCTTTTTTGTCTTGAGTATTCATGTTCTAAGAACAGAATAAATGAACATCGAAAAAATATAAGTTATTTTTATTTTTCGATATGGTTATTATGCATATCGATCGAAAATGAGGATGCGATCGAATAAGAACGATTATTGCGTTCGTAGTATTAACTTACATTCGTACGAAGGTCAATGATACAATTTTTCATTGATATTACGGTCGTTTATTTTTATAAACACCTTCCTTATTATCGCATAAAGGGAAGGACGTAACCTGTGTTACGAATTTTTGCCATGTGTCATGTGTTTGACCAATAACAGAAATCGTTTTTTCGAAATTTTTTCAGTCTTTTTGGGAAATGAAAAATCGGTTGTGACCCGTAGGCGAAAAGGTATTTTCAATTTTTACGAAAAGAGAAATAATTTTTGTGGTATTATTTTTTTAACTCTTTGGAAAGAGATAAAAAATCGGGCATGACCCGTGGGTGAAAACATCATTTTTGAGTTTGTCGAAAAGAAAAGATGGTTTTTGAGTTTTACTTTTTTCTAAGTATTCTAGAAAAGTGAAAAATCGGGCATGACCCGTGGGTGAAAACATCTTTTCAAATTTTCAAGACACAGATAACTTTTTTTGAAGTTAGTTTGGTCTCCAGGGTCTTTTCCCGAAAAAAAAATTTTGGCGTGACCCTGGGACGACAAATCGATTTTGATTCGTAATTAAATTACGCACATGTGATTAAATTTTTGACCATAAGATCGATAAGCGATCTTAGGTTAATAAAATTGCAGACTTGCTATTGAAATTACAAAATTTGATAATAATACAATAGAAATTAATTATTTGGAGTCCGGATACCTATGATTTAGGTTCGTAACAATCGGTTACAAATGCATATTTCAAATATGGCGAAACTTTAGAAAATTTGCTAAAGATTAGAATTTTTAGGACGAATTTTTGAATTCGATATTTTTTATTTATTAAAATAATATACGTAATAAATGGCGCTGGGGGCGGTGGAAAAATAATTGTAAATTATTTTTTCGTCGGCTATTTAATAGCGGTGATTACAAAAATCATTTCTAGGCTAATTTACAATTAGGAAATGTATTACTATACGGGGTATAGGAAATTATTATTGACTTGAAGTTCAGTCTTGAATAAGTCAAACTGTTTTGTTTTGGAATTAACTGTTAGGCTAATTCTTATCGAGACTGTTAAGTGAGTACTACGTACAGATGAGAGTCATTGACTAGTGGAAGCGTGTGGATTCGAAATTAAATTTCGGATTCCGAAACCAGGTTTCGATTTGCGAAATTAAATGTCGATTTTCCAAAATTAAATTTCGATGGAAACGAATTATTGAATTCAAGGTCCAGTGAAAAACACTGTGCTCCTGCTACCATGTAGTGGAGGAGTTTATAGATTGTTGGTTTAACGTCACAAGGACGAATAAAATATATCTCGTTGTCACACACCTTAGCTCTCACCTCGCTGTTAGACAACTGGTTAGCGTCGCCTCAGCCCAGTATCTACAGTCATGTCGAGTCCTCTGCGCATCGTTAGTGCTCACAGGACTCATGACAGTAGCCATGACAGCAACTTCTATGTCACAGGTGTCGCACATGCGCCACGCCAGAAAATATTTAGGTACTTTGTTTGTTATCAAATATAAATAAAACATTTTTTAACCCATTTCCCTTTTTGCCAGCAAATCTGAGAATTGGAGTTTGCAACATGCCAAAAACATCCAAGTTGCTGTCTCTGCTGATGCTGCTGCAAAAAGTTAACGTAGATACGAGCGCATTTTTCACAAATCCAGTTGTGCTTGATAAGCTGCACCAGCTGTCAGTACAACATGCTGTGTACTTGGATACATTTGATCTGCAAGCACTTTTTTGCATCGATAAGCATGTTTAACAAATCATGACCTTTGACTATACAGAATTAACATGGACTGCTATTTGATTGAAAAATATGTACAAAATTTTGTTATCAATTGCCAAGACAAAGGATGAAAAAATTAGTCGGGTTGGGTTGATAATGATTTCAATGTTCTTTGCGTGGTAATTTTGTTTAGAACAGAAATTATGAAAATTTAATTTAATACCATATAAATTGCTTCTACTTATTACTTTCTCGTTAATAAAAATTTTAAAATATAATTAATTCAGTTCAACCTCAAATTTCAGCAATATTTTACTGTTTTACGAATCCTTATCATACCCGACCCGACTAACTTCATCTTACATCTTCTAACGTCATTCTTATCACAAATAGCAGTCCATGTTAATTCTGTATAGTCAAAGATCATGACATTCAACAGTGTTGGCTAGCAACAGGAACAACTCCTCAAAATCACACAAGATTTCCCACATGGTTCAACCATCAGGCGCGTATTTTTTTTTTTTTTGGAACTGAAATGAGTGATTTCTACTGTTGCCAGATGCGTTTGGTTGTGGATATTATGAAAATCGTATATGTTGAATGTTAATTTTCTGTTTTTGGCATTTTTTTCTTTAATAGACCCCATTAGGCCACATGACAATGAAAAAAAAAAAAAGGAAATAAAATGAGTAAAAAAAAAAAAAAAAAAGGAAAAAATTGTACAAAATTTAACAATGCTTGTGGGATTTGAACCTACCATCCTCCACAAATAAGTCAAGCAGTTTACCATAACCCAACAACTGCAATTGCAAACATTGCGAGTACTTTTGATATTCATGTACGTTAGCCTGTGATTATAGTCGAAGAAAAAAGATGTGGCAACAGGGTTTTGCCTATCCCGGTTACGAAAAGGAATTACGCCTGTCATGTCCGTAAGGCTCCCCTTCAAACTGCTTCAACTGCACTCACCATAGGCCCTCGAAATATGGACTGGCCTTGTTCGTAAGTCTGATTCGCAGCACTGCACCAGTGCGTAGGTCAGCGGCAGATTTAAGTCTCTCAACGCCCCAAGCTGTAGAAAATTTGTTCCCAAGAAAACATTTTTGTGCCCCCTCCCCTCCAGGAGCAATATTGCGTATGAGAGGTGTGACGCATCAAATTATGTCAATTTTTTTTTGTACAATTCGAAACAACTCTTCTCTAGATGATCTGATCATAATTTCTATATAAGTAAGGTATTGTTGTGTTTAGGTATCATTTTTTTTTAACTCAAAAATTTGCCACCCCAAAAATTTGCTGCCTAAAGCTGTAGTTTTGTTAGCCTGTGTGTAAATCCACCGCTGGCATAGGTACCTATGTGAATGTGTGGTCAGGTTTGCCTTGCGCGTTGAAATGGAAATCAACTGATGTGGATGGAACGCACTCCTCTGCACCTTCATCCACCACCTGCGGTTGGTTAGATTGGCATCCTGAAGACTCCAGCCTCACCTATTAATGATTCTCTTTGCGTATCAATGACAAATTTCTAGCTGACCCCAAATTTCAATTAGTGCTGATGGAGCTTGTCAAAAAGGACCTCATTGCCTGATGCTGACCATCGACAGAGTTGACATTCAACAACAGATCATCAAGGCACATAGCTCGCCCTTGATCGCCTCCATTTGCTCTTCAAGCGTATGCAGATGCGACATTATCGATTTGAGTAATGGCCAACTCGCCAACATCCGCTGAATGGCGCTAATTCGCTGATTAGTGACATAACCATTGGATGTGAAAGCAGCTACAGGGTCAACGTCATTTGGGCTGTTGACATTTTTACGCAGCAATTTGCACAAATTGACTCTCAATTTGTGCGCAGATGTTACTTGGGCATCAGAGTGATCATTTTGCACCAAGTCAGCAGTTTGATGGCGCATAGCGTCTCCAGCTGGCAGTGGCAGACTGTTGGTGTTTGGAGTGGACGCCAATCATCACTAATTTATCATCCCAATTATTGACGGTGTAATGGTGATTTTGTGGTGTTGGATAACACCATATGCTGGTGAATGTTTTTTGGGCCACTGTCATGGGCAACTTGGTTTTTGTCACTGACTTTTGTGGTCGAAGAGAATGGCGATGGCTCTTCTACATTTTTGCCAATTATAATTGGCGCCTCAGTTCAATCACACAACACAAAAAATATCGAATGACAACAAAACAGATTGAAAGCTGTTGTGGGTAATTAAAGAGAAAAAAAAAAGTGGTATGGAAAAAGAATTCACAAGCTAAAAACGGTGAACTTAACCACATGACTATCTCACCGCCGACTATAACTGGCAAATGTGTTTTATATTAGGCAAGGTATGGTGGTTCCCACACACTCCAGCCTAGACAGACTTAACATGAGCTGAATGACATTAGTTGCTGTAGGAGGTTGGGTGGAACCAGAAACGCCTCTTATACTTATACACACAGGCTTATACTACCTATATGGGTTCTATTTCCACTATATAGGATGCCATCTATCGGTGACTCAAGTTTGGAAGGAGAGTTGTGAGTTCCACCATGCACCACTAGGATGCATGCATGTCCAGCACCCATCAAGGGTCACCAGATGTAGGTTTTGTCAGTTTAGCAAATTGAACCTGGGACCTACATATTTGCCAGCTAAAAGTGGTGAACTTAACTGCATGGTCATCTCACTGCAAACTATAACTGGCAAATGTATTTTATATTAGGCAAGGTATCGTAGTTCCCGTATGTACCTATATATTATGTTGATGGAGGACATACAGTGTGATGAGAATAAATGATCCGAACCAAAAATAAACTAAATTTATAATCGAAAGAAGAACACCATCACATCCAACCTGAAAAACTAACTTTCTGGCCATTTTGGAAACTGGCGCAATTAAAAAATGACAAATTGGAGAAATAATTTGTAAGAATAATGAAAACGAAAAGAAGTTGAAAAAAGTTTACAGTTTTTACCTGAAAATGAAAATCTTTCGAAAAGCCATTTAATACTCGGTTATATTGAAAATGTGAATTTTATATATTTTGAAAAACAGCCTAAATAACAGCCAAAAAACTTTAGCTACAAACAGCTTTTAATATTACATAATATATAATATATAATTAATAATTGTATTAAATGTACCTATTATACTTTCTATATACACCGATATATGCACTTTTTTTTTGTTTTTATTTTAACAACCCTCTTTTCAAACACTTAAATACGCCATTAGGTAAATTTGTGTCTACATGGATATACAAGGTGTTTCACATTTTGACACTCCTTAAGAAAATTACATTTGATGCATAAAAATTTGAATCATCCATTTATAGGTTGAGAGTAATTCATAATGCGTAGCACTGCCTTAATAGTTTTGTTCAAACACAAATTAGGACCTATTTTAATAAAAAATTTTCACATACAAAATGAAAGCTTTGCACTACTGATATTGATACAAAGAAATAAGATAAGACTCATTCAAACCAGGCCTGTAGTCAGGTCACTATTTAAAGAGGGGCAAATATATTTCTTGGGGCAGGCAATCCTAAACGCAGGTATTTAACTGAAAAAGTTTTGATCACTTTGCTCGCGAAATACACAATAATTTTCTCTTTTATATTATATATATTTTTTTAAAATTTGTAGGGATGAGATGCAATGATCAGGAGGGAAATGCCCACATTTACCCTCGGTTATGGCACTGATTCAAAGTAAGATATGCCTATGGGAATACATACGTTTCAACTTAAATCAAAATTAGGATACAGCCATTATCAATTGCATTTTTGGTTTTTTCTTTTGACTATATATAGTACTGGACCAGTAAAGCTCCATAAGAACAATGTACTTTTTAATGTCAAGATATGCCGGTGAAAAAATAGGCAACCCCAGCGTACCTTCTACATATTTTTGTCAATTTGCTTGAGTTCACCAATTTAGAATACATCTGATAAAGACATCACTTAAATTCACAGGGATACTGTACATAATACAAAGTATGAGGTACGCTTGGGTTGCCTATTTAATGCCAGTTTGTCTAACCAGAAATCATCTTTCTTTACTGGTCCAGTACTATATAGTGAAGCTATTTTACCCCTTTTTCATAAATTTTTTATATTGTGTGACATTTTGATTTTTAATCAATTTGTACAATACTGACAATACTTTTAACATTGGAAATGTTTAACCCCAGATACATAGTAAAAGGATAATGAACAACAAAAAGTGAAAAATGTAAATTTGTTGTTTCCCGATGTGGTATGCCAGGGGGAGTCAATTTGACATCCACCCCTTCTGTCCCGATATTATTTTTTATTTATAAAATCCACTTATACATGACTAAGTACTTTGAGTTGAAAACCATTTGCACAGGGAGGTGGCTCAAAAACTATCACCCCTCCAACCTGCTTAGTCTACCAGGCATTTGTGGACTCTATGTCAATATGGGAGATGGTAAAATTAATACACCAAAATGTACCTTGGAATATTCATGGTTTTTCTACTTACATCGCCATTAGATCTAAATTAAAAAGCAGGAGTCACACCACCAAATCTTGCCCATTGCCTTTTAAAGAATTAACACATTTTCATTGTAATATCCATGTATTAAAAAAAAAAGATGTAAAAAATAATGCATGAAAAATTAGACGTTATTACAATTGCGACCAAAATGAAACTGTGTCTTTATGACAAGATTTTACAATTGAAATTAGAAATGAGAATAAGAGTATGAGAAAGGAAAAAAAAAATCTACACAGAAATATATGGAATGTTCGGCGAGAGATTTATTTAAATTAAAAGAGTAGGTATATGTACCTTGGTGGTAAAGATAAGAAAAAAAAGAATTGGTGATCTGTGAATAATATGATGAAATGAAGCGTGAAAAAGATAAGCCAAACGGAGATTCAAGAAAATAAATGAATTTGTGAAAACGTGGAAAGAAAAATATTGACATGAGAAAAATTCAGTAACCGTCGCTACGAGTGTGAGAGAGAAAGAGAATATTACGAAGAAGAAAGAAGGAAAAAGATAACCTCGGATCGTGAAGAGAATAAATTTTTAAAGGTGTGAAGAGATGGAAGGAGAGCGAGTGCGAACAGGTGAGGGAATTTTGAGAGTTTTCCACGGTACATAATTTATTTTATCAAAATTTTATTTACGGAGGAGGTCTTTTATTTATTTTTGAAAATTAAAATTTTTATTTTATACGGTTGATAGCCGCATGCGTCGCCGGATTTAACGAATTTAGCAGTGTTACCCTAGTATGTAAAATAAAATGTGCACGTTTATTTAACAAAATGAAAATTAAATACAAAAAATCATTTCCAATTTATCCTAGACTGTGAAAAAAATGCATATCATGTAAATTTTTGTTTATTTTTCATAAATTTTGTTTTTTATTTTATAATTAAAGGATCTTTATTAGAATAGGCCTTAATTTGTTTGAAGAAAACTATTAAGGTGGTGGGCACACTAAATCTTATTTTTTCCTGGTGCGTTGAGGTGTGAATTACCTAATTAGGTAAACTTAGGTAACTTAAAAATTCTTCTAATAACAATAGAAGAAATATAGGTACTATCTCTGTTTGGTGCTTTAAGTTAGTCTAGTTAGTGTGGTGACTTAAGATAGAGGAAACCCTTGACAGGTATACAGGGTGTCTGGTTTTTGTTTGAAAACCGATAAAAATGGATGGAACTCGATGAAACAATAAAAAATACGTGAACAAAAAGTTGCATATTCTCCAATTGAAGGCACTTCTGAATTTCAATGGTTAATGATCCAGTTTGTCTAAACAATTATTGAGTTTTTGCAAAAAGGTATCTACGGACTGTTTACTTTTTTTTTGTAATTTTTTTTTTCAAAATAAAATTATGTTACTCATGTTTTGATAGAATGAAAGGCTAAAAGTATATGGCTATCAGAATGGTGACAACCCCTTTTATCTACGTGAAAATAAATTACATAATTACTTACCTACTTCCTATTACCCAATTTCGTTCATTTTTGTGGAAGAATTAGCTGCATCAGAATTTTGAATCACCTCCACTTTGCGGAAAGGCGTATACCTAACTCGGAAAGGAAGCACTTCTCAGAATTTTTCAAAAGGATCTGTTTCGTTTTTTCAACCTGTAAATTCAATCCTGGAACTTATGCTATTTCTCCTGGACACCCGACATAATATCGAAAGAAAGAAAGATGTAATCCAACAAACTAAATTTTTTTCTCTTTCTCTTTTCTTAACTATTATCCTCTTTTTCCTATTGCGGCTTTCCACCGTAGATAGGTACGTACGTTTTTGTTTTTAAGATTATTCAACTCGTTAATATAATATGTTCAATTCGTCGATTTTTTCGAGTTTACAAAATTAGGTAATAAATTTTTTCCCAATTCGTTCGAAATAATCAATGTCATGTCAAGTGTAAAATGTTAGATCATCATTATTTTCCACTTTTGTCGGAAACATTTTTTTCTTCGAATTATCCTCTTTTTCCTGCAAATTATCGTAAAAATTCAACCAACATTATGCTAATTCTGATGGGAATTTGTTTTTTTCACCCGAAGCCAGGATTATTGTTACGAACATGTATCTTCTCTTCAGAATCGAAAGGTCAACTCTGAATGTAGTGTTGAGTGAACCAAAACATAATCTTTTTTTTTTTATTTTATTTTATTTTTCCACTGGATAGCGTAGAGCTCGCAATGATTAATAAGAATTGGTCTACATGTCACCATTTTAGTAGATATACAGAGTAACTACACGTGTTTCATTATTGTCCCGCATTCAAATTGATGTTTTCAACTAGAAAAAATGTACCTTAATAAAATTCACCTTTAAACGAAATTCGATGAATTTATACTTTATCAGATCCTATCCACCTTGATTGAATAAACCTGAAATACTGAAAGTGTCACAGCCTAAATGATGAGTCATTGCAGCATGTGAATTTAAAAAAATGATAAATTCACGATTAATTTACTCGTCAAAATATAATGGAATGATTGGGCATGAACTATTTTTACAAACGTATAGGTTACCAGGTAAAGTAATATGTGACATTATTTTGTAAACATTCATCTTCAGATAATCGTTAATTATTATTCTAGTTAAGGTTCGGATTTACTTATTCGTATAAATACTATCAGTTTTTCTGATTCTCGCACAAAAATCAATAATTATCCATGTTGAAAATTTCTGCAGTAAATATTCGCATAGGTGAGTGTACGGTAAAGGATGAATTTTCTAATTAATTTCTCTCTACTTTTTTTCGTTATTTCAATTAATGCTGACATATCACCCTTGGTGAAGTACCGAAATATTTGTGAAAAACTTGATATCGACGCGTTGTTGAAAAACAACCATTTGGTTTCACTATACATGAAATGTTTGCTGGACAAAAAAAATTGCAATAAGGAAGGCTTAATGATACGAGGTAAGTTATTATTTTTAATTTTTTTTTTTTTTTTGATAGGTAGAAGATACCTATCTAACTAACTAATTTAACGAATTTACTCGTTTATAGTATATTATAGTCTTTGGAGTACATAAAATTCATGATTTTTTTCTTAAAATATAGGAAGGTAGGTATATATTTATCAAATTATTTTATTTATTTTTGAATTTGACGTTAATAATGGAGACGCGCCCGAAAAAAATATCAAGGTATTTCTTTTACGATTATTTTTCATACGATTTTTTTCATAACTGCAAATATTTTGGAAAACATAGGTTCCTTGCACGTTTTTTCGGTGACATCATTTAGATTGGCTTTGCATTTCGAACGTACTATTGAAAAGATTGTTAGACATCATGGAGAAAGGTCTTCAGAGTGGAAATCACCAATAGAAAATAACCAAAAGAAGTACCTAATTAAAAATAAAAATAAAAGTAAAGACTGCTTTAATGAAAAATAGTATACCTACGGAAGTATAGGTTACGTTTTCAACTTCGTGTAAGTATCTAATTCAACCAAAATTGTAGCAAGTTAGAATTTTTATTATAACTTAATTTTTGAGGAACACAAATTCTTCATATGGTACTTGATGGATAACCCCTACCCCTTTTACGTCATGGATTCCTCTATTGATGACTGATTTTTATTTCTTGAATATTAACCTACAAAATTTTGTACTAAAAAAAATGCATAAAATTTAAGAAGACTTGGTATTTTATAATGATCAAACATGGACATGAAGTGATCCAATGGATATCGAAAAAAACAGTTCACAAAGAATATTGAATCGTTTAAAGGTATCATTTCTGTGTTTCAGTCCGCCTGAAACTATAAATTTAGATTGAAACTTTCGAGAACTTAAAATATTTACTGAGTACTTATTTTAGTCACCATTTTCAAATCAAACTATATCTAATGGTTTCTGTGAAAGAGACTGGCTTAAGAAAACTCTCTATTTGTATTATCACATGTTAATGATGGAAATAAGTAGGTACCTAAATAATTTTTCATTTAATACACCGTGGAATACCTTAACTCATGGAAGATATTCCAGCAACAGAAGGTTTTCTGCAGTTTTGTGTGTTCATCATGTATCATACACAAGGTGTGGGGGAGCCAAGACCTCCGCCAACACTGGCAATTTTCTAGACAATTTTGTGAACTTATATACTGGCTCCTTACCCGCACATGTAGACAAATATGTAAGAAATACATACGTGTGTGTAATGAATAATTGTGACGTATTTTACCGCTGCTATGAGTATTTGCAAAATATGGCAAGGGCACTAATGAGATGGATTGTGACATCATCTGAGAGGTAATCTATCGATTTGTCACAGTCCAAATATTATGTCATTCTTTCAATGTTTTGCAAGTATATACATACAAACATACAATCTGTTTAATGTTTAGTCCACAAAATTAGTCATCTTACCATGACGACTGTCATTGAGACGCTAAGCCTCTAACCTCTTACAAGTAGGCTAATCCCCACATATGCCTTATGGTACCTATCTACTAAATGAAAAGTTTAAATGGGGCAGATATTTTACAAGTTGAAAGTTTAAAATTTATTTTGAATACCTAATTTATTTGTTCACTGTGTTATCTATTATTTTTTTAGATTCTAGGTTAATTTCCTGGTCTAGGATTTTGAGGCTCATGACTTTTTTTTGAAAACCTACTTTTCTAGTGGATCATGCTGCGCTAGGATTTTGTTTTTTCTTCCTTTTTATCAACTATAAAAAAAATGAAAAACCAAATTTTGACATTATGTTAATTATAATTATTATACTTCGACAGAATGTTTACGTAAACGAGATTTTTACGTTCAGCAGTTTTAAAGGGATAAATTATAATAACTGCTTGATATTTGAGCGGAAAAAGTATATGGTTTAAGGAAAAATAATTTTCATATTTAAATTTTCGATGAAAACTTGCTTAAAAGTTAAAATTTTTAATCCGAATTCTTCCTTTTAATATAGAGCACTAATAGCATTCATAGGGCCATTGTGTCTCTTAAAATGCTTCTGCTAGAATAATTTTCTTTAGACTATATTATAAAGCTTTCGTCGTGCAGGAATCGTAATGAGAAAATCAAGCACACTTTCTTTAATTAAATTCTGCAGTAATTAGGTTAGGCTAAGACGTGTAATAATAATACACAAATGGAGGAGAAATTGAGCAATTATCATATAGGTAAGATGCAAATTATTATACTCTAACAATCTTGTTTTCGAAGTTATTCCATTATAGGTACCTGCCTAACATTTCAATAGGTAGTGAATGAACGAAATCTTTTACAGTCATTAAAACTGTACTGCAGCCTGCTCAAGGGAAAAGAAAAGAAATTATGGATATATTTAAATAAATAAGTACCTAAACATTTTAAAAACATACCTACATACAATAGACCTACCTGTATACTATAATTGCAGAATAAACAAGGAAAAAACGCTAACAAAAAAAAAATAGGTCTATAATAGCGACCAGAATTTAGGCCATCGAATACGTGGGTCTGTGAAAAAAATTTTCCATTTTTTCTAAATCTTAGGTAAGTTTACCTAATTTTTAGTTTTTTGAAAAGAACTTATTGAAAAGTTATTCCTTATGACTATTGTCTCACATAGGTGGGTGTATTATCGTAATTAAAAAATTTTTTTTGTGTTTTAGATGCGATTCCCGAAATTTTAACAACCGTTTGCGCCAACTGTTCAGAAAAGGAAAAATACATTGTGCGGAGAGCGATGAATTTAATTTACACAACTAGAAGAGATGATTTCGAAAAAATATATGACGAATTTGATCTACAAAAAATACATCGAAACGAGATTATGAATTTTATGTTCAATAATGCCACGACTGGTGATCCTATTTAAAAATAATTCGTCTCTGTTTTCAAAAATAAATCATTTTGAACCGAAGAAAATCATTTAAAAATTTCTATTTATTATTCTCTTTTTTTTTTTCAATTGTCTATCGTTTATTAATTTATTTGTTTATTTATTGGGTTTTGGTAACAGACTGTATTGCTTAGCATATTTGTAAAAGTTATCTGATGTCGATATAAAGGGTTAAGAGTAGCAGGAATTCGGTAGCTGAGCCGGGTCTCATAGTCAGAATTTTCCGATCATGATTGTGATAACATAAAATCATAAATCGAACCAAACAACCAACCATCCATTTAGAATTGTAATACGTGCCGGTGTATTGTATGTCATCTCAAATCTGCGACCTTACAATTGTGAGTCCGTCTGAGCGAATTCCTATTTGTTCGAATTAATTCGATGCTTACAGTCGTTAATTTTTACCGAAAAAAATGAAGAAAGAAGAATTCAGCAGGCAAACATAGTCACAAATTATAATTTCATATTCTTAAACATATCGAAAAAATTCATGACGAAATCATTTGTTATAGGTGTTTGGTATACGTGATGAGTAAATTTATTGTTATCTGTTACCTATTAAGACTTTACAATTAATAATCTATTTGATTCCAAAGTATATGATCACGGTCCACTTACCCATATCTGGAAGCTGCAAAATAAATTCGATTTTCATAATTGTGCGGGTGCTTTTTGATAATTCTAGTATGGTCAGCTGTCACTTATTGATGCTGCTGGTCTTGATATTTTAGAAATTTCTAAAGGTCTTAGTCCTTTGGATTTGTCAAAAAATGAATATTTCAGTCAACTAGGAAAAATTTTCGATTATTTTTATGAGCCCCAACTAAATTAGTGTGTAGAATGTTATAAGTTTCGTCTAAGGAATTCCGAGGGACTGAATCCATCGCAGAGAAGAGTGAGAAGACTTACACTGTACTGAATTGAAGAAACGGACAAGATTTATTAAAAGTTCCCAAGAGGCTGGTAATAATTGTTACTTACTAAAGGAGAAAAAAAAAACCTAAATTGTTAAACGTTGTTTAACTTACTGCAACAAATAAGAAATTACTGAAACATACTTATAGTGCAGCTAGCCATTTTTGTCTGAAAACCTTCAACCGAAGTATTAAAAGGAATAGGCTAAATAAGTATAGTAAAGAGATCAATATTTGGGTTTCAATTAAAGGTTAATTAAAAATAGGGATAATTAAATTTTTTTCTACAAAATTTTTTTTTCATTCTTTTCTTTCTTCATAAATCAGCATTGTGTTACTTTGATGGCTGCAGCAGCAAGATGTTAGGTACCTACGTTTTGGAATTGCCTACCACTGCATTACTTTAATAGATAAGTATTTTTCAAAGACAATTTTTACAAGAATTTTTACGAGAATTTTTTACAAAGAATATTTTCAAAGTTAATTTTTACAAAGATTTTTCATAAAAAATGTTTACGAAAAATATTTTTGAAGGTAATTTTTAGTGGGATTTTTTACGAGGGTTGTTGAAGAATATGTTTTAGACGTAGATTTTACTATGAATATTTTTGACAGGTTATTTTCAACTGGATAGTACGTTCAGTACATGCTGTTATGTTCAATTCTCAGGGCTTAAATAATTCTGAAGTACATAATTTTCAAGCAATAGTCACAAGATTTGGTACAGACAATGAATATATTACATTCGAACATTTTGAAAAATTTGGTTTCAATTGACTCAACAGTTCACAAGTAGAAATGATTTGAAAAAATCTTCAACTATTGCTAGGAAGAGATAATTCCAGATGAAATCAAAAAGTTATGTCTAGGGCAGGCTCACTGTTATTTTATTTGTCATGCAATCATATGTTTCACAAACTTACTCTAATAATTTTAGCCAGCATTCTGCCAAATACTTATGATATTTTGATTTGTATACTTATTTATTTATTTATTTATTTATTTATTTATTTTGTTGGAGAAAATCCACATTTTCCAGCGTGGCTTGTAAATATTTTTTCAAGTTGGTTAAAAATAAATTGACGTGCTCGGTATATTGATACGTTATTAGTAAGTAAAGGTAGACATATGTTATTGCAATACCCACCTCAAAAACAGACATTTTCATGCGTATTAACTATATATGTGAAGTAGGAGATTTCACCGCAATGTTGGAAAGTAAAATTTTGCACATGCGCAGTTTGGGACTTGCTCAGATTATTAAATCACCCATTAAAGAGCAAAACCGAATTATGGGTTCCCCACCAAGCTCTCCACCACCAACTCCGCCTCCCAAATTTGAGTCAGAATCACATCAGAATATTCGATATTTGCTATCTTATCGATAATGGATTCATGTATTGATACTTTTCGATACTCGGAGTTATCGATAACATCGATACTTATCGATCAATCTGCTATCACTACTTCAGTTGAACACAATATTATTTTCAATTTTGAAAAAAAAACTTTTTTTATTTCAATTGATAATTCCTCAGACTCTATTTAAGATAGAGAGCTAGGTTGGTATTGCTGGAAAGAGAATAGAATTTACAAAATTTTCATACGTATTTTAATCAATTTTATATATTTTGAAATAAGCAAATTAATGGACAATTTGCTGAGTTTCAGAATCTCGAAACCTTTCCTCATTCAATCAATGATTTCTCAGCCACTATTTAAGCTACAGACCTGGAGTTGCCATTTCTAGAGAGAAGAAAATCTGTAGGTTCATAAAAATAAACGAACGAAAAAAACGAAAATTAATAGAAAATTTGTCGTTCTTGGAATCTAGAAAACTCACCTCTTTGAATCAATAATTCGTCCTGTTCTATTTAAGCTAGAAAGCTGGAGTTGGTACTGCTGGAAAGAAGAGAAAATTTACTTAAATCTTCTTTTCAACAAAGGTTTTATTCGTCCTTAGCTACTTGAAAATAAAGAAACGAGAAAACGTAAATTTCAGGAAAATTTTCCGTTTTTGTATTGTTTAAATTGGTATATTCTCAGAAAAAATTTTCTTAGTAAAATTTTTTTAGTGGGATATTGCAAAACACAGTATGTGGCACTCGTGCGAAGTAGGTGATTTCTACTTTTGTGATTTGTGTCACTTGTCTTTGGTTCCTGCTGTAATGATCACACTCAAATTAAAATCACCTACTTTACGTACTTGTATCACAAATAACTATTTCTCATGTCTGAAAAACTAATTTTTACCAACTGCAATGTAGACACTGTTCGTAGTCTTTTTTCTAATTGGAACCTTGCACCATAGGTAGGCCCATTGACCGCTAGGATTGTATATTTTTGAATATAATAACACGATCAAAAATCTTGACTATAGGGATTTTAGAATCTTTGCTCTATGCACTGTTAACAAATGGCTACAGGTGAGATAGCCACGGATAAATTATTCGTTGTAACAAAAACCGAAATAAAAGCTCAACAACTGAGGTGAATGTGCTCTCAAGACCTCCATCTAGAAAACCTTAATAAGAAACGCAAATACACCTTGATCAAGACCACCAACAAATCCCGAAATGCCAATTTAGCCCAATGTTTTTTTTT
This sequence comes from Ericerus pela, assembly GCA_011428145.1. Taxonomy (NCBI): domain Eukaryota; kingdom Metazoa; phylum Arthropoda; class Insecta; order Hemiptera; family Coccidae; genus Ericerus; species Ericerus pela. Next base: position 649,343 of record WOFM01000613.1, read on the forward strand.
CACACTGTTTCTTTCTCCCAATTAATTTATTTTTATTCTCCGTGTTAACACTCACAGAATCGCTAGCGTAATTATGTAACAATTAGTTAAACTAAGAGCTTTAAGCTGGGTTGACAACACTTCTCTATATCATCGTTATGCGATTGAAATCTTGGGCCCAATTTGTCTTGCTTAGTTTCACGACTAAAAGTTGCTGGATAGCCAATAGCCTAAATTCTAAGAAAATGTAAAAACGAAGATAATTATCTATTTTTACCAATTTTTCGTAAAATTTTTTCACCTTAAAGCAGAACAATGTTTTCGTCGTGGAAAATTATTAGGTACCTATACGCGCGGATAAAAAAAAAACTAATACATTTTTTTGATTTTTACCCAGTTTTCTTGCAAAACGGGGTATTAAAATTGACCTCACATAAGTGTTAGGGGTGGGAATGATGAAAATTATCCTTTTCATGAGAAAATAAAACGATTGGCCTACCACTACATATATATCGCCCAAAATTTTGTGTTCACGTTCTTAGAAAACTACCGGGTGGATAGGGCAGAAATTTTTAAAAGAGATAGTTTTTATATTGGAGCAGATATGAAAGAAGTTTTTTGTCTATTGGTTAATTAATTTCTAAGAAAACTGGAAAATAAAAAATTCCTGGAAAATTCGTTTTTCCGGGATTCTGAGAAAATGAAAAAACGAATCGGATTGAAATTTTCACGATAGACTTTCCTTATGTTGGTGCTAGTTTCTTAGAAGTTTGGTGCCTATTAATTTAGTAGGTAGTTTCTGAGAAAACTGGAGAAGAAAAATTTCTGGAGAAAATTTTGTGTTCACGGCTTTGAGCAAACTACCAAACAGATTTAAGAAAAATAACTATTGTATGGGAGCAGATCTGAAAGAAGTTTGATGCTCATCGGTTTAGCAGTTTGCGAGAAAACTGGAAATAAAAAATCCCTGGAAAAGCGGTTTTTAGAGATAAAACATCGATAGATACATATAGAGGATGAGGACCGGTGAACACACACAAAAGAAGGTTTTACACGAAGATACATTCAAGAAGCGAATATATTTAGAGACAGTTACATAATTTAAGTATAAGTACAGTTTGAGTGAGATAAATGAATGCGTACGGAGATGGACGAGTAAGCGGAGATGATGGTAATACAGTGTAGCCGCGAACAGATATATAAATTATGTATAAAGGTAATCGTGTATTCGCAGGAGTGAGAGGGGAGAAGGATTGGTGGTCTCAACAATACGGATATTTGTCGATAGTTTTTTTTGTAATTCCTTAATCTGAAACTAGCAATGAAATATCGATCACTATCTACATAAATATCGAGCAAACTGCGTTTTCTAGCGAAGCATTGCTGCGCTAGAGTTTTTTTTTACATATAATTTATTTATTTACTTTTTTACTAGGATACCGGAATTAATTTCAAGGTTATTATAATTTTCTTCACGAAATTCAAACAAATTGTGTATTTGCGCCATCATAAATTTTTATGTTTTTGAGCGCATCAGGAAAATTTAAATTTTTCTGTCTATTTCAGTGCCGGATTATCTCGAATTACAAATTAATATATTGTTTTTAAATAGTTTATATTCCAACATTGGCTGTACCATTGATGGTGCACACGTAGGCTATTACGGTTTAGGCCAGAAAATATGTCAAAGATGTTTAATGTTTTTCGATAAAGTGGAAAATTTTCAGTCGTTTTACCATTTTATAACTATATACCATAAAATGGTACTTAGTACTTACTAACATTGCCGTATTTTTGCCATCAATTAAAAATAATGGATGTAACTTAGGTACGTAGGTGTAGGTTATTTTGTACGTTTTTCTCTTCGGTAATTTTTTTTTTATAACTATTCCACATAATACTGAATGGAAATATTTCATTTAAATAAAATGTCTTATATAGTGAATACCAATCGTAAAAAATTTTTTTTCAGAAACGTTTAAGCCATTGTCATATAAAGTTACGTACTTAAGTAATTCAAAATTATGTTCTAAAAAATGGAAAATATTTCACAGAAGTATTTTTAACACAGAAAATTTATCAATCCCATATTTTTCAGGTTATTAATTTTTTTTTCCTTCTTCGAAAGACAGGATAAATTACAAACTCACTCTTTACGATCTTCTGATATTTGGAAGGGGGAAGGAAGGTACTAAAGTTATTTTTCGTACGTTTTAGTTTAGTTTTCCTCGACATTTTAAACGTCACTTAGTGTATTATATACGGAAAAAAAGTGTTGCGCTTGAAGTTTTAGTTGTAGACCAAGGGGGTTATTCCTCTTCCGTCAAAATCGTTTAAATTCTTTGAGCTAACTTTAAGTTGGCCCATATAATCACCGGAGAGTGTCAATCACAAGTTTACGTTCAGTTAATTAACTACGTTTTTGTGATTTCTCTTAAATTCATTTTCAATGACTTGGATCCTTACATCCACGCGAAATCTGTGAACGTCTTCAAATTTATAATTAGGTATCTTCCATGTGGCGAAAAAGTTCTGCTCTTAACTTGTGGTTCTGGAATAGGGATATACATTCTCCGAGAATTCATAATTTTGAGAGATCGAGGAACTCTGCATGGGTGCTTTTTGCAATAGGCGTCATGACATCGTTGCAGCCCGCAAAGGATACCAAAAAACGCCTCAGCTCCGCCAGTTTCTGAGTGCAGGAAGTATCTTTTCACATATTTGAGGCGCAGGAATTGCAATGCTACTGATCTGAATTCAATCTAGCTTATTGTACAGGGTATAAAATGTCACGATTCGTAAGATTTCGGAATTGAAAAAATGCAGTAGTGATGTCAATTATTTGGAATAAATCGATTTTTAATTTTTTTTCGATTTTTTTTTATTAATTTGTTCGATTAGTCGGTTGCAAAAAATCAATTTTGAGCGAAGGTCGATTTTTTCGGATTTTTTTTTTGAAAAAGCCTCCAAATTCCCAATACCTGAGATTTCCACTCCGTTTATAAGCAGCAAATCTGAATACGAATTATTATGGTGCAAAATTAATATAATTTCACATTTAATAGTATTATTTTCTAATTTTTTTATAAATTCAAACCCAAAACACGGATTGACCGTTGACTTTCAGTATTCGAATATTCAATGGGCATTCCTATTTGCTAATCAAAATGATCAAATCGATAATATCGATTCGATTTTTTAGGCTTGCCAGTTTACAGTTTCGCGGGGGCAGATACATTTGTTTGGACAATTTCTTTTTGGCCGATTTTTCAAAAATGGTAATAATCGATTCGATTATAATCGAAAGACAAAAATCGTTTAAAACCAATAGCCGATTTTTTTATTGAATTGATTAATAATCGACGTCAATAATATTTAGCTATTGATATGTATAATTATCAAACATGCGCTTATTATACGTACCAACAACATTTCTCTCGTTAATTGGTGATGGTCAAAAATTTCAAAATCATCCGACAAAAAAATTATTTTCATTGATAAAATTTAAAAAATTCTTATACCCATTATTTTCGCTGTAAGGAGAATAGTTTTAATTAATCTCCAGTTGAATTAGGAACGCACCTGCGTGTGCATTTTCAGAAGTCCAAGTACAAATTTATCAAAAATATTGTCATTTATCACATTACATGTGTAGAAACTAGAAATATTAGGATTTGTCAAGACAAAAACTATTAGCTGAAACTTACTAGAAAAAATTGTTATTTGAAAGCGTTTCTTCTTATGATAATAACTTATAGAAGGGAGAGAGAAATCCGTCTTGGATTCTGGGGAAAGACAAATAATACATCCGAAGGAATTCTACTGTTTCAGCCTATGACTTACATACCTATATTTAAATTTTACTTACGCTATCAAAAATTTTACAATGTGAATTTTCTAAAAATTTTATTATTACAGTTTATCTTCTATGATCATATTAAAAGGATTTTTTTACTTTTTAACACACATTTAGGCCCATATTCACAAACGTCACTTTAACCTCCCTTCGCTTAAACTTCACTTGAAAATGGGTTTTGACACAATTTTGTATTTAAGAATGTGGTAACATTCTATTTTTACCTTAGAACTCTCATAAGGGATACAACGTTCCCACACTTTTAAGTATAAAATTATTCAAAAAAATTTTTTTAAGTGAAATTTAAATGAAGGGAGGTTAAACTGATGTTTGTGAATATGGGCCTAAATCATATTTGAAATTCACTTCAAAACGCAGACCTCAGTATATTTTATTTCCTTCAACTTGCATGAGCAGAAAATAAATAGGTACTGAGAAGTCCGAGATTTTCTGACATCAAAATAAAAATAATTTTGAACTCATAATGACAACACAATATGACGACATCATGCAGACTATAAGACACAAATTCAGACAATATAATGTCCAAAGTCAAATTTATTTTGAAGATGAAATATGACGACAATAACAAAATAAAATTCTCTTTCAGATAATTTTATTAATATTTCGTCAAGTTTCTATTACAGAGTCACCAGGTACATAATTTGACACTCTGTATAGACGACAGGATTTCATTTGGTCGTCAGATAATTCAAGACAGAATACACGCAACGTGGAATTGAATGCAAAGTAAAAACCCAGCCAATAACATGCATCCATCAAAAATCTTTTGCTTTATCGCTTCTCGCTTTTCTTATTGTATGTCAACTCTTACACTTTTTATTTTTATTTGATCGATTGATGACTCAAGATGAATACGGCAAAACGTGGAATTCAATAGACAGTAAAAACCCGACAGATAAAACGCATGCAGCCAACATCTCTTTGCTTTATCGCTTGTAACTTTGCTTCGCTTATTGTATGTTGACTAATATGCTTTTTTGTCTATCTGTGCTTATATTCATGACGACTAAATGAAGACAATAAGTGGGGAAACCTTGCCAACAAGAAAAGGCTACCTCGTAAGACAAACACTGTTTTTCAAACACTCTTGTTTACGTGATACCTGGTACTAGGTTTGTTTTTACAAGTAGTCCTTCTTGTATAGGTGGATAGTAGCAGGTCCAAGTCTTAAGTCGTATGTTAAAGTCCTCGAGTAGGCAATTATATAAAGTGTACCCTCTGAGGATGTAGAATATTTATTACCTTTGAAGATATTAGGATGGTAATCGAACTTAGGGTAGCTTAGGTTGAAGACAAAGACAATTAGGGATTATTCTTTGTATCATGAAGGATTAGTAATGACGATCAAAGTTTCTCTAATTTCTCAATTTCATATCGTATTTCAAAACGATCTTTTAGAACACCTATGGGTGATATATACAGTTGACAATACAATCAGATGGGGTTCTTAACATCTGTTAGGAATGAAATTTGGTGTGTTGCTGACAAACTTTTCGACAAGCTTTGTTTAAGATGACTGAATTGCTCTGTCAACAAAGGTCATGTTGAGCCTTCCTTTGTGCACAGCGATGTTTGATCTTCATTTGTGTTAGTTATTTTTTCACACCTTAATCTTTCTCACACACCAAAAGCTCCAAAGCCTAAAGTTTCTATTAGGAGTCTTTTACACCAATTACATCACCATTTCTCATGAAGACAAACAACTAGGTGAAAACAAAAGAACTTTCTGATGGTTTCCCCTACTTGTTGTCTGCAATAGCTTTTTTTTATTATTTTATTTTTTGCTTCACACTTTGTTTCATCCACTTTGTCGACACTGTAATTCTTTTGTAATTATATGGCTTCGACAAAATAATTCTGCTGTTTGTTTCTGTTAGTTCCAAACCTTTTATGGATTGAAACTTTGTTAGGTTCTTCTGTTGACACTCTGCACTTATTGCTGATTCATTCAGCTCATTAATTTGCTGACATATGAAGACAAGGTAAGCTGCGTTCCATCGTGTTCCAGAGACTTAATTTCAAAGTCAAAAATAATTCAGCCTTAGGATTTCACAATGTTAAAAAATAAAACGCCTTAAAGTCATTTTTCAAGACCATTCAAATCAGTGTTTCGGCTGCATGATATCTTAGTTTTAAGACATTATGACGTCATTAGCATTTAAATACCACAATATATGAAGGTTGAACATATGAGCCGTTTGTTTTCAGATGCCTCATAAAATATGGCGACCGTGACAGGACTACTAATTCTACTAGTTAGCCCAGTGACATGAAAATGCCTAAGCCTTCCATTACCTACAGGTCAACTCTCTCAATTGAATTCTTTCAACAAAAGTTAATAATCTTGAAGGCAAATTGAAGTGGATTCCAGTAACTTCATTCTCAGCTTATCACATGTCTCATAGGTTTCAATGCCGACAACATTGTTTTAAGTTTCTATCTAGGAAATTTGAGTGAAGACAAAATGACGACAATTTACTAGTAAAATTCGAGATAAGTAAATCTTTTTTGAAAGAAAAATCAGTGTTATTTACATCAAGATTGTAAGCCCCGATACTGGATTTACTGGCGACCATGATGGGGCCATTTTTCCCCCTAGGCCTCATCAAAAATAATTCTGATAGATGCAGACAAATTTCACACTTTCACTTTCTTATCTATCAATGTCATCTTTTTCTATCAGCATATTGATCAGCAATAAGCAAATGAAGACATGAAGACAACAGCAGAGCATTCACAATAATTTTCCTGATTCCATATTCTATTTTCATATCACCTCACCTCATTTTCTTATGCATTTCTATATTTCCTTAGGTATTTTCTTATGTATTTTTTCTTGTGAATTTCTTATGTATTTTCTTTTACGCATTTTCCATATAATATTTCATTCTTGTATGTATAATTACATCATCTGTATGGACAGACAAACCTCTTAACAATGAATTTTATAAATTCTACTTTTTCCCTTTTCCCCTTTTGGATTTTCCTTTCCCCATAATGAAGACAATTTAATGAAATATGACGACAAACTTAAATAAAAATTAAACTTGTGATTTTTGAAATCTCGAAACTCTAAATTTCTCCCCAACTGACGACAGAAATTACAAGAAAAAGACCATAATTTGTAAAAATTAGTCAACTTAAGAAACCTCCAATTGATCTATGGAGTCTAATTTTGCAAAATTTGAAGTCATTGAAGTCAAAAATTCTCGTGACGACATAATAAAACGAACTCAGTACCTATATCTAATACCAATACATAGGACTAGTAGTTACTTTTTTTCCAGCTAACCTGTGCAAAACTTCCTTTTTCAGGAGACTTTGTAAAATTTCCGCACCCGTTGAACGTATAAAAAATTAATGGAAGTTTTGCGAGCTATATCCAAATTTTATTATCAACTTCCTCTTTTTTTTTTTTTTTTTTTTTTTTTTAATTTCTGGTCTCACTTGATGTATTCTAAAGGTTGAATCTGTCTTTAATTGTTAGTTTGATGACAATTTCAAGTTGCAAATTTCCGCTTTAAAATTCCGCTCGGTAGGTATATAACGATGTAAAATAGTCGGTACAGACTATAATCATTGTGTAGGTATTTGGCCAGTGTTTATTTCGATATGGGTGCTGTAAACGTAATTTTTTGTTTATTTTTATTGGTGTCTTTGACAATGAATTTTTCTTGTGCAAATGACGATGAAACTCAATACATAACCGAATATTTGAAAAAATTTAGCCATATAAACATAATCGACGTCTTAAGCAATGATCGTTTATTTTTAGCATACTACAGATGTTTTATGGAAACTGGGCCATGTACACCGGACGCTAGAGAAATGAGAGGTTTGTACTTTTAATACTTAAATGATAGCTAATACTACCCACATTAAAACCTCGTAAATACGTTTTCGCAAAGAACGTCTTCCTGCATATTACGGTGTTTTTTTTTTTTGGTGGACCCTTAATTTGCCATATATTAAAGCTATATAAAATTTTCCGGGTAAGACGTCGATGAGTATAATATTTTCAAGAATAATACGTTTTGCAAGCAAGTCTGGCCAGGTTTACTTTTGAACATTTGTAACTTTTTGAAAAAATAAGTTTTCTTGAGTTCTGCCCTTAAAAATCAAATAGCTTTTTTCGAGAATTATAGTGCCACACTATTCGAATATCAACATTAAGTTTTTATGAAGTAGGTACCTACTGAAGTTCCACACTTTTAGCCATATTCAATATAGTTTTATTACTACATAATTTTTCTCCTCTTCGATTTTTCTAATAAAACATCAAAAAATTGGTAGGTACTTGAATTTTTAAAATAAAATTTTAACTTTTTCCAATTTCCGTGTATTATATTTTCTCGCATAATAAACACGTTCGTTGAAAAACATATTAACGAGGTTTTACTGTATTCGCACAAAATAGCTTTATTTTATTAGAAAGAAAGAACAGAGCTGTGAGCACTTTTTTTATAATTCGCTGTTCTATTTAGAAAATTGAGGAAATTGTTCTCCGAATAGGCGGTCAGCGTGGCAAAAGCCAACTTTACTAATCAAGCCATAAAGTAGAGCTTTAAGTGAAATTGCCAATTGTGTTGAGGAACCAATTTTCACTATTATTAAATCACTAGCCGTCCCTAGTGCCAGCTGCGCTTGACTCACTCATCGAAAGTAGGGAGCCATTATTTTAGAATAGATCTTCAAATAAGCCTCTTTTCATTGACAATACATGGACTTGAGCGATTGTAAAATTCAGCTCTCACGTGAGCCAAATGCTGAGAAAAATTTTTCTGTTATTTTTTCGAGTGTTAGTGATACCTATAGCCTTGAAACTTTTATTATTCGATTTTTTGTTAAATTTTGATTCAAAAAAGCTACTCGCATTTTTTTGCAAAAATAATGGCAGGTTTTTCAAGGTAATAAAAAACATACGTATATTCTCCTATGGGTAGTCATAAAGAAAACACCCTGTATAATCATTTTAATCAAGATATGTAATTTACTATGAGAAAAATGAATCATAGATTTTAGCTGAATATACCTACATAAATACATAGGTAGGTGCTTAAATTACATAATAAATATCAACATTTTTAGTTTAAAAAAAAAAATTTTTTAAAACTTGTACTTTCATATATTTTTTACTCTAAATTTCTCATTAAACTGACCAAAAAGAATATCCGGACTTTTTCTGAATCCTTTTTACCGAATAGCCATTTCTTAATCGACTTCGAAAGAAAATATCTCTTCCGCGCATCAACCGTGGCAAGTGTATTTTCCTAAGATTTCTGTAGTTATTGCTCTGAGATAACTTTTTATACTCTAAGAATGTAGGTAAATAAATGAGATATTGTTCGTCTGCAGAAGTTTATTGTTTGCAATATTTTGAGAACCCCTCCCTCCGAAACTGGAGAATAAATTCTAAAAATCTTAACACTAATATGTAACTCATCAAAAGTTCCAAAATAAGCAAAAAGTGGTAATATATATATATATATGTAAGAATATGTATTCACATTCTTAAAATAACCACAGTTTCTGTCTGTGTTTCGCACTCGCTGATATAGTGAGTTGCAGAGATCTCTCATATATATATTAGATTCGTATTGTATTCATCTATTGATGGATTTTAAGTATGGAAAGATGAAAGATGTTTCTACATGATTCTTCATTATTTTCTAAAGAGCTTACATATATATATATATATATATTGTGTACAGAAGAATTTGAGTGACCTATATATTCGTGATCTACGACTCAGGATCAGCGCTTTTCCATAAGTCCCACCCCCGAGTCCCGTCATTGCACTGAATGTAATAGTTTGGAAAATACACTAAAAGGAGGAAGTTATCAGTTCAATCTGATAATTTTTTTTTTTTTTTTTTTTTTTTGGAACAACATAATTTTTCAAACGGGGCAATGGGCACTGATTTTGATGAACTTTTTTTTGAATGATAGAAGATGATCTCATGGTGGTCTCATAGTGGTCCCATTAAATTTTTTTCAGAATCGATGAAGTGGTTTTGGAGTTATCGTTAAATAACAAACTGCTAGTTTTAAAGTAATATTACCTTTAATGCTAGAAACGAAAAGTGGCTGAAAAAACATTTTTTTTTTGAGTAGAACCGACTTAAAAAAAAACGATAAAAAATGCACTAAAAAGCGAAAAATAATTCTTTTAAAATTTGTCTAGGAAGATCTAAGTCAAGGGACTGAAATTATTGAAGTTGGCGCTCTTTTCCTTTACCATGTAGGCTTTATATACTTATTTAAATTCCTTCCACTTTTATGATTAAACTTCTTAATTAGCGCCGACTTCAATAATTCCAGTCCCTAGACTTAGATCTTGCTGGAGAAGTTTTAAAAGAATTATTTCTCACTTTTAGTGCATTTTTTATTGCTTGTTTTTTTTCTAAATCAAATTTTTCGAATCCATTTTACCGAAGAGTTGGCCTTACAGCAGAAAAAAAGAGAGGTGGGCTGTTTCTCTTTTTAACACGTTTTTAAACAATTCGGTGAAATAGTTTCGGAAAATTCGAATTTTGTAAAATGGTTATTTGGCCCCGAGAAGGAGGAGCAAATCTGACTACTCACTTTTTTCTTTTTTTTTCTTTATTAAGAAGTTAATTTTTTTGATTAATCATCATACGTCAAAATATAGGTACCTGCAGTAATGTCACAAGCTATACTCGAACGATATCAGAATGAGAAACACTCTGCTGCATATGGTGGTAACACAACAGAAATTATGTTCTTTTTTTTCTCTAGTGAATTGTGGTAAGGAAGACCGTAGAAAAAATAATAAATTTAGTTTTACTGATACTCAAAGTAGACTTGCGAGTAGAGTTCGTATCTTTAGACTAGCGAGTAGAGTTCGTATCTTTTCATTCTTGATTCATTGATACATTTTCAGCCTCAGGCTGTGACAAAGTAGGTACCTAAATGATAAAATGGAGATTCTAGATTAGCTAATAACTAAACTGGAACGTGTCACAATATGTAGCCTATATTAATTCATTGCTTTGGTTCTATACAGTGATGCAGAAACTATTGATAGGACGTTTAATATAACAATTACTTCCAACAATATTTCTAATGGAGATTTTTTGGCCTAAATGGCCGGCAAAGAGGATGAAAGTGAAGAGAAGTAGAAAAAAAATTAATGAAATTTTAAAATTCAACAACCCAAAAAAGAAATTCCGCTGCTTTTTGATGAAAATGTTTTTTCAGCTTCTACGAATTCCGCTGTAAAAACAAGAAATCTTGAAACTGAGATAAGATTGATGCAGGTTGCTGAGAGAAACTTTACTAATAAAAACTTTGTATTTTTAATGGCATCCCTATACCTATCGGTTTTCGATATATTTTCTAAAAACAAAATTTCCTTTCCAATACATGAACTATGCTCAGATCAAATCACCAAAGGGAGAGGCTTCAACAACTTACTCTCATATAAGTGTAAAACGTAACTTTCTAAAAAAAACAAAAAGTTAATAATCGTTGGTTCAATATTCTTGTACAGATGTTCTTCCACCCTTGGTGAGGTCAGCTTGTGAATCGTGTTCCATTGAGCAGAAAAAGGAGATGAAAAAGCATTTTGATTACATTAAACAGAACAGACCAAAAGAATGGAACGATTTGGTCGATAAATTCGATCCAGATCGAAAAAGTTTGGACAAATTTCTTTCAAGCGTATCAGACTAATTTTTGGGCGAATCCTTTCTTTCTTTATAATTTTATTTATTTATTTATTTTTGATTTTTTTTTTTTTTTTCAGTATTATTTAACTATTATATATTATTTTATACCACGAAATTTTTTTTTTATATTGTAAATTTTTACTTTTAAACGTGCGGCTCTATTATATTAAGATTGTTGAAAGTACTATCTGTTCAAATTAAGAATTCAGTGTAGGTATTTTGCATATTTACTTAATTTATTTTAAGAATTGTAACAATATTTCTCACGTCATTCCACCAGCATGTTGTACCTAAATTTTCTTCTTAGGATGAATACTCTCACTGAATAGTGACCGTACAAACAAATAGATAGGAAGAAGGGAAGAACAAAGGACTAAATAACGAATTTTCAACGGAGAAATTCATTTGTCTACTTATGGTTATGTGACGATGACGACTACGTTCGAAGTTGACATTTTTTATTAAATTAACAATGGTGGTTGTCGCTATTTTGTCATCAGCTACAAAATCAGATTTATTGATTTACTTGTGCATATCGATTTGTTTTCAAAAAATTTGATTCTTGATAAAATCACCTTGGTAGGTAATTTTCTCAATTTTATGTCTGTAGCAACTCTTAGCTCCGAAATTCTTAAATTAAATTTTACGTTTTTTCGCAAATATTAGGCCTACTTTTGTGGAATAAACAAAAATTGTATTTGCCATTCTGTCATAAACTTGCATCAATTTTTCATACTTAAGAGGAAGAATAAATTTTTTTTGAAATATTTTTTATGATACAATAGGTGTTAAGTACGTGTACTATCAAAATATAACTGACCCATTCTCGAGGCATTGTTTATTGTAAATTGTAAATTTACTGGTATTAAATAGAAAAATGAGTAGAGAGATAGAGTATTCTAAAAAAAAGTGTCCGAGTTCAAATCTTGTGTACTGCAGGGGGTGGGGGTGAGCGAAAATTGACTTTTTATCAATACATGTACCAAATTTTTTGAATATAACTTGAAAATTACTCTTCTTAGAGCCATAAATCTGCTTAATCTGCAACAAAATCGTTTCTATCAGACGTACCATGAGGCCTATTCGCACCACAATTAGTAGGTATTGTCTTTGACTTAAAGGACATACATATATCAAATTTCAAGTCTATTGATTGAAAATTGCGACCTATACACTGTTCAATAAAAAATTCATATAGGCTCAAGTATCGGACGGACTATGCCCCCGATCCAGACCAAAAACAATAGAATTTTTCCTTCGATAAATCCGAATATGTGATTCAAATTTTGAAACCATCCAATCAAAATTACGCCTGGAAACGAACTTAATGCAAAAAAGAGTACATAAAAAAAATGAATTTTCAAAAATACTGCCAAAATGCTTTGAAAATCATGAAACGAAAAACGTACCCACTCTCACCCTTAAGTCCGAATACTTGGGCAGTTTTAATAAGTAAATTTTTGAAAAAAATCTACTTGAAAAAAATCAATCGAAAATATTTCACCTAGAGGTAGCCTACAAGTTAAAAAGTCTCAAATCAAAACTCAGTTTTTTCTTTCAGTTTTAAGCCTCCAATAACGAAATTATAGTTGCGTTGCCAAGATTTTGCTTATTTTATTCTGTGACTGAAGACGAAAAATATGGTTTAAAAATACATAAATGCATGATAAGTTGTCTACTGCAACTCCAATGAGGCAATTTATTCAAAATGCATTTAACTCCGTGCGTATCGAAGATAGACCGTTAGTGAAAAGAACCTTTTTTAATGTACTCCATGACTAAAACAAGATTCAATCATCAAAAATAAAATTCGAGTAATTTTTTGATTTTCTTCATTTGATTTTGATATGAAAAATTAACTATGAAACTTTAAGAGCCCGTAACTCAGAAACAAGTAGTGTGCGTTTACAGGTAACGTTATTTCGTATTTTGATGAGTATCAATAGTTGCCAAATTATGGTAGACCGCTGCCGGGACACCCTATATGTATTAGAGTGTAGGCCAAGTGTCGTCAGTATTCGACGTTAAATTAATTCCTGATATTTTTGCAGCTTTAATTCAAAACAAATTATCGTTTGTTAGAATTTTTAATTATTGGTTACTTTTAACCTTTTATGAAGGTGAGCTCCTTAATCATTCTCACGTAGGTACATACTTAATATCCAGGTACCTACCACATAAACAATAAAATGACAATCCGCAATTGTTTCAGTTTAACATTGTAACCAGTTGATTTCTACTTGACATAAACGTCAACTTCAAATTTTTTGGGTGTGACAAAAAATGTGTGGAAAAATAGGTTGAGTTGACAAATCGCACCTATTCACAAGTACGAATAACATTTTGTTTTGTAGGTAAGTATCCATAAAAGAGCAGAAACTTGAAATTTGAAACCGTAAAAAAGTCAATTAATTTTTGATTTTATGGGATCTGTTTGGGTTTGGTATTTACTCCGTTTGCTATGGAAATATCGGCGTATATGACTGGGATTTGTAATTGGTTGAATATAAAAGTGGCCTAAAAAAGCGGCCATATTTGTCATATTAAAGGTACTGAAACCAAAGTCTACGATTTTGTCCATTGATATGCAGCAGTGTGTCAGTTTCTGAAAAAGTGTGGTTGGAAATAATTATAGTCCTATACTTAAGTTTTTTAAAATTTCATTATAAATTTTTATTCATTTTTCCCTTCGTAGTGAGTTTTATATTCTTTTATGTTTTTCACATGCTGAAGCATTACAAGATCCATTTTTGGATGTTCTATTGGTTGATCACACGGACAAGCAACGAAAAATTTGCTATTTTGCAGGTACACATAAGATTACCAACGTTTATGTTTTCCAACAATTAATTTTTTCATTCCTTTAGTAAAATTATTGTTTTTCGACTTTAAATTTCTACGCTGATTAGCCTAATAATAGGTTTGATAATTTCTTTAATTACATATTTTCGGTTACTGCGACAACGTGGCAGAAAATAAGAGAAAAAAAAGTACTATACCACTAAGACCAAATGTTGGTACATAAAGTGCATTTACCTTAAATTATTTTCGATGCCTATAAATTATCGCTTTTTCCGCAGAAAACCGATTACATATAATTATTAGTCTACAACTTGCCTACAACTTTTCATCCGCAAATAATGTGGAAATTTCGTATTCTACCAAAATATGCGGGCGTTCTAAATAGTTGCGTTATTTTCCACTATAATAGACCGCGCAGAAAAAACTTATTAAATTTGAAAAAAAAAAAAAAAAAAAAACTGATTCCAATAACCAATAGGCTATTTTTGTCTTGTTCATTAATCTAATCTTAATAATTTGAAGAAGTTGACATTGTTGATACCTATTGTTTTTTAAAATTATAAATCATTTCAAGTAAAATAAAAATAAAAATTGTTGATATTAGGGACATATTATGATGTTAACGATGGGATGAAATTTTTTTTTTCATCGTCGCATTGTTGAATTGATTTCCTATGGTGCAGTAAGAATTTTTTGGATTAAAATTCAAATGTTTAACGTTCGACACCAACAGTCCCTCAATTATGCACATTAGGTAATTGTACAGTTCTTACGGCCCAGGGCATAAATTTTGATTAATTTTTTTTAAATAATAGAAGATGATCCTATGGTGATTCATTATTATTTTCTTTAGAATCGATGAAATAGTTTTCTAGTTAAATATCTCTTTATTTTGAAGTAAAATTTTCGCTGACGCTAAAGTAAAAGAAAAATTAAACGAAAAAGGATTAGAAAAAAAAAATTGAAGCAATTTAAAAATAAAAAAATAAAAATAATACTTTTGAAATTTGTCCAGCGAAATTAGTCTAGGGATTAGAATTATCGAAGTCGGTTTTAGTACCTAATTAAAATTTTTTACCCAAAATTGGACGGAATTAATGAGCAAACCTACATGATAATGGAAGAAAGAGATGACTTCAATAATTCCAGTCTGTGTATCTTGCTGGAGAAATTTTAAAAGAGTTATATTTTTAGCGCATTTTCATTAGTTTTTGTTTTTTCGAAGTTGTTTCTAATCTTTGAAAAAAATTATTACCTACTGTACACCAGGTTCAATATTGGTACAGAAACAGGAGTTGAAAATCGAGTTTTTAGCTATTGTAACACATACCTGCATTTCTGCACTTACAATTAAATAAGAGGTAAGAAGCAAATATACATCTTATATGGATAATGGGGGATTCTTCCTGAAAGATCGACTGTGGCGATTGCGTGTTATATAACTATGTGGATGAACAAAGGAGAGTAAAGCATATGGTAAGTTTACAGCAGCTTCAAATTTTCTTCAAATACTTCTTTGTAATTCTCTTCAAAGAATATTTGGTTTTTCATTGGACAACCAAATTAAATGGAAGACTCACGAAATAAAATGAGACCAAGAACTATAATTTTGAGCCCTCAGAAGATAATAAAAAAAAAAGAAAGAAAAAATTGTCAGTTATTTTCATTGGTTGATCGTTTCTTTGTCCACACAGTTGAACTCTTTTTTTGAGATGCCACCTGTACTGCGACATCAAAAGTAAAATCGCCGTTATAAAACGAGTGTCTCAGAAGGAAGTTTTTCAAGCAGGTCTGCAGGTTATGAGCTCATGAATGTTCTATAAATATTTTTTTGTTGCATGTTTGAAGCGGCGTTGTGTTAACTCTATCACTCTCTATCACTCAATTAGGCACATATTTAGAATTCTATATTTCTGACTTTGTTTACTTGAAATGGTTTGCCGTTGAATTGATACCAATCAAAGGGAATTCTTCAGCAAATCGAAAAGAATTTGTCGAATCAATACCATTCAATGCAAAGGAATTCTCTTCAATTTGGGTGGGTTAAATGGCATTAATTCGCGTGCATTTAGGCTTTAATTTGCGTGCATTTAATGGGATTTATTTGTCGATGAATCAAAGGGAATTTGTTGACGAATCAATCGTTAAATGCACAAAAATCAAAAGGAATTTGGGTGCGTTTAAAGGCATTAATTTGTGTGCATTTAACAGCCTTAATTCGTCGACAAATTCCAACAAATCAAAGGGAATTTGTCCTAATCGAAGGAATTAGTCCTTTGAGCCCACAGCTTAGTTCAACTAGTTATCGGCACAAAGCTTAGCCAAAGTGTGTGATGGGCTTTACCTACTTTATCGATCTTAATTTAAATTAAATTAAAAAAACAAAATTTTAACAAATAAATTTCAAAAATTTTACAAAATACATCCAAGACCAGTCAGGCAACCAGACAACCATGTATTTGTGAATTGTGAACACAAAACAAAAAAATATATATATAGAACATTCATGACTTCATGACCTCATAACTTGTAAACCTGCTTGAAAAACTTCCTTCCACAGACGCTTGTGTTATAAAAGCCATTTCTGTAACGCTATCACATGACCATAGTTAGAGTTATAGTTGGTTATGTGTATAAATTTCAATTTGAGTCCAACTCTAATTCATTATTTTCTTCATTTTGCACCTGATTAATTGATAATTTTGACACATTTATGGATTATGTTTTATGAAGATCTGTTAATTATTGCTACCTAGTAGAATTGGGTACTTCCTAATATTATAACAAAAAATAAACAATATGCAACGAACCCACAACTTCAATTTGATTGTGAAAGATAATAACACTAAATTCAGGTCCACGTTCAGACAAAGAATATATTTTTATTTAAGGCTGTGTTTTGAGACCCAAGTATAATTCTTATTGACACAGAAAAATTTTTTTAACAATTTTATTTGGTTTTGACATTGTGTCTTGAGAATGCTTTTGCTAAATTTTATATTACATTTGAAAAAAGGTGTGAGTTCCGTTGCTATATTAATAAAGAATTTATGAGTAAACATAAAATAGTGTTGCATGCTCACAACTACTCACCTAAACGTCAACTAATACATACAAACAAAAGTTTCAATATTGAAGACTTTTGAATTACACAAATCTGACGGTTGTAATTCTCATTTGTAGTCCCTACCATAGACCAAGCACTAAGATATTTGTACATTCAAAAAAATCTGAAAAGGGTGGTAGTCTTATTTCACTCTTGCTTTATTAAATACTGTGGTCTGTGGGGCTTGTCACTACAGTCAGTACTGACAAGTACCAACGGACCACTAAACGTTGCTAAAAAAACCTCACAAATAAGTAATATATTATACAATTTATGTAGGTACATGAAGAGACCTTATTGGCAATTTTATCTTCAACAGTATCCTCCTACAATGAACGTACATTGAAAATATGCTGCTTTTTAATGTGTAAACATTCTTGCTCTCTAGTCCGCTTCTTCCCGGGTGTAAAAAAATATTAGATACGAAAAAGTTGAGATTGCATAAAAAAACTGCACGGCGCACTGTCCAGTTTCCAATTATGTTTGTCACATAACACACACGCGCGCGCACACACACACACACACACACACACACTTACTAGCAGACATCCGTGGCAAGCTAGCAATGCAATACATGCACGCACACATACACTAGATACATATTTATCGTGTTTCAGCTGAATGTTTACACATTAAATATGTGAGAGGGGACCCTCGCACACCTTTTTTTTCCTCAAGAATGCTGATTTATTTCAAATTTTTTCACTTAGTTCGGAACTCATCTTATGTTCGCGCAAAAAATTATTTTTCATGCAAATCGCTTGTTTACGTGTCAATTTGATACATAATATACTTTATAAATTATAATAATATGCATTTACTTATTATTATTTTTACTATCTATTCGTCTGACTAGTCATGTAGATACAGCCATAATGTTATCTGGCCAAGTTTTATTTTATAAAAGATAACTTTAATTAAGTGCCTAATTTTCTTTTCTGGTTTTTTGCTTGTTGATAAAATTGGAGGTATAAGTTTTAGTTTTTATTGTGCCAATAAACCAGAAAACAAACGAATCATTTTTCACGATTTCATTTTAATTCGTGTCTAAGGCAGTCGAACCGTAGCTACATTGTTACTTATTAAAAGTTCTTATCCCGTCTTCAAACTGACCTTTCTATTGAAAATCAATGCTACTTGGGTAGCCAAATCGTATCTAAGTACGTTCAATACTATCGGAGTGCAACGAATATTAATAAACTAATGAGGTAGGGCGGGTACCTACTCCATTAGAATTCGAATCGAATTTCACTCAATTATATTTTTGCAAGAAGAAAAGAGAATAATTTTTTTACAATGCGAGCTTATTAAAATAAAAATATTCTTCTTCAGGTAAGCTACATGTAATAATGCGTATATTGGTTGCAGGTTGGGGACAATAATAAACTATCACGTGAGACAGTGTTGAGAAGAGCAAGAAAATCATTGTAGGTATACCCACGTATCGAATTACGGTAGCTACAAGCCCCATTTAATTTTGGCAAAGAAATGAATGAGAAATTATTCGCGTTCATTTTTTATTTAAGTATGGTAGGTCGGTACAACGGATTAATTACCTATACCTATAAACCTATATAGTTTTTTTTTTCAACTTATAGTTTTTATGTTTTTTTTTTTTTTTTTTTTTTTTCACTTTTTTCTGTCATTCAAACTTAGGTACCTGTGAATGATTTTTTTTACTCCAAATGAAAAGCTATTTTCAACTGACAGATGCCAAATATTTTAACAGCTGCTGATGAATGTAATTAATGATAATTTTTTCGTGGGAAAAACGATTGATTTTCTTGAACTAAATTAAATCTTTAGGTACCACATTCGATCAAGCAATATGTTTATCTGCACATACTTACGAATGGTTTGCAACGGTTCTTTATTTTTTCAATCTTTAGGAGAAAAAAACACAACGAAAAACTTTTTAATTAATATAGATGCATAAAACATACAAACTAATCGCCGATTAGATGATTGCGTAAACAATTATCGTTAAACATCTAGATTCGAATATGTTCAAGAAGTCTGTGCGGTGGATTCAATGGAGAAGGGGCAGTGGGTCGTGGCATGTGACTTCTTAGTCTATCTAATGAAAATTCGCTGGTCAATGTGTTGTGAGATTTTCGTTACGACTGGGAGTTTGTGGGTATGGGTGATTGAAGAGGTAAAAAATTTAAATTAAGATTTAGCCACTCTCTTTAGAAAATGTCGGGAACCGTCGAATTACCTACCTATTTCCGAACATATCGGGTGTCACCTGTCTTAATGAATGTCAGTGAACTTCTCACCACTTATATGCTACTTCTTTTTGTCCTGTCAAACAAATGATTGTAATTTCTAAAGGTGCTCTTGTGACCATAATATATAGGCAATGAATGTTTATCGTGGTTTTTAAAATGGTAGGAGCATAGTCCGAAAGTATTAGTCGATAAAAGTTTTCAACGAACAAATTTTTATGAATCTTGTAAGCAATATAGTTTGATTATTGATAATATATCAATATCGAGATGGTCGAACAAAAGAGGACTAGCTACTAAAGTGGCAGCAACTTTCGTGACGCATATGTTGCATCTGCAACGTACATAATTTTTTTAAATTGACCTAACCTAAAAATAAAAATAAGATATAATTTTTAAATTCTAATATTCCTCTTTCTAACCCCACAAAGTTGTAACACATGGGAAAAATGTAAGTCGCAGCCATTGAGCTACCATTATGCTCAAGACCTAAAATTTGTAAATTTAGCCTAAAAAAAATATGCGAATGCCCCTATGGCTATACTCATGAAGGACTGATGTGAAAACCATAAAACTGTAAATTATAGTTTTTACTTTAGGTAACTGTATTTTGTACATATTGCAGAAAAACTGAAAAAAGCACTATAAACAATTTTCTGTAAAAATTACGACATTATATTTGTATTTCACTGATAAATGCGATTAATGGTCGAATAACTTTATAAAATTTTGCAAAAGTAAAATGTATCGATAATATACTTGATAAGATTCAAATTCTTCAATGTTTGGCTACTACTGCAAATCTGTAAACTTTACAGTACCTTCGGATTTTGAGCGACTGTAATTCAAAATGTAGATTCTAAAAACTGTAAAATAAAGAAAAAGTGCTCAAACTTATGACTGCAAGAGCTCAAACACATTTCTGCAATTTTTGTTACAGATTTTCCAGACTACTGTAAAAACTGCAAGTACTCAACCAAAGCTTTATTTAAACAACACTGAAATGGCAAATTTTCCATTTTTAACTTTCGTATTTTATTTTGTCTATTCTTAAACTGTTAATGATTATAAACACAATTATATGAATAGTAGATTCATGCAAATTTTCCCTTGTTTTCAATGAAACCAATATCAGCTTGTTAATTAAAATAGCGGCTGAAGAATAATTGAATGAAAGAGGAGAGATTTCTAGATTCCAAAAATGGAAAATTTTTCTTCACTTTTTCTTTTTTTTTTTCACATTCATTTTTGAAACTGCTAAAGATTACAAAAAAATTATATTTTGGATGGTAAAATTATTGAAATTTTCTCCTTTTTCCAATGATACCGACTTCAGCTTTCTAGCTTAAATAGCGACTGAGGAATCATTAAGTGAAAGATGAGAAGTTTCCAGGGTCAAAAAAATTGCAAATTATCCGTTATTTGCTTTTTTTTTCATTTTTTCATTCTACAAATTTGTAAAGGTGATTAGAAAATTATATATAAATTTTGTAAATTTTCTCCTCTTTCCATCAATACCAACCCCAGCTCTCTAGATTCAGTACAGACTGAGTAATAATTGAATGAAATATAAGAGGTTTGTTTCAAAATTTAAATGATGCCTAAGACTTACCCACAACCATACACCTACACACAAACACGCACACACACATATATATATATATATATATATACACAACACAAGCCTCTGTAATAAGATAAAGAGGGTTTCAGAAAAAGTATACGATATGCTTCACGATAGGAGAGTAATAATACTCCCTTTCTTCAGCACTTTTTTTCTTATTTAATATACAATTTGGCTAATCCACTCTAAAAGATACAACATGAAAAAAAAAAAAAAAACATTAGTGAAAAAACATTATTACAAAAATTTTTGTTATTTTAGAATAGCTTCTTCGAACATCACTACATAGAATACCGGCCTGTAAAAACAGGTATGATATAGCCCATGATTACACCAATAACAATTTACTCTTTATCTGAACATGGACGCTTCTCACATCAACAAGTCTTATGATCTGACGCCTAACACTTGTAAGTCTCGCGTAGCACCTATCCAGAGATTTTTACACATCAAAAAAAAACAAAAAAAAACGCAAATGTAAGAATTTGTTCCTGGAACAGGCAACGTGACAGGAAAATATTTTGTTGGGTTCGGTACGTTCGGTTTATTACCACCGAAAGGTGTTTCAACTTTGCTAAACAAAAAACCTAGCGTATTTGAACGTATAGTTGTTTTAGTTTCATTTTTTGCTGAAATTATTTCGAATTTTAGATAGGTAGGTAGGTAGGTAGGTAGGTGAGTAAGTTAGTACCTGTGGAATTAATTCAACCGACCACGAGCAAAATGGGTCTTTAAAATGTTTTACTGGCGAATTTTAAATAGCTTTGAATTAGGATTTATTTTAAAATTTTATGGCCACTAATTGCTATTTAAAATTGAATTTTATTGGACGTTAGATACGAAGCTGTACGGTAACTAGATATTATAAAAATAATTAATCATATTTTCTCGTTATAAAAGCATTAACTACTTTGCGTGCTTAGATACTACAAACTTTCATTGATTCTAAAATTAAACATCATGCGAGAATGTGTACATTTGTTAATACGTAACCTAATACGATGGCAGCATCAATTTCGAAATGATGGTTAAAATTATTCGAATTGCATATAAATAACCACTATGTTTTGTGACCGCAAGGTTTTAATTAAACTAAAATGTATTCGAAAAAAAATCGTTGAATTCTTCTCGAAATTGAACGTTTGGTTCTAAAAACTACGAACATCTTTTGTTAAATTTTAAGTCAATTAAATGGAACAACCATTTTTGAATGACAAGATTAAAACAAATCACTTTATATTTTCTTGGAATCCATTCAAAATCGCAGAAAATGAAAAACCTACAAATTCTATTATTTTTTGTAGGTAAGTATAAAGTAAATTTCTTTTTTCTCAGATTACTATTAACAGATTTTTTTATTATTTTTAAAATAGACTCTGGACAAGGCAACGTGATTATTCCACCTAGCATCTAAATGACATTGATACGCATAAAGGGATGGTGGGAATCTGGTGGCCAGTCATCTGGTAGAATGAAATTTTCAATTACGTGCAAGAATAACGATTGCGGAGCCAACTATATAATAAGGGTCATTTGTCAAAAACAAAGAACAACACCAAAAGGACGCTGATGTTCAAGGATATAAAAGCCATTTTAATTGTTCAAAAAGGTTATTTAGAGAATAAATAAGAGCAGTCACTGCCGAAAGGCTGGCTAATATTCGTCTTTATGATGTTAAACAAATTGCACAGAATATGTTCAAACGTAATTACTTGTAAGTACTTGCAAGTAATGTATGAGAACTGAATTGTGACTAGTCAAACAATTACGGTGATGTCACAATTTGGTACATGAACCGGTCCTTCATTTCTTATCTCAACAAGATATGACAAACCACCCTTATACACAAAATGTACTTATTTACTACATATGTGTGTATGTGTGCGTGTAAATAAGCCCCTATATAAATTGTCCAAACTGGCTCTAAAATTGCCATTGTTCTCCCAGGTTTTGGCTTACATATATGTGTGTACATATGAAGTGGCAGAGCACTCAATAAATCTGTTGATTACCTTCTTGTGTGAATATTCTTTCAACACTAATTCGTCGCAAATTTATAATACCACTTTATTGATTTTATTTCCATTCTTTTCCTAATTTTCATTTTACAAGAAACAGATTACAGTAGATAGGCACCTACTTGTCCCAAAAAAATAAAAATTAAATATTTTATTGTAGAAAAGAAAATACAATAAATACCAACTAATATTGGAACATCTCGCATACATTATGGTGATTTTATTTTTATTTTTTATAATTTCTTCTTTACATTGTAAAAATAATTCAATGAGCTTCACCAGAAAATTTATAAGTATACAGTTCTCGCCACTCAATCTATCCAGTCAGGCCCAGCATGATTTGACTTGATTAAGCAAAAAATGTAATAAATGGAGGATACAAGTTAAGAATAAAAATGAATTATTTTAAAAGTACACTTTTATTTTTTTAATAATTGTAAAACTCCGTCCACCAAAGTCTCATGTTCAAAACTCGAGTAAACATAAAAAATAATAATAAAACTCACCATGAATGTACCTTGAACTGCACAAAACAAACTTTCATATTCATTGAATTTTACGATAAAACAACATGTGGTACTGTCAAAGACACTACTGTTGTATCTGGAAAACATCTCTAATGTACCCGTATCAATAGGTAATAAATAGGT
Source organism: Ericerus pela (assembly GCA_011428145.1). Lineage (NCBI taxonomy): Eukaryota > Metazoa > Arthropoda > Insecta > Hemiptera > Coccidae > Ericerus > Ericerus pela. The sequence continues at coordinate 673,321 of WOFM01000613.1, forward strand.
CCCTAAAATTTCCATGTCCAAAATTATCTCGTCCAACCCAACCAGCTACCCTGGCAACCTATTTATCTAAAAAGGAATTTGAGACAGAGGAATTTTTAATGTAGGTTGCTAGAAGAGTCCCTCAAATTACGAAATAGATCAATGTTTTCGGTCGGTTATTTACAAGAATGCTGGGTAAAAATTACTTACATTTAAAATGAAGGGTCAAATAAAGTTACAATGAATTGTACGTCATCAGTCCCTCCAGTTGCCCCTGAAATAATGCCCATCATCCTTCATTCTAACATATTTATATCAATATACAATAAAACTATATATTTATTTTGTGGAATACCTTGTCGTGAGAGATATTCACACTAGAAGGTCTTCAACAGTATTTGCGTGTTCTGCCACTTCATACGATTAAGTATGGGAGAGCCAAATCCTCGGCGAACACCGGCGATTTTTGAGCTGGTTCTGAGAGTTTATATATAGGATTTGGTACACGCACACAGACACACATGCATATATGTACGTAATTATGTCATGCATTATGTCGTTTCTTGTCTCCGTTGAGGTGATAAGAAACGACGCAGTGCGTTTGGTACTGGGTCGTGACATTACCGAGATCGTTATCAGGTAATTGATCTTGGCCCGTACAATGTATCTTACCTGTACGTATGTACAGGTACGAACATACAAACGCACCACTGTAAATTCGTTTAACATCATAAAGACGATTATTGCCAGCCTTTGGGTGGCGACTGTCATCGAGGGGTGCAAGCCCCTATTACCTCATACGAGTATTGTCCCCACATATTTAATTACCCATTTATTTAAATTTAGCATATTTTATTAAGGTGGGTATGTATTTATTTATTTATTTTACTTACTTTACTTATTTTATTGATCTATTTGTGGAGAGGCTGATGACATAATTTTAGCCGTTATATTTTTTCTGTTACATTTTTAATGAGGTACCTACTCTTCTTTGAAAGACGTTTTCTGTCAAAAATAACATAAAGATCATGTCTTGGTGGGGATTCGGTTCAATTATTTCTTAAGTGTAGAGTTACGACTCAACCACGAAGTCTAGTCATAATTGATGAGTATGATGATAAAAAAACAAACTGGAGTGTCTCGAAGTTGAAAATTTTTTACCTCCCAGATCATGTTATGATGTCATCGATGATTTTTAAGTAGGTTTTCTTTAGAAAATCTACTTATTACGCTTGGTGCGGTATTAGCTCCTAGAGTTGGGGAAGGATACGTTTTTCGTTTCATGATATAAGAAAAATTTTGGCTCCAGTAACTCAGATTCATATATATAAAATTCAATTTCTTGTTCCCTCGGTACAGGTCGCAATTTTTGTCCGATAATCACGAAATTTGGTACGAACATTTCTACTGAGCCAAGGACCTGACAAACTTTGATTTTAGTATAGATGGCTGGACGGTACCTCCGGTACCACCATTTTTGTTTTTATTTTGCAACAGCAATAAAATTCGGAGTAAACATTTATTTTGATTTGTTGTAGTACGCTTCCAATTTTGGCGAAAATCGGTCGGGCCGTACTTCTGGTACCGCTATTGTAGTTTTTATATTGGTCCTAAAATTCCGAATTTTGCAACCATATGCACGAAATTTGAAATAAATATTCATTAAAATTTATTGTAGCATGCTACCAATTTTGGCTCGGATCGACCGGACGGTACTTCCGGTAAAGCTTTTTTTCCCTTTTTTTCTCTAATTTGAATGAACTTTTTTTCACAAAAATTAACCACATGTCAATGTTTTCTTTTTTTTTTTATTTCATAACTTTATTATATTTCATTGGTTTTATGATATATTATATGATAATGTACCATACTTCATCGTCTTAATTTTATTTTTAATTTTTTCAAGAAAAAATTCTTTTATGATTTACATTGTCTAATATTTTATCAGCAGCCAACACATTTCATGTAATCATAACACACCATTAACGCATATAAGCTTACAGAAGATTAATGTGAGCGTCAAAATTCATATTTATTTTTCTCGAAAATCTACTTTTTCTAGCGAGGTTTGCTGCCCTAGAGTTTTTCATTTTGACCTAGCTAATTTTTTTTCATGTGTATGCATATATCGCCTTATATTTTGTGTTCACGGTTTGGAGGCTGAAATTTTTACGAGAAATAGTTTTCATATTGGAGCAGGTCTGAAAGAAGTTTTTTGCTAATCGGTTGATTAGTTTTTGAGAAAACTGGAAAACAAAAAATTCCAGGAAAATTCGTTTTTCCAGGATTCTGAGAAAATGAAAAAACAGATCGGACTGCGATTTTTACGATAGACTTTCCTTATGTTGCTGCAAGTTTCTTAGACATTTTGAGTCTATTAATTCGGTATTTTCCGAGAAAACTGGGGAAAAAAAATTTCAAGAAAAAATTTTGTGTTCACGGTTTTGTACGAAAAATAGTTATTATTTAGGAGCAGGTCTGAAAGAAGTTTGGTGCTCATCGATTCAATAATTCTCGAAAAAACTATAAACTAAAATTTTGTGGGAAAAAAGTTTTTAGCGATAAAAAATCGATAGATCGATATTTTTGTTAAAGATTGTAGAGGTTGAGGATTCAGACTCGAATAAAAAGAAACATAAATAAATGAGTGTACACGAAGTTGCATCTCAGAAGCGTATAATTCAGCAAAAGATTTAAGCAACATAGAATAATGTTTTTTAGGTGCGTGAGACAAACGTACACGAGCATAGTGAATCAGTGTTACCAGATGAACAAGTGTTATAGGTTGGGTATATAAATATACAGTGTCGAGTGTTCGCAGGAGTGTGAGGGGACGTGGTTTGGTGGTCCCAACAAAACTAGCAGTGAAATATCGATGTATTGATAACTGTCATTATAAATATCGATCACTATCGTTATAAATATCGAACAAACTGCGTTTTCTAGCGAAGCATTGGTGCGCTAGAGTTTTTTTTTAATTTTGAGGTAGGTGACATCACGGTCAGATTGGTTTGGAACCGTTTTAAAGTGCCAAATCAAGGTTTAATAACTAAATTTTGAACTTTATTTACCTCAGTCCCTCTTTTTTTAATTTTTTTTTCATAGGATTAAACGGAAATTGCGGCTGATTATATCGAGCCAAAAATACATAAGAAAGGCCTATGTGGTTCTATTCGACAAATTTTTGCCGTATTATCTAAAAAACTGATTTAACAGGCAAGGTATTGAGATGCAAGTAATGTAAATAAATTAACAATAAGATCAAAATTTGAAGGTGAGCAATGGGGCAAAACAGTTATTTGAAAAGTACCATTGTAGCGGATAGACTTTATAGAATTATAAATGGGTTGCACATTAGGCCTAAAATAGGTAGGTAAGTATTATCAGCTGTTTAGACATAGGACAAGAAACTTAAGCCGTTTGGAAAGCAGCTTTACATTTTTATTAGAGCAGAATTTTTTGATGCCACTTATGACCTATCGCTAGTGTCGCCATACCAGCGTCACAATTATATTTGAATATTTTCCTTCTTTCCTGTAACAATGCATTCAACATAATTCTTGGAGTGTGAATTGGATCGAAGCCCAGAAGTAGTGGTGTAGCTACAGCTCAACGAAGACATAATAATAAGGAAAATACCTTAAAAAGCATGCCGATCGTTATAATTAATCGAAAAAATAGATTTTAAGAATGTTTCCACATTAGACTAGCTTTGGTATTGCACCTGCAAAAGCCTGCAGATGAATTAGATTGTTACTGGCCTCACGTATTTATTATTAAGTAGGTACCCACTACGTAAGGTAACGATATGTTTATATTTTCAATCGTAAAAACATTCAGTTATAGGAATGTAATTTCGCGTTCTTCATGTACCTACCAATTTCAATGAATATTATCGAAAATGAAAAATAAGATCAAAATTTGAACATAAGTTTCATAAAAACCGAGTTAATCGATTATGACGCAACTCGCAAGAATACTTATAGACACTGAGGTGAGATTTAGAAAACACTCATTTTAGGCCGCCAACGGAAACAAAGAGTCACAAAAATATATAAAATTGGAATTCGGTATTATTCTTACATTCAAAATGAATTTCCTTCCCTTATTTTCAAGATCCCTCTTCTAGTTCAAGGTACTTACCTACCAAAAAAGTTAAAAGACAAAAGCATTGAAAAATTTTCAATCTATCATAATCGAGCTATGATCAGTTTTGTACCAACCTATTTACTATCATTTTTAATAACTGGTTTGGGTTACTCCAACCTCTCCTCATATTTCATCACAAGTAATTCACTATGAATTTTGTGTACCTGATAGTTTTATGTCGAACAAATTTCTCGACTTCTTCGCCCAAAAAGTCACATTCAAAGTGGGAAATATTTTCAACAACATTTCTACTTTGAACTCTTTGAATGATCTTCACCTTCCTCCCCTCTCCTTTCCCTTCGGAAAGGAATTTTAATATTTTCTAAATACATACTTGCTTACCTTCAGATCCTAAAATTGGTGCTGAAACAAGAATTTTTTCATCTTTGTCGAATTAAAAATCTATATTAACAGATATTGTCAAAAAATTTCAAATTTAATGTGAATTTCTAGATGTTTTATTTAAATTTAATATTAAAAATTTTTGGTGCTTACCCTGAAGAATGTCGAGTTAATAATTATACTGTTTAATATTTATTACAAGCAAAAACAATTTTTGAAAAAATTTTTTGACTTTATTTTTATTTTTTTTAAGAAAAAATATGATAATGTATAATAAAAAATATTTAATAAGAAAAACAAAAAAAAAAAAATCATAAAAAATTAAAATACCAACATTATAAAACACAAATTTTCATTTCACATATCCGTAGGCTACTTTGCATTTTTTTTTACCTTTACGGCCCTTGAAATATGAAAGAATAAATTGAAAAAGACCTTGACAAAATCAGCCGGAAATTAAAGCAATGCTCAAAGAAGTAAAATTGCGTGCCTATAATAGAGAGAAAGGAAAAAAATTTTTTTTACCTTTAGTTTTCGAATTTGATAAAAATCTACTTTCAAATTCGTGTGAATTATTCATCGATTTTGAAGAGTTCTACTTGATTATTGTGCGTAGGACAAAACTGTTCGAAAGATGATAAACAGAAAAAAAAAAAAAAATACGTGAGTGCCGCTGTGACTGTAGGTACTCCTGAAGAATTGACGTGTAAACCTGAAAATAACTAAAAATTTTAATAAAACGTCAAATTTTCCATTACTTTGTTTTTTTCTTTCTTTTTTATGTTCGAACCGCCGAGGATATTTGAAAAATTATAGTAAAAAAATAGCTTCCAGTAAATAGTTTTCTCTTCTTTCTAGCATTATCAACTCGAACTTTCGAACTTAAATAACGGTTGACGAATCATTAAGTGAAAAAAGAGAGGTTTCTAGATTCCAAAAACAGCAAATTTTTTTTTAATTTTAATTTTTTTTGGTTCGTTTGTTTTGTATCAAACTGCTAAATATGATAGAAAAATTACAATTTTCTCCTCTATCCCGGCAAAACAAACTTCAACTCTCTAGTTCTAATAGCGGCTGAGGAATTATGAGTGATAGGGGAGATTTTATAAATTCCAAAATCGGCAAATTTTCCTTGTTTGCGTTCACTTATTTTCAAACTGCTAAAGACGATAGAAAAGTTATATGGATAGTAAATTTATTACAAAACCTTAGTTCTCTGGCTTAAATAGCGGCTGAAAAATCGAGTAGAAGTTTCTAGATTCCAAAAAATAGCAAATTTTCCATTATTTGCGGTTTTTTCGTTTCTTCGTTTCCTAACAGCTAAAGATGATTAGAATACAATATGGAAATTGTGCGAATTTTATGCTCTTTCCAGCAACACCAACATTAACTCTCTGGTTTAAATAGAGGCTGAGGAATCATCGAAGGAAGTACAAGAGGTATGTTTAAAAACTAAAATGTTGTGTTAAATTTACAAGTGGTACATACACAGCCACACATATGTATATACACAAACAAAGACACATCAAGCAGAGTTGCAATCTGCTATTTGACCCTTGTAAGGGCCGAATGCAAAAACAATACTTATGCAATTCTTATATTTTTTTCATTATTAATCTTATCTCTCGATGAACATGAATAGATATCACTTTGTTAAGATTAATTCTTAACTCACTGTTGATTCTTAAATATCATTCTTGCAAAATGGCCTAAGTCTCGGTTTACTCAGAGCTATACTCTATTCCAAATGAGAAAGATGTGATGTCACACAGACAATCACGTTTCACAGCTATATAAAGTCAAAAATGTTGGTGTAAACATTAAAACAAAACTGTTTTGGATGTAGCCTATGTTGAGTAGTTGAATACCTATAGTAAATCTTGAGATGCCTGACCTTTAATTTCCTTTCGTAATATTTGTTTTCCCCTTTTTACATTCCTCCTGATTTTTTTCTTCAAAATATCGTCCTCACAGCTGATCGATCGCCAAATTAATTTTTACGGGAAACCATATGTATGAATTTTTCCAAATTATTATATTATATTTTTGTATTTTCTCTCGTACACGGCTAGTCTACACATTTAAACTTGTTCTCGATGTATGTAGCCTGTCCGTATTTCTTGTTATTCGCCGCTTAGCCTAGCCATGAATTTATGTACTTATACAATAGCCTATGCAAGATTCTCGTTATAGCTTGCTTAACATTTTTACAGTCCGTATGTTTGCTTGCCATACCAAGCTGAAAAATACGTTAAAATTTAAACTGACGCAGAGGCCGAAATATTTAATCTTTTTCCTACAGGCGATTGGCTGTAAATCGATGGCATGAGATATGAACGAGGCAACGCGATTGGTGGTGAGTTCTGGGGGTATTCTTCTCAATACCTAAGTGCAATCCGTGTAGTTAGGCTAGTAATTAGTTGAATTTTAGCAGTCAGATTGCGCCATGTAGAGGTTTTTGCCTCGAAAGTGTTTTTTTCCCTCTAATAATTTTCACTCAAAATTTGAAAACTTACTCGTACGGCAAGTCCAAATCGTTTAATGTTACCATAATTATTGCGAATTGTGTGTATAAAATTACCCTTGTTCTCAAGGTTTCAGGCCAATTTTGGAACTTACAAAAAATTTGATCATTAACACAGTTCTTATTGTTTCATCCATTAGGGCATCCGATTTGTAAGTCCAACAGTGTTAGTTCGAAATTTAATTACTACAATTTGACCTCCAAGGTCGAATACAAATTTTGGCTTTCTAAAAAATTTGAAAAGAATCACTGAGGGGCACACAAACTGCGTTTCCAGTGAGATTCTATATTAACAACTAGATTGAGCAATAGGAGCTAATGCTGAAATTTCCGTTAGTTGTGAATTTTTCCAACTTTGGCTACTTCCCTCCACACAAACGCTTGTTAGCGGCCCTATATCAGCCGGATCAAGGAGGGGCAACTCCAGGACTACACCACCGGACATTGCATCATTTCCAGGCTGCTGAGAAGCTGTGGATTTGGATCAGTAATTATACGGTTTTTCATTATTTTGTTTTCTGTCTACTTTTTCTTGGGAATCTAAATTAATATGATAGCCTGAACTAACCAGGCATGAGGTGGGAGGGGGGGTGGATGTTTTGTCTTTTGTGGTGAATTTTCCTCATTCTTCCTTAATTGTCTGTTTCCTACACTTGGCCATGCAGGAGTTCCTATTTTTACTTGCCTATCTGTTGGCTCTTTTTGTTGTGTGGTTTTTGTGATTTTTTCAGACGTCACAATCTCTACCAGAGACATACAGATAAAGAGATGTTCAATGCTCCACATGCACTTTACTTTAAAATATGTGACAGACACAAAAGAAGCAATTTAAGTTATATGTTCCACGCATCCAAAGCTCCGCATACTTCATTCTGAAAAAAGACATCTCCATACCAATACACACACACTATCAAGCTACAACACATGCACAGTAACAAATATTGGAATTCAAAATGTTCTATCAATGTTTTATCTTTGACGTGTTTTTGATCAGTTATTGGACATCTCTTTAGCAGTATGTCACAAATTTTTAAATTTTCCCCTCTCCTCTAGGCCTTCAACTTCTGTGATGTGATGTCTATCTTATCTGGAATAGAGTATAGGATCTCACAGGCTTTGACTAGTTTTTTTAAGTGTGGCCAAATTATGTAATTTTAATTTGTTAATGAGTGCAAACTGTCAATTGTAATGGAAAAATTAATTTTAGGGCTCCGAGAATGAAATTCAAATACCTTGGTGTTGCTGATGTACCTGTTGCACCCAAAAATTGGTACCAATGGCTAGGATGTTTACGTCAAATACTCTAGCTAACCACCACTCCTCTAGAAAATTAAGTTTTTCAAAAACCAGAAATTACAACCAAAGTTGGCAACAAATTAGGGCAGACCAAATTAAATCTCGCAGCTATTGATTCTAATTACTCATTTTAGAGGTTAAAATCGGAATAAAATAGAATATAACAGAAGTACCATTCAGCTGATCTGAATCAAAATTAGTAGTATGTTAGAACAGATTATAGTAAATACCTCTTCGAAATTAAGTAACCATTGATTGAAAATCAAGTATTTAAGATCTATAAAATCTCTAAAGTAAAAAAAAAAACATGGAAGTAAGTAGGTACTGGAAGTATCATCCTACCAATCTGCACACAGATCAATAAATCTGGTTCATAGCGCAGTATTATGTTTGTAGTAAATTTTGTGTCTATTGTACAAAAATTATTACCTGTAGGATTTTCTAGCTGAAAGTGGTGAACTTGACCGCACAGCTATTCCATTGGCCCTATAGCTGGCAAATAATTTTCATACATGAAAAAATTTCGGTAGTTTCCACAATTAAATAAATCAGGTTTTTAAGAAAATTCCTGGGTAAAAAAAAAAAAAATCGGCAAAAAGACTTGATGTCCTCCATTGTACAAATTTTATGAAAGTGCCTAGGTAAAATTAGTCATAAAAGTAAATGGTTTTGAGAGTTAGGAAATTACCGAATCAACGTTTTTGACAGGGTTTTTGTTCAGTTATTTACATAAATAACTTAAGCCAAAAGGTGCACTAGTAAATATTCGAAATCACTGAATTTTCGATATGACTCGACAAGAATGAAAATACATACAAAAGCTTTTGTTTTAGAATGACGTTAGTCTTTTTAACTGAAAATTTTTATGGTATTATAGACAATAACTAACAAATTTTAGTCAATTTCATGAAAATACCAACCTGGGAAATGAATCTTACGTATACAATTTCATGTTAAACACGTAAATTATGGAAAATATAAATATGTTACTTGTTAAATTTTAAATTTCCCACTATAATTGAGTAAGTACATAAAGGGCTAATGTAAATTCCTCTTAAAAAAAAAAAAAAAAAAAAAAAAACACCTTCCCTAACCTTTTACAAAGTCTAAAACCGTGGATTTCACGAATTATTTATGTAATTGACTGGGTAATTCCAGTCAAATATGATAATTTGGTGAATTAATTACATTTGCCGACTTTTACGCATTTGCATAGAATTAATTTAATAATAGATTACATGACAGGAGTGGAAAGTAAGCGATTACCGAGGATGAAGTTTGTGAAGAGAGGCAATGCCGAGTGATGTAATCTCCCAAGGTGACGCATACTGTCCAATCCTGTCGCATATATTATTTTAATTTTAAAGTTAAGTGGTTCATGGCCAAGTAGGTAGGTATAAACAAAACAAAAAACCGTTATCAGTACCTAATTATTTGATCGTAGAGAAAATTTGTTTTCCGAATAGGTTCATTTTAGATGGTGGAAAACTGCTTCGTTTGTTGAACATTGCTGGGCAGGTTAATTGTTTTCTAACAAGAAAACATCGTCTGTATGATGTATTTTCCAATTACAAATATTTTAACTGATTACTATATCGATTTTCACTGGGCTGATCTCAGGGAGAAACGTTAATTTGAGAAATGACTGGAAACCTTTGACTATGTATAATACGGAACCAGTAAAGCTCCATAAGACCAATGTAATTTTCAATGTCAAGACATGGCGGTATAAAAATTAGCAAATCGAGAGTGCTTGGCGCGTACATTCGACATTTTGCTTGAGTTTACTAATTTAGAATATATTTGATAAAGTCATACCCTAAATTCACAAGGACAGCGTACAGAAACCCAGTTTAAAGTATGTCAAGTAGTACTCAATGGTTTCCTATTTAGCCCTGGCATGTCTAACCAGAAATCATCGTTTTTTACTGGTCCAGTACTATAGGTACCTAACAATAGTCAAAGCTGGAAACCATAGATATTTACATTTATATCTGAAATTAATAAGGCAAATAAATAAGCATACAAAATTGGGACATCAAGTATTTTTGGCAGCGTTTTCCCTTCTAACTGAAAATTCACGACTTTTCCTGATTTTTGATTTAGACTGCGACATATAGATACTCGTATAGTGTGAGATGTACATACATACTTATGTATGAATTGGAGCTTTTGGTGCCAAAAGTGTCCTTGGGTCATGAAATGAAAAACGTACCCACTCACACTCCTAGAATGGTTCATAATGTCATGATGTTCATCGAAAACCTACATAAAAATAGTTGGTGACTTCAGTTTCGAAACAGTGCTATCTCCTATATTAGCTATATCAATACTTACTGGTTTTATGAAGAAAAAAATATAACTAACAGTACCCGAGAGGGTGCGTTAAAATTCATCGGTTACCTATGTATTCTCTTCGGAATTAAAACGAAAATAGATAGCTACTTATTCATTTGATATACCTAGTAGCCCTATAGAAAATAATGAAATAATTTCGGAAGTTGAGAAATCCATCTCCATTCAACAACACTAAATATTAACACGTGATATGATTAGCCTAAACAATTTCTTTCATTTTTTTTTTCCGGTAAAACCCGAAAAAGCAAAAACATAAATTTACACTGCGTGCGCTATACCTAAATCATGAAATTTTCAGGTAAAAGTGTTCGCAATAGGCAAATAAAATTTCAAAATGTAATATGATGTCTCAAACATCCTGCCTCGAAGATGTGTCGTAGTGTCTGTATGTGTATTCTTAGATCTAGCTGTATACCTGGTATTTATTTTTTTTTGTTCTTTCTCTTACGTAGGTACACAGATAGGTATACTTGATTATTTACGAAACGCCTGCCCGAATTCGCATTGATGGTGTATCTTCGGCCGGACATGAATTTCACCTTGAAATCGATGGGTACTCATACAGACTTCGAAATTAGTTACACGGATTATAATAATGTGAGGTATATTATCAAAAATCAGCAATTTTCTGCGTTGAGGATGTGGATTTGCAAGTTGACAAGCAAATGACGTTCGAACGTAAAAATCCATTTTTTTTTTTTTTCAAATAATTCAATTCCAAAAACGCAAAACAAGATGACTGCAATGATGACATCAATTTGTAAAAATGTGAAAAAATAAACGTTATTATATGGCACGAATGGACACAGACAATCAAGCAGGGCGAATGCGAATTTATTAATAATATTAATAAAAAGAATTAAAATTATTTAGTCTTATGAAGTGAATAAAATAGTCAGGTAGGTATAGGTATTAGATAGAAGGTATATAGTCACAGATTATTAAATATACTCAACAGAGGTCGCAAACGAATTGAAGAGTGGCACCACTTTCAAAACGAAATATCCCCACTCCTAGGATACCTTACAATTTTTAATCTCATGTTTATTCATATGATTCGTGTTTGTTGAGTTTTCTGATTTTGTAATTATCTGTATCATAATTTCTAAGCAAGCTTTTTTTTACTGTGGCACAAAGTCAAAGAAAACGGTTGAACAAAATTTCATGATTGAGGTGTCAAAACTAAAGTCTCAGCATGCGTAGGTGTACCATCCGAAGAGAAAAAACGCATAGCCCTCTAATGAAAAAGCTGTAGATTTTGATCCCTTACAAAATTTTTTTTGACATTTTTTCTCCCATAAACATATTTGCCTTAATGATATTATCAGTTTCACAAAATTTCGTAAGTGCGAATCACCTTTTTTTTAAGATATGAAGCGCAAAAAAGTTACAAAATTGGAGTGTTGATATACTTACTATGCTTACAGTATATTATCCATGACGAAATAAAATAAGTGGTTTGAAAATGAAATAAGGGAGAAGGAAGAAAACAACGAGGAAGGGTGTGGTAGAAAAGAGAGTCATTTTATGAAAAGGAGTTGGTTACTTTCAGCAAGTATGGGTTTTCCCAAGGAAGCTTTTAAACCTCAGTAGAAAACTAAAAGTCTGTAGCCTCATTGAGTGCAAATTTTCAGATTTTATTCCAAGTATATACCTCACTTCTTTATTGTTTGTAAACTGAAAAACAAAATGGAAAAAAAGAGAAAAATATGAGGGAAAAACAGCTGTCTGTAATTATTTTTCTTTCTGTAGCTCTCTCTTTCAAAGGTTATTTCTTAGGAGTATTATAAGTCTCAAATCAAATTTATACATGGAAGCAGAGCTCGTTGGTGACAAATAGTATTTATTCATTCATTTAATCCATTATTTGAAAAAATGTTCTCATTATTGCCACCCAGCCCAAATGAGGGACAAGCAAATTTGAATTTTGTACTGTAGGAGTAGGGACAGTAGCAACTAAAGTGGTGCTGTTTCTTGTCACAGTATTCAGGTTAGCCTACTTATATTATCTTCTATATGTAATACTCTGCGATAGTAGGTAGGTACCAACCTATATTCTACCTACTGGGAAGAAAAAAGTACCAGACTAATTCCTTTAAGAGGCTCTTACATATGTTGGATTAGAATTAAAAAAAAAAACATAATAATTCAGTTCCAATTAAGAAGGGCCATCCACCTCCTGCAACACATGTATTTTATAGACATTGTGGTGTCCAAGAGGAAAGGGATTTACAACTAAGAGCTAAACCCCGCTATAGTCTGTTCAAAATAAGAAGGAAATTTTCTACTCGCAATACAGGGAGTTTATGGGCATCGTAGGTAATAGAGGGGAGAAGAAAAAGTTAGGATACTCACTGAATGTGAAACAAATTACGTCTATTCTAATACAATTTTAATTTTCTCCTAACAATATTTAACTTCAGTGACGTTTATTAGAGATTGCCTATTTGCACTTTCAAAAAAAGTTACTTTCCTATTTGGAACTGACTATATATATATATATATGTAAGTTTGTTCGGAAGTTTTGATTCTAATTTGCACTTCAAATAAACCATAGTGTGAAGTCATGAAGTTCAAAGCATTTATTCACACATAATTAAGAAAACAGTTGTGAAATTAGAAAATTCAAGCTTATTATACACACGAAATGAACTAAATAAATAATAAAAATGATGCACGTTAGGATTGGTCATATACCTATGTTGTCATCAGATAAAAGAAAGAATGAAGTTCGTGTATGGAAATGACGTAATGGGAGATAAACAGTTAGCATGCTGTAAATAATTACGTCGTGATATCTTAGCCTAGGTCAAGCATAAATAAACATGAAAGTATTTCAAATCTCGCAAGTATGAGCAAGATTGGTGTTATTTGGGAAAAGAACAATCTGGTCTTTTTACATATATATAATCATTTTTCAACAATGTGAGCTAAAAATACATTAAATTGTTTGTTTATTATATATTAGAACGAAATCATAATAAGAGCCTAACATTTGGCAAGTGATAATAAAACAAATTACTCTACTCTGTAACACATTAGGTAAGTCTTTGTACTACCAGGTATACTCATGAAGTTGATGAGAGATGAGTGGCCATTATGTGTTCTTCTTGTACTACATATTAAGTTTACATTGATTATTTATTACTATTTATATACTATAATTATACATAATTATATTCATATTCAGTACATCTCGACAGGAATAACACAAAATGGCGGCTTTTTTTCTATCACCCTTATGCGCATACTTGGTTGTCAAAAGCCTTAATTTAGGTAACCAATTCTTGCACCTAGACTTTGGAAAAAACTATAGTTTTCATGAAACGTTTTCTACGGAAGATGTGATCTCCTTGATTTCACATTCTTTGTGTGTTTTGTCATTTCCTGTTTACCAAAACTACTCTATACCTATTATCGTAGCTGTTTTAATCAGAGATATTAGTTTTTTGAGTTTTTACATATTGTAGGATTCACTCGGAACAAAAACAGGGCGGTTGAACACAGAAATAAATTTATAGGAATCAATTTTAGCAGAATTTTTAGTTAACCAAGAACTTCAATACTACACATTTTTTGCAATATACAACACAGCTCCGACAGGCCATCAGGAAAATTATAGTTGCGTGGAATAAGCGTTAGGTAGTCTACACTTTAAGTTGTAAATTTGGTAGAAGTAAGTTCCCAGTTTAGTTCCGTGAAATGAGAAAATTCAAAAAATTGGCATCACAAATACTTAGAACAATAAAATTATTTATTTTTAGCAGGATGGGAACATATTATAAACGCAATCATTTCTGAAAAAGAGAACTTTGCATCAGAACTTACAGAGTCTCAACGGGAAGATGGGTTTTTTTTTAAGAACCAAAGTTTTCTTTTTTAATTCAACCTTGAAAAATAAAACAACCCCTTCGGAGAACTAAGTAACTTTACACTTTTCTAAATCCGACGGCCTCTGATCAAAAATTTCCCAAAGTCCCTTACTTTTTTCCATACTGAAAGCAGTTAATATAATACACATTTGAGGATCATTATCAATTCAAGTCCGGTGTCGAAAGTGAATAGAATCAAATGATAATATTGTTTCACAATATGTTAGAAAAGTCCTCATCTTATTTCTGTGTCCAACAAGTAATTATAGTAGCAGTACCTCCCAAAAATTCAAGAAATATTCAGTTATCTTCCTTTAACTCCACAACATAAAACGTATAATTATTTTTCAAAGAGAGACAATCATTGTTGTCCTTATGACTCCAATATATTCCGCTTAGAGTAAAAAAAATTCTTAATTTTTAATCATACTATACTTGGTTCAATATTTTCAGTAGAGAAAATATTAACTAAAAATTATTAAGTGAAAGAAAGAGAGAGAGAGAGAGAATATAGATAAAAAATTCAACTGATTCTTAATTCATACGAATATATTCGTGACAATATTTTTTCATTACTTAGAAAGGCACGATATTTTTTGTTTCACTGAATTTTGCATAACCATTTTTTATGAGGAATCAAATTAACCACATAATTTGAATGATGAAACTTGATGATTTTTAAAATTGAAATAAACTGACGAATTTTTTTCTTTCCAAGCATATTATAGTTTTTCAAACTGACATTCACGAGCTGAAAAAAAAAATTAAGTAAGTTAATCTTGTTAAAACGAATGTTCTTCTTTCAAATTCCAAACGTTGACTTGAAACGAGCATAAGACTACTGAAATTTTCCGATTTAACTCTGTGTTCACTATAAAATCCAATTTTTGGGTTAAACCATTTTTTTGAAGATTAGGTAGGTAGGTGTCTGTTTACATATTTTGAATTTTGATTGAAAATTACTTTGAAACTATTGGGTGAAACATCTTTTAATCAAACTTTTACTTTATGATTAAGTAGGTACCTATCAATTTCGTTTTTTTTATTATTATTTATTAACTCATTGTTAATTAGGTATGCACTTTCTTTCCTGTTTCGTTTGTTATGCGCGAATCGTTCTTCGCAGTTTTCGTTGACATTAAACAATATTATGTATTTTAAACATTCTGCGCAATATGATGACTGGGAGTCATTAACAAACAAACAAATTAACAAGTGACCGGCGGCTCAGAAAACTTATGTACAACTTACTCTCTTAATTCTCTACGAGATTGTTAGAGTTTTAATCAGAAAATAGAAAATGTTATGATTAAAATCCCTTCTGCGCAAATGGAATAGCATAATTTGAAAACTTTAGGATAAGTTCATCACAAATTTTGATCAGATTTAACAAAAAAACTTATTAGCTTAAGAATTAACAGAGTCGATGTTGAAATTTTGTTTTCTAGGTAAACAGTTATTCTAGTAAATTTTGCAACGTGCAATCGTTTGAAATTCTATTTAAAATATACCGTTAGGTATAAGTTTAATCTTTTCTTGAAATTCCAGTTGAAAATAATTAAGTATTTTATACATTATTTAAGTGTTAATTTTTCGTTTTACGCTAACTTCTATCCCATGTATTTTGAAAGTTTTATTTTGATAATTGAATTGCAAAATACATACAAATTTGCAAACGGTGAAAATTTTATAAAATTTGTGATAAAAAACCAAATAAAAACAAAAAAAAACGAAACCTATTTAATACTCTGTCTTATACATATAACTACCTATACCCAATTGAATAAATTTATCATATCTGCATTACTTGTAAATTTTTTTCATCCAAAATCGGATTCTTGTACTTTGCTATCGCAGCAATCAGAATGAAAAAATTATAAAATGTATGGCATTTCCGAAAAAAAAACCAAAAAAAAAACCAATTTTGAATTAATGAAAATTTATTTATTTCAAGGTACATTTCAAATGTAGGTTGGTGAGTATGACCTATAACCTTTTAAAAATAATTAAATCGAGTTTACTTTCAAATGACAAGAGGCGCCGAGAACGTAAAAAATTTCTAGAAAATGGCAATATTTCAACCAAAATTTTTCACTTGTGTACTTGCACAAATGGTTTGATAAGAAAAAAAATTTTAAATATTTGTATGCGAGAATCACGTTGAAAATAAGCTACAGGTAGGATGACATATTAATTTCTTAAATACCGTATAGACGTATCGATAATTATTCGTCGATTTTAAAATTTTATTCACAGTTTTTGCGTTTTAAATAAAATTTGAGGGAAAGTATGAGAGAAATAGGTACTTTTTTTTTCAAATTTCTATTCTTAATTTAAGATTTATTTAGTTTAGTTTGAGACCTTATGTACAACGCAAAGTTCATTTTGAAGTTCAGAATTTAGGAACACTTCATCTGTAGATATAATTTTTTTTATTTGAAACAAAACGTTTCCTGTAGCCTGCGGGTTTTTCTTGAAAAATCCCGAGAATTTTACCAATTGATAGCAGGTACTCCTGAAAACCTGGTTACTCGTGGTGAATACAATGGGACAATGGCAGCCTGTTTTTCATTCACATTCCTTGAATTCCAAAGCCGAGCACCAGTTCATCCTTGCGTTACGCAGACATAAAATCAACTCAATGATTCCTGAATATTATTCATCATTATATTATTGAATATGGTGACATAATTGGTAAAGAAGTGGATTTCAACCACCGTTCCCCTTGGAGACATTTTTGATAGGCTGTGTAAGAAAAACAACAGAAGCATAACTTCAAAATAAGAGATAACGCCATCACTAAAGCCCAACATAGAAAGACTGTTGAAAATAAACAAAGTATACCAGACTTCACTCTAAAAAGATATTGATACTTGAAATGATTTTATTTTACTTCTGAAAATAATTTTTATAGTATTGCAGCCCGCGGGACCATAGGCGCAAATAAGGTTTCACATTTGAGGGGACCTAAAAAAATTTGATGTCTTTTTTTTGGCTCGTCAGTTTTGAAATTTGGGAAATTTGGCATTGCTGGAAGCCTCCTCTGGCGCATATTTATTCCAAAAATTTCCCAAATTTCGTAGGTGGTGGGGGAAAAAAAGGAAAATTTCAAAAAACTTTGACGGGCTAGACTCCCCTGGCAACCCTATTATTTGCGTCTATGCGTAAGACCATAAAAAATAATAATTTTGTCCTGAGGTCTCAAAAGGTTGAAAACCACTGAGGTAGAGTATCGTCCTTATTGCCAGTTAAACTGGAACCTGTAAATCTGGGTCAGTCATAAAAATAATTAGAGAGAGATGGAATTTAAATTTTTGATACCATTAGGCTAGTGTTTTTATTTGACTTGATATGAAAAATTATTTTGGTTCCAGCTGAAACTTCCACTGCGAAGTCAATACTTTAACTAATTGCAAGTTTTCTTTGTAAATCTGTTTATTAGAAAAAAAAAAAAAAAAGTACAACTTTTGGAGGAAAAAGTAATATTTTGCCGCATTTTGCCATTACTTTTACACCTGTCAATAAGAATGCTACTTATTACGTGAAAAAAATTGGAAATTTTCAACGCCAAGGAATCCCAGAGGGAGATGGAGACAGTGGTCTCGAAGGAAAAATCTAAAATATCACTAAAACCAATGTTTCAGTTGAAAGCAAAATTGAGAGATTCGTCTCAAATTCTATGAAAATGGATCTTGAGATGAGAAAGTCAATTTGAAAGAGCAGATTTCATTCAAAAATTGTATTTTATTGAAATACAATTTTACATATTTGGGAAAGGTTGAAAGTCTCCTTAATGATCCATATTAACATTGTCTCCAATTTATTCAAGATTCGAGCTTAAGAGTCAAATTTATGCCAAAATTCGCTTATTAATATTTCACATTTTATGACTTCTGAGGTAGTCTTACTTCAGTAAAACTCAGATGAAGTTATTTTAGTTTTTGTATGTTAAATTATGTGTATAATGGGGAAGGTCTAATCGATTTCTCAGAATTTTCGGTTCAACTCAGATTTTAACTGTAAACCAACTGTTAGTTAAAACTTAAGCGCTGAACAACGTAGGAATATCGTTAAAAATTTGAAAATATCAACTCCGCTAAAATTTTTATTAATTCATTAATCTTCCACTTTAGACCGAAGAAAAATAAAAAAAAAATTATGACGAAAAATGCAGGTTTGGTGTGTGGGCCTTTCTCTCTTTTCTCTTTAACATGCCTATGATTGTAGAATACTAATTAAGTTTTTCAATTAGAATAAATTCTCATTGAAAAAAATTTGAGTTAAAAATATATTAAATTGAACCGAAAATTTATAATACTGATATACCTAGAATGGACCTTCTTTAGGCTAGCTAAATATTGTTTAATGAGTACGTAAGCCTGTTTTTTAAATAAAGACAAAGATTACTGAAATTCAAACTGCTGTTTTTTTTATTATTTTAGTTGAAAAAAAAAAATAGTTTCAGTTTGAGAAATTACGAAAAACTATCGCCAATTAGCCATATTAGCAAAAATATCAATCTATCGATGTTTTATGGCTAAAAAGTGCTTTTCCAGAAATTTTTTGTTTCTAGTTTTTTCGGGAACTACTGAATCGATGAGCACCAAACTTCTTTTAGACCTGCTCCCGTACAATAGCTTTCTTTCGTAAAAATTGTAGTCCTATTCATCAAATAGTTTCCCCAAAACCGTGAACTCAAAATTTTTTCTAGAAATTGTGCTTCTCCAGTTTTCTCGAAAACTACTGAAATAATAGGCTCCAAACTTTTAAAGAACTTTTACCATCATAAAGAAAGTCTATCGTGAAAATTTCAGTCCGGTCCTTTTTGTCATTTTCTCAGAATCCCGAAAAAACGACTTTTTCAGAAATATTTTTTTCCTGTTTCCTTAGAAACAAATCAACTGATAGGCAGAAAACTTCTTTCAGACCTGCTCCAGAGTAAGAACTATCTCTGGTAAAATTTCAGCTATATCCACCTGGTAGTTTTCTAAAAACCGTGAACACAAAATTTTGGGCGATACATTCATACACACACACACACACATACGTGATTATAGTATCTTAGTTGGACCTTGACACCTAACTGCCTTAGTAAGACCCAAAAAAAAATCTTTATTTTTGAGGTTAGAATGTTGCTTGACAGCAGAATGTCGTAGTTTTCAAAACATTGAAAAAAACCGCCCAACCCACAAAGCTATACACACAATAATAAAAAAATACTGTAACAGTATGTTGGTTAGACTGCGTGTGTGTGTGTTTTACACACAAAAATGAAATCATATCAGTCTATAGTCAGACCTTTGTGTTATTTGAAATTGACTCCTCATGAACATTGGTCAGACATCAAGAGTACACATCACCTGTTCTTTATGTCCCTAGTAAGACATAAATGCAATGTTGCCACAGTTTTTCATGGAAATATGGGTAGAAAGAATAATTGTTGTAAAAAGAAATTAATTATTGTCAATAGATCAGCTTCTTTAGAAAACTAATTTTGTCTTTTTCTAATTAGAATGGGACTATGGAGTTATCAAAAAGCACTAATAGTTTTTTTCATCCAAATAGAATATGACTACTTTCTGTTTGGTCACCTAAATCAAACCTCCCCAATTTTTTTTGGATAAATGCATGTCAAAGAACTATCTATTTGTAATTTTTAAAATTAGGAAATTATTATTCAAGGGAAACACTCTGAATTTGTCAATTTACAAGACTCTGACCAAGATTGCAGAACCTAGATCAATTTTGTTTCTGACTAAATGTGATACCTCCAAAAATAATCAAGGGATGAGTAGTCACCATATTATTTGTTCTCAACATCCTAAGCATCCTAATTGAACCAGACACTGAGGCCAAAAATGTCAACCACTATGATAAGTTAAACACCATATTGATGCACAATTTTTCCTATTCTCAAACTAATCAACCAAAAGCTTCATCTTTCAATTTATTTGAGAAAAACAAAAAAACAAAAACAATACCTATATATCCTTCACCAACAGTGTCAACTCAGTGTCCAGCAAAGTTTAAGTGTTTTATCCAATATGGTGGTTTGTTATTTTGACCCAGGTATTAATTTCTGTGAAGTTTGACACAATTTATTTGAGGAGGCTATTTGATTTCTCTATCCAGAACTGGAAATCTCCAAAAAAAAAACTTCTCAAATAATGTCCAGTTTCTTGAAATTTTAACCTAAATTAGTGAATAAGTTTTGATGAAACATTCTCCTCTAAAGATGTAGTCATATGTGTATTACATGATTTTTATATTTCAACTTTTCCTTTCTATCAAACAATTTCTCTCCTCCCACTTCACAGAACTGACACTGAAATAAATCCATGGAGTAGAACTGAGAACTGAGTTTAAACAGAGTTGATTTAGAGCTAAAACTTCAAGGGTAGATTTTTTGCTTAATCAATCGTAGTCTTTCAAGTGTAGGAATTTATGTTCAGAGGTTTTATTGCATTATTTTACATTTTATATAAAGTTTGTGGTTCAGGGAAAGCTTGACCCCGAACCTTTATAACAGGTTTTCGACAAAGTTGAAAACTCCTATTAAATTTGGTCTGCCTTTCAAAATAGGGAATGGGACTTACATAGTTATTCGTATCATGATCTCCAGATTCCAAAAATACCCATCTCGCATTTCATATTTCTTTATTTATTTTATTTAATTTTATTTTATTTTGGGTTATATTTTTTGGGAAATGAAAACAGACGAACGGCTGAACCAATAAGACTGAAATTTGCACCAGAGGTCAGTTTCAGTGTGAGAAAGGTCTGATAGAAATTTGGAGCCGATTGGTTTAGCGGTTCCAAGGATATTGGCTAAATGAAAACATTATTTTTACAAAATCCCAAAGTACGAATTTGTAGCAGGTTTTTATGGTTCATTACACCATACCCCTGTGCCACAAATTGAAAACCTGCTTTTTTAGTGGAGCATGCTGCGCTAGAATTGTTTTTTTTTCAATGAAAAGAAAATTTTAAAAATATTAGCGTAGCATGCCCCGCTAGAAAAGCAGGTTTTCAATTTGTGGCACAGGGGTGTGGTATAATGAACCTTAAAAACCTGCTCATTTTAGCTATATTTTGGCAATATCTCCGAAAACGCTAAACCAATTGACTCAAAATTTCTATCAGACCCTTCTTACACTGAAACTGACCTCTGGTGCAAACTTCAGCCTTATTGGTTCAGCCATTTGTCTGTTTTTGTTTCCCAAAAAAATATAGGCCGGAATAAAAAAAAAATTAAATAAAATAAATAAAGAAATATGAAAATGCGAGATGGGTATTTTTGGAATCTGGAGATCATGAAACAAATAACTATGTAAGTCCCATTCCCTATTGTGAAAGTCAGACCAAATTTGATAGGAGGTTTTCGACTGCTAAAAACTACAAACTTGAAAAAAAATTATTAGTGTACAAAATTGTTGTTTAAAAAAAAATTTTGGGGGTTTAACCCCATACCCCCCCCCATACTACGCCACTGGCTATCAGTTTTGGTTTGGACAATATTTCCGGTAGAGCTTCCTCAAGATCTGATTTTTTCATATCAAGAAATAATTCTAAATTTCACAATGTCTAATAATTTCGTCAACAGTTGACAAATTTCATTTAATCATAACATACCATTTACTCATTATAAGCTTAAAACAATTATTTTAACTATCAAAATTCATAATTTTTTTTCTCAGAAACCTACTTTTCCAGCGAGGCTTTGCTGCTCTAGAGTTTTTTTCATTATTTCCTTAGTTCTTTTTGATAGCAGTTTTCTTTCCTAGTCACTCCGTTCATTCAAGTTTGAGAAGGATTTTGATCATCATTTCATTAACTTTTAATCCTTTCAAACCTTCGCACCCCCCAATTTACCAACCTTAAAATTTTCTGACACTCTCTACAACTTCTGTTACTTTTATACATATTCTAATTCGGGGGTTTCTTAATAACTGATGCATAGGCGTACTACTTTTTTAAACAACAGAAGAAAAAAGTCCACATTTCAATTTCTCAATCATTTCCATGTGGGCCTAACAAAGTGTCGTCTAAGTGCCTGACAGATATTTCTAGAACTTTACGTGAAGTTTTTATCTTGTTTGGATCTTCAGAAAATAAAGATAGCTTGCTAGGTCAAGTAGCTCATTTTGTAAGACCATGTTTTTGAAATAAAATTCCCGGTATATTGACCATACCTTAGATCCACGTTTCTATAACATATGTACCTAGTAAAAATGCTACACAGTTTATCCAGGATAGGTAGGTAGTTCAAAAAAATTCAATTATTTTAATCAATGCCATTTACCATTCTCTGTCACTGCCTTTTTACATGTAATCATCTTATAATATAATACCACGTGTAATAAAAAAAAAAAAATAGAACACTCACGGGAAGAAACAACAAAAGAATGAACAGAAAAGAAATAATTCAATAGAACATACATCAATATCAACGGGTGTGTATTTTTTTTTTATTATTAAATTTTACACTAAAATTGGTAAATTTCAAGGTTAACTCTCATCTTACTGTTGACTTGAAAATTTTTTTTTTTTTTAATATCATTTGCATCTATCGTAAGACAGACCACAAGTACTGACTAAAAAAAATCTCTTGTCAACGTCAACTGGAAAATTTTTTTTTTTTTTTTTTTTCCTTTATTATCCAGTATTATTATTATTTGCAGCTGTCACATCATAACCAAAACTGTGGCAACGTTGATTTTAAAAGGTCTGACTAACATACCAGCAGACTCAAGTCTAACCAACGTCACACACAGAAGTCCGACCAACGTAGTACTATTGTCAATTCCAAAATAAAATTTCACACACGGGGTGTAACATTTGATGAGTGGGCCATAAGTATGCTAGTCGGACTTTTTACAAGACTAACATTTTCCAACTTTTTCAATGCAAATATAACCCCCTGAATCCAAAAAAACAGTTAAAACGTTGGTCGGACCTTGTGTGTGTCCGACCAAATTTAGTCCACCTGTAGTTTCTAACAAACCGTGACACAAAATTTTGGGCGATACATTCATACACACACACACACACACACGCACACACACACACACACGCGCACACACACACACACACACGCACACACACGCGCACACACATACATACATACACACGTATGTGTGTGTGTGTGTGTGTGTGTGTGTATATATATATGTACATGAAAAAATTAGGTCAGAATGAGAAAATGGTACCAACCGTTTTCTTTTCTCATGAAACGGATAATTTTCATGAGCCCCATCCCTAACTCCACAATGATATCAATTTTAATACCCCGTTTGCAAGCAAACTGGGTAAAAAATGTTATTATTTTCCTAGTGAAAATGTAGGTACAATTATCAAAACCTGCATCTTTTGACTGAATCAGTTTCACTCTTGTTCCCAGCGTGCAAAGAAATCAGTTCTACATAGTCACTATACATAAAACAATTCACATGAAGATATACTACACTGTCTTTATCGAACGTGTACCCGCGTGTAAAAATTAATTATAATTTTAAATAATTATTATTTCGACACGTTTGGTAACGAGTTAATAAAATCCTTCATTATTGTGTATACCTAAATGTGGGAGCATTGATGCGTATTGTTTTTTATCACTTTACCCTGGTCATAATTGTAGTAGTCATATTTGTAATGAAGTCGGATGTACTGTCCCAAGAAAATACGTTAGGTATCCTACTACACACGAATCCGTAATAGATTTAATATTATTTTATTTCTTTCGAATAGATTATTCGAACAATAAGTAACGTGAAATTTTTATGACGAGAACGAATTAACATCTACTGATCAGTTTGTAGGCTAGCATACATTAAAGACTTATAAAAGGTACGAATGAACTTTGAGAGAAGATTTTTTTTATTATGCCTACAGACTAATAAAAGTCAGTAGGTCAAGAAACTCGAATTCTTGAGATTAATATTTCTGCGTACATTTGGCACATGTTGCCAAACAAAAAGTGAATTATTCCTACATTAGTTATTAAATATATTTGTTTCTTTAAAATTATTTATTTATTGGGTTGTGGCTGGGTGGCCATTTTACCTAGCTTTTAAAGGATATATTTAATGTCGGAGTGGGGAGAGGCAGCGAGTTGTCTATCAGCATGAATTTTTCAATTACATTCTGGAGCATCGATTATGAACGAAACCGAATACACCGCCATTTTGGATCGCCGATCTCGAATTCAAAACTTTTCAATATTACAAAGTCAATAGCCACGCCGACCACAGTATTAAATATATTTAACAGATGCGGTCATAAAAATTAAAAAATTGAAAAATTCTGTCGTTCTGTATTCATTATTTATTTATTATTTATTAATATCAAATAGGTAAGTAGGTATACTCATTTACAGTCTTCAAATGAAAATCTGAACCATATGTTTCATACAATTCATTCACCGAGAGGTGAGAAATTAAACAGCTGCGCTTATTATACCCACACAATGCATCTTGGCGAATAAGCTCCACGCTTCTGTTTCAAAAAATATAAATCCGGTTAAACTTAATTCGCTCACATTAGTTTGGGTAATCATTTAAAAAAAAAAAACTATATACAAAACCTACGAATAAAAATTTATTTTGTAAGGTTGCGATAACAAAATATTTGTGATTATGTTACGTGGAACATTATGCATAATTTTTTTTTTTTTAAATATGGTTAAAGATATAACGCCGGAGAAAAAATACTAGCTTCCGCTTAATTTTGCAATTTTAAACAGTATTTACCATTATTTTTTGAATAATTTCGCTATTTTTCTAATATTTTGGGCAAATACTTACGAAATTCACGATTAAAATTGAACGCTTCCTTGATTTTTTTATTACAATATCAATTTTTACTCATATTTGTGCAATTATAATACACCATTCCAATGTGACCTCGAAGAGTGTTGGTAAAAAAAAAAAAATTAGTTAATATTTTGATAAAAATGTCTCAACCGTCTCTATCGAGCAAATGTTTTCGATTTGGTTTTTTAAATTGGAAATTTTTCGGGTCTGAATCATTGAATACTTTTAAATCTAACTAGTTGCCACCTGTGGGCTCCGTATCTTCATAATAATTTGATACGAGACTTATAATCCTTCTAAGAGACGTCCCCGGTAAGAGAGAGAGAGAGTCATAGAGAAAAAGAAAGATAGAGCTGTTTTCGTCTTATCTTTTTCTCATTTTTCACTTTTTGTATTTCACTTTACAAGCAATAAAGAAGTGAGGGATATAATTGGAGGAAAATATAAAAAGTTGTACTGAGAGAGACGGCAGACTTCCAGTAAGGATAAAAACCTCTTGGGACAACCCTTCCATCCACTTGTTGAGAGTAACCAACTCATTACTTTACATAAAATAGCTTTCTTCCCCTTCACTCGCCTCATTTTGCTTATTCCTTCTCCCCCATTTCATTTTGACAATATTTATTTGACAGTGCCTTGTATACAGCAGTAAGTAGGTATACACGAAGTTCAATTTTTGTAACTTTTTGGCGGTCCATATCTCAAGAAGAGGATGATGCGGAAATGTGAAATTTTGCTGACTTATTAAGGAAAATATGTTGAAGGGAGAAAAAACTGTCAAATAAATATTTTGAGGAGGTGAGGGGGACAAAATCCACAACTTTTTTCCCGAAGGCTATAGATTTTTTCTCTTCTGATGGCACATCTACATAGAGAGACTTTCAACACCTCAATCGTGCCGTTTTCTCTAACTTAGTTCCGTATTTGAAAAAACCTTACAGAAATTAAGATATCTCTATGCATACAGCCGTTCGAAGTTCCTTATCTGTTTCAGTTATTTATTTTCTAGCGCATCGTTCACTGCCCATATCTTATATTACTTCTGAGATCATCAATAAATTACATGTACCTACAAACTGACCGCCGTGCCGGAGAGATAATACGTACGTTTATGGTGGATATGGGAGATGTTCGTTACATGGAGAAACATAACATAACATATAGCGGTCAAAGTTACCTACTGTTTTCCATTAAACGTATGATTCATCATCAGTTTCTTAGGCGTTAGTTATATTTAAATGCCAACACTCCTTAAGTACGTCGCCAAGAGGTGTGGAACAAGGATGTAATTCTCATACAGAATATATTTGATTGGCATTTTTTAATACAAAACCAACAATCAACGAAATGACGTAATTGAAAAAATACTCAAAGAATTCGTACAGATAGTATTATTGATAAAAATATTTATCGTCCTTCCGTTCTAGCCCAAAAGAGAAATAGTCTGCCGTAAACTTACCTTAATAATATAAATATGGGGGAAAGGCCGGTAAGAGTACCCAGTCTGTAAGAATACGCATTGCTTTTTTTTCTGCAACTGAAAGATTGGCAACACTGCTCCATCTTTTATGTTGTTCTACTTCAAATACTCCTCCTTCATGCCAAAAAACATGAATTTATAATCATTATTTCCGCTTTTATTACAAATTTTTGTATTTTTTGGTTTCTGATATAATATTTTCAAAGCACGGAATAAGGATTCAGTGACTATTATTGAAAATGACTGAGTAAATAATCATATTTATTCAAACTACATACTTTTTGCTACCTTTTCATATATCTTTAGTTACCAATATATTTTGTTCACAAGTTAGTAAGAGTACGCATTTTGTTCCTACTACTAATTTATTTGTTTCTTATAAAAAAAGGTCCACAAAACAAAAACAATTCTTCACAAAATAAAACTGGATTGAAATAAAAGCAAAACTAAAGACGACAAGTGCTAAAAAACTTACCTCCAAAAAAGAGGAAATTTCATGCCCAGCCTGTGAAGAACTTTTTTCTGATCCGCCTGCAGAAGATTGGATTATGTGTGACAAATGTAAACATTGGTGGCATGAATCCTGCACTAGTTATTCGGGAATCAATAAATTTGTTTGTGATTTGTGTTGACGTTCGTATGAAATAAATATATATTTCAGACTATTCAATATCTCATAATCAATGAAAAAAATTAGTTGCATACTCTTACAAACTCAAATGCGTACTCTTAGATGCCATGTCATGTAAGAGTACGCATTTGGTTTTTTTTATACTTTTACCCCCTAAACAATTTGAGAGGCTCTTGAAAATTTTGAAGGTAGGGAATAAGTAAATAAAGGTTCACAGCATAGCTACACCAAATTTGAACAAAATCCCTCAAGTTTTGACTCTGTTACATGAGGTCAAACCTTAAGTGCGTACTCTTACCCGCCTTTCCCCTAAGTATCTACTATAACTATAAGGAAACCTGTTGCACAAAATCGACTAATTTTTATTAATAAACAATTTATATTACTTATTGTATAATGTACTTGGTTAAAATAGAATTTATCGTTACAAAAAGGTTTTATAGCTGAAACATATTTGAGTGGATCTTTCAATAAACGATGAATGATGATAATGCCTCAACCATCCTTACCAACGGGCTACAATATGTACCTATTTTTGGTTTTTTCCATTTTCCTCAATATTAAATTCCATAAATAATATAAGTATTAGTTCTTCCTACAAAAACATGTAGGGTACATAAGATTAATTTGTTAAAACAGAATTTTCACTGATTGTTTTTATAAATATCATAGGGACTGAGTTACAGGGTGATGAAAAAATACAAAACCTTTTAAAAATCATAATAATCTGCATTATTTTCTCATTGTGAATTTGAAAACGAATGCATTTTATTATTTTTCTAATGGTAAAGTTCCATAACTGGGGATAACATGCATGCACAGACATCAAATATGATGAACAGAGCTTTCAAATACTATATTTATGAGAAATATCAGTATGCTAGTTTCTTTGGCCATTTTTATGTTTTTTATTTTCATTTTAAGTTTCTTAAAAATAAAATAATTGCATTAAAAATGATTTTCTTCTTTTTTTTTAAATAGACTTCAATAAGTTAGGTGAAAAACAAGTTTTTAAAAAATACGCTCTTATAATTTGAAGAAGAAAATAACGGCGAAAGAGAAAATAAAATTTCTCACTTTTTTTCCGAGACAGAAACAAACAGAAATTAAAAAAAACAACTGATAAAAACGGATATAAATGTACGTGAAAGAAGCGCTAAAATTGGTCATCCGGTGAACTTCAACAAATTGAGTGAGTAGAATAAAAGCGTACAATAAGACATGTGAAATGTTGTGTGAAATGTGAAACCTAATGCTCTCTGTAATGAAAAAAGCACGGGCATGTGTCTTTAATTTTTTTTATATTATAAAAAAAATAAAAAAATAAAGAGGCCAGCCAGGATTTAAATTAGCCCCCCCCCAAGCCTTAGGATTAATCATGTATACTACTTACGCATCACAATGGAAGATCTTTGATTGCACGAGAACTATGTCAGCCCCCTACAAACAATAAATCAGTGACATGCAATCAAGTTATCAATAGTGCGCCTGTTCCCTTATGAAAAAAATGTTAATTGCACACATGTCTACATAGCAACACAATAGGTTTGTATTTTTTGCCGGGCGGTGTTACAACACCAAGAGGTGCTGTTCTGCTCTTGCAAGATAAATGCACCAATTGAAGAGCGGGATTGACTCGAAAGTAGCGGAATAACTTCCCTCGGTGTCACCCTGCTGTCGTTGTTTTTGGCAAATAAAACATAGCTATTGTTAATTGCACGTTGTTTTATATTAGCCTAAGAAATGTTTGAACCAGCAGATAAATCATCCAAAGCAGTGCTAATAATTATGTTTTTTAATAGGCAATTAGTTTTAATCATTTTTTTATATTTGTTTTTTTTTTAGTGTGCATGATGTAAACAGTTTTTTTTTTTTTTTACAATGGAGAGTATATTCAGTGAACATGGTAAACTTCTGAAAATCATGGCTGGTTATAAGTATCGGAAAGATTAAGAAGTTTCTTGTGGAAGTTAATGAAAAACAACGTTGTTCAGCCAAAAATCAGTTTCTCACATATAGATCTTTGATCTGTGAGCGCCTTTATTTTTCCACCCTTATTTTGAATCTTTCAAATTTTTTTTTTTTAATTTGATTTTCCACACCTACATGTAAAACCCTTTCAAATGAAACCTGTATCAATAAAATTGGTCCAGTAGTTCCAGAGGAGAAAGGAGTACAAAAAAACTGCCTGTCAATTAATATATATGTAAGATAAGCTTATTCTTCGCTTATCTTAGATAGCTACGTCGTTTCATTTTCGATGCTTCTTTATTCGTACCTCATATATTACCTTGTTGATTCATGCTAGATGCATTCTTTGTTAAAACATTGATGCTTGTCCATTTTTGTATACTTAATACTGAACCTATTCTTACATTCGATTCAGTCGTCATTTGCATCTCGATGCAAACAGATAGATAGATTTTTGTGTTTTTCACTGTGTTGTAATTTACTTGAAATTTCCAGTTTCACCTTTTATATTCGTGCACTTTGAATTTTCATCATTAAATTTGCCTTGATAAATGGTGTCAAATTGAATTCGTAGTGCAAATTGGCATTCAATCTCGAATTCGTGAAAAAACACTTACAAATTGGAAATTTCCTTTTTCTTCATTTTCTTACTCTTTTTGCGCCAGAAAATCAAGTATTATATCTGGTAATAAGTACCAATTTTTTGGTGGCAGAAGGAATGGATAAGACAAAGTTGGTGATGATCAAGAGGATTTGATCTAAGGATGATGAAACTTGGTTTTCCTTTCAGGAGGAATATCAGAAATTGGCTCACCACAAGTCTCTATTGAAGCTATCACCTTTGAAAAGTGCCCTAGCTGTCCTAAAAAACAGAGGTCAATTCCATACTGTCAACGCTACTCTCTCTAATGAAATTCAGAAGCTGTATGTTGATGATGATGGTAATTTTGTGTTTAAAGAATATCTTCTCTCAGAAATTTGTGTCTCCCCTGCTAAACAGGCTGATATTGGTATGGGCAACCTGGTTAACTGTTTAAATAAAGTTATTGGTGACAAAGAAGAATCAGTCAAAGACATTTTGAAGCATTTCCTGACAGAAAAATTTTCACCAAGAAATAGAAATGCTGAAGCCTGGTGTGATTTGTTCCAGAAAAAATCTGCTAAATTTTATTTGAGTGGTCAGAAGCAGATTGAGGTTTTCAAATCCTGTCTCGACAATTCTATGAGTGATTGGTTCACTGTCATTCAAAGAAAACTGGGCATTCAGGCTGATTGGAAAGTTTGGATGTTGGATCTTATTTCAACTTTTGGTGACACTTTTTGGAAACCTATAAGGTACTCCTTCAATTTCAAATATTTGAATGGTTCTTATATTGAATATGCAGTTAGAAAGGAAAAAATGCTTTTGTACTTAGATAGAAAATTGCCTGAAATAATGATTTTAGATTTAATTGTTGTCGACTTGCCCGTTCATGTGCAAAATTCTCTAAATCGTAACGTAGTTACTTTACATATAGATAATTAGTACCTACATAGATATGATGATGATGGTGACCACATGGTTTGAATTGAAGATACATGAGCTCTGTTCGACGTGGCAAAAAAAAGGTGAACCTAAAAACTTTTCAGGGTGCTATTCCGCTAATGTTGACTAAATGCTACAATAAAAAGCAAATGTGACTTAAACATTGGCGGAATAGCCCCTCTAAAAGTTTTTATTCCACTCATTTTACCATGTTGAACACAGCTATTGTCTACGTGGTCTATGTGGTTTGGAGCTCGGTATTTCAATGGAAAAGTTGTGGGTTCGAGACCAATCATGGTTCTATTTCTGACCAAAAATGGCCATTTATACGATTGAAAAATTCATGCTGGTAGACCATTAGTCATCGGATTTCGGATCCTAGCTAACCCCTTCTCCTCATTGACATCAATAATTTCCAGACCTTGTGTCGTGTCGTCGTTAGGTGCTCTGCTCTGCAATCGAGACTGGTTGTGAGTTTGAAAACGACCATTGGTACTCCAGTGGTTGATGGAAATATTCATGCTTGGTAAACCATTGTTCACTCAATCTCAACCATTCTCCTCGACTTTTGACATCAATATGATTTTCCTCCATTCACTTCGTAAATAGCCAAAGTCAAAACCAAAAGAAAAATAAAATTATACTTTTTTTGAAATTTTGATCATCCTTGTACACATAAAAAATAATTTAAAATAAATCAGGCCAGATTGAGGTAAATCAGGACGCTGAAGTAATTTTGGACTTACGGACAAAACATAATTATTTGTATTTATGGTGCACTTGAGTAGACTGTTCATAGAAATGTTTGTAAGATAATAATTAAGTTGATGCAAAAAATAGTAAAGATTAAATTGATTTGTTAGCCGAGAAACCTGATAACAAATTTAAAATTACTACAATACGAAGGTAAATAAAATTAACTGATTAACCAAGGAAGTGTTTAGTATATTTATTATTCTCTATCCTACACAATTTGCGGGAGTTTTTGGCACATTTTCATGCAGTTTTTTTGTTTCCCCAGCAACATAATTATTTTACATCATTCTACTCGAGTGAAGTAACAAATGAGAAAAAAGAGGTTTTGCAGTAAAATCATCGGAGAATAATGAATGAGTTTTATTAGACGAATACGTATCTTCCTATTAGACTCCACGAAAGTCAAGGCCAGTTTTATTATTGACCGACAATTTAAACGAGGAAATCAATAAACGTACATCTTTCACCGGGTTATTTTTCTTCATGTAGGTAAGTATGTTTTTCATTCTCAAAAGATTACAGGTAAAAATATTGAATATGATTACGATAATATTTATCATCTGTAAAATTTGACAAAGTAAATATTTGATAGGTAAATTAATGTTACCGGTACCCATTTGTTGAGTAATCCATTCAAATTTAATAGATACCTAATAAAAGAAAAAAAAGCAATCAGCATTGCAATTGTAAAATGATTCACCCTTTAATAAATCACTTCATCCCTAAGAATATTTTAATGGTAGGTATCAAATTTACATATTAATGATATAGGTTGTTACTTAAAAAATTTCAATTTTTCACAAAGAATAGATGTAATCAAAAAGAAAAATTTTGACGTTTGTAAACACGAATATTATACAGTCATTCTCTGTGATGTGTCGTCTTTCTTATTTGGAATAGAGTATAGTTACTTTAATCCTCTAGAATTTTCTAACACAGAAAAGTAATACGTTACATAAAGAAAGTAGTTTTCCTTTTCAAGTCTGCTCTTGTAATAATAATCAAATGGTATATTTTATTACTTTCTTGTAGGTTTTCAGTGAAAATCTACGTATCAGTTTTGATCTCAAGAAACGACTCAGAAGCGAGGCAGGCCACATTTTGTGTTTCATAATCCATGCAAAATTTTGCCGCCAAAAGTTTAAAAATTCATACTCAGAGGTAGGATTTTTAAGTGTTAAAAATAACAAAATATGCGTATTTATAAAATATGGCTATCATTGATAAATTATGTCAATATTATTCTCGAACAAAGTAAATTATTTCCTAAATATTCCTTTTCACACTAAGTCAATAACTTTGTTTGAAAGGATTACACTAACTTACACCAACCTACACCGGTAGGGATATTCCACAAATATTCAAGTAAAACTTGGCTAAAGACATACAGCATTGCTACATTTGTGGAATCGCTCTCCTAGTGTAGGTTGGTGTAAATTGGTGGTGTAGTCCTATCGAACAGAGCTAACGTGTACATCAAAATACAGGACTTTCCCAATTGAATTACAAGACTGTGTCCAATTAGAAATAAAACTACCGTTGCAAAAAATAAGTTTTTTCCAGCATTTTTCACAACTACTTTTTGAAAATAGGATTCCAAAAAAGAAAATGAATACTTGCTGACAGCTACCATTGTGTTGTATTTACTCGAGAAGTTTTTTTTTTTTTTTTTTTAGAGAAGTTGGTATTTATAGATCGATAAACGTCACTGGAAAAGTTACGATGGCAAAGTATTCGCCAAGATGAAATTCACTAAAGTAATTGTCTTCCAGATGATGCACACCCAACGAAAGAATATTACTAATAAAATTTTACGATATTTATATTACTTACACGTATTATACCCACCTATGAATGTTATTCGCACAGATATACAAGACCCGTATTACCATTGTTTAAAACTATTTTATTTTAAATCCTTTATTAGCGACGATGGGTAGTAAAATGAAAAAGTAAATTACTTCGTCGTAAAACAAACAAAATTCTTTTCCATTCGATGAACTTAGAAACCGAATATTTCATTCTGCACTTTTTTTTGGCTAAAAGAGGCGGGAAGATATAGGCTATTTTCTGGCGATGGCATCTTGAAACAGAGTTTGGCTCTAGCTGGGGAATGTGCTACGTCCAAATAATGTGATTTAAATTGAGAAAAGATGGTCACATAAATGATAAACGTAGGTACGTAGGTAACAAAACAGAATTTCCAAATTGGGAGGGGAGTTATTGAAGAGTTCGTGAAGGTTAGAAGGGAAACACTAAAAATCTAATGGAAAATGGGTGGCAAATGAGTAGGAAGAATAATTAACGGAGAGGGAGCACACAGGTATGTCATTGGAACATATTAAGACAAAGTTAGGTGGAAGTCGGTTTAAAATAAGAGAGGAATGGGTTATGCGAGTGTGACCTTTGACTATAATACCTATGCTATAATGGACCACATGAATACACTATAAACGCAATGTTATGGTTTCGTTGAAGACACGTGCTCCCCACTTAATCATTTTATAAGCGATCGAAGGTATAAAAGATGCGTTCCAACTCGATCAACCATGACCAAAAGGTATTAAAGTTGAGTTCAGACTTGATGAATCATGATCGAATGAGGCTTTTGTTGGAATTTGCCCATTCCTATACCTTAGATGGTATATAATAAGAGGAAAGTTGGGGGGAATGTGTCTGCATACTTTTAACTCGACTATTACCAGTACATTATATTATGTTGTATATAGCCAAAGGGTATGATCATAGCGTAGTCTTGAGAGAAGAACTTCTTCACGCTTAGAAGAGCAGGTGAGAGAGGTCCAATTTGTTAGGATAGGTTTAATAAGAAATAATTTACGAAATTTCTTAAAGCTTCAAGATTTCTTCCATTTATTTTGGATGAAATGGTGGAAGAAGGATTTTCAATCCGAGTCTGTGATAAATTCAAGGTCAGTAAAAAAGTTAGGAAGTAGTTGTTGAACAGCAGAGTCAACAGTGACGGTTCTACGGGAGCCAGGGTGGGCCTGATCCACCTAAAAAAATTTATCTAAAATGCAAAAATTGAATATTGTTAAAAATGACTTGAAAATACCTTTGAACAAGGATGATTCATAAACTGATAAAGCTAGAATCACCATTGTGTCAACCTTCTCATTCCTAAGAATTCCAGAGTGGCTAGGAACCCAGACAAACGAAATCGATATTGAGAATGATTTTAGAAAATATAGGAGTAAAATAATGCGTTGTGAAATAGGATTTTCTCAAAAAACAGAAGTTTTACTTACCCCTTTTGCTTTTCATTTCCAAAATTTTAAAACTTTTTTTTAAACTTTTCTTTTTTTAATTTCTTTTAACCTCTGATTACAATATGGACTGAGCTTAGTGATAAGAACATGAAGGCAAGATATCAATGTACATTAATGTTATAAATTATAAGTATCATAGGAAAAAAGTCATTGACAATTTTTGACATCATTCAAACTTAAAAATCTTTAACAACTTAAAAATAAAACAATTTAATTAACCAAATTGGAAAATTTTGATAATTCAATCAACAATCAAGTAGCCATACTTTTTGTAATAAGAATCACATTCCACCTATAATATATATATTAAGCTGCTTCAATGGCAGTACACCTACCACAGGCAGTAAGCTCGGTTTATATAGATATGTATAGTCAAAGAACAGAATAAAGTGTCTTTTATACATGTATAAGATAATAAAAAAGCTTATAATTACAATAAAAACTAATTTCTTAAAGATAAGCTTTTTTTTATTTTTTTTGGCTTTAGCTTTATCCGAAGAAATAAATATTATTTCGTTGTGGAAGGTTGACTACAGAATTGGTATATTTTAAAATCGCGGTAGTGTGTAGAATAAAAGCTTATAACAAGATATGATAAGATACCATACATAAATATATATAAAATGTATAAATATATATAGGTATACCTACGTAGATATAACACAGAGACATACAGCTAAAGAGATGTCCAATGCCCAATCAAAAATACGTCAACGATGGAATGTTAAGTGTTTCAAATTCCAATACATATTATTGCACATGTGTCGTAGCTTGATACCATAGTGTGTGTGTGTATTAGTATAGAGATGTTTGTTTTCATTATAAAATATACGAAATATACGCAGATTTGAATGCGCAGAATGTAAAATTCAAGTTGTTTCTTTTCTATCTTTCACATATTTTTAAACCAAATTGCATAAATAGAGTGTTAGACATCTCTTTAGCTGTACGTCTCTGGTATAACACAGTATAATGATTAGAAAGACCCATTTCTGGAAATCATTTCAACTATGTGAGACACAATTTAGGGTTTCACAACATGTTCTTGTATTTTCATGGTGTGTACAACGGTGTTCTCATAATTTGAAGTCTGCATGGAAATTGAATGCCACGGTCTCACAAAGTTAGTGATATTACTGTATTTGTACAGATGTGTTTTCCTGATTGACTTTTTTATTATACCTACTGCCAGCATGTGCAGTACCTACTTAATTCTAACTGACTTTCTCAGATCCATCGTTTTCTAACGCATCTACATGTTTTATTTTGTTTCATTTTGTAGGTATTATTATTTATTTTTTGGAAAATTTACGAGTTCAACAATTTCCTCCCTTCCCCTGTTCCCCGAAGACATTTTCCTAACTTGACCCTAGAAAGATTCTAAGGTCATTAAAATTTTGAAAATAAATAAATATTGAAGACGGGCTATTTACTAAGCCCTTCACGCACCTTAGCATAGTTACATTTTAAACGTTGCGATTCACCCATTATAGCAATGTGATGTGCTACATATTTCATGTCCAGTGCCATCGCTGAAATTTGTAAAGTTACAACCAATTTAAAAACACAGCTCAGCTAATTTTGATGTTTGTTTACATTTTTAAATAACAAAATTGCAAATTTTTGCGTAGCTTTAATCTACTATATTGCATGGATTACAATCATTGAGCGATGTTTGGAATGTAACTTTGTGAGGTATCGTGTGGTATGCCAGGGGGGCCTCTACAGAGGTCTCCCTTCAGTCCCTACAAAATTTCAAAATTCAAAATTCCACGAGATCACGGACTTTGGTAAACCCATCTGTACAGGACAGTGGCCACAGAATTATCACTGCCCGGTTTGATAGCTCTGCTAGGTATCCTTAGACTTGAATTTATGATTTTAATATACCTTTTTTACCGCACTTGTATTTAATTCCATGATAGGACTTATCGGATCAGCAATTAACCACGGACCATTTTATTACATCGCCAAATTTCTCCCATTGCCCAGTAGAAAAAAATCAACACATTTTTATGTTAAAACACATGTCATATATTATTACAAAAAAGAAAAACATACACGAGAAACTAGGAGGAACATATTGTTTTCACTACAAATATAAAAACTGAAGTAAGACTGACAGAAAAAAAGTTATAGTTCGAGTACAAAATCACTTATCTGTCAGTTAAAAGAGAAAAAAATGGTGGTAAACTGATTTACAATACATACAGAATTTTATTGTCTAATTCCACGGACAAACTTTTATTGGGTAGGAGGGAAGTGAAAAAGGAAAAAATACGTGGAAGGTGATAGAACCAAATTTGCAATTGGGAAGAATTGTAAGAGATAAAGATTTGTGAAGCCCAAGGAATGACAAAGGAATCGTTTTGATAAAGGGGAATGTCCGTGGATGGTACATGTTCAAGAATTTACAAGACCAAAAAAGAAAGTTACAAATTAAATTTAAAAGTGTTCACGTATTTCTATGAACAGAATTTTTACATGAAATAGGATAGGCCGAATGTGTCAGTCAAATGGGTCTTAAAAGGGGACTTTTTTCTCATTTGTACCGGATTATATACAAATCTCAGTTTGGGGAACCTTTCATGGAAAAACCAATGAATTATTTGAGTTTTGGGTGCCAAAATTTTCCTTTATTAAAAACAGTTAAACTCGAAAAAGAAGAAAAAAATAGGTATGTTAAAAATTTATAATCTTAAACTTCGCAATTACGTACGGTATCAACGACGTAAAAAAATAATTCATTTTGGTCTGAAATTACAGTAATATTTGAGGTACCTACCTGCCCAAATACTCTGTTATTTTCGACGAAAATCACAATTTTATTTCTGGAAAATTATCTGTTTGATGCTGTTGAAAAAATTTGGGTGCTATAATGATTTTCGACCGCCAAACCAGTTCAGTTGTTTCTTTTCAATTCGTAGCTTGGGGCTAGTTGCAGGGTTAAGTATATTCAATAGGCGTACACACCGTGAAACGAATTAAATTTTCATGAATTTGTTTTAAAATTGAGAAGCTTGAGGCAGGACGAAAAATCGTTATAAAACGTGTAAAGAAAGGGAATATTCTCTATAATGGACAATGAAGATTCAATTTAGAAAGAGAAAAAAAAATAAACAAGAAAAAAAAAACTCGAATATCAAGAATGATATTCTAAAGCTAAGTCACGCCTTGAATCGGTTCAATTACGTAACTTGCTCAAAAAAAGGAATCAATGGAATTTTTGGTACAGAAACCTGTGAAAAAAACAAAAAAGAAACAACATAAATAAGTGTACGTACTCAGTTATGGGAAAATATGTATAGGTCTATGATACCTATAGATTATGAAAATGGCATATGTACGCTTACTAATTATTGAAATAAGTACGAACGTATTTAAGGTGCGATGGGAGGTGAATTTTAATTGGGACTTGATTTTAAACTTGAAACGAGAAGGTGAAGTTTTTAGAAAAGAAAAAAATAGCTAAAGTTCGATGAGGAAAAAATTGTGTAACTCTAATAGACCCGGTTGTACCAACTTTAAACCGGGATAAACTAAGTTTAACTGATAAGACGGTACGCTCTATAACGTTAAACCCCACTCATCGCCGGTTTAATTATTTGGTATAACCAGCACTTATAGCACTTATTATTGATAAAGGGGTGTTTCTACTGTATTTAGAAAAGGCGAAATTATTTCTCTGAAGATACGGTTTGTTTACCAGGGTAGAATTCGATAAAAACTTTAGTTTTCAGAAAGTAGGAATTTTCCAGACCATACTCATTCATTTTTTAAAGACACCTTATAGGTATATATGTTCTTGTTTGTGTTGTTGGCGATTCGAAAAATCCTTTTTTTTTTTTTTCCAATTGGTTTTCGTTATTTAGGCAGGAAGTGGCAATCGAGAAAACAAGAAAAGAAAAGTTTCAAATAACAAAAAATTTTAGTTTCCCAATCCTCATCACTCGCACCTATAAACTTTTTACTAATAGTTTAATTTCATTTTCGTATCTACTTGAAGTATTTCAAACATCCATAAATTGATTTCAAAACTACTCACATACGTTTTCAAAAGAAAATCAAGACGAAAGATTTTATAAAAACATCGGTTTGAGTTGTATGAAGCGCCGAATATTGCGTGATTACCAAATCGAAATTCCAATAAGTAGTACTCCTGAGTTGAAATCAACACATTTTTGACAATGAAAGCAAATATAGGTAGGTATTTAAAAAAAAGAACATAATTTAATTCTGCACGATGTTGAATAGAAAAATACAATTAAATAATTCAAATTAAATTTGAACTGCGCTTAATTTTGTACAAAACGGAAGTGGCGATATTACTAAACTTGATTGAGGCTCTGAGTACGTATGCTGTTAAGTAGTACAGAACCGGCTTAAACTTATTTACAACATAAAATGTGATAGTACCGTGGACATAAAAAAAAATTAAAAATAAAAGAATTTACACTTTATCACGTTGAGCCGCATTATTTAATCAAAAAAATAGAACTGACGAAGAAGAGAAAAATTTAATAAAAATGAAAGAAATGAAAGAGAAGATCAAAAATGAAAAAGAAAATTTCAACAAGAAGGTAGAAAAGAAAAAAAGCTAATTCTACCAAGGATAATCGGCACCTTCATTCTTTCAGAAACAATGGAAAGACAAAAAACGCAGTGAGTAAATCAAAAAAAGGAAACACAAAAAATTAAAAATTTTAAAAGTAATAATGAACAGATATTACAATACATAATATTAAATGTCTACATCAGTGGCTACATTGTATCCAATCGTTGAACCCCCGTTGCATTATTCTACATTAATGTCATCTTATGATCTCACACCCTGTACTTGTTTGCATTTCTGATTGATGTTCATCACACTTTTTCGTCCAAAATAGTGGTCTTAATCTTTTCGTACACATGGGCCAAAATACATTTTTGAAGAAAGTCGAAGGGCTGCTCTCAAAAAAATAAAGATATCTACAAGAAAATCATCTGCATTATTGCCTTTTTCCAGATTCACCATCGAGGTGGACTTGCCTACTAATAGAGAAAACAATTTTGTTCTTAGGAGTTTCTTGTGTTCCAGGACAGTTTAATCATTTTTTTTTTGAGCCCTGTAAGGTAGGTTTGACATCCAAAAACTCCCCACCGTAGACATAACCCTTATCAGAATTATAAAAAATTACACAGATACGGAAAAAATTTCTTATATAATTTAACATTGTAATTTTATATATATAAAAAAAAAAAATAGGTACAGCTTTTCTTAAAGGATGGTTTAAACTAACTGTTTTATTTTCTTTGATCTAATACCTAAAAAGTTGAGTGAAGGAGAAAGCTTTGTTACGGTTTATATGGTTTTTCTTAATTTATTCTCTAAAAGTTAAAATTTCTCTACTTTACAGAAATACAGATTAGGATGAGAGAATACAGAAAATGAGTTTAAACCGTCCTTAAGTCCGTATAGGTATATTTAACTCAGTATAATTTTTTTTTTCATTCAGTTATTCAAAGAGAAGGGTCTTAACTTTCAGAATTTTAGCTCAAATTGTGGTTAAAATTATCAGAAATTCAATTTTTAATTAACTTGTTGAAAATAATCAAAAACGTATGGACTCATATGAAAAAAAAAAAATTGAACCATAATTTGTTTATTATCAGTGAAATCGATGCTGGCACACTCTGAGCTTGGATGGTCCCAATGTCTTAACAAGTAAAGTTGGCTTTGGGAGAACGTAACCAATAATAAAATGATTAAACAACACTAAATTTGTTTACAGGGTTGACACTAAGGGGTGCTATAAATTCTTGCGAGAGGAATGCACCAATAATAAAATGGAAGTGCAGAAACAATTAAAATGTCACGAAATAGCTTCCC
Source organism: Ericerus pela (assembly GCA_011428145.1). NCBI lineage: Eukaryota > Metazoa > Arthropoda > Insecta > Hemiptera > Coccidae > Ericerus > Ericerus pela. The sequence continues at coordinate 714,171 of WOFM01000613.1, forward strand.
TCATTGTCACCTTGGTGTTGTTTTTGTTTTTGGAAAATAAAGCAAATCTAGTGTGGCAGAAAGGAGGTACGTCTGATCATTAAAATTTCAAATTTTGCCTAGCATTCTTAATTCAATTTCGGTAACATTCATTTGAAGTCGCCAGTTTGCGCCTTCAATAATTTTTGCGTTTCACTTTTAAAACAGAGTATGTAATAAATACATAGTATGTATGTTACTAGATCATAACACCAAAATTTACTTCGACTGATTCAAAAAAAAAAAGGAGGAGGTTATTAATTTGATTTCCCCGTATGTGTAGTTTTTGTTTTTGTTTTTAATGTTTATTCTGGCATAATTTCTCAACCCGGGAACCGATTTTGGTGAAATTTTTTTAAATGATGGAAAATGATCTCATTGTGACCCTATTAAATTTTAATTATTAGCATTGACGAGATAGTTTTTGCGTTATCTTTGAATAAAAACTATTAGTTTTAATGTAATATTGCTGCTAATAACGCTAGAAATAAAAAATCATTGAAAAAAATTTTTTTATTAAAACACCAATCTTAAAGAAACAAAAAAATAAAAATAAAAATGCTTTAAAAACAGAAAAATAATTATTTAAAAATTTCTCCAGTGAAATCTGTTGAAATTAAGACAGAACGAAAAAAAGCATGAAGTAGATACCTATGGTAAATAAAATTTTTAATTTATTTAAAAACAAAAAAATAAACTTCAAAAAAATATGTACGCTGAAGGGAGAAAAATAATCTTTTAAAATTTCTCCAAGATCTAGATCAATGGACTCAAATTATTGAAGTAGGCGCTAATTAAAAAGTTTTGTCGTGAAATTCAAAATTATCGCCTAAAGCCTAATACATGGTAAAGAAAAAGAACGCCGAATTCTCCACTCCAGTCCGTATAGATTTAGATTTTGCTAAAGAAATTTTAAAAATATTATTTTTCTCTTTTTAACCTTTTTTTCTTTTTTTGAAGTCGGTTCTATTTTTGAAAAAAATTATAAATTTACAATATTCAATGCTTTTTTCCGTTTCATTTTATTCTCATTCGAGCGCTTAAAACCTAAAAAGAATAAGTTATGATCAAATGACTGAGCATTTATTTTGAAAAAAGTCACACTTTCATTAGATACCGTTGTTTCAGCGATAAATGCAGTAATTTAATTATACATTCTTTTTTTAATCTTCGAAATGTGAAATGATTCCATTTTATTCGTAGATAGAACCCACTATAATCATCAAAAATCAGATTTTCGAAAAGTTTCAACAACATAGGCCTGGCTGTTTTGCACCTAAAATTATGATTTAGGTGCCTATTCTCCACAGGTTGAATTGAAAATACATTCAAGGTAAACTCTATGACTAAAGTTCGGCGTCAGTTCCCCGAAATGACAAAACTCAAAACATTGATATCTCAAATTCAACAATTAAAATAACTTTTATGACAGAAAGGGCAAGTCATATAAACCCGATCTCATCTTTAGAACGGAACGTTTTATCAGAACTTACCAGGTGAGGTTAATAAATTCAACATATATTTTTTGAAAACTAAAATTTTCTTCAGATTCTAACTTAGAAAATCGAACAGCCTCTTCAGAGAAAATAGCTGACTGTAGTTTGATAATAAATTCTTGATATAAGTGGTGCTGAAAACCAAATGCGAAGGTTTGTTTTATTTCGCATTAGAATGTACTTTTGGACAGCCAATAGTGTGCAGTCAAGCATGGTTCCTCCAGCTTTCGTCTTGTTTTTCTCACGAAATTAAGTATGGGTATGGTACTCTATGTCAAGTATAAACGTAATGCATCAAAACTTTTAAGTTCGGTGAAAATTGCGATTTCTCATGTCTACCTAATTTAATTAGGCTTTCTGCCATTCGTGTATGATGTTATTAATGTGTTTCTTAGAAATTCATCATTTATATTTCATACTAGTGGACAACCGAAAATTTATTTCAAAAACAAAATAAAAAGAAAAATGGAAAAAATTTGAATACAATGGTGTATGTGTACCAAAAATTTGCATTGAACTGTAAGGAAATACTTCATTTTAGAATAAAAATATGTACGAAGCAAAAAAAAATTTACCACATAGGTATCGGACGTACGAAATAAGCCAAAGTCATAAGTAAATTATATTACATTAATTATTTATAGGCCTTCTGGCCTCTATCTTATAATGGCTAATAAATTAATAATATCTTGGAAAGATTGTTTCCATTTATCAGAACTACATATGCAGTTTATTTTTAGTTAGCTGATTCTCACCCCAAAATTTTCGAACTCAAAAATAAAAAATTACAGTTTACTGCAATTTTAAAGCAATAAAAGTTAGCTATAATTTATTCATATTTAAGTGAGCCTAAATGATTATAAAGAATCTCAAACAACAAAATTCAAAAACAAATTGAATACAGAAATTCTTCTTAATTTTTTTAATCTATACTTTAGATATCAGCCAAAAGTTGACGAAAATTGTAAATGGTAATGAGCTTGAAAGTTTCAGAACTGTCATCGACACATCCATTGCCATTAGCAAAATATATATGATTAACATGCAAATTCATAGTAGAATTATATCGTCCATAATGTAAAAGTTTTGGAACAGGACAAATTTACCTGTAACTCCTTTAATTTAGAAAATTCTCTGCAAATTAATTAACTTATTATGGGTTATTTTCGTTTCTGATCATTCTAGTAGCGTGAAAATTTCATAGTTTATACTTGATTCATGAATGAAAAAACGTGCTACACTATTTTATGTGTCGATTATTATTTTTTTTTTTTTGTAGTGAAAAAATCCAACATTTTGACGATATTCCAATACTTCTTCTATTTATTAATATTCCCAATTTATTCAGCTTTCTTGTTTCAAATTTCCCGAACAGTAGCACAACTTACGTTCTTCAAATACTTAATAAAGAATAAAATGGTTTTTTTTTTGTTTTTTTTTTCACTTCTATCTACGTTAAGCTGTGTAATAATGTAATTTCAGATTCAAAGATTAAAGTTTTCTATAGGCAAAGTAGAAGGGACCAACTTAAAGGACCAGTTCTTCAAGCAAATTCCTTCGCGTAACAATGCCTTTGATTCTGAGTTGACGGTGGTTTTAATCGATCTGTTCGATTTAGAAAGGTACTAATTCAGTTTTCTAGGGGAAAACTGAAAAAAAAACTTTTTTCTTTCAGAAAGTGTCAAAATTTCCTGACCCGACAATCTCTCTCTCTCTCTCTCTTTCTTTCCTTCTCTTTTTTTCTCCCCATTTCTTATCTCTTATAGTGAATAAGTTCTCATGGAAAGTCTACTGCTGGAATCATATTTATATCATATTATACCTAACTAGATGTACGTCTGATATTCCTTTTTTTTATCAAGAATGTTCTTTAAATATTATTCTATTTGAGATCTCAATTTTTTGTTTTTCTATTTCGTAGAAATGATACCGATACAGAACCAAAAGTACGGAGATGAAATGAGAACAAACTTTTTAGAGAATTGTCCAGACCTAGAACTTTAAGTGTACCACTTATTTGCCCACGTGCATTGTTTCAAGTTACACGAGACACAAATTTTATATTAACTTGCATAGAACCTGTTTTAGTTTTAGAATTTTTTATAAAATCGTTAATAAAAACATGTAATTTGTATGTGAAAATTGAACAGTGTTTATAGGTAAATACCAGCAGTTATGATATGTTCGTCTTCACTAGGCTATGAGTACAAAAATCTAAATGTTTTAAAATTGAAATAAAAAAGAAACACTAATACTACGGAACTGAGAAGTGCGAAGTAAATATGACTGCATGTTCATCCAGAACTCAACAGATCATGAGGCAATTTGCAGAATTTATTTTGAAAAAGTGTCGTCAAATTTGAACCCAGTGCTGCAGAAAACATTAGAAATGATATATCACATAATAAAATGTGAAAAATTGGCCCCTTTTTTGATCCCTTCGGGATAAAATAAAAAAATTAACGAAAAATTCGAACTCAGTGCCATAAAAATCATTATTAATTCTTCATATTACACAACAAATTATAAAAAGTCTAAATTTCCTCTATTTTGAGTCCTTTGGGATCAAAAAAATGGGTCGAATGAAATAATTAACGTCAAATTCGAACACAGCGCCTCAAAAAACGTTATAAACAATGCATTAAACAACGAAATTAATGTGAAAAGTCAAAAACGGCCCCTTTTTTGAGCTCCTTTTGGTCTAAAAATGGGTCGAATGAAAAAATTAACTTGAAAATTGAACTCGTCATCTCAAAAAATATATATTGTAAGTAGATGCATATACACAGTATTACACAACTCTTGCGCTATGTTGCTCAATTTTAATGTACAGAGTACCTTACAAGGTGCCAAAAAAATGGGTTTTTACTCCACACCTATGGGCCCACCCACAGTTTCAGGAATTCGAAAAAAAATGTATCTCGCTGTGATACTGGGGAATTCACGAACAAATTTTCAACCTCTTTGCTCAATGGGAAGCAGGTACGAAAAATAAATCTAGACACGTTTATAATAGCCAAAAAAATAGATTTTTGACCATATCTGCAGCTTCTTTTACAGTTTTGGAAGTTCGAAAAAAATGTGTTTGGATGTGATTCTCAGCCACCCTCATATCAATTTTCAGCTTTATTACTCAATGGGAAGTATACGAAAAATAAATGCGGACAGAAATTTGAACGTTTTTAAATTTGATAATACATTTTAATAGAAGATGCCAGAAATTTTTTGTGAAATTTTCGAAAAACGTTAGTAATCGTAATGTTAGGTAATCGAAGCATTTATTGTATAGATGGTATTAATATTGCATTAGCACTGAAGACATGAATTTATTCATGCAACAAATGACTACGTTTATGCGTTTTTGTTGCTTCTACTCCACCTTTAATAACTGATGACCAAATTTTTTTGGTAAATCAATTGAACCTGAACTTTATAGCCGAAATTCTCTTTTCCCACTTCCTATAGATCTTTATATAAAAAAAATAAAAAAAATAAAACACGTATTCATAAAAAAGTAATTTCAAAGTTCAAGTTTAAAATTTTTTTCACTAGTAAAATGTATCATACAAATTTTTGCGTATCGAATGAAGGTAGAAAAAAATCAAACTTATTGCAAACTAACCTGATGACGTGTAAAAACATAAAGGAGAGGAAGCAGAATATTTTCTATCGCACATCAAAATGTAAAGTAAATTCGCTAAGCAAAAAAAAAATAAAATTTGCGGGTTAAAAAAATTTGGCGTATAGATTTTACTCGATCCAGTTTTCAGACCAAATACTTCGCATTACTTCGGATATGCGGACCAAAAATCAATTTTACTCCCTACAATGATGACTTTTTTATTTCGTCATCGAAGTTGGAGCACGAAACACGTGCAACAGGTTGTTGAAATTTTGCTAGAAGATCGCAAGATCTTATTTACAAAGTTTCGGTGAATAGCCTAGGTACGAATAATATAAAAAGTTTATAATATTATCATATTACGAGCGTTTTAGAAGTGAAAACTTTTTTTTTTTTTTATTTTCGCGGTGAATTAATAAAATTTTAATTGCATACTTGTTTGGAGATAGTAATTTACTTTACACCGGTACACAAAGTAAGTGCGTCTTGTTGTCTGTTGCTGTATTATACATGTACATATTATTATACCCCTAATTATCTACCTACATCATCTTAATATATATATATATATATATATATGTATGTAGCCTAACTGTATGAATTAGGTCAATTCGTTTCTTCTTCACGATTTTGTGAACATTATAGTTATCGCCATAAAAAAGATCATTAGATTCATTTTCGTTTAGGACGTGTGCTAATCCGGTTTGTGGCATTTGTGTATCAAAGTTTTTTTTTTTTCTCAATTTATCGACCTCGTGTACGTGTGTAGTTTACCGCATAGTGACGGCTTAAAATTACCGGAAATTAAAGTTGCCTACGATTGAATAATTTCAAATTCTAGTCACACTGTACCTACACCGTAGACTTTGAAAACAAATTGTATCCAATTTTGACAAAACGACCGTTAAATGTTTTGTACTTACCTTTTATATCGTGTTATAATTTCTAAAAATATAAATTATAGTTGCAGGTGTTTATTTCTATTCATTGTTAAAATTGTTCTCAGTATCCGAATATCCACACTCAGTTCTAACAACATTCTCACTTAGCCTATTGTTTTCTTGATAGTAATCTCTTGAGTTGTGTGAAATGAGTAATTCGTAATCATTTGTGTTTCTTTCGGATGTTGATATCGTGCTAAATAAAACTTCAACTTTTTTTTTTTAATAAAATATTTTCACTGTTATTAGCGAACAGTGATTTCAGAGCGACATAATGTATTATATATATATATTATTTTTTTAAAATTGAAACAAAATTTTTTTATTCTTATACTGATTTTTAGTTCAGATTTAGGTTTGTATTTCTGTCAACTTTGATCGGTTTTTCCTTTACCAAGAAAAAAATTAGTAGATAGGTTTGATATGAGATCGATGACCGATGTCTAATATGAATTGTTTTAGTTACTCAGTGGATGATATCCGTAGCGATTTTTTCGAATTTTAGTATTTTTCGCATTGATGAGGCAGAATGTTCATTTTCGCAAACAAAACAGAAAAAACGGTATGCCTATGAAATGATTTGCTATCATAGTCTGGAATTTAACAGCTTATTTTGCGGAACTATGTAATTTTACCGATCTAACTTATGAAATAAGGTTGTAAGCCTGCCATAGAAAGGTATTCATGGACATAAATGTTTTGTTTGGGAGGGATATAAGGTAGTGAAAAGTGTTTATTTTTATGCCATTTACGCTTTTTCGAAAACTGTGTCGGTTTCCCACTGTTTTCTTAGAAATTTTCAACTCTGGCGTGGGTATTGGGATTAAGAAAAATGTTTATTAAAAATATAATCTATTGGAATATTTAATTTGCTCCAACAAAATTCGACATCAGTCCATACAAAAATAATTTGTTTTAGCCTAACAGTCGTTTCATCATCGTTTTGTTGAAAATGAAATTTTGGTCTACCTCATTAACTTACGAACCACACTTTCCTTTTTGATTTTTAAAATTTCTGCAACAAAATTATACTTCTGTTTTTTTTTATATCACTTTCATGTAACTTTGAAAGAAATATTTTTACAGATTTACCTATCTATTCGTTTTTGTTTGTTTTTTAAGAGAAAATTTCAAATTATTTTCTTTGGTGAAAAATAATGTAGAAAATTTTTTCGTAGGTAGTGAGATTTATGGAGCAAATTACCCCCAACCCCCCTTGACTACAACCACAAACAACCATAATCCTGTTCAAGTCGGACAATCAAAAATATTGATTGCTTTAATTTTGAAATGTCCACATTATGCAGAAACAAAAAATCATTATAGACAGAAACATAGAATTAATAAATTTTTTAAGGAAATGAGCTGAAAATTAACGTTTTCATGATAAGCCCACCTGATTTACTTTGTGGCATAGCTGGAAAAATGTGAAAAAAATGAAAATTTCATGTGTCCCACGGTAGTACACCAAAAATGTCCCAAAGTACAACACCCTCACTTGAATTAATAAAATTATTGTATCTCATTTATTAAGATACCTGAGAAAAAAATTAATAATAACATGATAAATGGATTACCTTCACTTTTTAGGATTACACATCAATCAAATTTTAATATCTTTTTATTAGTTCAAAATTCAATGGTATAAACATTGATAATTCTCATTTATGTTTATAAATTTCACTATTATCATTATCATTTTAGAAATAAACAAGGTAAAAGGTATGGTCATGGAATTCATTTTCAACGTTGCCAGACCTATCTTACATTACCGCAGTATGTTCAATATTTTTTTCATGCAGCACCTGCTGCAGGTCCCATGGCGCAAGGTTCCCGTGGTACATGGGTCTCCCCTACTTACGCTTTAGTCAAATCAATTTTGAGCTACCATAATATCATGAATAAGCTAATAGGAATACGTGAAAATGAAGTGAGTTTTTGGATTTAGAACTAACGTATTAAAATGTACCTATTTTATGTTGAAGATTGAAAAACTGATTTCCAAGTAAAAGTGCTTAAAGTCATGAAAAGTATACTTTTATATGATTTTAGTTAAACATACGTAAACTTCCAGATTAATTTGGAGTAACTATGAATACCACTGAAAAATACCAACTCTTATCTACTTCCCTAGTAAATTAGTCTAGTCCAAACTTTGTTAACTTTGTTGGTTGATACATACATAGGTAATCAAAAAATTACGAATTTTTGATATTTTTTAACCAACTTTAAAAAAAAGTAGGTTATCAATTCAATCCTTATATATGTTTTTTTATGTTTGTTCCAGCATAATTTTGCAACCTGAACACCGATTTCGATGAACTTTTTTTTTAATGATAGAAAATAGTCTCATGGTAGTTCCACTAAATTTTTTTTAGAATCAATTCGAGAGTTTTTGAGTTATTATTTAATAAAAAACTGTTAGTTTAAAAGTAATATTGCCGCTAATGCCAAAAATAAAAAATCATTGAAAAAAAAAAAAACTATATAAAGAAAATATTTTTTTGAAATTTCTCCAGTAAAATCTGTTGGAATTGGAATGAAACGAAAAATCATTATCGTAAATAAATAATTGTTTTCAAAATATAGAACTGACTTTCACAAAAAAAAAACAATAAAAAATGCACTAAAAAAAGAAAAATAATTCTTTTAAAATTTCTCCAGCAAGATCTAGGTCTAGGGACTGGAATTATTGAAGTCAGCGCTTTTTTCCTGTATTATTTATGCTTTATATATCAATTCCTTCCCATTTTATGACAAAATTTTTTAATTAGCGCCGACTTCAATAATTCCAGTCCTTAGACTTAAATCTTAATAGAGAAATTATAAAAGAATTATTATTTTTCTCTGTTTAGTGCATTTTTTTTTTTTTTTTTTGTGAAATTGGTTCTATTTAAAAAAAGTATTTATTTATTTATTGTAATACTTTTTCATTTCATTTTAATTCCAATAGATTTTGCTGAAGAAATTTTATTTATTTGAATCTCCATTGCGGATATTTTCAGAATTAGGAAATTATTAATTTACGAACTGACTTTTTATGACTCTGAGTACAAAATACATTAACGTGACTTGAAATCCTTCAGAAAACTGAAAATTGTAGAAACTCAGTTGTATCTATTTAATATGAAAAAAAAAAAAAAAATTGTTTATAAAATTTTGGATTTTTATTCATATGAATGATTAAATTATGTCAAAAGTAACCAACATTTAATAATGTGTATAGGCCCCAAAATCGTATTGATCCATGATTTTTATTGCGCACTTGTGACCACTTACTTTTTCGAACTCCATGATCTTTTTTGATAGTATCAAAAATAAATTTCTGGCTCGTATTTTTTATTTATGGACCATTTTTTTTTTATCGAGCTCTGTTCTTTGCCTAAACCTTTATCTTTTACTTATGGATCGCTATTGTTACGCTTGAAGTGTTTAATTCTTGCCTTTTGGACCTAATTTTTAATTTTTGAGACCCTATTTTGTCATAGAGTAAGCTAGATCTTTCGATTTTCTTATTCGTCAATCCATAATTTTAAGCTAATTTCACTGTGACAAGCTTCCGCTCAATTTTCCGACTCTGCACAATATTGGTGAGCCTTTTTCTGGACAATATATCCTATACGTATGAAGAGTATTCGGGTAGATGTACAGATCAAAATCATCTGTTCATAATTTATAGTAGTGTATTTTATTCAACTATTGATGGATGGATAAAATAAAAAGTGAAACCCTGAGAGACAAAATTGATTTAAACTTGTTGCAGAACTATCCTGATGGCCGTAAGGATACTTACGTACCTAGAAAAATTTTTATAACATTACTTTTCAAAAGTGGATCTGCCGAAAAAAGTGAAAATCTTGAAAATGTCAATCCTACGACAATTTTCCCGCTATAAATCTTGGATATTTTAAAAGATTTTTCGATTAAAGTCATATATTATACTTGCCTTAGGGGAAAAACACTTTTTTTCTACATCTGTTTTTAGTCCTGAAAAAATTTTTGTAAGACTTCGATCATAGAAGAATATACCTATCTTGCAACTTAACTTCGAAAAATTTATCGAACGAAAGAAACAAATATTATTTATCTGTTTGTAAACAAAATGATCGTCATGTTAATAATTTTTTTTATTTCCTGTTCACAAAATTATTTTAGTATTATCGCAAACTTATTCGAACTTGCCATTTCTTTTAATCATCTCTAGAAGCTAAAGGGCAAGGACAACTTTATTAGGTCCCTTTCTATGGTGTAGGTACTCGGTACACGAAAATATGGATCGTTCCCATAGATATGTTTATCGTATCATCATAAAACAAACGTGAACCTCGTTTTGTCAGTAAGTACCTAACAGTATAATAGGTAATATATACATTAGATATAAAAAAGAGACACTTAATATTCGCTAGAAAAAATTAAGATGATTCATAATTTTATTTTGTTTTTTTTTGTTTTTTTTGTTTTGTTTTTTTTTTTTTTTTTTTGTTTATATAAACCATGGCTGCTCTGACGAATATTGTTCAAAGTGAAATTTTTTGCCAGTGACATGAAATTGCTCATCAAATTAAAATTTCATTCTTTATTCTCCAAATGAGTAGATACCGTACTTACTGCGAAGCAAATTGTAGAACTCCTTGCAAGAAAGGACATTATAGTTAGTCATATTTTTTCTGCACAGACCGAAACAGCAGATAACAATGATACCTAAAAATCGTGAAAAATAAACTTTTTTTTCTTTAAGTTTTTTATGTAAATCTTTGCAGAGTCTCGGAGTCTGAAGATGATGAGATATATAAATATTTAAATGCAAGAAAATATAAAACGACCATTAAGTATCCTATCCTATCCTAATCTTATACTACAATACGAGAAATAATTGTATGTATATATGTATGAATGTATGTACGTATTTATGTTTGTATGTATGTGGGTAATCGCGTTCTGAAGAACTAGACCAACAAAGTAGCTGAAAATTACAAAAAAATGGGTTTTTAAGTGTGAGAAAATGATCTAGATAGGTCTAAAGTTTGAGAAAATTCGTTAAACAGATATGATCATCTCAGTATATCCGTATCCATCAGTAAATAGAAGTGATAACAGCTATTAAAGATGAAATCAATGAGCATATGAATTAATACTAGAAGCACAATACATTACGTTTTACACGATGTTCGGTGAGGCCAGCTACACCCACTCCATTAAACATATACCCCATTTAAAAAAATACATAAGAAATATGCTTTTTACCAGAATTTTTGGCCATAATTCTCTTATTTAGTGAGACAACTATTCTTTTTTTTAAATAAATGAAAATTTAGAGAAGTTTTTAAGGAATATAATAAGCTAAAGAACAAGAGGTTTAGGCCCTTCGAAGCTGAAAAAAGTGAAAAAGAAGATGAAGTCATACATCAAATTTGCTTAATTTAATGTTATCAGTAAACTTGACCCTAAAGAGTAGGGTTTGTAAACAAAACGTTTTTGGGGTTAATGGTTATTGAGAACTATTGGAATAATATAGACAGGAACTATAAGTTGTTTATTATATAAGTAAAACGGACAAACTGTAATGTAAAAAATATAAAACATGGTGTAGTAGATTCTTGAAGTTCTCGATCTCTTGTATCGATATGTATATGAAAGTATATCGATAGTTATATCGATATAACTATCGATAGGTTCTTCACCTGTATTATATGACTTATAGTTCTCACTCTAACATTTATGTTCTTTCATACTTACTTCTTGTAATACTCATACGTTGATACCATTCTCACAAGAACTAATAAAAATCTGTATTGGTTCCTGGATTACGGGTTATTTGTTAAAAATGTGGTTATTAGGTTATTGGTTATTGTTCTAGTTAACCAGAACCACTTTTCTGGTTATTGGTTGTGGTTACTAGTTATTGGTTGAGACAAAATTCGAGATAAAATAAACAAAAATTTTTTTTTTCAGATCAAATTATCGATTATTGATAATTTTTCAGGAAATAATTGATAATTTTTGGCAGAAAAAATCAATAATATTGATATTTATGAAAAACTAATAAAATCCGATTCTTTCTGGTTATTGTTCTGGTTAATGGTTTCAACATTTTGTGGGAATTAGTTACTGGTTATTGGTTATGTGAAATTTGTTGTTTTGGTTATCAGTTCCTAAATCAATGTTGTCAGCTTTTTTAAGTTTTTGGTAATTATTGTCCTGGTTATAGTTGCAGTACAAGCCCTACTAAAGAGAACTAATTACATCTATTCATTTTCATGATTTCACTGTGTTTGAACCCTATCATCATTTGTCTAACATTAAATTAAGCCAATATAATGCACTATTCTAAAGTTTCATTTTTTACAAAAAAGTAGCTATCTCATTAAATAAGAGAATTATGGCTAAAAATTCAGGTAAAAACGCATATTTTGCATGTATTTTAAGTGGGACATCTAGGGCTTGTAACTGCGACCATAACTAGAACAATAACCGCTAAAAACCACAAATTGACAATTTTGATTTTGGAACCAATAACTATAATAAAAAAATTTCACCTAACCAACAACCATTAACCAATTCCCACAAAATTCTGAAACCATTAACCAGAACAATAACCAGAAAGAATAAGTTTTTATTGGTTTTTCTGAAATATGAATGTAATTGATTTTTTTTCCAGAAATTACCAATTATTTCCTAGAAAATTATTAATTATTGATAATGTGACCTGGATAAAAAATTTTTTGTCTATTTTACCACAAATTTTGTCTCAACCAATAATCAGTAAAGTTGTTTTGGTTAACCAGAACAATAACCAGTAACAAAATGAATAAATTTTTAACCAGTAACCAGTAAGCAATATGGATTTTTACTGGTTCTCAGTAACCAATAACTTCAAAAATTTTTTGGTTACAAGCCCTAGGAACGTCAAGGTTTAATGGAGTAGTGAGATCAACCTCACTGAAAAAAAGCGAATTGTGCCTCTAGTATTAATTCATATATTCTTGTTGGATAAAATTTTGATTTTATTAGCAAATCTTTCTTGACCTAGGCTACGTATGATTATTATGACTTATGACTAAGGAAGTATTTAAATGAACAAATTTTTCTTTTATTTTCCACATCCCAGAAAAACTCGGTGAACCAGGTACTAATATATTAAGTACACACGGTTCTTCCCGTTTTATATGAGAATCACCTTCGAGCTAATTCCGATAATTTTTTATATGATTAGATAACATTTTTTAATTCTAAATCAGTATTTTTGTCTGTAGCATATCTAACAGCTACTTACTCAGCAAAATTGGCCTGGGGCTTTCGCTAAAAAGACTTCTTGGCCCCTTTCAGCCGCATAAAAAATTATTAAGTCCTGCATCTTGTAATTAAAATGGCCTTTTTTAAGCATTCTGAATGAGCTTTTTTTTCTTATAACCGACTTTGTCGTTTTTGCCTCTCTTTATCTCGTACGTTCTCGTAATTTCTCGCGCAGAAAAACTATTGTCTAACTTTGCTTTTGAACATTTCTTTACCCATTCAACAAATTTCATAAGTACCTACTCTAAGACTTTTACATAATTTGTATTTGACTGTATCAGTAACAGCAGCAAAGCCATCAAAGTTTAACAGAATACTATTCTAGAAGCCTTTTGAAGGAAATTATTTCAATAAATTACTTAAATTAACCAGGTATCTCAAAATACCAAGTTCGCTGTTTAATTTTTCATTTGATTAAAACGAGCAATATGCATACCAGTGTAGTCAACTCATACAGTGAAATTATTCAGCGGATCCATGCATTGAATTCGCTATGTTTTCTTAAGACTCAGCTATACTTTTGGCGGGAAACTAGGCAAGTGCGGTATCATGGAACAGTCTTAAAAATGTTGAAAAGTTTGGTAAATTTAAAATGAGTAGAAAATAATTGAGTAATGTTGAGTTGAATGGAGGTAAAAAAGTCGAAGTCGACTTTCCTTCATATAATAGTCCACTCTACGACTTATAAGAAAATACTACTTTTCAATCGACAAATTTCTCGAAGTGTAACAAGGATAAAAATTTAGAAAGAAATTAATAAAGAAAATTCGCAACTAAAAAGTTGAATAATTTCTTTGCCAAATGTGTACTTGATCTGAGGGCACTCTTTAAACATGAACCTTATATTTTACTGACTGCTGTGGTAATCTGAATTACTATTTGAAAATAGAGTACGAGAATAAAGTACCCTATCCAACTTTGAAGAATAACAATACGGTATTAAAAACACTGGCGATCTAAAGGGGAAAGCAAGGAATCAGTGGTCACGGTTCGTCTCGAGCCCCGTTTCTATTTCAATATAATTTAATTGGATAAAACTTGTTTATTATTAACCATATTTCTAGTAGACAAAAGGGGCGATAGAGATAATCTACTATGAGCTTCTTCAACAAGAGGGTTTCAGTTTTTTTTTTCAGACAAGATTTACTTAGAAAGCCGAATCTTGAGCCTTAAAGTGAATCGCTGCTCTGCGTCTCTTCTGTTTGCCTTTGCCCACCACTGGTTACAAACCTTACTGAAACTCCACAATGAATTCTAAATACACTTTGTATTTTCACTTGCACCTCAAAGTGGAGGGTCCTTTACATAATACGTTTTCTTTGTTAAATAGACATTAACAGAAAAAAATAGATATTTTCAACGATGATTTGTGCAAAAACTATGTGCCTGACAAAAAAATAGTGAAATATTTTTTTTTATAGATTCTTTAGTCTCCTTTCAATTTTGTTTTCATAATTTTTTTTTTTTTTCAAATGAAAATTTTGTGATGAAAACGTACGTGAAAGACGGCTTTGTGCCACCATTTTCAAACCCCCGAAGAGAAGTGGAACTCCTTCGCATTTGGTCTCTTCAGTGGTTGTTAAGGATGGTGAAGCCGACATATATACAAAAATTCAGCTTTCTTCCAATTATTTCCTTTTTAAGGTATTTTTACCTAATTTGTCTGGACTGTGTTTAAAAACTTCCGTGATTGATCATAATGAAAAAACTTGAAATGGCGACTCATACAATCATTACGATAATTATGCGTCTACCTGGGTGCAAAAACCTTATAAACTTTATAAACGGACTTCAAAAAATGAGAGCAGGTTATCAATATGGTTCCGCATCCTTGTTTAGGTTTTTTTTTTTCGATAGTGTAAGTTCCCGCATAAAATTTCACCACGAGTCCTAATTTTAATGAAATTTTTTTTTAATGACGAAGGTTGATCCCATGGTGGTCCCATTTTAGTTTTTCGGGATTCGATTTTATCGATTTTGAGTTATCTTTGAATAACCATACAGGTATTCGTTTCAAGTCACCGATGGTACTTAAGAACGTAAAATTGAAATGGAAAATAGCTTAGGTCGAAATTTTTGCAATGAAAGCCTCTTTCATTAGCAATTTTTATATTCTCTTTTGACATAGACCCAATAAAAGAGATTATAATATGCAGGTTGTCTGTAATTTTATGGTATAATTCTGGTCATTCCAATGAGTGAATTTCATCAAATTTAATTCATGCAGTCAATAAAGAATGTTAATTTTTCTCTGGCTCAGTGCTCGTCGAAAGTGGGTAGGTAGTTTTAAACTTGATGTAAGTACCTACATTCACTCTCAATTTACTTTTTGAAAAAATTTAATTTCTTGCGACACCAAGTGTTACATTCAGATACATAATAAAAAGGAAAAAAAAATTGGGCGCTCTGTACTAAAATATAGATTTTACAAGTATTTTGTTCGCATGTATAAAGAAATAAATTTAATCATGCGATCAGATAAAGATAAATTTTATTTACTGCCGAAATAAGTACATTTTTGTCCTTTTTTACGTTGAAAAAAAAATTGAAAAAATTAAAAATAAAATAAAGTCAAGTTTGAATGAGTCAGCTATAAAATAGGCTCAAATTTGACGCGTAGGTACCATATATACATTTTCTGATTTCTATTGACTCTAACATAAAGATTTTAACCGACCTTTTTTCCTGTTTTTTTTATTTCATCTAATTTTACCTGCTTCAAAAAATATCTACTTATTTCTCTCTAAATCTCTAATTTGTTGATGTGACCTTGAAGTAAAATAAGACGCTACTTAATACGTACATATAGGTACATATAGGTACGAATTCTGTATAGTAAATTTTTTGGCATCACCGATACATTTAAATTTGTAATTTTTCTTCCGATCTATGTTTGAATCAACATATTAATGTCAGGTAGTTGGGAGTTTTTTTTCCTTCTCGGATTTTTAAGCGAACGTAAAAATTTATTGATATACCGTCAACATCGGTTTGTTTTTACCCAGTTCACTTGTAAACGTGGTATTAAAATTGATCTCACAAAAGAGTTAAGGGTGGGGATGATGAAAATTATTCGTTTCATAAAACAAGAAAACGATTGGTTCCATTTTCCCATTTTGACTTAATCTTTTTATGTATATACGTATCAATACAAATATAATATGTATGTATGTATACAAGTGTACGTATGTATGTATGCGTGTATGTATGTATGTTTCGCCTAAAAGTTTGTGTTCACGGTTTTTAGAAAACTACAAAACGAATAGAGCTGAAACTGTCACGAGAGATATTTTTCATATATAGGAGCAGATCTGAAAGAAGTTTGGTGCTTATCGGTTGAGTAGTTTCTGAGAAAACTGGAAAATAAAAAATAATTGGAAAAGTCGTTTTTTCAAGATTCTGAGAAAATTACGAAAGGGACCAGGCTGAAATTTACGCGATAGATTATCCCTACGCTGGTGCAAATCTGATATAAGTCTTGTGCTTATATTTAATTGTGTATTTTCGAAGAAAACAGAAGAAGAAAATTTTCTGGAAAATACTTTGCATTCACCGTTTTGAGAAAACTACAAAAGGGATACAGCTAAAGTTTTCATTAAAGTTATTTCTTCTATGGGGCCGAGTGTGATAGTGCCCATTGATTTAGTAGTTTCTGAGAAAACTGAAAAAGAAAAAATTCCTGAAAAATCAGTTTTCAGCAATAAAATATCGATAAATCTATATTTTTGTTAAAGATATTGTTGGGTATATAATACTACTTTCCTCGCAACTAGCTATATTCACCACATGATATTATTACTATTCGTGGCCACAAATATAAAGCGGTTTACTTTGCTCTGCTATATGATGTCACACTGAACATGACAGTTCAATGTATACTTTGTTCAACTTAAAAACTTTGCTTATTATCTATATACTTAAAGATCGAACTGAATGACGTCGTCTACTTTATTTCTCTAAAAACACTCTCAGACCTTTATAGATATCAATAACCATCGATAGCTTTTGGTAATTTCTTTATCTGAAATTTATAATATGAATTATCGATAGATCGATATATTCATCAGATATCGATAATTATCGATTGTTTTTTGAAAATTTTTAACTACTTGGAAATTTTTAATTCATTTTTTAAATTATTGATGAAAATTAGCAAACTGGGTTTTCTAGCAAAGTATTGCTGCGCTAGAGTTTTTTTTTCATAGTAAATTCGTTTTGATTAAAGAATGAAAATACAAAGTAAGCGAAGAAGCTCTATGCGCAACGTAGTTTACAAATAGACCACTCACCTGTAGAAGTCAAGAAAAGACAAAACTATAAAATCTAAAATACTATGCCGTATTATTATTAAAGCGGAGTTTCTGAAAGAAGTAACGTTACTTGAAGTGAGCAGCCTTTTTACCCATTTTACTTGTAAAAAGAGGTGTTAAAATTGACCTCGCAAAATAATTAGGAAAAGTGATGATGAAAATTATTCGATTCATGTGAAAAAAAACCGATTGATACTATTTTTCCATTTTCACCTAATATTTTTTATGTATATATAATGATAATTATGTAGGTATGTATAATATTATTTATATGTACCTACCTATCGGTCAAAATTTGTGTTCACGGTTTTAAGAAGACTGCCAAAGAAATAAGGCTGAAATTTTCATGAAGGGTAGTCATTATATTGTATAGAACTAGATCTGATAGAAGTTGGTTGCCTATTTGTTCAGTAGTTTCTGAGAAAACTGGAGAACAATTAATAATTGCTGGAAAAGTAGTTTTCCAGAATTTTGAGGAAATTACGAAAGGGATCGAGCTGAAATTTTCATGATACATTGTTATGTACGTGCAAGTTTCATAGAAGTTTGATTTAAATCAAATACTAATTTTGTGATAAATCTCAAAAGTTTCAAAATTAGGAAGAAGTAAATTTTATGAATGTATAAGAGTTCATACCGATTAAGCTCGCACATAAAATACAATATATTATGTATGTAAACTCTTTAGAAAATAATGAAGAATCATGTAGACACATCTTTCATCTTTCCATACTTAAAATCCATCAATAGATGAATATAATACAAATCTAATATATATATGAGAGATCTCTGCAATTCACTATATCAGCGAGTGCGAAACACAGACAGAAACTGTGGTTATTTTAAGAATGTGAATTTTTTGATATTGTAAATTTTATTAGTAAAAGACGTTTAATAATTTCTAATTCTGGTTATTTAATATTTGGTTATAATTTATTATTTTTATTTTTTTTTATATTATTTTTAAATTTAAGGAGTCCTTTTACTATTGGTTTTATTAATTCTTACATCCCCATTCTTCGAGGGTGAGCCGCAATAGGGAAAGAACTGAGCTGATCGTTTACTAATTAGCATTCCGTCTTCCTCAAGATCATCCCACTAGCTTGGCATGTATTGATGGATTTGTAAGCTCTTTAGAAAATAATGAAGAATCATGTAGACACATCTTTCATCTTTCCATACTTAAAATCCATCGATAGATGAATATAATACAAATCTAATATATATATATGAGAGATCTCTGCAACTCACTATATCAGCGAGTGCGAAACACAGACAGAAACTGTGGTTATTTTAAGAATGTGAGTACATATTCTTACATGTATATTGTATATTCATAAATTCGAATGTATTGCGAAATAAATCATCAACTTACTCAATTAAATTCTGCCATAAGACCGAAAGACGGAGGTACCAAATATATTTTTCATAATTCATGGATATGCTCGGTAGACTATAAAAAAGAAGCAAATAACTTCAGAAGATTATGAAAAAGTGAAATTTAAAATTCACACCTTCAAAGCTACATTTAACTTTTTTCCATCTGTTGGCCATCCAGATTTTTCCACTCTCAATTTTTTTTACCCCCTCTTCATCTTTATTAAATCATTCATGGAGACCTGAATTCCAGAAACAACTTACATAGCTTATATACTTCAAGTTACCTGTTGGAGATTTCATGTTGTTAAAGTATTGGTTGGCTACACTGCTGTTGCTTAGGTCTAGTTGTTGTTGTGAATGTTTTTCTGTTATGTTATACTATTCTACACTTACTCTCTTGCTGTTGATGCCCACGATGAGCTATATTTATTCAATACATACTTCTGATTCGGTACTCTGTGTTTTATATGTGTTAATTAGTTTTTCTATAATTATTTCTCATTTATTCCTATAAACATTTATTGACCATCATGCCTCCAATGTCCAATAATACCAATTACCAATTATTATTAAAACGCTAATTTGCAAATATTTTCAACAATTTTTGTTTTTGAAAGTTTTGCCATCCTTCTAATTCTGTAGCTCTGGGAAATTTCCTCATGTGCCCCCTCCAAACACAGATCTGTTATGGTTTGTATATTAATGCAGGAAAAGTAATTTACAAGAAAATGCAAAAGTATAGAAAATTTGCTGTGACACTTAGTAAACCAAAAATGTAAGAGTGAAAACTAAAGTCAGAATTTTAAGAAGGCCAAAAAAATGTTGATTCAGACAATTTTCTGCCAACCAGCTGTATTTAAAATGATTGGTCAAATCAAATAAATGAAAATTCGAAAACACTAATTTTTTAAGTATGTTTTCTTCAAAAAATCTACTTATTACACTTGGTACGGTATTTGCAACCAGGATTAGGGAGGTATATTTTTTGTTTCACTACCTCAGGAAACTTTTGGCATCAATAACTCAAATTCATAAATATATGTATGGATATATATATTCTGTTTTTTAGTTCTCATGATACAGGTCACAATTTTTATCTGATAATCACAAAATTTGGTACGAACATTTTTACTAAGCCAAGGACTAGATCTATTAATTTTGGTGCGGATCGACCAGATAGTACTTCCCTTACCACCATTTTTATTTCTACTCTTGAAATACTGTGGAAAATCTGTTAGAAATTTGTAAACTATGTTTTAGGGTAGATACCTATAGTTACTCAAGTACTACCCTCAAAACAGGCTGCAAATATATTTAAAATTATATTTCAATTTCTTGAAATAGTGGTCTAGTATTCACCATATATTTTTTCTATGTTTACAATTCCAACGGAATAGTTACACCTGTTGATGATAAAGTAAAGTACCTATCTACTTTTCGACATTAAATCTACAAAAGATTAATTAATTAATATTAGACATCAAGGGGGTTTTGATGTACGATGTAGTTAATTGTAAAATAAATAATAATAACTATTAAATAACAATATTTCTATACAGTACCAATTAGATATTTTGCTGAGAGAAAATACAGTTGATATGATTACTCAAGGAAAAGACAACGGAGAGTAAGTCACAAAGACATACAATAATAAAGACGAAAATGCAAGAAGCAATGTAGCCAACTGGTGCTTGTATAACATATCCAATGTTCCAACAATTAATGTTTATGAGACGATCAGAAACCAGAAAAAGATAGATTTTGAATTTTTTTACTTTATTTCCAAAAGTAATTTCCATCATTAACATCCTCCCCTTTCGTAATAAATATCCGAAAAAGTGAACTGAACCTACCATTGTTATATAATATGTACCTATGTGCTTATCACAAATTTCATTTGCGGTACTACAATTTTTCCATCAGTGACAGCAAAATTTTTTACAACATTCGATGTTTACCAGTAACTTAAACAGAAATGAAATAAATCTAATTTGTTTCATGAACTCGAACACAAATTAAGGTTTTTTTTTTGAAAACTAGCTAAAAATTTGATAGCCTACGGGGAGCTACTGCGATTCGCCTACAACCTCAATATCGTCGACAATTCCAATTTATTTTGTATTCTTTGCTCCCCTTCCGATTTCTCTTCAAGTTATGTGAAACCGTTAACTTCGTTAAAATACATAATCGCCTAGGTATGAGAATATCTTCACTTTAATCTGTGCGAATATCTCTGGTAATACTGGTTTGATGGTTTCTAGTTCATGATTTTTCCGACTACTCGAAATTTATGGCTACCATCGATCTGATATGCATTCGCAGCAGACAAACTACTTAGCTTTTGTTGGTACAATACCCGTAAGTTGTAATCCAATCATAAATTCATCGTCATAGGTACAGAAATTCAACTTTCTCACTGCTGGTGTGCCTGTGACATGTATTTGTTTTTCTACCGTGTCTTCAATTACGGCGACCCGCTATATTGAATGCAATATTTTGTTTTTCTATATAATTTTGAACGTGAATTGAACTAAAATTTTTGAGTAGTACTAACAATGGATTACATAAAGTATATGGCATATAGGAAAATGGGGGAATCAAATTTCATAATCTCTACATCTAAACTGTATAAATAATGACAAAATTGTAGCATTACCTACCTACTTCGATTTGAAAAAGATCATTTCAGTCTTGCAATAAAAAATGAAGAAACACAGAAAATCGTTGTACATAATTATTTTTGAATACTTCAAATGACTTATGTATAGTCAACATCATTCGGTACCTACTTTACTATCAAAAAATAAAATAATATTGCTCATATCAATACCTACGAAATAAACAGGCTTTGTTTCTTTTTTTTTCTCAGACTACAAGTTGTTCGCAATTTTTTTGTTATAAACTATTATTTTACTCACTACTGCGATTTTAAAGTCTATACCAATACTGCAACCAACCTTCTGCAACGAAATTATGTGTATTTCGTGTGAAGTTATAAAGCCAAAAAATAAATAAATAAAAGCTTAGGTATCTAGCGTGGTAGCTAGAGGTTCAATCCCTCAGAGCAAAGAAACTTTTATTAATAAAAAAAAAATTGTGTAAAAAAAGGTAATATTGAAGTGTATCGTAATGTTCGTTGAGACTTAATGTGCACGTGTATGAAAAAATTAAAGTCATAGTGTTTAATAATATAAAAAAGATCAAAATATACATGCTTGAAAAATGATGTTGAAAAATAGTGCTGAAATTTCCTTCATCACATACAGTTAAGAGGCAATAGAACCCATATAGGTAGTATAAGCCTGTGTGTATAGGTATGAGAGGCATTTCTGGCTCTGCTCAGTCTAATGTTGTTCAACTTGTGTTGAGTCTCTCTAGGGGGGGAGTGTGTGGGAACCGCAATACCTTGCCTAATACAAAATACATTTGCCAGTTATAGTCGGCGGTGAGATGGCCATGTGGTTAAGTTCACCGCTTTTAGCTGGCAAATATGTAGGTCCCAGGTTTAATTCCCCAAACCGACAAAACCTACAGTTTTCCTTTGTCATGAAAAAAAAGGTTTCATCACCCTCATCTACCTCCCCAAGAGATCAATTTAAACACCCCATTTGCAAGAAAACTGGGTGAAAAGACCCATGCAGTGTCCAAAGGAGAGATTTATGATTAGATTGTGGGAGGGGAATAGTCGGAATCCAATAGTCAGTGATCTAATAAGTAAACTTTTTTCAATCACATACTGTAAGCACCAGCACAATCAAACCAAACATACAACCATTTTGGGTCGTGAGTATGAAATGGCGGGTATTGGAACTCAAAATAATCATTCGATTGCAAAGCAGAGAACCTAACCTAAACATTACCTCACGCCAATTTCATTTGAACAGAATTTAAATTTTTTCTATTTTACTTATGGAGAGGCAACATAATTCATCGAAAATTCGACCCCAGAAAATTGAAAAACAATTCGTCCGGCTGAGAGTATTTTTAAAATTGAAGGGGTTACGAGGTTCGTTAAAGAGTTTTTCCAATTTTCGAATTTCAACTTAAAACGAAGAATCAAGTTCAGACAATGAATAATTGAATTTGATCGGTAGTAGCTTTGTTCAGCCTCAAGTAAGTAATTAAATTCAAATTTGGAATTAAGTTACTATCAATTATTTGCCTTCAGTGATTATGCTGAAGGAGTAGTGAATAGAATAATACATAAAGTAAAAGTAACACATACTTAGTACAACTTCATAGAATTTGCTTTAAATTAAGAATCGTTACAGTAGCTCAAGGACCAAATATTACTAAGATGAAAACTATATTTATTATACCCACCTATCTACCAAAGAAAAAAATTTCTAGAAATATTTTGTTATTATAGTCGACTTTGATTAAGAGGCACATAATATTCAATACGTACGGTACCTAATTCAGAAATGATGAATATATATTTAATATGTTTACAAACTATTATTTGCAAGAACCTCATTTCCAGTAAAATTGTTCCTAGAAGCGAGGGATTTCCAAAATTTATCCTTGCTCGTTGTTTCGTAAAAAAAAAAAAAAAAAAAATCAGTGGCAGTCATCAGTTTATGAAATCTACATTAAGTATTCTAATCTGATATTATTGGACATTGGGGGCTTGATGTCCATAATAAATATATTTATATATCAAGAATAATTAATAAAGAAATAACATCACTCCAGTACCGCACCAAGTAATCACTTTATTATATAAAGAAGAACAAGTAGATGTTAACTCTACGAGTACAAGAAGAAGAAGTAAGTAAAAAGAATAAAATTTTCTTAGTAGTATTAACGGCAGTATCGTACATCAGTGTAACCAACAAGTGCTCAAACAATCAGTGTAACCCCAACAGATATATAGTTTGTGATAGCGTAGCACATTATGTTACAAGATTAGGTTGGGAATTATTGGGCCTCCAAATATTTCACCCGAAGAAAAATTCTGACGTAAGTATTAAATTCTTTTTAGCTTAAGTTTAAATGATCTTTATTTTTAAAAAAATAAGGGAGTGCCACTGCAGGCCAGTCCTAAGTTAAATCAAAAAAAGCTGATTCACTCAATAAAATCAGGAAAAAGTTTTTCTTCCTAATTCAGTACTTTAACGTGCCTTCTTTAACATATTGAAAATCCTCACCCCTAAAAATCCACTTTTTGTACCCTTCATCGGTTTTTAGTGACTTACTCTTCTTCTGATAACGAAATAAAACAAATGTTCCAAAAAACAATATTTCGTTTGTTTTTAAACTGCTAAAGGCGATATAAAAAATTATACATACCGTAGATTGATGAAAATTTTATCATTTTTTTAATGATACCAAACCTCAGTTCTCTAATTCGAATAGTGGCTGTAGAATCATTAAATGAAAGAGGAGAGGTTTCTATATTCCAAAAATGGAAAATTTTTCTTTAGTTTCTTTTTTTTTCGTTCATTTATTTTCAAACTGCTAATGATGATGAAAAACTCATCTTGATATTAAGTACATAGATTATTATAAAAATTTTCTCATCTTTCCATGGCTCTGTAGCTTAAATAGCGGCAGAAAAATCATTCAGTGAAAGATAAGAAGTTTTTAAAC
This sequence comes from Ericerus pela, assembly GCA_011428145.1. NCBI lineage: Eukaryota > Metazoa > Arthropoda > Insecta > Hemiptera > Coccidae > Ericerus > Ericerus pela. The sequence goes on from WOFM01000613.1 coordinate 738,823, forward strand.
TCCAAAAAACTGGCTAATTTTCCATTATTTCTATTTTTTTTTGTTTGGTAACTTTCAAACAACTAAAGATGATTAGAAAAAGAATTGTATGTAAATTTTGTAACTTTTATCCTTTTTCTAGCGACACCAACCCCAGCTCTCTAGCTTGAATAGAGGCTGAGGAATCATTGAATAAAATATAAGAAATTCTTTTTAAAATTGAAATTGGTTCAACTTCAATTGATAAGGGGTACGCACACAACCACACACTTACACACACACACACACACACAGACACATGCGAGACTTATGATAGACAAAGATGGTCTAAGTTTCGATCTGACGCACTGACGCTCTCGTAAGTGTCACGTAGCCCCCACGAGAGCTACAATATTCACACATAAATAAATCATGATATTTTATCACAAAAATTTTGTTTTACATTTTGCTTCTTCTGTTTGATTTATTCGATTTCTTTGGAATGAAATTCTATTATCATCTTTTCAAAATGCGCTAACAATAATTACAAAAACTTATAACAGTTCGAATTACTTATAATATTTTAATCATATCGAATAATTTTTCATGAATTAGGTATCTTTTTTTATGGTAATTCGGCTCTACACCTATTAGCTATTGTTTTTAGTAGGTTTTCAAACCTGATAATTAAAATCGTGTGAATGAGCAAATGGAGATTGAAAGTATGATAGTTTTTCGTTTCACAGCAAATCATTACATTTGGCATAAAAATCAAAAATTCATATATCTTATATGTATGTATGTACGTATGTATGTGTATATGTGTGCGTGTGTGCGTACGTGATTGTGTGTGTGTGTGTATGCGTGGGAGCGCGTGCGTGTATGTGTTTGTGTGTATGTATGTATGTAATATGTGTGTAATGTACAAGTGTGTATATATATATATAAATATGTATGTACATATATCAGGTTATATTTTGTCAGCACAATAGAGAGGCAGTAATTTTGATCCAGTTGGGCTGAAATTTGATATGTGGTAGGTTTTGGTATAATCTTGAATGAGATTTCATTTGGTGAAAATAGGCTAGTTGAACTTCAGGGGGTCAAAATAAGTTCCACCAATAAAGGTCAAGACGCAATTATCATTCTATAGGGCTGAATTAAAGTACATTGGTAGCACTGTATATATTGAATGCTGACATAGGTATTTAAAAAAATCAATATTAAAAAAAAAAAAATCTAAAACTTTTGATAAAAAAACAAAAGAGATTTAAAAATGAATTTAAAAAACATATTGGAAAGAATGTGAGATCTTAATAAGTAAAATAAGATGTAAAAAGAGATGTGAAAATACGAAAAAATAAACTGAAAACCTGCTTTTTTAAGGTACTTTGCTGTGCTAGACTTTTTGATACATAAACATCTTAGCTCTCGGTAGAGACTACCTGAGACTAACGAGTGTCAGTGTCAGAAATCAGATTGTAAGTCTCATTGATGTATATTTGTGTATGTATGTGGCTATGTGTACAGTTGTGTGCGGTTATATTCATGTCCTTTGTCAACTGAAGTTGAACTCATTACATTTTTGAAATAAATCTCCTATATCTGTAATGGGTCTACCTTCAGAAAAAGAGTACATTTCTGTTTGTGTTAGCATAGGTTTTTTAAAGTCGTATTCTATCAGTGTTGTTTAAAACAGAAATTTGGTAAGTTTCATCGTGGCTTCTTAGCGGGTATTAATAGTCCGTTAACTATGTCCAAATCCTCGTTTTTAAAGAAATTTCTTTTTTTTAAAGAATTTTGTGATTTTAAGTATTGTTTTATTTTCAAGTTGTATCTTTGAGAGTGAATGAGCCAAATTCAATATTATATTTAAAAAATTTCTAGAACAGGTAGAAGTCTTATTACTCTCATTTCTTATACTTTTCTAATATTCCATTTGTCTGATCACAGACTCTTGTCATATATTTCATTCAATGATTACTTGACCTCTAATTAAGCTAGAAAGCTAGGTTTGGTATTACCGGAGAAAGAAGAAAATTTAAAAAATTTTCATACAATTTTTTAATCATTTGTAGCTATTTTGAAATGAATAAACAAAAAAAATGCAAATCATGGAAAATTTTCTATTTTTTGGATTCTAGATACTTCTCATCTTTCACTCAATGATTCCTCAGCCTCTATCAAAGCAAAAGAGCTGAACGTTATATCACTGGAAAGAATAGAAAATTTTCATAAATCCACTGTATTAGTATAATTTTTCAATGATTAGCAGTTTGAAAATAAATGAACGCAAAAAAATAAATTTTGCCATTTTTTGAATCTCGAAACCTCTCTTCTTTCACTCAGTCATTTCTCAGCCACTATTTAAATTAAGGAGCTGATGTTATTATCATTGAAAAGAAAAGAAAATTTGCATCAATCTATTATCCATATAAATTTTTAAAAATAGACGAAATAAAAAACACAAATTAATGGAAAATTTGCGGTTTTAGTATTGTTTAGATATTCTCAGGTTTACATATCAATACATCAATCCTTCGTGAGTATAGCCACAATAGCGCTTACGTATTGTTTTTTCTATCAAAAACATTTTAATCTTGTAGGAATAGTCATAAAATTCTGATACTTTGAAAACAGAATTAGAGGCCGATCTGCTATTTTTCCTGCGCAATTCCACCATGAATGGATACATTAATTCATTCAAATTCTAATTCTTTTGACATTTCAAGCTTTCATTATTTTTTGCTGATATAAAAACGTAAAAAAAAAAATCCAATTCTAGTTGCTTTATCATTTTTGAAATCTACGATAGGCTATAGCTTACCTATTGGTTTAATTCGTCATTGCATGCATATAGCGTTGACACCTTATAACTTATTTCAGTTTGACTCATTTTTTACGGTAGCCTATAAGTACTTACGTAACTAGAGAGAAATATATCTGATTTTTCAAGTTTTAGTATGAAAGAAATTCGCAAAAACGCTGAACTTGATGAAGCGAAGTGACAAAATTCAGCACCTTGAAAATTTGCATAATTTGTGATAAATTTTTTTTTATCATTCGCCTATGGCCATATAGGTACTCCATTCGTAGTATCACAAGACTCGAGCAAAATTATCATAATTGTTTCTTCCAATTGATCGCCTATACTGTACGTTATTTTATACAATTTAAAAATGCGGAGACATATTCAGCCAAAACCTGCTGAAGAATGAGAATGTTGTTTATTCGTGATTTACCTAAGAAGAGAATCTCAACTGAGACTAACAAAACTGTTTCCAATTATTTCTGAATTTGTAATAATGCATAAGCCTAATATTTTGATTCCTTAGTGAACAGGAATAATCTTAGTTTTTTTCAATATTACGTGAGTAAACTTCGAGATGAAATTAAACCCAAATAAATATTTAATATCGGTACCTAGCGTACGATGATTTAGATTTTACATCAACAAACTAAATCTATAATTTGAACACTCCCGCAAAGATTCGCATTTATAGCTCTAAAATTGAAATTCGTGATAAAAATTAAAACTGTACAATTGGATGGTTACATTCAAATAAAAATACGAACGTAACATGTTTGAAAAAGTTGGTTTCAAGTTATTTAGGCCTACTTGTTTGAAATTGTAAATTTTTTGGAGTTCATACGGTTGCTGTCTTATAAAAATTTTGGAAGAACACATTCTCAGCTAAATAGAAAAAATTATAATTTAAAAAAAAAAAAATGTCACCCTGTTAGGTTAATCATATTGACAGAAATATTTAACGAGAAAAATTCGTCGTATTAACGTATTTTTCATTAAATTTTCTTATATATGGGTTAGGTACCTACGTGAATGAACGTAGTTGTTTTTTTTTTGGTTTTTTTTTGGAAGGTTTACAGTTAATATTAAATAATATCTACCTGGTACTTACATGACTTTAGTGTTCGTTCAGAAAAAAAACAAGAAAGAAAAACCGAAAGCTAAGGTTTACGACCGTGAAATTTTTAATATACTGCCTTTTTATTCCATTTTTAGAGGACTAATGATGTTCTGATGAATCATTTTTTTATTACAATTTTTTTTTTTAAATAGGTACCTATTCTATTGAAAATCTACTTATTAATCTTGGTGTCGTGGAATGATCTGTGAGTGGAGGTAGGTAAGTTTTTCGTTTCATAACTCAAGGAAAATTTTGGCACTAATAACTCAAATTCATATATATATATATATTTATGTATACATAAAAGCCAATTTCTTGTTACCACGGTACAGGTCGAAATTTTTATCCGATTGTCCCGAAATTTGGCATGAACATAAGCACTAGGCGAAGGACCTAACTTATTGATTTTGTTACTGATCAGCCATAGGGTACTTCCGGTATGACTATTTTCGTTTTTGTTTTGGCTATAAAATTATCAACTTTCGATCAATACCTACGAAATTCGTAACAAATATTACAACTTGCAATAACATTTGGTGCGGATCGATTGCATGGTACTTCTGATAACACTATTTTTGTTTTTATTTCGTCTACAAAATGGCTAATTTTGGACCAATAGGAACGTAATTCGGAAAAAATATTTATTACGATCTATCAATAACTTTTCAGTGACTACTTAATTTTACATTTTTCTAAAACATACTTTTTCTATAACCTACTTTTTCTAACAGAGCTGCTGCTGTGTTAGAGTTTTTAAGTACCGAGATTTTCTTTAGAAAATCTACTTATTACGCTTAGTGCGGTATCAGCCTCCAGGGTTGGAGGTGGGTACGATTTTCGTTTCATGACCTTAGGAAAATTTTGGCACCAATAACTCAAATTCATTAATATATAGATAGATAAATAGATAGATAAATAGATAGATATAAGTCCATTTCTTGTTCCCTGTACAGGTCGCAATTTATATCATATAAACACGAAATTTAGTACGAACATTTATACTAAGCCAAGGACCAGACCTATTGATTTCAGAGCGGATTGGCCTAATGGTAATTCCGGTACCAACATTTTCGTTTTTATTTTGGCTATCAAATTCTCAATTTTGCATCAATAGCCACGAAATTATGAAAAATTATTTATCATAATTTACTATAGTACGCTACTAATTTTGGCGTGGAGCGGCCGGAAGGTACTTCCGATACCGCTATTTTTTTGATATTGGTCGCAAAATGCGCAATTTTGGAACAATATGTACGGAAATTTGAAACAAATATTTATTATATTTTATTGCAGCGTACTAACAGTTTTAGAGCCGATTGACCGGACGGTACATCCGGTAAAGTTATTTTTTTCGTTTTTTAGTCTGGCTATAAAATACTTAATTTTGAACAAATATTTATTATAATTGATTGTAACATTCTACCAGTTTTCATTTAGATCGACATGATGGTATTTCCTTCCAGTCAACTTTTGTTTTTAATGGTATCAAACTTGGTCCTACAAAAAGACTACTTTTCGCGACAATTTAAGCTTCATCTTTTTCATAGTTTTATCAAAAACCGTTAATAAAAATTTAGGCAATATATACACATACCTATCATACATACTACACACGATTATATAAATAAAAAAAATTAGGTCAAAATGGAAAATCGATATCAATAATTTACTCTCACTGTGAAAAGAAAAATTTTCACTACCCTCCCTCCTAATCCATCTATGAGATCAATTTTGATAATCTGTTCGCAACCAAACAGGATAAAAAGTGAAATATCTAACTGAAGACCTTATTTTTCTCTTTGTCACCTACCCAGTATTCCCTAAAATCTGGATTTTTCATTTATCAAATTCAAATTCGAACCCATCTCTCGAAGAGGTTGTATCCGTCTATATATGCTAATTCACTAATGCCTCTAAGAGTGTGTACTTCGTCAGTAAATTTTAATTTTTAAGACATCTTCATTTCAACAAGGTAATTAATTTATGCCATTGAATTATTTTTAGGAGGATTTGATACAAATTATGAGTTTCTAACTTTTGAAAAAACAAATAATTATCTTAATGTCAATTAGTAAATTTTCATCGAGGTTTTTCTAGTTTGGAAGTAAACATAAAAATCAATTAGTCCTTCTCAAAAAAAAAAAAAAAGCAATAAGTTACCTAACTTTTTAATTAATAACAAGCAATTATTTACCTATAGGTACCTACCTATTTTCAATAAAAAAAATGGTAAAAGAAGCCCAAATTGTTTTTTTAATCTAAAATTTGTAACCCCTCATTCTCCAACATTTTAAAAAAATTTGATTTTTTTCTTACCTTCCACAAATTATGAACTCCCTTCGCCGAGATTCTTTCTGCACGTATAAACGTCTCAGAAAAAGACTCAAATAAAAGAATATGAATCTCCAGTTTACTTTCATTTAAAATTAGAGAAAAATAGTTCGATGGAAAATGTTCGACAAAGTTATATAGAATAACTCTCACTTTTTGGCAGCGAATGGATGAAAATTAGACCTAATTCCACGAAAACACCATAGTGATAGGTATTAGAAATCGGTGCCAAAAAGATTAAATGTCGACAAGCAACACAGAAAATTAGTCAGAATTGGCTGAATGGTCTGTGAAAAAAAAGTCAAAATTCAAATTCATGAACCAAAAGATATTTGCACCCGCAAGTTACTTTGAAAATACGCTGAAATTGGAAGAAGTTCTCTCCTTCCGAGACACAGTTAGTTCTAAAATGTGGACTAGTGAAAAAATAATAAAAAATCTTAATTTGTCATACTTATCAAAAAGAAAAAATCTATGAAATCTACAGAGATATTAAAAATTGTGAAGGTTAATTCTTTCAGCTAGAAATCCAGAAGGTTAGAAAAGGAGGTTTAATCGAGAAACAAATTTAACACTCAAGCTCACCTCTTCGAAAAATGTAAGCATAAATATATTATGTTATACAATATTTATCATTAATGTGACAAAGATCTACAGAAGTCACGCTAGAAAGTTTGAATAAAACAGCATAGAAATAATTAAATTATACACACATTTTTGACTTTAACTTCAGTTTCCTGTCATTTATTACGAAAGCTTGATGTAGTTTATATCTTTCGAATGCAGGCGTTCGTAAAAATTTCCTCACAGTCGAATTAGAGACCTATTTCTGGATAATACTTGTCACAGGCAAACCGACAGACACCCAGACGCTTTAATTTTATTAGCATACGGTAAAAGAAATATGCGTAGGTCTAAACAACAGCTAATACCGAATTTGAGATTCGAATTCAGAATTAGTCCTTCTTGGAGGACATCAGCGATAAACTTTGCCTTAAATACTACGCAACATTGAAAGTAGGCCTACATTATTTACCAAATTTTTTGCAGAGGATCACACAAGAAACTTCCTACGAGTTTGTTGAGACCTCCGCAATTAATTATTTAACTCATATTATTTAGGTATGTATATGTAATTATAACGTAGCACCGTTGCTAATGTAATACGAAGAAAAAAAAACATACAAATGCAAATACATACATACCTATACCTACCTACATAGGCTATATTCGTAGGGTTATCGAACTCGAATAAAATATTCAACACTGTCGTCGGTTTGTCCTTCTTCAGTGCATTTCAAAGTTATAAAAAGTTTTTCATATGATGATTTCAACTTCTTTTTTTTTTACATTTTTCATCGGTTCAGTTGCAAGTTCTTTCGAAAAGCCACTACGAGACGACGAAATAAAGTAATTTCATGGTTTTCGCTCGTAAACATAAAATAATGCGAAATTCAGAGTCGTTAGAATCAATCTGAGGTTCAATGTAATTTTGGCTCCTTATCTAATTTGTATCACATTTTGTCTAGTTTATCTACCGGTTTCAAGTCGGTATACAATATTTATACAACTAGTCCAGCAACAAAATTTTTTTATTTTAGCGTAGCCTAAGTATAACATTCACAGAATATTATCCATAAAAAAATTCTTGCGTAGTAAGGGTCGCAAGAAAAAGTAGGTTTTCTAATAAACAGGTTCGAAATAATCAAAATACCATTGATAAGCCTAATTATCTTAACCAAATTCGATAGCATATTACAATGATGCTGAATTAACGTTTAATTCAACTTTTGAGACGATCCTATAAATTATGAATTTTAGAATCATCAAACTGTCAAAAAGAAACTTTAAAATTCTAACCTATAATGCGTTTTATGTAAAATGGAATATAGGCATCCATTTATTGTTACAATAATAATAAATAATAATTATTATAATAATAATAATAATAATAATTGTGGCGACTTCCCACCAGTGGTGACAAGTGTGCTTCTGCACTTGCTAGTAGGTTGTGTGGCCTGTCCCAACATCATGTAGGGCAAACACACTTTTTTGTACACACAGGTTAGTATCTCACCACTACCAATCTAATTTTATTACTGAGCTAGGCTCACACATAATAAAAATTCCCACCCCAATCAGATTGTGTAGAATGATTTGCTGTCGGATGTGACAGCGTTCCTGATATTTAGCTGAGGGTTAGGGTCATCTATGAACACCGCCTATAGACCATACCTATGTCCCCATCATGACACCTAATAATGGTTAAAAAGAAGGCTAAAAAACAGAGATTATAACAAACATGTAGGTATACACACACAACTGAAACATGACTGCGATCCCAGTGGACTGGTACCAAGAACCATGATACATTTTGTTGTATCAATAACTGCAATAAAAGCGCAAGTATAACAAATAAATAATAACTAAAATTCCAAAAGCAAAATGTAAGAGTAGGAAAAGTATATGTTTTACAGTCCCCATACATTACATGACTTTCATCTTGTATTTATAACACAGTACATCTTACTCAAGAATCAAGGGCGTATATAAGAAGATGCTTTAGAAAAAAAAGCTTGACTAAAAAAAAATTAATGTTTCTTGTTGGAAATGGTATGATTTTGTGGGTGAGGGGGTTTGAATGGAAGGTTGTGAAGATATGACCCTCTTAAGATCGAGATATATAAAATATGCCCCTGGCAAGAACATTGTATTCCTTGATAAAAATTTCTATCAAAGTAATTTTACCTTCCGATTTATTATTCATATTAGTCTGATGCCCCACCTAAATGAGACCCTCTGCTCCCCTTTCGGGCTGCCTTCGGCTACGTGATTGTCATTCACCGGGGGGGGGCAATTTCCTACTGAACCTATGGTGGCCAACATCAAATCTACACAACAACAGCAGGGTCCTTTCTGATTTGGATACGAATATTATATGTATAAAATTTTGTGACTACTATATACGATAAAAATTGCCCCAAAATGTTTTCAACAGAAAATGGAGTGTAAAATCAGGGTATAGTATAAGAAAATTTTTGCTTTTAATATAATATATCAATAAGATCTTAATTATTCTCATAATAACAAGGACAGACTATATGTACATGCATATATATAAAAAAAATTAAAATTTCGTTTGGTATTTGTGGGGACTCATCGGTATGAGGTGTAGGGGCTCGGACCCCTCGACGACAGTCGCCGCCCCATAGGGCAGGCAACTTATCGTCCTTGCGACGTTAAACGAACACACGAAATTACGTTCGATCGTAATTACCTGCGAATACTTGCAGATAATGTACAAGTACGAATCGTGACGTCATCCATCAATCAATGTCACGATTCGTACACGAACCGGCCAGCCGCCACCTACGATAGTAGGGGATGATGCGACCTGGCCGTACTTAAACAACGTACGTATTTTACTACGTACGTGTGTTTGTGTGCACCAGCCAAAACCGGTATAAAAACTCACAGAACCGGCTCTAAAATCGCCAGTGTTCGGTTTGGTTTTGGCTTGCCCATACTTTCGTATGAAGTGGCTGAACACGCTTAAATTCTGTAGAATTTCCTTCTGGTGAGAATATCTCTCACGACAAGGTATTCCACAGTGGTGACCCCGACGTGATTTCGGCCAAGTCGTGAGGAGTCTTAGGCGCTTCGGCGCTATTTCAACTTGGCGCAGTAGCGCTGGCGAGATTCTCGCTTGCTCGGCAAATTAAAAATATTTTTTTACCCAGACTAAGACACCTTTTGGTCGTCGAAGTAAGAGTCTGCTGAAGTGGGAATTTATACCCCTCTCTTTAAAATAAATAAATAAAGAGAAACAAGACAGTAGATCTGGAGGAAGAAGGTTGGACTCATCCCCCAACTCCCCCAACTTCGACTCGACACTCCTTGAATTTAGCAAACATAGAAGAAGGCCCTCAACACCCAGAACTAGCACGACTGGGAACTGCAATAAATAAAGAAGATCTTGCAGTTAAAACGTTGAAAAGTGGTCGGACTTTAAGCCAAAGTTCCGACCCGAAAACACCTGCCCTACAAACACAGGAGCCAGTGTTTTTGACCAGCAAGGAAGGCAGAAGTACTGTGGAATACGCTTGTCAACAAAAAGACATAGCAATGGTTCCACCACCAACTGAAAACCCACAACCATCACAGGGAGGCAGTAGTCAGCCACAGCTGACACCCGAAGTTCTGGCCCAAATCTTGCAACTCTTGCAAATGCAACCAGGACAAAACCCCAATCTCTATAGACGAAGGATAGATATCCCGGAATTTCTGCCGAATGAGGTAGAATTATGGTTGACTCTATTGGAAGGCAGGTTCAGAACAGAGAACATAACACTGAACCAGCGGTATACACACATCTGTGGAGGCATGCCTCCACAGATAATCCGCCACATTCCGGACGTCATGGAATGCCCTTCGACAGAAGAGGACAAGTATGCCTGGTTCGTCAGAAAAATAAAGAAAGTATTTGGGAAAACGAAAAATGAAATAATAGACGATGTGATGGGCGGTATGAAGATGGGGGACGACAAACCCTCAATCTTCATGGCGAAGTTAAGACAGAAGGCGGACAATATCGTAGCCCCTTCTGTCATAGGCAATCAGTTCTGCAAGCAACTTCCACAAAGTGTTGTGCAGTGCCTAGCCGCTGTTGGTTCCACGGTAATCAATACATCCGCGGATCTGGACTTCCTTGCGAAATCCGCAGACAATGCGCTCAAATACACAAGGTCAAAGCCGGTGGTCAGCGCAGTATCTGCAGAGACTGGGGAACTCGCTCAACTTCGAGCACAAATAGCTCAGCTGACCGAAGAAGTAAAGAGGAACAAAAGCCAAAGCTCGACAAAACCCAACAGCAGCTGGCGACAAAGATCGAAAAGCAGAGGCAACAACAATAGCAATAGCAGCAGAGGACGTCAGTCCCGGTCAAGAGACCGCAGATCTAGTTCCGGAAACAGGGGTCAGAGTTCAACTCCCCCTAGAACATCATCTCCCAAAACCCAGTCTCGAAATTGGGATGATAAGAGTTGCTTCTTTCATAATAGGTTTGGCGCTGAGGCCACCAAATACAACAACAGGTGCAAATGGTGGGGTAAAACCTTTAACAAGGAAGCGTCAAACTAGAACGAGGGGCCATCTGTGCGGCCGAAGACCCCTCGGAAAAATACTCACGCCGCCTGTTCATCAAGGACAGGACAAACAGGAGACGTTACTTAATTGACTCGGGAGCAGACCTGAGCATATTGCCAGTAAACAGAACCCAAAAAGTACTACCTCCAAAATACTATCTCCGTACTGTGAACGGTCAAAACCTTCCAGCATACGGACTTGAAACAAGCAAAGTAGACATCGGACTCAGCAAAAATATGACGTGGTCCTTCACGGTTGCAGACGTTCCAAACCCGATCCTGGGTGCAGATTTTCTTGCACACTATGGCCTTATCATCGACCTCAAACACGGTAAATTGATCAATAGTGAAAATAAAAGAGTGGAAGGCAAAACGCCAGCATACAGACTGGACACAAACATATCCAGCTGTACTAAAGTCGACGGACAACTCCTACGGATCCTGTCAGACTATCCTGGAGTCCCTCAACCCTCAATCCGCAGGCATCCTACGTACAAACACGACACGGTTCACTACATAGAAACCAAAGGACAGCCTTGCCATGCTAGAGCACGATGGTTATTACCCGACAAACTCAAAGCGGCACGAGAGTACTTCCATCGCATCGTTGAGGAGGGCGTATGTCGCCCCTCAAAAAGCTCATGGAGCTCTCCTATCCACATGACAAAGAAAGCAAGTGGAGAGTGGCGAATTGTCGGCGACTACAGGGCCTTAAACGCCATAACAGTTCCTGATCGCTACCCAGTCCCCAACATAATGGACTTCAACGCGAACATGAAGGGTAAAACGATGTTCACAAAAATAGACATCAACTGGGCATTCCACCAAATTCCTATGGCCGACCAGGACGTTCCAAAGACAGCGGTTATAACCCCCTTTGGATTATTCGAATACCTTCGAATGCCGTTTGGACTACGCAACTCAGCACAAACTTTCCAACGATTTATCAACGGACTGTTTAGGGAATTGCCGTTTGCATATGCATACCTGGATGATATCTGCATTTGCTCAGAAGGAGGTGAGCATCAGCACGAGGAGAATGTGAGAGCCGTGGTACAGCGTATACACGCAGCCGGACTCACTATCAACGTAGGCAAAAGCTTATATGCACAGACCGAAATTGACTTCCTCGGCTACAAAGTCTCGACCGAAGGCATTTCCCCCTTGAAGACCAAGGTAGAGCCAATACTGAACTTCCCGAAGCCCTCAAATGTCGCAGAACTTAGGCGTTTCTTGGGGATGGTGAATTTCTACAGACGTTGCATGAAGAATGCAGCAGCCGAACAAAGTAAGCTGTTTGCACTAATAAAGACAAGTAAAAAGAAAGATAAAACTCCACTCGAATGGAACGAAGAAGCCGAACAGGCCTTTGAAAATATCAAAGAAACACTGGCAAATGCAACTCTGTTGGCTCATCCAGACGAAAGTCTGCCGTTATGCGTAAGTACCGATGCATCAGACTTTGCTATTGGTGCAACATTGTACCAACTGGACACTAACAACATCAAATTACCGCTAGCTTTCTTCTCGAGGAAGCTCTCAAAAACAGAAAAGAATTACAGCACATACGATAGGGAATTGCTCGGAATTTTTGCTGCGTTGAAGCATTTCAGGCACCAGTTAGAGGGTAGATGTTTTTCTGTGTATACTGACCATAAACCCCTAACATATGCCTTCACACAAAAAGCAGAACCGGCATCTCCGAGAAGAGCACGACAGTTGGACTATATTGGCCAACTGACTACCGACATTCAGTATATAAGTGGAGAACTTAACACTCCAGCTGATGCCTTGAGTAGAATCGAAGCTATCTTGGTTCCTGTCCAATTGCCTTATGCTGAAATAGCTAAAGCACAGCTTAAGGATGCAGAATTGCAGGGGCTGTTATCGAACGATGATACTACCCTCAAATTGAGACAGCGAAAAATTCCCGGTACTGATGTTTTATTAACATGTGACATCAGTACAGGTAAGAATAGGCCATTTCTACCGGTAAAATATCGCAGGTTGGCTTTCAACAGTGTACATAATCTGTCACAGTGCTGGGCCAAAATGTAGTGCTAAACTAATTTCAGCAAGGATTTGTATGGCCACGAATGAAGTCTGACTGCAACAAATGGGCTCGCAGTTGCCTGAACTGTCAAGAATCCAAAGTAGGAAGACACACTCGCTCGCCCCTCAAATCATTCAAGCAAACACAGCGGTTTAAAACGGTTCACATGGATCTGGTAGGCCCATTGCCACCATCCCAAGGACACAGATACCTGTTGACGATAATAGACAGGGCAACACGATGGCCGGAAGCAATCCCTCTTCATGAGATGTCAGCTCCAACAGTAGCTGCAAGGTTATACGATACCTGGATTGCAAGGTATGGCGTACCGGAAGTCATAGTCACAGACCAAGGTCGCCAATTCGAGAGCTCGCTCTTTAAAGAGCTGGCAAATAAGCTTGGTGTTCAACATAGTCATACCACAGCTTACCATCCTCAAGCCAACGGCAAAATAGAGAGATGGCATAGAGCTCTCAAAGCCTCCATCATGTCACATGATACAAAGAGATGGGTAGAAGTACTTCTACCATCCTCTTAGGCCTTCGATCCGCCCTACAAACTGATACAGGTCACTCTGCAGCGCAATTAGCGTTCGGCGAAGAGCTACGCCTTCCAGGGGACTTCTTCACAAAATCGAAAGAAGTTAGCCCCGAAATAATGGTACAAAATATAAGAAATGATGCCAACAATTTCCTAAATCAGGCAGCTCGTCATGGCCAGCCCAAGATTTACGTCTCGAAACACTTGGCCAATACGTCACACGTATTTGTTAGAGACGAAAAAATGAGATCTGCGCTGGAAAAACCATACGCCGGTCCTTACAAAGTAGTATCACGAGATGAGAAAAACTTTGTGATACTCATCGCAGGCGAACCAAGAACAATTTCAATCGATAGATTGAAGCCTGCGTACTTGGTAAGTGACGACAAGAGAATAAGAAGGGTGCAAAAGGAGAACCCCGAAAATACGCAGACGAATTCCGAAACAAAAACGGAAGAACTCGTCGAAAAAAGTGAGAAAAACACCTCACATAAAGAAAAACTCAAGAAAACAGTGAGATTTTCGGACGATGTGACCACTAAAACATACGACCCTGAGGCCCCCTTACACCCACGTAAAAGAGGTAGACCTCCAGGTACCAAAAAACGTAAAAATTCACATCCTTCCCGCACATCCGAGAGGTTAATGCGACGAAAATAAAATTTACTCCCGAAAAGTAATATCCGTAGTAAAAGTCGAAACCTGCTAAAAAACATACGGGAAATATCGGAACTCTGCGAGACAAAGAAACTCCGGAGATAAGCAAACGAGGAATGCCAACAAAAAGAAGAAGACAGGAATAAACAAATCCACGTGCAATACGGAAACAAAACATTGCAACGTGCGAGTACCGTTAACCGCAAAGATAATCTCTACGACGTGACGTCACAAACGGAGATTCCTTTGTACTTAAAATTCGAAAAATAATATTCACTGAGTTTATTTCAGGCATAACTCTGCTTAACTCGATCAGAACTTAACCGGAAAACTTGTATACGGCCGAGAATTTTAAGCGCTATCCCCTCTACGTGTAGATAAGAAGATCCGAAAATAAAGAAAAATAACTGTAAAGGTAAATCGAAAAATGAGGTAAAAACATCCGTTTCAGAACCACCGATTTACTTGGTCGTTTCTTGAGCTTTATTTTTGGTACCTTCTCCTAACTACAACCCATTCTGTTCTAATGTCACGAATACCTATCCCGATGTCCGCCAGCTTCCACTTCGCTAAGACATCCGCTGAGAAATCAAAAACTCAGCAAATGACGAAAGCGAAAACGGAGCTGGATAGGATAGAGGAGGAGCTGTTAATGGACACAGCTCCTCCGGTTGCTGATGTACTGGCGGAGATGACAACTCCACTACCGCCGGTCATCTCTCCTCCCCGATCTCTGGAGGAGACGACTCCGACTCCGGAACCCCCGAAGCCGGAGCCAAAACCCGAAGAGAAGAAGGAAGCGATGGACTTCCTGTTCACGGCAGAGAGGGCCGCGAATGAACGGGCGAAGATGGCCGCCTGGACATCGGGGAACACAAACTCCCCGATGCACAGAAAGCCAGTATTCAAGCGTCCGCTGCCCCCTCACTCCCGCCGTCATCCCTACGCCCACGCGAAAAACGCGAAACCGAGGCATAGGGGTGAAACCAGCCGGACTAACTACCTGGCCCGAGCAAACGCCCGTAGGGAATCCTACGAGTGCGTTGGGGCCGTGGTGGGCAGTGCTCTGGCGAAATGGGAGGCCGACCAAAGACGTAAGTAATCCCGCACGTCCCCCAGGCCTTGCGCATTTTTGGTTGTTTTTGTGGTGCAAAAACTGGGGGGGAGTAGCTGTGGGGACTCATCGGTATGAGGTGTAGGGGCTCGGACCCCTCGACGACAGTCGCCGCCCCATAGGGCAGGCAACTTATCGTCCTTGCGACGTTAAACGAACACACGAAATTACGTTCGATCGTAATTACCTGCGAATACTTGCAGATAATGTACGAGTACGAATCGTGACGTCATCCATCAATCAATGTCACGATTCGTACACGAACCGGCCAGCCGCCACCTACGATAGTAGGGGATGATGCGACCTGGCCGTACTTAAACAACGTACGTATTTTACTACGTACGTGTGTTTGTGTGCACCAGCCAAAACTGGTATAAAAACTCACAGAACCGGCTCTAAAATCGCCAGTGTTCGGTTTGGTTTTGGCTTGCCCATACTTTCGTATGAAGTGGCTGAACACGCTTAAATTCTGTAGAATTTCCTTCTGGTGAGAATATCTCTCACGACAAGGTATTCCACAGTATTCTTGATGCTTCTGTTCTCATTTAGATTTGCAGTAGATTGAAGAATTTGTTGACAAAGTAAATTTTTGTGTTTGTGTGTCTGTTTTGGCTTTGCAGGTGTTCAATTTTTTGACATTCTTTGAGACACCTCCACTTTTCTCCTTTCCTATCTCATTTCCTTTGATCTTTTCCTTTCCCACACCAACTAAAATTCCATTCTCCCTCTTTTCTATTACTGTCTAGCTTAAAAAATGTCAATATTCTCTGATATTTGCCAGCAGATATGTGCAGTATGCATTTTTGTCACCTCCACCAATCTATATGTAATATGTCTATCCAAAATTGTGGCAAATTCTTCCAAAGATACAATATACTGGCACTGGCCAAATTCTTTAGTCCAGCGAGTGCCAGTTGGCCTCTTTGAAGTGAATTTATTACTAATTACTACCCACTTCTCATCCATCAGAATTTCATTTTTTTAAGAATTCTACGTCAATTCTAAGACAGAGGAATTTTTAATAATTTCCTTTATAGGCGAATTTGTCTCTCCTTCCTTCATCCCATCTCTAATCCTTATGTCTATATAAGCTCGTTTTCTCTAACTTAGAGATCTTACTTTTCATTTTTACTTCTTAAAGTTCACATCCCAATGGAACTTAAGTTTATAATAAAGACATCTACTTGCATATTAGCTTTTTCCATCATTGATAGTAGTTTTATTTTGTCAAAGTTGTGCTCAGTAAATTTTAGTAACAAAATTATTGTTCAATAAATTAATTATGCTTGCTTTTGGAAAAGTTTTGGTGATCCAGTGAAATTTTTTTAAAATACGTTCGATGTCTGAAACCCAACAAACTAGTATATTTGGGAACTTCAAATTTTTTAATTCAAATCTTTGACAAATTTTTATGGATAAAATTATGCTTCAAATGTAAATTTTTTCAGTGAGTGAAATTTGTTTTCACTCTCAATTTTATCTTATGCTTTATCTTTTGTGAAATTTTTTCAGTCAGCAGCTGAAAGTGAATTTTCAGACTTTTTTCAGAGTAAAAATATTTTAGCTCAAAATGAAAATCTGCTTCATTTTGAACTAAAATCACTCCAAAAATTATCCAACACACTAAAAAATTTTTGTTTAAGAATCCCATGGGTCAAAACAGAATTTCATAAAATAAAAGTGGTCAAAATTTTTGGTTCAAATCTAAATGAAATTCTCCCGGAAAAATTATTGGTTTTGTTGCTGTTTTTCGCTAGAATTCATAAAATTTTCCCTGCTCCATCACTGGTTAACTGTATAGTCAAATCAGTCAAATAGTCAATGAATTCTTGTCTATGCTGAAAACCTTCATGAGTCCAGTTGCTACTCCAAAATCTTCATTCCATTCAACTGGGATATGATCTGTGCCATCAACAAAAGTAGTAAGAATTTACTACTTAATTGTAAATTGTGTTATCTGATACTATCAAGGTATATGTTCTTTTTATTAGAATAATTATGAATAAAATTATTTTACTTTCAGATCAGATAATTTTGTGAAAATATGTTAATTCCCTCCTTACTGGGTTTGAAACAATGAAAGTTTGGATATATTGGGAGGAGGATAAGGGGCTTTAAGGGTGAAATACTTGTTGTTTTAAAAAGGAGGTTAAATTGGAAGAATATGCATGCGTGCCAAGTTCGAGGGACTTGTGTCCACAATTCCTGGCTTATCTGGATATAAAAATTTATTTTTTGTTTGAAATAAGTCCATGTTATGGAAACTGGTAAGAAAAAAATTATTTTTATCTTTGACAGGTGGGAATCCTCCTCATATACCACAGATGTAAATTTAATTACATAAGTATATGAATTTCCAAAAATAGTGCAAAAATTTTTCTGAGGTCATGAAACGAAAAACGTGCCTACCTCCACCATCAGGTTGTTTTATAAGATCAATTTTAATATGTAGATTTTCTTTGAAAAGCTACTTTAAAAATGGGAATATATTATGCAAAAACTTTGCCTGCAGGTATACACTAAATTGGAAAAAGTAGTAATTTTATGCAAATGATTTCCTATAAGAAGTGCCACTGGTATAAAGATGAAAACAATACTTAATATGCCATTAAAAAATACCTTAAATACAGTTTCAAAAACAGCACAATTTTCCTTAAAGACAAAACAATTTTTAAAATTTTATCCTCAAAACTTGTTTTCAAGAAAGGTTTTTACTTTCAAGATCACGTGATCTAATTGTACGATAATTTTCTTCTTAGTTTATTCTTATTTTGAAATGGATATGTCTTATGGTTGGAGGTCCATCCAAAATTATTCTGATCCGATTTCATCACGGAGAAGGTGACGACGTCATAATTATGAGCTTTGAAATTTCAGGGTAGGGTGAGAGTTTAAGGAGCGCCCTGGTGGTTGGTAGGAGATGGGGTAGAGGCTTGAGAGACCCGACCCTGAAGATTTTAAGTGAAAGGGTGTACCAGGAGGGGAAGATGACGTCATAATTATGGACTTATTGACATGGATGTATTTTTGAATGGGGTCTGGCTACATGATAATTTTATCTAGTAGCTAGAGGAAATATTTTGATGTCGATTTGGGTTATGAGGATGATCTAGATTCAGCTGCCAGTAAATATTTTTCCTCAACTTTGTAGGCCATGAAATAAATATTCTCAATATAATTAGATACTTAGGTTAGGACATGAATTAAATCAAGACAAAAACAACAATTCCAATAATTTGGGGTAAAGGAGGAATAATTCACAGAATTCACGAGAAAACATATGACTTTAGAAGTAATTTTTTGTTATTCATCTTTGTTTCATTGCAGAGGAACTTTAAAATTTTATTCTTAGGTACATGTATTTGATCATTGCAATGCAGTTCTAGAATACGTTCAAATTCACTATTTTTACTTTCTTTGTGAATTTCATATCTAAGTAAGTATGTCAATATTTTTGTTCAATAGCACGAAATATTCAGTTGACAGTTTAAAGCTCATGGTCTAATATACCTGCCTATTTATTTCAAAATTTATCTTTTTTTTCTTTAATGAATACAAAATTTTACGAAGAACATACCTACCATTCTTGACTGTTTGGATCACAAAAAATAACGATTATTTTATCAAGTCTTCACTCTAAACAGTAGGATACCAATTTCATAATTATTATTGGTAGTTGCCATTTCAATCAGTTTACCATTATTTTTTTCCAAAATCACCTCATAAAAATGTAAAATTTTATTTAATACTTAAGCAAACGGATGTAATGCAACGATTGATTAAAACTAGTAATAAAATACATATTTTGAAAGTCGTTCAAATTTCATGAATTTTTTTGGACATTTTATTTCGTTTTCAGAACCAATACATTGTGATTAAATCGGTATAAACAATATAAATAATTCAATTTGGCATTCTTTGAAGACATTGAGGTTCAAGGTGTAAAGCAGTAAATCGTGTTTTTTTGTGCGAGTCAAAAGAAAAAGACGAGTCATTAGGTTAGGAAGGAGAGGGAAATTGAAGGTTTGTTTAATTTGTCTCTCTTATTGTAAAAAGAGTAGGTACCTATACACTCTAGTACGAGGTGGTAATTACATTAGGTACATCTTTCACCAGATGTAGATGAGTAGAATAGCCAGTGTAGCACAAATGCATAAATCAAACATAAAAGGTGGCAAAGGCGTAGATAAGGAGGTAAGGTGGCCTGGATCCTTTAGTCAAGAAAAAAAAAAAGTTTAAATATGAAAATAATGAATTTTTTTCAGGTTAGGTGATTTTGTGTTGGAGGAAGGTATCAGAAGAGATCACAGAGAATATGTGGACCTCGGCCTTTATAACGGTAAAACAAAAGAATCAGTGACAAAATTAATCACAAAACCTAAATCAGAACATCATGCTAACAAACTGATAAATTACGAACCCAAAACACTAAAAATAAATTCCAAAAGTATTATATGAAACGTTTTTACACTTCTTTCTTTAACATACCTTCAAATTACACCCTCTCAAGAGCAGATTGATAAATGTTACCGCTATTCAAACTGTATATTTATTTTAAACTCGATTGAATAAAACAGAATGAAATTTTTTCATCATTAATTAAGTCAAATTTGGCGATATGATAGCCTATGCTAGCGTTTTTCTAATTCTCAAGAAATTATAGGTCCTTCTATTCGGATTCAAAAAACTTACTGATCATTAGTTTATGTACATTCGTAAATAAATAAGAAAAAAACATTGATATCCATTTTCCCAAGCTAATGTAACCTACCAAAGCTTCGAGAATATTTTCAATAAGCTGAAATAAATCAGGAATTTTTCATGAGTAAATTTTGTAGTTCAGCTTTGAACAGAGTCCAAGAAAAAATTACAGAGCTTTGACAAACTAATGTTGACAAATAAAATTTCAATCCAAAATAACAAAAGAAAATACTTTGTAAACAAAGATTCTAGTTGGTCCGGAACGAAAAGAAAATAGATTTTTTGAAAATCAGAGCAAATTTCGTTTGCTAGTTTCAACCCGAAAAAATCCACTTTCTGTAGAACGTACGAGAAAAAAAATCATTCACTGATTGACTGAATCGATCAAGTTAGGTTTTCGATACATTGTTGACAACTTCAGAAAGGCATAGGTACCTATAGGAAAATTTTGAAAAATTTTATACGACGCAAATTTAAATAAATATTGCGTTGAATTTATTTGGTGTATTGGGTTGTTTTCAATAAGCCAAAATTATTTTGTTTAAAAATTGCTTTCAAAATTGTAATTGGATAGTAAAAATGTCAAATCCTAGTTATTAATAAATATAATAAAAAGTTGATTTTTTTTTTTTTTTTTTTTCATGAAAAACGTTTCTTTTTCTAAGGGAAAGTTTTCTAAAATTTGGAAAATTTAAGGTTTATTTTACTCTTTGAATAGCGATGTAACACTCCTCACATTAACTTATTTCAATATATTAATAAGGAAAAATTTTTGGTGAAGAAATTAGAAGTGTTGCAACGTTAAAATTTTTAAAAAATTCAAAAATATTTTTCGTGATTTTTTCATCAAACAAAATAAAAAATTAAAAATAAAAAACTTTGTCGTTATCTCAAACTTTCCGAAGTACAAGACCAAAAATTAAGTCAATTAGTTGGACCATAGTTAATCATGATGAGAACATTTGTACTTACTTATTAAACTTTTATTTTATTTTTAGAAAAATGTAACAAAAAATTAAATGTTTACCTCCAATTTCGGAAAATAGATGTTTACGAATCTTTCAGCCATTTTATAGTTATAGATTAATAGTCTGTTATTATATGAAAAGTTTAGACCAAACCTTCGTTTAAAAAAAAAAAAAAATAAGTTTAAAATTTAGCTATCCCCTATTAATTCTGTGAAGATTTATAAAAATTGAACCCATTCTACTGGCGAAGAAGTGAATTACGATTTGGTTCATTATTATATGGAAAAGTTAATACATCCTCACCACTTTTCAAAACCAGATTTAATTCACAAATGATTAAAAATGTACATTGTCCAGTTTTGTTCCGAGCCCTTCATATGTTCCTTGATTTTTTTTTCTTCATACAAAGAAATCCGTTTAAGTAAAAGGAGTGAAAATGAATTACTCAGTTGAATGTTAATTTGAATAATTTTGAATAAGTAAGTATAGAAAAAAAAAGGAGAAAAAACATAAAATGAAAACACGAAAAAATTCCTTAGCTATAATAAGCCATCTATGGAATTTATCTAGTACCTCTTTATATATTTTACGATCTGCAGTAAAAAGCTATACAAAAAATACAACTTCCGCTCGTCATGGATTGTGGTTATAGTGTTTTGATCCACTTCTTATTATGACTGAGTGGTCTACAATTATTGACAAAAATTAAAATTAGGTATACTTATATGTACGTATTTGTACGTGAAATACTACAAAACATAATTTATCATTGTCATCAACCAGTAAGTATACAGGACAGTTTTTTTACTACATTTACTGTGGGAGGGGAATCATTTTATCATAAGTGAAAATTTTTTTTTTGTTTTCATATAAGTTATAAGCAAGAGGTGAAATAAAAACATTAAAATTGTTTTAATGTCACGAGGTATACAAGAAAATATAATTTTTTCTTGTAAAATGGAAATATGCCGAAGTACCTACCTACCTAAATTTTGGCATCAAAAACTAAAATTGATATCTATGTATGAAAAAAATAGGTAACTTTGTTGGAGCCTTATGAGGCGGTATGACTTCCAAAACCTCCCCTTTGTGGATATGACCCTAACCAGTACATATATTGAAAAATTAAATTTTAATTCAGCTTTTAATTTTAAATTTATATTTCAAAACTCTAAAGGTTGGAAACAATTTATATATACCTATTATAAATAATGAAAATTTAATACAGCGGAATCCCTTATTACGGACACCAGATAAAGGAGACAACTGCTTAGTTGGGACAAATCTGGAAAGTCCCAAAACAAATTATGTAGAACTATAGGAAATCAGACCGCTTATTGGGGACAATGCATCAGTTTATAAGGACAAAAGAAATCCATAGACAAAGAAAAATTACCCTTGAACAGTTATTGAAAGTGGTGATAATCTTATTTCAATTCATTAGCATAGTATGCTAGTCTTCCTAATTATTCTTCCTATCTTTCATAATTTCATGTTGTCTTAAACCTATTAGATTCAGTTTAGGATGTGAAAAAATCATCTTATTCTAACCAAAACCCCAAATATCCTAATTTTTTTGTAATAAATATAATATGTAGGTAGGTATATACAATATAATTACTTATTCAAAATTTTTTTCTTCTTATTTGAACTCTTAATATCGTTTAATTGTGACACTGCTTATTAGGGACAAAAAGGGTACCACCCAATATGTCCTTATTAAGAGGTTTCCAATGTATTTCCCTATCCAATTCTTTTGCGGGCCTCAAAAAATCATCTGCCCACTAAAAATCAACTTGCGGGTAACAAATGCCCTGCTGGTTACAAGTAAAAGACTACTTGTCTGTATATACATGTATCTAAGGTTATTCAGGTTCATTCGAACCATACTAAATTATTATTTGTGGATTGTGAATATAATTGAACCAGAAGTCTTACTCTAATCCCCTCCAACTGGCACCATTGCCTAAATCCTCATATCTTACGCTAATATCCATCTTTCTGCCTTTCAATTGTGTTCATTTTTTTCTCATTCATCCATTTCATATGAGAAATTGTTTCTGTAATGGTGCTAGTCAAGGGGGGGGGGTTGGGGGTTCTGTAATGGTATGAAGTGGCGTTGATTGGTACCTAATTAAACACTCTTTATGAGTTACACCTTACACAAGTATATCAATATCAAACTGAATATTAATACCTTTAAATGTGAATTGTTTTAAATAATTTATTACGAACACTCATATGGTGGACCTTAACTTTCTGGATTCAGTCTTTAAATAAAATATAATAACACAATTGGTACTTTAAAATATAATAATTTTGTACATACCGTACAAGTAAGTTTACATAGTAATTCATAAAAATCCACGTAATAATCTAATAATCTGAATGTCTGGAATATCTGAATATCGTCTACACAGAATGTGAGTTTATATATACAATTGTGTGTAATGGTGTTCATTGTGATTAGTGTAAGATAGGTATTAGTGTGTGTATAAAATTGGTAAGGAAGAGGAAGAAGATTTTGTTGGATGAAAATGAAGAGTGACGTTGAAGTGGAAGAAGAAGACTCATCATAAAGAAGAAGAAGAGTCTAATTTGTAAACAATGCATTATTATTTACCTAATTCCACATATTTTTGTTCGTGTGTAGGAATATATTCGTTAATAAAATTATAGCCAAATAAATTCATTATCCCCCATAATCTCAAAAAAAAAAGCTAAATTGGTACCAAGTAATCTCGCATATTATTTTTTATTATGAATAATACAACCACACCAGTTCTGCCACTGTAATTCAACCATCATTTCATTTATTTTCAGAAAAACCTTGTCATTTACTATTCCAAAAAATGTATAAACTTTTAATTTCAAAATAACCAATTCACTTTTCATTTCCAAACTTTTTAAAATAATTTATCTTACAGAAAAGGGGAGTAGTCCCGTATCTGAGACGGAAATCTTTTAAAATAATCCCGAGTGACTTTTGGGGAGCTCATAAAATATTTGAATTTCCACTTAGGTAGCAAAAAACAAAAAGAAACCCCTGTGGAATACCTTGTCATGAGAAAGATATTCTCACCAGAAGGTAAATTCAACAGAATTTAAGCGTGTTCAGCCACTTCATATTAAACATATGGGTAAGCCAAAACCTGAGCAAACACTGGTCATTTTTTAGCCAGTTTCGAGAGTTTATATACAGGATTTGGCACATGTACACAGACACACAGACACACATATGTACATATACATACGTATATGTGTTCGAAGAAATCACGTCATTTCTTATTCATTGCTAAAGCAACTGATAAGAAATGACATAATGCGTTTGCGTACCAGCCCGAGACATTACCAAGATCCTTATCTATTATTTTGTCATTGGCCGAACATTATACGAACAAACAGTATATATAATATACTGTTGAATATAATACACCTGATAAGGAATGATGTGCGTACGAGATGTATAGTCCCCACACCCCTCTTTGAGAAAATCCTGCGGCCAGTCCCGGGCTAATTAATGCGCGTAAGTGTGGGACTTCTTCCTCTTTCTTCATATTCACGCCACCAAAATGGGAATTGCATGGGTGACAGGTGAAACACTGAATAACCCTGTACCTATAGGCAGGTGGGTATACTCCAGTATATGGGTGTGTAAAAATAAAAATTAGGTCAAAATGAGAAAATGGTAACGATGAATTATATTTTTATGCTTCACGAAAGGGATAATCTTCATCATCACGTGTCCCAACCCCGTTATTTGTAGGTACTATACATTTATAGGTAGCGTAGCTGTACGTCTACCGTATTCACGCGGTCGTGAATGCGTTTCGCCTTCAGAACGTGCGTATACGGTACACACGCGTCACCTTGAAACGATTAATCCAGATTTATGCATGCGATTATTATTTCACGATGCTAATACGCGTCGGGTCCTGTTTTGAATTCAGAGACGACGACGAGTATAGCGGCCACTACTGCGACTATGCCCTCGGTACTCGCAGCGGCGTTTCCATCGTTGCTCGGTCGTATGTTAAACATGCCTCTCTCTCTGCTTCTGTGCGCGCTCGAAATGTGCTTTCTAACGGTGAACCACACGCGAACGCCGACCACCATGCCCATCATCAACAGCACCCTCACACGGATTGCGCATAAAACGCCGCACGAAATTACCCTAAACATGGCCAATATTACCAAAGGAATGGCCACCATCGGAAATCTGGCCAATACGACGCACCATCGTACGCACCATGTGCAACATGTGCAACGTGTGCCGCCTGCTGTGGTGCTGCGTATCGGCACGCCGAATGCGGCTCCGGCTCAAGCTCCGGCTCCGGCTCAAGCTCCAGCTTCGGCTCCAGCTCCACATTACGCGATGACGATGGCCGATCGCATGGACGCCATCAATATCGATCATGTTCTGAAAAATACGCGATTAGTGAATAGTTTTGTGAAATGCATGCTGAATAGGGGACCGTGCACCGCCGAAGGACGAGAAATGAAACGTAAGTTTTTCCTCCGCATTTCCTAATCATCGGTACTTAGAAATTAGATACCTATATATATATATATAGGTATAATATTTATATACCTACCCGAAACACTACACCCGTAACCTTACGGCCTACATAAGTCTACGCATTCGACCCTGCTTCATACTAAAATATTATACCGACATAAGTGCGAAAAAAAAAAAAAAAAAATCTGTTCATAATTTTGCTCAAAGTGCATGTTTACGCATCTGCTGAATGGTTTAAAAATCACGAGTGATCCAGACTTCGCCCGTATTAGCTTAACTTCGATTGAAATTTATTTTTTATTTTTTATTTTTTCCTTTCAAAATTAAATTTCGATTTTTACGATATTACTTTAGTAAAAAATTATACATTTTGTTCGATGTGCTGCATTTTCAACACGATCAATGGCACAAAAAAACAAAAACAAATAATATATACCTATAGGCTCACTACGACGAATAAAATCAACCATTTTTACTATCATTCGTTAAATTAAAATTAATTTCATCGGCATTTTCTCGTTCAGTGAACTCTAACCACAATATTGTGAATTTGACACTTTTTTTTTTTTAAGTGTAGGTATAGGCTGATACCAAACATTGTACAATCTATTTTCGCATTGTGATTATTTAGAAGCAATATTCGTGCAGGCGTTTTTCATATTATTTTGACACAACTCCGAATGTGACGGTCTTTCGCAGATAATTTCACACAACTTAAGTATAATATTTAAATAATGGAAGAATTGCAGAAGTGCATTTTATAGCTCACTATCGATTTTTTTTTTTGTGGCATATGACTTGAGCAAATGAAACTTCACCGTTTATGGAAATAATTCGCATGATCGAGTAAACATTGTTCTCAAAAAATCAAACAAAAAAAATGAAAAAATAAAGAAAAATAATGCTTTTCACATTTCTTTAGCGCGAAGGCGCAATCAACGAAAATTATTGAAGTCGGTGCTCCTCTCTTATATCATATAGACTCATATATCAGTTACGTCTCATTTTGTTACAGAACTTATTATTTATAGGTAATTTAGTACTGACTTGAGAAATTTTAATTGGTCATTTTTCTCTATCATTTAAAAAAAATCTCGTCAAAATTGAGGGCCCGGGTGAAAAGTTATGCTAAAATCATAAACGAAAATAGGAGGTAGGAGGGCAAATGTATTCTGCCCCACCTCCCATAAAAAAATTTAATTTTTTTATCTTGGTTATTTTAAAATTAACTATCAAATATTAGTATAAGAGCCATTCTTCCATTATAATTTAAATGGTAAGTTCAATGTTTTTTTTTTCCAAGAGTATACAATGAAATATGAAGTTAGCATGCTGAAAAAAAAAGTCCTAAAATATTTTTTGGTAGAAGCTATGCCCCTTCTCAAATTTCAAACTATATTTTCTCATATGGCTGGAACAAACATAAAAAAAAACCTAATAATATACGGTAAACAGATCGAACTGATAACACCCTTCTTTTTCTTTTTGAAGTTTCGGTTAAAAATAAAATTTTTTTAGCAAGTAAACTTAATTGTTATGATATTTCTAAAAATGAGCTTAGAATATTCAGCCCCTTCCAAAAAAAAAAGAAACACGAAAATATTTAGATTTAAAATAATTTTTATTTTTGCGATATTTATGAGCACCTTTTTGTATTGGGGTAACATATTGTTAACAAGGGCAGTAAATTTTGAAAATTTCACCTAAGATTTAAACTGAAACACTAACACTTTTCGTATTAATTTTTAAGTTCTCAGAATGAAAAAAACGTCAAAATTAGGAGGAGGGATATATATAATTGTAAAATTATTTGTAAAAAACTTATAAAAATATTAAGATATTTTAAGGGGGGAAATACTATCCTCTTTCTTCCCCCACCAAAAATATAGATTTCTTGAAAACCTTATATGATTTTAACCATTTACCTTTTTCAAGAGATAAGCTTTTCTTACTTATCATATTTAGATAAAAAAAAAAAATCATAAAATTTAATATAAGATAGGTACATAAGAACTGGGGGAATGAAATAAAAGAGAAGTACAGAATTTTTAATAACTGTATTAAATATATTATATATTTATTGAGGACATATTTTTAATATTATAAGTCATAGTTATAGGATATAAAAAAATGAATAAAAAGGAATGAAAGTTTAAAAATTTGGAAAAACACGAATCGTTACGTAAAAGTGAGAATATTACCTAATATTGAAATTATTAAGATGAATGTGGAATACCTTGTTGTGAGAGATATTCACAAGTAGAAGGTTTTCTAAAGGTTTTGCATGTTCTGCCACTTCATACTGTAAAGAATGGGAGAGCCAAATCCTCAGCAAACACTGGAATTTTGTAGCCAGTTTCGAGAGTTTATATACCAAATTTGGCACACACGCACAGACACACATACGTACATATATGTATGATATTATGTCATCAGTTGTGTTGTTTCTTGCCTCTGTCGAGGTGATAAGAAACACCGCAACGCGTTCGGTATCTGTCCATGACATCACCGAGATTGTTATCGTGTAATTGATCACAGCCCGTGCAATGTATCTTACTTGTACGTACGTACAGGTACAAACATACAAACGCACAAGTGTTTATTTGTTTAATGTCATAAAGACGAATAATTGCCAGCCTTTTGGGCGGCAACTGTCATCTAGTGGTGCGAGCCCCTATTACTCATATGAGTATTGTCCCCACAATGAATTTCATATTATAAATAATTATTTAATAAAAAAATAAAATTTTACAAAAATTTTTACACTAAAAAATGTAAAAAAAGATCTCTTTTGCGCCTGCTCTACCCTTCCAGCCTGCCTCATTTCCTTCTCATAGTCTTACTGTCAACAATCGAGGCGGGAAAGTGGTCAGAAGTGTAATTCGCCACTGAGTACGGACAGTTTGTCCATTCATAGAAGTGGCACTGCAGTCCATCGGGTACGGTGTCAGTTTTTTGAATGGATGAACCTGTAGGTGCCACCCTTATCAAATATTCTCGAATTTTTTTCCCCTTCTTCAGACATTGCTAAAACAATAAAATTGTTTAAAAAATAATCAAAAGTGACAATAGTAGTTGTTTTTGAAACACTGCAAATACCATGCTACAAATATTGCCGATTAACATTATTTTGAAACTTATTTTTTTCAATACTTATTAGACAAAATATTTTCCGCTCTGTAAACTATTTTTAGTGCCCATTTCACTTAAGAAAATTTCCCGTATTATACGTCTAAATGAAATTCATCTATTTGTTATTTCCTCATTTATTTTTTCTTCGCAGGTTTTGTTAAAATATCAAGATACTTTCAATAGTTTCACCGTTTTTTTGGTCATTTCAATATGGACAGACTTAATTGTTTTTACTACGTCTCTTCAATACTCTTCGTTGTCGTCCATGAATAAATTATTCAAGACGAAGTTTTGCAAATCAAATTTGGATTCAAAACTTCTTTTTCTTCCTGCTGGGATGTTTCACGAATATTATTTTTTCATTAATTTTTTTTATAATTAAAATTAAAAATACAGAGCTGTCGTTTGTAAACAACAAAGTTGGGTTCAAACAACTTTTTGTCACCTTAAAATTTGCATGCCTTAAATTACTAAAAATTCTGTAGTGTTTTTGTGAGATGAGAAAAACTTAATTGTGTATAAACTTTGATTAATGCCTGAGAAAAAAAAAAAAAAAAAAAAAACCCTATGCGAGTAATTATTTTTGCTTCGGAATTTTCACGAAATTAGCGATGTAAGTGAATGTGAGTATAAATTCCGAAAATGCGGGGGAAAACCTCATCTTATATCGAAATTAATACAATTTTGAATAAAAAGTTTTTAGTGAATTATATTCTAATTAAAACTATTTCTCTCCCTCTTGTGAACTTGATAAAGAAACTTAAAATTCCACTTTTTCGGCGTGTGAAACACCTAATTTGATTTTTAGCACTTTTTGTTTTCAGTAAACTAAAAAATGTTATTGATGAACGCATTATCATTGTCTTTGAGACGGTGGCAGTTCTAGGGTTCATATTTCGGCAAAGGGAGAGGTCAGAAATAAAATTTCGAATAAAATTTACGAATATTAAGCACTGGGAATTCCGAAGATTTTTAAGTTCAAATTTCACCTGTTTAACTTCGCAGAATTTCTTTGTTTCTGTGTATCTAATCGGCGATTTGGTTTTGGTAACCGATAGCTCGTCGTGGGGTTGATTAATTGCCTAATCTAAAATAATGGTTTTGATAACTACCATAAACGAACGACTGATTCGTGATTGGATTTGCTTCTCCATTCAGTCGCATTAGAGCAATATGCAAGTGTGGGTAAGTACCTACAAAAAGCATTTCTTTAGGTTTTAATCGTGTAGTGGGTAGTAGTGGTGTGAAAAATATCGATATTTTCCTCAGGAGTATCTATAAATTTTATTCGTATTTTTCTCAGGTTTTACCGACAAAATTTCGATTTTAAAATGAGACTGAAATATTCCAACAAAACTCTCCCAGAATTTGTAAGTTTTATTTCTGTGGATATCAAAGATTTTATATTTCAACAATGAATATAAAGTAAAATTCTCAGTGTATCGATCATTTATTAGTGAGAAACTATGTATGGGAAAAGTATCGAAAAGAAAAAATATCGGTATGTCGCACCACTAATAGGCAGTTAGGCGAGATGGGCAATTTTTTATACGTACATGTGTATAATATATATAAAAGAGATTTTTTTTTTGCCATTCTCGCACAGTATCGGGGAAGGTTAGGTAAGGTGGGTAACTTTTACTAAGCAACAAGATAAGTCTCTTATGCCTATCTCATCTATAACTAAACTGAAAAAAGAGAAATGTTCATTTTTGATCTTTCAGTTTTGGTTGGCATCACTGATAGGGTGACTCCCTATGAGTGTAGTCCCTTATTACTGTATTAATTTATTTTCTTAACTTCAAAATTTAAATGTGGAAGTAAAGAATTTGTATGCATGGCTAAAGCAATTTTTTTTTTTTTTTAATTCAATTCAACTCCCGTTAACATGCGTTAGCAAAACATTATTTCGCACCACTCAACCACCCTATTGTTCACCTGCTTTGGTTAGCAAAACCATTATGCTCGTATCTGACAGTAAGAAAGGGCTCAATCTATTCATTGTTCGAACTTGAAGTAGCTAAGATAAATAATGAACGTACCTACCTATTTAGAATAGTTGAAAAAAAAAGAAAAAAAAATCGTAGTTATTCTCTCATTTCGTGCGGATCTTGTGCAATAAGTTTCATTTTCACGCAGCGAACGTTAATTAATAATGAACACATAATTAGGTACCTATTCTTGTAGATTAGGTACTGATGAAATTTTGCATTAACTGCAATTATTTTTCCAAAAGAATAGTTTCTTTTTTTTCCACCGATAATTTCAATTTTTTTTCTCTTCTTTATCTCAGTTTAAAGTTGGTAACTTATATGCCAAAATTCTTTCTCAAAAGTTTACTGTAAATCCTTTCCTTGGCGTAAATTCAAAACCGTAATTGGTTTTGTTTTTTCCCTTTCGTCTTATTCTCGATTCACTTTTCATGATCATAACAAATCCCTTAGAATTATGCAAAATTTATTTTGTTTAAAGACACTTAAAGCCAGTTAAATTTTTTGCAAATTTTGAATCTTGTTTTTTTGTTTCCAAAGTTAAACTTCCTTAAGTATACGTGAAAATTTCGAAATCGGCTATAGTAATTGGTTATAATAGTAGGTTTTGTTTTGGTTTTTTTTGAAAACTTGCTAAAAAGTTGATGATTTTAACCATCATCAGAAATGAGAATTACAAAAATTAGGTTTAATTACTTCTTTTGCATAAAAACAACAACAAAAACGACTGAATATAGTTAGTAAATTTTCTAATTTTAAAATACCGTAGTAAATTATTAAGTAATTAATTATAATTTCCGTCAAAATTAATGTTAAGGATAGGCTACGGTTTTATTAAGCGTAGAATATTGTATGAAAACATAGCGCACTCACTCAGACACACAATCACAGTAGCTATGTTTTATTTTCCAAAAATAACAACAAAGGGTGACACAGAGGGAAGCTATTCCGTTACATTTGAGTCGAACTATTTAATTAGTGCATTCATCTTGCAAGTGTGGAATAACACCCTTTGTTGTTAACTTGTCAGGATTTTTTTTGATAACCAAAAAAAACCATGCGGATTTATCAGGATTTTTGGTCATTTTACTCAAAATTTCAATCAATTCTGATAAAATATTACAATAATTTATGAAATTTTGTCAAAATGTTGAAAAATCATCAAGATTTTTGATGTTCTTTATATCAATATCAAAGTAAGTTAAAGAGATTTATTGATGTGTAAACATCTTAAGGCTTAGTCTATAGTAGGGGCGAAATGAGAATTAGGAGCGTCAGATTTGCATAACTCTAACGTTTCAACTGTAGCTCTCATTTGTATGTGTTACAAGATGTGTATGTGTGTGGTTGTGTCAGTGTGCATTACATACGCACACTACCACATACCTACACCACAAAAATTAAGTTCAGTACTTTAATGTTTATGCATCAAACCGTCATGTGTATAGTCCCCGCGGAACTCGAATCTTTTTTTCGTTTGCTCTTCAGCACTAAAAGAGGGAAAAAGATACAAAATTAATAATTTAAAAAAAAAAATAACAGATTTTAAAAAAAAAATAAAAAATACTATAAAAATAAAAAAATAATCCAAGCTTCTCCTTTTTCTGAAGTAGGTTAAAAATCAAAAATAATATGAGGTCAGATTTTTACCATCCTGATTGAAAGAGAAAATTTGAGAAATTACGAATTTAAAAATAAAAATGGCATCAAAATTATGACTCCACCATTCCCATAGTCTTATTAGATCTTCTTTAAAATCAAAGTTGAAGAGGACATATATTGTCACATGGTATATTTTTAAGTTGATTAATACTTTAAAAAAAGAATAGAACAGTTAGAACCACTCGACCTACATATTATACTTTCAGGTTTTGCCTTCCATCAGACAAAACAATACGTATTCTCAACTATCACTTGTGAATGTAATTTTATCACTGCCATACAATGGTGCTTCCCCAAATCTACCCCCCCTCAAATTCTCTTTTCTTTATTTTTAAATAATAATATATAACTACAGGCACCAAACGCAATCTCAATCCAGTAAATAGAACTTTTGATATTTTGTTTTTTTTTTAGAAACTTGATTCCTATGAATATTATATTTGTAAACATAAGTAAACAGATTAGTCATTTTTTAAACACAGACCAACTATGCAATACAATGACCAGTATTTGTGAAACTGATTCAAGACCAACACCAAATATGTAAAACTGAGTGCGGATGCGAAATTCTTTTTTTATTCTTCTTTAAGACCCTGTTGAAACTTTGGATGTAAAATAAAAAACTATGTGCATTTCACTTTGAATAAAAACTTTGTAAACCTCAATAAAAGTAATAGCTTTGATTTAGGCCAAAAAAAAAACTTCTATTTTTCTTTACAAAAATTAAACCTTGATTATACGAAGAAATTTACAATAATCAGTGAAAACTGATGTCGAATCTTAATTGTTTTTAACGTTGTGGGCAAATTACCATAATCAAACCACCCAACGGAACCGAGTAGTAGCCTCAAAATTTTCAGTAACACGCAAAAATTCAGGATTTCGTAATTTTGATAATATTTTTTTGTAACACCCCTCATTTGAGCAACCTCTTCTCCTTAATTTTTTTTGCGCATTTCATGTTTCTTGTTGTGTAAAATTAAATTTTTTCACGTAACACCTTGATGGCAAAGACGAATTAGGAGACAAAATTCGAATACGAAATCAATACAAACTATCTATTGTTTCTTCAACCAATCACTCAAAATCACAATTATATTTTATTTCAATTTTTTTTCGTCGTCACCTCAAAGCCTGCAAATAAAAAAATTTGTAAAACATCGGAGAGCTTGTTGAGAAGTATACCCCTCCTGAATACAAATTGTGTTTCCTGTGAAGCCCTCTCAATTTAAACCTCTGACAGTACACCTCAAAACGAATAAAAAGTGTTTTTTAAATAAGTGTCTGGTTTTCTACGGTTACGAAGCTCGGTAAGTCTGTACTAAAAGGATGACATGAACCAATTGTTTCGGTCGATTGTAGACCCAAAGGTAACAGTACTCACCATTAGGGACAGAAAAGTTTATACTTATTCATTTTACCCTTTGACTTTATAGAACCGGAACAGTAAAGCTCCATAAGACCAATGTACTTTTTAATGTCAAGACATGCAGGTGTAAAAGTAGGCAACCCTACAGTACCTTCGGCGTATTTTCGACATTTTCCTTGAGTTCAACAATTTACAATACATTTAATAAAGTCGTCACTTAAATTCACAAGTATATGCGCACATAAACACAAATCAAAGTACGTCAAAAGGTACTCAGTGGTTGCCTACATAGCGCCTGCATCTCTAACCAGAAATCATCGTTCTTTACTGGTCCAGTACTATACATATAGTCAAAGATTTTATCCTATCATGATCAACATTGCAACCAATTAAAAGAATTTGTTGCTTCTACATAGGCTATACGTAATAATATGTATTTTAATTATACATATATCTTAAATTTTTTTTAGTACAACTTTGGGAACTCCAAACACTGTTACTGTAAAAAATAGGGCAAAAAAGAGGACAACTTTTTTTCGTTACTTGTGGCAAACACTTGGTGTGTATGATCAAATAACAATTTTAAAGGAAATTTTGGATGTAACTAACACAAAAAGTAGGTAAGCCAAATAGAAAGAGCATATGTGCGGTTGAGAAGGTGGTGCAAAAAGTGAATTAGTCTACCAGGCCGCATCCGTGAGTGGCGTAAGAATGAGACGATATGGGGAGTATATCCCCCATTCTTTTTTGTTGCCGTTATTTTTATTGATGAATTCAGTAGTGGTAGATAATTTTTTCAGTTGTAAACATACCATAAAAATATTAACAAAATTTTAATCCTCCCCCTTGGAAAAATCCTATCTACAACATTGACCATAGAGTAAATTCCATTAAGCAAACCATCGAACATTCGGTGTTCTTTGTCACAGGTTAAGCTTGAATAGTTTCCAAAAATGGTAGCTTCTAGCAATCGAACAGATGCACTTTATCTCGACCACTGTCTTTCTGTTACCGTAAAATAAAACGAGTTTTTCTTCCCGTTAATTTATTTATAATATTCAATTTTAGTCTTTAAAAACTGTCTTGCCTACTCTAACTCCACTCTGAGGGTTTTCGGCTTACGCTTCTATTTTTGACCACTTTTGTATAAAACCAATGTTAGAAGCGAAGGTACTTATTTTGTGAAATATTTTTGACTCACTCCAGTATAAGCTTAATCTACTTATGAATAAGAAAACGTCACCACTGAAGAAACTACTCGTCGTTAATTGTGACCCTGAATAGGAAAAGGGACCTAATGCTCAAAACACAAAATACACTTATAGTCAGCATCAAATAAATTGAGCTCTAATGTTTAAGGCAAAATAAATAGTGTAACGTACGCTGTTTCTCATCGGCCATTCAACGTTTGTATGTCATATTGCCTATCTTCTTTAGAGCTCAACTTATTTGGTGCCGACTGAGTATGCATATTATGTAGAAAAGATTGTTGTTTTCATCAGTTTCAGTTTGTTGGAATTTGGAATAAAACAATATTTTCTTTTAGTTTCGTTATTTGGCTTCGGTTACTTGGCCATTTTACCCAGCGTCTTGAAACTAATAATATTTGACGGCGATTAACGCGTGGTTTTAACTAATTAGATGGATTAAAAGCAGAATGCAAAACAGTACGTAGGTTCTTAGGAAGTGAATCGTATCTATATAAAGGAGTACCAGTATTTTAAAGTACTTGAAGTAGAATATAAATTTTGTGGAATATAAGGGTGAGGGAAAGTGGAGGAGGAAACTTTGAATGCAAATTATGAGGTAAGGAAACAAATGAGAGAACAATTTGGTATACAAAATATGCAAGAGCTAGTCTTTTTTAATTTAACTTGAATCATCAAAAATAAGGAAAACAATTTTTTTGCTTTACAAGTTTATTTTATCGCTCAAGATCGTAGTTCATAAAAAATAGATTTAAAAAAAAGAATTTCTGTGAAAATAAAAATAGGGGTCATTTCCATGCAATTAGATAACAAATTTTTTGGCTATATTTTACAAAAATGGAAAAACTGCGCGAAAAATCAATTTGGGATTACATTTTTCACGTATACCACCGTAGCATCAGGAGGGGTTTGTGGAAGGAGAGGTCGTAAATGAGATTTTTAGTATCTTATTTTAGAATTTCGCATTCCTACCTATTTATAAAGTGAAAACTTCGGCATGAATTTTGTCCGAGTAAAAGTTTCAGTGAATAAACTAAAAACTATAATATGTGGCAGATATGATTTAGGTATATTGATCTTTGTTAACTAAATATGAATGCAAAAAGTTCTCTTCGTCTTCATCATCAGAGAAAATTATTTACCTCACTTTGATAAATACCCTAGATCGGTTTGTTACCGATATATTCACGTGAAATCGTTATTTGATGAACCAAAATGTAACTGGAGGAACTGGTTTCGGCAAGAATCGGTAGCTATATGGTTAACCTCAAATTTTTTTATGATCTTCTATTCTTCCTCATGTTTATTCAAATAACTCAGAAAGCAGTTTCGAGGAATGTGTAAAAATGTATAGAGAACTTTTGCCAATGAAAAAAAAAACAAAAAAAACTGAGAAGTTGCGAATTTTCTTCTGTGAACTCTAAACATTGTACCTACTACCTATGTCTATGGTATAATGTTACCAACATGAAGGAAGAAGAAATAGCATTTCTCTTTTTGAGATAGCCACATAATTTTTTTTCAGTTTTTGAAAAGACTTAGATCAATATTTTACTTAACAATTTGTTTTTTGTTTTGTTTTTGTTTTTTTGTTTTTTTTGATTTCATTAAAATAGTTTATCTTTGTGAGTGTATCATAAGTTATGAGAATCTTGTTTTGAAATAAGGACCAGATCGTGAAAATTTATTTGCTTGTTCGGTTTTTTTCATTGTTCATTGTTTTTATGATGTTCCTACCATACAACATTCATATTGACAAGTCCTTCTCATAAAAATATCGATTATACGCTGTTATTCTTCCTAATTTACAAACATATGTAAAATATAACTTCATTTTATGTGAAAATTATACATAAGCTTTAGCGTGGATATACGACCTAGGTATCTACTCATTATATGAATCCTGAAAAATGATAATCAAATTCAGAAAAGAACAAATTTTGTAGAAATATGTTGTTCTCAGAATACATTTTAAAAAATTTAGAAAATTCATAAAAAAAATTCACTAGTTTTACCCTTTGTAAGGAGAGGAGGGCATTAAAAATGAATAAAAATTTAAAAACAGAAGCTGTTCATTTTTTATTTTCTTTCATCTTCCTCTTTTGTTCAGTAAACAACAAAACAACGTTACCACCTCCACTTTATTTTTCACTACAATTTTCTCCTTCCACTCATTTTACCATTATTATCTACCCCTTCTCATACAGTTCACTCATAAAACATCATTAAAAATTAGGTGGCGGACACTTTTTCACAACTTGACTCGAGAAGCGTTTTCAATGCTAAAAACAATTATTCGAATAAAGGTAAGTATAATACTGGAAACTAATTTTTCAACAAAAAGCAGTTGAATGACAAAATATTAAAAAACTTAAGGTCTTTAAACAAATCCGACCTCCCAACAATCTCAAACGACACCTTGACATCTTCTATAATATCCAAATTACTTAATTGTTTCTAGAACACATTATTATCATTTTAACAACAATAATAAGTTTCTGACTATTAAAAAAAATTGTTGATCATCTTCATCGAATACCATATTATGACATTAATTTGATTAATTCGTCCAAAATCAAAAACATAAATTTTCCATAATGTGACTGCAAAAATTATTTCCTGAATTTATTAGTTTATATTTACAGTTACCCCTGTTATTTTTTAAACTGATACATGTCTGATGAAATAATGAATCAGAATGAATTAATTTAACAGACCGAAATAAATTATAGGTAATTTATTCCAAACGAACAAAGTTGTAGCTTTACATTAGTACCTGTGGGCTAAAACATGAATTTACAAATAAAAGAGTCGAATTATACCCGCTTTTTTGCTTGAAACGAATCCAACTAATCAATCTTCCATAAAAGGTTGCTAGGTATAGGTAACACTGTAAACAGACCTTGATACAAAATATTTCACATGGGTGACAAGAAGTTGAATTTTATATAGTATTTATTTTCTTGAATGAGGAATCAGGGAGATGAGTGAATTTCCTTGTAAGAATTCGGCTTGAGTAATTTCTTATTTTTCTTAGCCTTAAAAATAAGTCAGACGAGAATGGATCAATGTAAACTAATTGAACGAAAACAAAAAACAATGAGCTTAGTAAGCCAGTCAAATTAAATGTTTTCACTTAATAAATTCAGAGAAATGGTTTTTCTTCAGAATCCCGACCTTTCGAAAATATTGAAAACACTCTAAAATCTAACCGTGGCTTCACCCCTAAAAATCCATTTCTCTTGCCTCCTAACAGGTTTTCAGTGATTTACTCTTTTCCTAATAACGATATAAAAAAAATTGTTTGAACACACATATATGTAGTAAATAAAATTTCCAACAAACAAATTTCAAGATATTTTTTTGTAAATGCTATATAAAGCCCACAAAATGACTCTAAAGTTTGCACATACCTGCACTACTGAAAATGTACTGTACTCGATAAGGCAGTCTCCCTTATATATCCTTATACATATTACAACGGTATACCCTGTCAAGCTACAAACCTACCTTAATTTTAACATATGAATAGAAATTTTTTTAGTTTTAAGCATGTGTGCGAGTGTGTGTATATAATAAATGTATGGGTGTATGTATATTTGCAACACCATCGATCTGGTCGTATCCAAGTAACGTAAATACCTAAATAAATTGAAAATTGATACAATTAAAAGTAAATTAGACGTAGGTAGCTCTTTAAAGGCTATATAACCTAGTTTTTAAAAATTGTTCGATCAAGATATTGTTTTAAAGTTGAAAATTAATAAAACCTAATACATATTTAAATAAAACTGTAATTTCAAGCTCTAAATGTTGTTTTATATG
Source organism: Ericerus pela (assembly GCA_011428145.1). Lineage (NCBI taxonomy): Eukaryota > Metazoa > Arthropoda > Insecta > Hemiptera > Coccidae > Ericerus > Ericerus pela. The sequence continues at coordinate 777,924 of WOFM01000613.1, forward strand.
TGATTTTTGTTAACAACGAAAAAGCTACCTACGTATAATATACGTAATTGACAACTTGAGAAGGAGCAGGCCTGTGTGCATACTTGGGCTAGTGGCAGGATTTTTTTTACGGAGGGAGAGCTTCGTGAGTAAATCATCCTTCATTTAAAAAAAGTTTTTTTTTAATATTCCCTCCTGTTAGATAACTATGGAACAAGCAATATTAGTGAAAATCACATTTTATTATAAAATAATTAAAACAGTGAGGATTACAGTGTAAAACATTAAATCTTTCACAATCATAAAAACGTCGTCTGTAAACTATCAAATAATGAGAGAATCTTCTTGTACGAAAATAAAAATATTGTTGATATTGATAATAAAAATCCGTATTGCTTTAAGGGCGAAATAAAACTAATGAGACCACACTTCCTGTCTTCTCTCACACCAGAATACTCCCCTCTTTCTCCATCCGAACTGTCACAATATACAACTTTTTTTTCTCAAAAATTGAATTAACTTTAAAAAAAAAAAAAAAGCCCTAAAAAGAGAAAAATAACTCTTTTAAAATTTCTCAGTCAACATTTAAGGACTAAAATTATTGAATTCGCCGGCATTCACTATCATATAGGCTTAAAGTAGGATACGTAAGTTTCGTATAATTTTATAACGAAACTCATCGATTATCACCGACTTCAATAATTTCAATCACTAGGTTTTGCTTAAGAAATTTCGGAAGTATTATTTTTCTTTTTTTGAAGCATTTTCATGGTTTTTTCTTCTTTTTATTTTTTCAAGTTAGTTAAATTTAAAAAAAAAAAAAAAAAAAAAAAAAACCATTTCTAGCTGAGTGTTTCTTTGCATTTTTATTATCCCGTTTAAAGTAGTTTTTGCTTTGAAGATTTCTCCTTAAATTTTTATTTTTTAATAAAAATAAACCAGTACAAAATTTTTTTGTTAATTTCGTATAAAAAACATCGTATACTATATTTTTTTGCCCGAGCTCTTCTTCCCTTTTATAGAGTTTTGAAAACAACCATTCTTCATTGAATATGTTCAACGGCATTATATTATGAGAGATATACTAACTCGTAATTATCATACCAATACATATTTTCTACTCATACACTCCCTTTCCATAACCCCTTACCGTCTCCTCCACCTTCACAGTTTCTTGACTGACGCTCCCCTTTTCCTCCAGAGAGTCTTAGGAACAACCATATTCGTTGAATTTTGTTGTTTTCAAAACTCTCTGGAGAGGTAGGGGGCGTTGGGCAAAAAACTACGTAGAACTTTTTTTTTAGGGTGGTGTTATAAACTGGGTTAAATTGTTGAAAATATGTACTGGGTTTACGAATTGTCCACAAAGTATGATAATTAGGTACGAATTATATCTCCCATATAATGCTGTTGAACATGTTCAATGAAGAATAGTTGTTTTCAAAACCCTCAGGTGAAAAGAGGACAAAAAAATGCATGATACTTTTTTCCCATGATATTTTATGTCAAATAATTTTATACTGATCTATTTTGATCGCAAAATCCAAATTTATGGAGTAAAACGCAAAACAATAAATTTTGTGGGATAAACACTCCCTCTACAAAAATGCAAGTGGTGAGAAGAGTGCAATTTTCAATATGTTATTCTAGGAGACCCACCCAACAACCTCATATATTTGAAGTTATTTTGATGCTGATTTGACTGGATTACAAGAAAAATACATTAAAACCAAAATATTGAATTAAATAATTGTAATATTTTTATTCTAAATTGAGGTTTTTTTTTAATGTTTTTCTCAAATTTGGTTGACCGACGACTAACCAAGAGAATTACTATCGACGAGTTCAACCAATAAGTAACTACTTAGTATTGGCGAAATTTCAAAATTATATGAATTAATAAGACGAGTAAAAACTAATTTTTTATAGTAGGCACACTTTTATACGACGTAACGCTTCCCACCAAAGACTCATGACCAAAACTCCAAAATAGACTTAAAAACAATGACTGTGTGACGGTACACACGTTCGAAGTAAAACTTCTATTAATTTTCGTTCAATGAATTAATTAGAGTTGAACGGGCCAAGCTCTCGCAATCACGGTGATGCGTTTCATGACCGTATTTTAGTAATTACTACTGTACGCAAAGAAGTTTCACTTCAAAAATAACCCGCCGCTGTGGAGGTTCAAACTCGACAACCCTCGATTGGAGAACCACATCGCTACCACAATGCCGTAGTAGCGGTTAAAAAAAAACAAAAAAAAAACTTACATTTAAAAAAATCATATTGATGGGGAATAGCTGATAACAACCAAATTCGATTTCAGCGCCCCCCCAGATGTTATAACAAGAACTAAGACACATTTTGTCTCGCGTTTGTAACTGTAATAAAAGTGTATAAAAAAAACCAAAATAGTACAATTATGAAATTGCCGAACGAGTTTACGGAATGAAGTATATCCTTGACTTTGGAATAGTAAACCTTATTATCAAGGCAAATTAGTCATAAACTTAAAAGTCATAAATACTGACTGCATAAAAACGAGAATTTTTCTTCGATGTTACCCATCTTTTATTGTCGAAAAAAAGGAACTTTTTTTTCTTGCAAAGAACATAGGTACGGGAATATACGTAAATTACATGAGTATAATGCGTTCTACCAAATATATGTGTAGAAAAAGTTAACAGTAATAAAATGCAATTTTGGTTTTTATGCATAAATAAGTAAATAACATCTACTCTGGACACAAAAATTACATTTCCTGTATATCTGTATTTCGTTTTTTTTTTTTTTTTTTTTGTAAAATTTACTCGAAAAAGGAGGCTATTAGATGATATCAGAACGAAAATTTCGTACAAAAAATAATATAATTTGTTGCTTCGCGCGTGTCTTTTATTAACAGTTCTCTTTAACGCGTCGTGCAATTTCAGTTCCGCAATGTTTTCCCTAATAATTCAAAACAATTTTTGCGTTAACAGAAAAATCAACTTTGACGAAAATCGTACTTACATCAAACTTTATCTTGGACGGTTCCTAACGTACGTGCACTCTCCTATAAATACGAAATTTTTGAAGCAAAACTGTATGTCAAGGTGATAATAACGAGTAATGTAATGGCACCGAAGAAGTTACTCATAATAAGCATCGATAAGCCTTGAAATAGCGTAATTAATAAAGCAAATGGAGGAGAGGGGCGAGACGGCTCGAAAAAAATACAACTTCTATTTTGTAGGATTTTTTTTTTTTTTTTTTTTTTACTAACATTTGCAGATTTTAAAAATTTATTAAAATTTTATTCGCAACTATGAATTATTTAATGAATGGAATATTATTCTCGTAGTACGAACAAACCAAATAATATATAAGTACCTATAGTCTGGTAATCTACCAACAAATTTACGTTCTTCCTTTCGGAATTTTTCTTTTTCTATTTTCGCGTAAAACAAAACGGAAACGTTGGTAATTTATTTTCAGAAATAAATTACGTGACTAACGTGGCCTACAATCTAATTTACATTAGGGATTAGGCTAAGCAAATTCCGCGCACTGATCCTGACAATTATTTCTATTTCTTTTTCGATTTTCCAATAACAAAAGATTTCCGAGGAGTTTTTCTAACGATGCCAGAGAAGGTCGCGCAATTGTGCATTTAAAATAGGTTGGTAGTCAAAAATATCATTTAATGCGATTCAATTTTACAATGATTAAATTCCAACATTGTTTATTATTAATATTATTTATTTATGTTAAGACGTTGAACGTCGGAGTCATTTGTGTCCACGTAAGATTATGGTTACAGTTTAAAAAATTTTCTTAGCTAAGCTGCGAATATTTGAAAGGCCTATAATAACTAATAGTTTTGAAATAACAATAAATTATTTGTAAAATTAGTTAGTGTTTATAAAAAAAGTATGTACCGTAAATAAACCAGGTTTATTGATCGTATTGTTCTGAAGAAGGTTTCAGGCGTGTATATATAAGGGCGTTTGGGGTTCAAACACCACTTTCTCAAAATGAAAAGGAAAAAAGGAAGGAAGATGAAGAAAAAACCTGAAATAACTTATATTACATACCAAGGTTCAAAAGTGAGTTTTCATGAATTCTCTCGCTGCGCTCATTTTGCAAACTTCCCTCACATGTAAACGATCACTTTCAAACTTTACTGAGGGAGATATTTTATATAATTAATGATCAGAAAGCAACGAAACGTTAAAATTCTATCATAATGATGAGTCTTTCACAAAAATTATACAAAATGGAACAAAATATCAACCTTTACATTGTGGCAGATTCAACGTTTCATTCAGAATCAGAAAGTGTATCATCTACCTTTATGAAAAGTGAACGTGCTTTCATGTAAAAAGATGCTTCAAATTTTTACGTATTGAGATTATGCATTCATCAATGATGAGAGCTAATTTTCACTCCCAAAATACCACAGTGTAAACATTCCCTTTCTGATCATGAATTATGTAAAAGATTTTTGTATAATATATGATTAGAAAGGCAATGTTTGTAATCGTATTTTGCAAGTGGAAAGTAGTGCCTATATCATAGATGAATGATATGTTCAACACCCACTTAAAAACATGTCAAAGATAGAACCTTGATAGAGCATTTCAAATTTAAATATTTGTCACTGCGCATTAGGGCTTGTAAGCACAACCATAGCCAGAACAATAACCATTAAAAACCTAAATAAATTGACAACACTGATTTGGGAACTGTTAACCAAAACAAACAAATTTCACATAACCTGTAACCAATTCCCACAAAATGGTGAAGCCATTAATCGGAACAATAACCAGAAAGATGACGCATGAGGCTACCACCCCCTTTTTTTTCAATTTCGTAATTTCTTTCTTGACTAATTTTTCAACAAAAATAAAAATCCGTTACAATAATTCTACCGTGGTTTGTTCATGTTCATTTTTCACTCTTCTTACATTTTTTCTTATCTCACTTCTGTCTCTTTCTCACGCAAGTCTTTCTCTCTTTTTCCTATGTCACAGTCATTCACCTCTGATATTTCGATCATTTCTTCACTATATTCACAAATTTTCTAAATTTTACATGATCTGTTCATGTTTCATCTTTTGGTTCTTTTCATTTCATTCACTCACTTCTTATCTTCAAACCTGGTATATACATATTTTTCTTTCTTTTCTTCATATTTTCCGCCAAATCTTCTACAATGTTCTATATGTAATGTTTTATTCTTATCTTTCTGTTCTTTTAAAAATCTCGGAGAGAAAACTTGATGTTTTTAAGTCAGTCGTTTTTCTAGTGCTCGAGGAGCAACATGTTTTATATTTTTACTTTTCCTTGGTCCATTATATTTGATATTTTTGGAAAAATGTGTTAATTTATTAAAAGGCAATGGGCAATAATTCGGTGGTGTGGTTCCTGATTCGTACCTGAAGCAGATTGGCAGCATGTAAGTACATTTCCATGGATTTCCGAGGTATGCAGATGTAAAAAATATAGTCGTTCCACGCTGACATCGGGTCCACGAATTCTGGTAGGCTGAGCTGGTCGGGGGGGAACATTTTGGAGTTGCCTCCCTTTGCAAATGGGATTCAATTTGTGTCTTTCAGCCGTGGCCGTGGAATTTAATAAAAAATAATGTGCAACCTGTTGGGTGGTGGGTCCTTGGTAGGCTCCCCTGGCATACCACAAAGAATCAGTTTTCATCAGTTTTTTTGAAATATCTGTATTATTGATTATTCTTTTCAAAAATTACCCATTATATCCTGGAAAATTACCAATTTTTGATAATTTAACCTGAAGAAAGTTTTTTTTTGTCTACTTTACCACAGGTTTTGTATCAACCTTTTAAGCTGTATGTCTCTGGCACTATTTTGTCAGAAATTTATCAGCTACAAAATCTTATTAAAACGGTGAATCAGTGTATTTACCATTAGTCAAATACCGGAGTAATAATCACCAAAATGATTGTATTTTTCCAAATGTAGCATGTGGGCCATATTTTTCTGTTTTTAGGGGAAATTGTTTTTTTTCTTTTCATTTTTCTATTTTATATTTCCTCATTTCCCTATTGACAAGAAGAATCAAAATGGTTAACATTTGGTGGCCAATTTTAAACTATTGAAAATAGGTAACTAGTATTCAAGTATGTACATTTATATGGAGTTTTATCAATATTCGAAATGGGAAATTTCGAAGACAAATAAATAAATGAGTGTATTTCTTTCATAAAATGTTCAATATGACTTTCATTTTTTAAATATTATTCAAAAAATTAAATTATCCAGCTCTTTGTTTCTCTACTATGTAAGTTAAATTTCCATGTAAATCTCCCATCAGGAATTGATAAGGAATCTGAAAATAGGTAAAAATGCTAGTGCTCCTACAGGAACTTCCACTTACCAATTTTCGAACACTCATAATCAAAGATACTGACACTCGTATTCTAGAACGATACTTAAGTAAAGATTCTCTAGTTAAGTAATATTTTATCTGTGACTCCCATGTATAATTATAGGATAAACCTAGTTGAATGAGTACTTAAGTCTTACTTGACATTAATAAATGATGTAGAATACAGGTGTGAGGTATCTACTGTAGGCCACTAGCAAACTAGACATACTCTTCTATACTCTTGACTTTGGTTATCACTTATTCTTATTCCTTCTTTCAAAAGCGTAAGGAGTAATTCCTTTTGTAACCGAAATGAGCAAAACCCTGTTGCCACATCTCCTCTCTTTTTATATGAACGCAGGTTAGCATTACCAGAATATTTATATGAATACTTATTAAAAATATCATTCAATTTATCGGCTCCCGCCGTAGGGTTGTGGCTGAGTAATCTGTATTCAATGCAGAAGTTATGAAGTTCAAATCTCATTTGCACCCCCATTTTTTTTACTTATTTCATTTCGTATTTTTTAATATTTATTTTATAAAATTTTTTCATTCTATCAGGTAGGTTACTATGTTGTATGTATATATATAAAAGAAAGAAAATGCAATAACAATAAAATTAGCAACCTATACGATGCATGCCCAAACACACTTGGCAACATCGGGAAAATTACTCGTCTCGGTTACAAAAAGGAAATACGTCTCTCAAAGTTACATGGTCAATTTACTATTAAAGTCTAAATTAATTTTTCAGTTCTCTTGAAATAAATTGTTCATTATTGTGGTTCCAGAAAGCTGTCTCTATGAACAATAGAAATTAATGTGGACACCTCTGTCTCTTGGTTATAGGTGTGCGATTAGAATGATGTTATTTGAGACGACTTGATTTTTTTTTCCCTTTCATTCGAGTGCTTATAGGTACAAGTTGATCAGTATGCACTCGTGTAATTGTTTATTTAGTTTTTCGTTAAATACAAACAAATTTATGATGATGAACTAATTTCTATTGCAAGATAATCGTGGTAAGGTATGCAGGAACGTCATGTATACGTTCTTTTATTAGATGATTTTCCTTTAATTCTACTCAATTATAAACCCTATGAATAATGTCATAAAATCAATTTCTTTGATTGATTTTTGGTCTTCAAACTTTGTTCATGTGGTTTTTTGTGACTTAAACACACTAAAAAGCTAGTGACCACACTTAATTCTTTTCTCATTTTTTTGGGAGTGCAGGCAGGGACTAGTAATGGTGTGGCTAAAAGCTAAAGTTCACAATAAACAGATTAATAGTGAATAATTGGTAACTAAATGAACAATTCCAAATTAATAATTTGTAGAAACATAATTAAGAAGGATAAATAATAGGCTAACAAAAATTTAAAATACAAAAATGAAAAAATGTTGTTAATGTCAGTGACTAGATCTAAATTCTTCCTAACAAAAGTTTGTTCTTGAGAAATCAAAATATTTAACCATGTTATTTTCATAATCTCATAATATATGTCTGCTAAGTTAAAGTTAGCATTGAAGTTTTCCATAAAGGCTTTGAATTTTATGCATATACCTCGTTAAGATACGATTATATGGTCAATTGTCACTATACTTGACACCAAATACGTTGAACTCAGAAGAAGATAGGCAATATGCCATACAAACGTATAATGTTTAATAATGTTGAATGGTCAATGAGAAACTCCATTGCACTCGTTCCCCTTTAAACATCAGAGCTCAACTTATTTGATGTCGAGTATAGGCAATTACGTTCTTCACAAGTTAATAATTTGATTAGTGAATAGTGAAAGAAGGCAATGTGTCCTGTGCTCAGTCGTGCTGATATTAACTCTTCTCTTAGAACAAATTTTTCTTTAATTAATTTAATATTCCTCAGCTTTCCAGTTGTCAATTTTTCTTGGCTTTTCTCAGAAATTTTTTGTAACCAGATTTGGTTAAGTATAATATTTAACTGTATATACTTTTTTCATTCTAGTTATATATTGTGGCTTTTAATTTTTTATGTCCCATGTTGGTGGGTTGATTTCGATTAATTTAATCCTAGTTGATGGAATAATTCCAAGATCTTAAAATTTTGAGAAACTTCTGGTTAAAAAATTCCTATTTTGAAATTATTTATAATCTTCTACATTTATCTGACAACGTGATGAAAAAAGCTTAATTCATAAGTTATGTCAATCAATGTTTTAACCATATTTCTCGTATCTGTTGAAAAATATGGAGTCATTGTACCCAAAGTCTCTATAAAATTCCCTACTTTAGTTCCTCATTAGACCTACGAAAGAATAGTATATTACGCAACTAGGGAGGAAAGTGAGCAATTTCTCAACGAGTGAAATGTTTGCAAACACAAGTCGTAGGTGAGTACGATGATTGCACAAGTTGATAAATTGTTTAACTTCGATTCAGCTGCGTACAATATTTTTTGCAATGAGTGTACGAAATGCTATATTCGACACAGTGGCAATAAAACCAGCGAGCTGCTGGAAAAAATCCCCCTTACGACAGAAATCATTTTTAAGAAAAAAGAAGTAATTAATTTAAATTTAAAAAAAAAGACATTATTTTAAATGTGTGGGGGAAACTGAGGAACCAATTAGATGTGAAAAAAAATTAAGGTGTGAGAAAAATAATTAATGAATGTAAAAATAAACTATTAAGGAGTGTGAAAAAGAAATTAAGGAGGAGAAAAGTAAGAGTTCTGACATTGGCTACTTTCATCACGTCATAAATGTCTCGAAAACACGGCATATCATATACACGATGCAAAAAAAAATTTCCATTAAACTTGGCGCCGAAATTTACGGCGTAGTTACTTAGGTAGGCTACTTGAACCTAATGCTTCATTTGGATTCGATTTCACAATTATTTTTAATCGAAGTGGACAACAATACAATAATGTATTCTTTTTAATGTTCTAAATCTCATGGAAAATTTTGCACACATGCCAAGTATTTAAGATTTAACGACCAAATATTTCAGTGGCTAGTTAAAGTAAAAATTTAATGAATACAAAATGTCTCAACCTATAAACTGATAAGAATGTCAGCGTAATAGATATGCATCATCAAATTAACGAACAGCCTATATTCAATACGGAAGATGAAGTATATAGCCTAACTAAAAATTCTCTTCTGAATCGGAATGGAAAATTAGGCCTTGAATGGTTAGCCTTCATCGTTGTCATAAGAGTGATGCATGCATGTCACACATAGAAGGAACTCTAGTACCCAATCAGTCATTCATCCCCTAAAAATTGAAAAAAGAAAGATTACTTTGTACGAAAATTATATAAATTTTTGAGGTGGGAACGGATTTCATTCAGTTTCGTTTAAAATTCTACATCATAAAATCATTGATTTATGATTCAGGATGATTGCTCACGTTATAGGACCATTCTCAGAATTACGAATGGACGATATACAAAATTCCAACGATTTAAATTGTATTTCAGTTTTTCTTTGTCAAGGATGATAATGTGCCTCAAGTTATTTCGAAATAATTTATGCAACAAAGTATTTTCAATGCACCCATAGCTTATTCTCATAGCTAAAAAAAGAAACAACAAACGTTTCAATAAAAATTGTATTTAATCAGTTAGCATTTGAAAGTTCTTTGGAACGAAAAAAATATTTCACAAAACAATTTTCAACCAAATTTTAATAATTAGATACCCATTTAATTTTAATAATTATTTAATATTTAACTCCTGGTAAATGGCTAATTCTAAATAAGAAAAAAGAAACCAAACCTCTTAAACCCTTCCCATTAAAAACTCCCGATTATTAAGACTTTCAGCTCATCAGTGCGTTATTTAAATGAGATTTCGAAGTGGCCAATAACGTATTTTAAGTAGGGCACCGATGTGCTGAAGTCTTTGGTAACAAAATTATCGAAGTAAAATTGGTAGACCAACTTTGGTAGGCACCTTTATTTTCTCCAAAAGTTGTGGGAGATAATTTTTTGAAACGATGATAAAATAATCTCAAACGTTTCATCATTTTTTTATAACTAACATTTTTAAGATAATATGAATCAAAATTTTAGTGACTAAAATTTTCCATTTAAATTTTATGGGGCTTCACCAATTTTAAGGAAATGAATAAAAAAAGTAAAACTTTCTCCCTTACATTCCTCTCTCGCAGGCCAGGAATTTCCTTAGTATTTTTTTTACTCAATATTTTTAATTAATATTGCGCGTTTACTAATAGAAGTTGAACGAAAGGAAACATCTGAAAGAAAATTTCATAAATATTAAGGCCTTTTGTAATCTTAATTTCGGTTCGGCTATAAAAATAAATAAACTTAGGCTACCTGTTGAGACGAATCCATTATAACGAAGCAGATGAACGTTTTTCATATCTCATTCGAATAATAATTTCCATTTACCTTTGTCTAAATAGTAAACTAATATTATAACTTAGATTATTCTATTGATATCATGTCACAAATTTATTACAACCTATTGCCTCAACCACTTACGGGAATTACCTATGTAAGTAGGCCTAAATCACGAAATTATTACCATAAATTCTTTATTGGTTACGTAGTGTGTGTTGCCGAAATATTTTTTAAGGAAAATTTGGATCGAATTTTTCAAAAACCCTTGAATTACTTCATGCGCTTGTAGTGAGATTTAATTTCTTTATAGCCGACGTTGTCTTTCATTTCTGAGATTTTCAACAAGCAGTTCATCTTCTTTTTGTTTTTCTTCAACTAGAGTTATCAAACATTTTATTATTAGGAAATGTAATCTGCTAGAATTCCGGAATCTTTTAAAAAGAGTTCTGATCGAAAAAGTAAAAGTTAAAAAGTTGGAAATTTTGAACTGAAAAAAATTGAAAATTTCGAAGACGATGTAGTAGGAAAATAACCTCGTTCTGGCATCATGCACGAATAAGTTAGTAAAAAAAAGTGAAGAACCATTCGTCTGTTCTAAATATTGATCGGAAATTTTCATCGAAAAAGCAAAAATATACCTTTTCTACATTGCCATAGTAGGTATATAGTAATACAATTCGAGTTATTTGAGTATCTCCAGAAACTGTAAATAGGCTAGCATAAGCTTTAAGGTATCTCCACTGAAACGTCTTGAAGCACTTCCCCATGGATATATGCAAGTCTGCGATGAATTCAAAAAGGTCATTGAGAATCTTCAATTTTTCAACAAGTGACTAACCAAAATGTGTTCTTTCGAAAAAGTCAATTTTGTAAAATATCTTCGACGTATTAAATGCGTAGGTATAAATGGAAAAATACCAAGAACCAATGTGTGCCGGTACCCCAATAAAAAAAAATCAACATGAAACAATGTAAAAGTAACCGAATGGTTCTAAAATATAATTATTTTCGAACAATGTTATAGTTACTTTTCTCGATCGTTTTAAAAATAAATTTTGTAGTCACTTCACGTCGCAATAAAATTAATAGTGAAAGCTGCCTCTACATGAAGATTCATGCATTTATTACCGGTTAACTTTCTCGTTACGCGTTTACTCGTTAGAAATTTTTTTATACGATTCCTCTAGCCAAAAATGAAACCTACACAAAATGATGCTTATAGTATATGTGTAAAAGTAGTATTACCATTGAAAAATGGTGCCAAAAAGTTTCTGTAGTTCGACAATCGCTTTTTTATAATTTTAATTAGGTATATAGCTTGAGTCATTCAACCGGTACATAGAGTATTCATTTATAACGTTTCAGCAAACACAAACAAAACGTATTCCGTACTTACATTTTACATTTTTATTGTTGAATAAATTTAAAAAATTTTGCTCTCGAAAGCAAGCTCGAAAGTAATTTCGTTGAAATTCTATGTGTCCATTATTTATACTGATTTAGATTATCTGAGGAATCGTACCTTTTGTTTTTGTTTTTTTTTTTGTTTTTGTTTTTTTTTTAATATTGTATTATAGGTACTAACTGCATTTATTTCTTTTATAAATTGAAATTATTCGAATTTAAAATTTATCTCTGAATCATTAAACAATAAATATATTTCGCTATCCTATTCAAAAAACCTCGCAACTAATTTGAAAAATAAACTCGTTCGAATGGGATATCAGGGCCAATGGCAGGATTTTTTCAAGGAGCCATTTGCCTCGATTTTAGTCAGGTGGAATATCAACAGACTTTTATATGTACAGGGAGGAAGGTTATACGTTGTTTACTGTATGGTTTTTATAGTTGTCAACGATTGAGAAGGGGAAACAAGTTGCCTCCACTGCAGTCATGTAATTTCAGCAGACTACGTTTTGGTCATCTGCATCGAAATTTTACGGAATATCAGCAGACTACATACAGAAGAAGACGGTACCATTAGGTGTTGCATGTCATGTGCTGGATGGTTATCAACAGCAGGGAGGGGAAACCTATAGTCATCTTCGTTGTAGTTAGATGGAATATCAGCAGACTAGGTTTTTAGGTTGAGAATGTAGCAACAGTGAAGTTCAAACTAAAGATAATAGGGATGTAAATTCCAGTCTTCAACTATTAAGGTGCGTAGATACCTAACATTTTAACTACGAGGGAAGTTTTGGAATAGTATATTACGCAACTAGGGACGAAAATGAACAATTTCCAATGAGTGCGGCAATTGTACGAGTTGTTAATTGCTCACTCTGACCAAATTGCGTACAATATTTTTTGGAACAAAGTGAATAAAGATCAGAGAAAAAGAAATCAAAGAGTGAGAGAAAGAAGTTAAGGAGTAAAAAAAAAAATAAATTAAGAAGTGATTAAAAAAAATGAAGTAATAAAAAAGAATTCTCTCAATGAATGACCCCTATCATGCATACCTATATTTTATTAAAAATTGTTATAATTTAAAGGCTATTTCTTGGCTTTTTCAAAAAATTACGATTGAAATAATCAAAATTTTCTCATCTGAAATACTGTTTTAGAACTACTAGTGCATTTAAGACTTTGTTATACTACTAGCAGATCTGTACAGCGACAAAGTATAAATTTCAGCTTACTCAAGGTAGGTGTTGGTAACACGGCTATAGAACAGTTCCGCGCAAACAGTCAAAAAGTAATACAATTCCATGTCGAGGGTATTTTTTCAGTGATGCAATTCCACGCCATTTGATTTTTCTAGGCGCAGTAATTCCGCGCAATAATCCCATCTATTTCTCATAAGTGTCAAATTTTGTATTGGCTACCATTCGAAAACCTGTCAGTAGATCAATTCTGCTAAAATTCAGTACCATACCAATCCTTAGTCTCTAACTACCATACAAATTTTTGGAAACAATCTTTCAACTTACATGACTTAATATCATTATGACAAGGTAAAGGATTTGCAAAATTGTGTTACAAGAATCTGCGGCGCCGAACTGCAGTACTGATAATTTTCAGCTGACGCAGAACTGTCAGGTGCATGGATTACCTTTTTTAGACTGGCGCCGAACTGTTGTAACCCCAGGTATACGAGTATTAACTCTACTTAAAAGCCCAGTAAAAATAATGAAGATTGTTTGTATTAAATCTGCGCTGGCAAATCCAGTACTTACTGCTATTAAAGTGGAATCACCTCAAACATATACTTGTCGATGCCCCTTATTCGAAATAGCAACACAGTATGACATCGGTAATTATTAATTTCTGAACAGGTTTGGTACCATATTAACAGAATTTATGACCTTGAAGACAATATATAATGGATGGAATACGTCGGTCATTCACTCCGAAAGAATTTTTGTATTTCTTTTTTTTTTTTTTTTTAAAACTACAAAGTTTTGATGCCGAAGAACAACAGTTCAGTCGCAAGCCGAATCCGAGTTACTTAAGTCTCACATTAATTTCATTAGAATTTAAACTGAATTTTTTTACTACCGTTATATTGATTCTCAAAAAAAAAAAAAACTTATATCTAGCTGTCATTGAGTTTTCCAGAGTTCTCAAAACAGAGACTATAGTTTTAAGGGAAACTATAACCCTAACAAACTTGAAAAAACTACTTTCTATCAAAAAAAACAAAAAAAGTTGTATATAATCTAAAAACGAGTGTCGTATTTTCTCCTCTGACTCAGACTATATCTAACCATGTAATTATTCAAAAAACAAAATAAACTATTTTCCTCAACTCCCGCAGTAGAATACGAAAATTATTTCCTTTCCTTCTTTGTGATATTAATACTAATGATTACGCAGATTTACCAATTAACATTTCATTTTTAGAATGATGGAGGTCTGTAAACTCCTATAATAAGCCAATAATAAAAGAACTTATACCGGTCTTAAAACCTTTTCTTATTTTCTCAGAGACATCGCTTAATCGTCTAAAATGCTTTCTTTTCAGATTTTGGGATTTTAAGGAAAAACGGAATTTTACGCCAGGCTACGTATTTTATACTGAAATATTAAAACGAAGAAAACTTCAAATTTTGATTCCGTCTTTCTGCCTCGTCTCTGAAATTTACGAAGTATATTATATGCACTTTTTATGTCGCCAGTGTCCTTTTGAATAACCAGTTTCCGGTGAATTACCTATGAGTACGTGTCTTCTGAAAATAACCGTCTGTCTATACGACCATTCGTGATATTGGCAAGTTGTTTATTACTCTCCTGCAAGACCTTCCATTTATGAACCGTTCATCCTTGACACTGGATCGCAGTATAATTTGAAATTGAACGAGTTTTCGAAACCTATCAGCACGCCGTATCAATATCCAGTTTGAACGAAATTCAAGATCACGGACGCAGGCTATACAGTGCGTGTATTCTCATAAAAAAGCTGTTGGTAGAAGAAATTACATATTTTTAAAATGCTGAAAAAAAATTGTATGAAATAGCCTACCCTGATCCAAACTCAAAACAGTGGAGACTGTTGGACTGAAGATTTTTTCTTCTAATTCTCAGATTTCTTATATTTTTTATGCGAATCTTCAGGATTGAAATACCTATAGGTACTTGACAATTCATAAAAAACTCGGTTGTTGTAAACTCGATACCTATACTAATCATTTGTAACTATTTACGGAATATTATTTTCGAAACTTAAATCAAACGACAACGAGCGAAAATAGTAAACAAGTTGAATGGTAAGTTTAATAATCTTATGATAATAAATGATATAGCAGGGGGTCTGTCTTCAGATGTTAGAAATGTAAGGAAAAGAGAGAAAAATTCTAGAGCATAGTGCCACTATAGAAAATGTATGCTATGTTTTCTTAATCAATAAAAAAAGTAAGTAAAATATAAATAAATAAATACAATAAAAAAATTAAAATATCAAAATTATTTTGCAGAATGTTGGGTGAAAATTTCATCTAATGAAGTGTCAAGGAAATTTATAATGAATAATTGTAGTATGAAGTTATAAAATACAAACGCGACTTATTGAAATGATTGCATAGAAAATAAAATAACAGGAAGCTATGCTTTCTGACCAGCTTTGTTTGATTAAAACTAAATTTTTCAGAATTTTAGAATTCAATGTATTGAATGTCAGTACCAAATTTGGTGCCCATTGCTTAAAAATTACCCATTTTATAACCATTTAAGCCATAAAAGTGTAACATAGTAGGATGTACCCAAAGCACCATCCGGCCAATCTGAACCAAAAACAATAAAGTTCATTCTTGTCTAAATTTGAATAAGTGTACTAAATTTCATGACTATTAGATGAAAATAAAATTGCAACCTGTACTTAGTTAAATCAAAATGTGTATGTGTATACACATAAATGCATATACAAGCCCTGGCTTTGACTTGTGCCAGCCCTGAATTTCTGGTAACCCTGTAGAATTTGTTGTTTCAGAGGAGACAGCAAACATTTTATTTTTGTATTTGTTTGTGGATGGGCGAAGGAATAATTGGCGAAATAATATCGGGGAAATAATTTCGTGAAATAATTAACAGCTTGTATGTTTATTATAGTGATGAGTTTCAGCTAATAGTGCCAAAAATTTCCTGGAGTCCTGAAATGGAAAACAAATCTATTTCCAAACTTGTGTCTCGATACCATTTTAATTTTAATATACAGATTTTTTTCAAAGAACCTACATAAAAATTTGGATAAGTAGGTATAATAATTTTGGTGGTGAATTTTCATCACATCAGTGTATTTAAAATTTGTGCGTTTACATAGCTATTAAAAAAAAATTCCAGCGAAGCAATCTCTAGAAAACCCAGATCGCCAATTTTCATTCATAATTCAAAAACAAAAACCTTAATTCCAAAAACCTGAAAAAATTATAAAAATATATCGATATTTGTATTGATACTTATTGATATCTGACAAGCTTATCGATATATTAATATTTCATAGCTGGTTACAGGATAAAAAAATTAAAAAAAACTATAGATAGTTATCGATATTTTTAACATTTTATTGCTAAAACCGAGTTTCAAGGACTTCTCTGTTTTCTAGTTTTCTCGGAAACTATTGAATCAATAAGCACCAAACCTCTATCGGATCTAGTCCCATAAAATGAATTCGTGAAAATTTTAGCCATTTTTCCCAACAATGTTTTTTGTCCAGTTTTATTAGAAACTACCGAATTAATAGGCATCAAACTTCTATCAGACTTGCATCTATATATGAATAATTGTGACGTCTGAAAAAGTCACACAACCACAAAACAAAAGAGCCAACAAATAGGCAAGTAAAAAGTAAAGACACCTGCGTGGCCAAGTGTAGGAAGGAGACAATTCAGGAAGAATAGGAAAAAATCACCACAACAAACAAAACATCCAAATCACCAGCAAAACCAACCACCCCCTCTCACCACATGCCTAGTTATTTTAGGCTATCATTTTTATATAAATTTCGATTCCCATAAAAAAAACAAGTATAGAACAAATAAATGAAAAACCATATATTACTATTCCCGGATCCACAGCTTCTCAGCAGCCTGAAACGATGCGATATTTGGCGAGTGTAATTCTGGAGTCGCTTTCCAGCTGGATAAGCACTGCTGACAAGCGTTTATGAGATGGGGAACAGCTGAAGTTGGAGAATTCACAACCAATGACAAATTTCAGTACTTGCTCCTACTGCTCGATTTGGTACCAATGTAGAATCACACTGGAAACGCGGTTTCTGTGCCCCTCTATGACTCCTTTCAAATTTTGTTTTTGCCAAAATGTGTAGTTAGTCAAAGTGACCAAATTATATTACCAGATTTTAGAAATAATACACGTGAGCTTAGAAATCGGATGCCCTAATGGACGAAACAATATGAAATATATTAAGAATCAAATTGTTCGTTAATTCCAAAAATAGGCTTGAAACTTTGAAAGAAAGGGTAATTTTAAACACACGATTTGTGATGTTTTCAGTTACATTAGACGATATGTGCCAACCAATCAAATAAGTATTTAATTTGAGTGAAAATTATTAGAAAGGAAAAACACTTTCGAGGCAAAAACCTCTACACGGCGCGATCCAACTGCTAAAATTCAACTAACTGGTAGCCTAACTATACCAATCGCGCTTAGGTATTGAGATGAAAACCCCCAGAATCATACCACCAATCGCATCGTCCCATACAGAAATCATACCATAAATTTACAGCCAATCACCTGCGGAGAAAATATTAAATGATTCAGCCGCTGCATCATTCAAATCGTAACATATTTTTCAGCCTGGTATTGCGAGAAACCGTATGGGTCGTAAAAGTATAGGCAAACTAAAACGAGAATACATACATCTAGGCTATTATACATATACATATTTCACAGCTAGGCTAAGCGGATAAAAGATACACGGATGGCTGCATGAATAGAGAAACAAGTTTAAGTTTGTAGCCTATCCGTGTATGAAGAAAAGCACAAGAATAAAATACTATAGAATTCAATAATTCGTACATATAAATTTGCAGAAAAAAGATTAATTCGATGTAATGGAGACAAAAAATTCTTGGAGATAATAATAAGGTGAGAACGGACCTCGAAGTTTGGAAAAAGAAAGACGGGTTAGGCATCTCATAATGTATCATAAAAATTTCAGCCTGATCCTTTTTGTCATTTTTTCAGAATCCTGGAAAAATGAGTTTTCCATGAATTTCTCATTTTCCAGTTTTCTCGAGAACTACTGAACCGATGAACTCCAAACATTTTTCAGACCTGCTCTAGTATGAGAACTATCTCTTGTGAAAATTTCAGCTATATCCATCTTGTAGTTTTCACAAAACCTTGAACATAAAATGTTAGGCAATACTTACATAATTATTTATATACACATTAAAAACAAAATTAAATTAAAACGGGAAAATGTTACCAATCGTTTTTTTTTCTCATGAAACGGATAATTTTCACTATCCCACCCCGAATCTTTTTGGCAAGTCACTTTTAATAGCCCGTTTGCAAGTTAGGAAATACATACATAATTATATATACACATTAAAAACAAAATTAAGTTAAAACGAGAAAATGTTACCAATCGTTTTCTTTTTTCATGAAACGGATAATTTTCACTATCCCACCCCGAATCTTTGTGGCAAGTCACTTTTAATAGCCCGTTTGCAAGAAAACTGGGTAAAAAAAAATTGGAGAATAAATCCCTTGGACCAATGTTTTTGCTAGCAGATTGTATAGGCTGGTGCATAAATTTATTGGATACTTTGTACTTGAAGATAAGGTGTGGCAAAAAATTTGAGGCACCTCTTCACAGAAATGAAAACTTGGTTAATAATGCGATTTTATAAATTACCTATGCTTTCGACAGCATATTATACTATTATAATTTAGTGAAAAATGGCTTAATAATCCAATAAATACCATCAAGATAATTTCATTTTACGAAAGAAGGAATATTTTTCGAATAATAATTATAAATTCTCTGATGAAAATAACCTATTATAGACTACGTCATGATTATTGAGTACCTATTTAGCACTACATCATTTATCTACATCTTGACTTCGAAAAAAATTCAGATGAAATTTAATTATATTATGTTGCAAAATGCATACCGGGCATGGGCACGCCTGTGTTTATTCTTAGTATACTATGATTGAAGTTAATTAATTTGATCTACCAAGTAGGAACTTCTGAAGTTTTCACTAAAATTTGGCCTAAGAGAAAAACAAAATTTTTCTTTACTTTTGTAGAAAAAGAAGAAAAAAAAACTATTTTCTTGTTTTTAATCAATTTTGTTTTTTTTTTTTTTTACTATTGTTACAGGTGAAATGTTGGAAGTACTTCACACTGGTTGCGCAAAATGTTCAGAAAAAACTAAAACTCGTTTAAAGAAAACGTTTCGTCAAATGAGATCCGACCCTCAATTAAGAGAATCGTATAAAAAAGTGTTGAACAAATACGATCCAGATAAGAGATATATCGCAACTTTGGAAAAGTTTTTAATAAATTAGGTTTAAGTGAGTTGTAAAGAAGTTGAAAGTATGGTTGTGTTTTCCGCAGAATTTCAGTACTTTTGCGTGGAGTATATGTCTTAAATACTTTTTTGTTTTTGCTCATTTTTGTATGTAGGTAGGTATATTCACACATAATATTATATGTTGCACTGTACCGTGAAATTTACAGCATGTGCACATTTTATTTAAATGTGTTAATATTACCGACGCCATATTAAAGAATAAGTAAGGATATTGATTGAACGATATTACAGTTCACATTTTCGGTTAGCTTAAGTATAATTTATAACCGACTTGAAAAATGGAAGAGGTTCCAATGTTAGTCGGGTATCATAATATCACCATCATCATCATCATGTATATTAATACCGTAAGGCCACAACAACTATTTTTCCTTTTTACGTCAAAAGGGTTGAACGAATTTTTATTCCAAAATTGAGAAGGGAGCATCAAAATAAGGAAAAAACAATTTTCATACCTCGTTTGCAAGCAAATTGGGTATTTTGTCAAATAATTTATTTTTATTTATTTTTTTGTTTTAAGCATTTGGAGTGAGCCTTTCACGCCTTTTCAGAAATTCCAGGGTCGGGAGAAAAAGAAGCTTGAAATAAATAAAAAAAAGTATTTTTAGTGTTGAAGGCAGTATTTTGGTGGGGAGGTGGAATTGGAAAGAATGGTTGAAAAGTTGTGAATCCCCCTTATAATTGAGCTATCTACATCCTTGCCAGTCTTATTGCGCGATAAGTGATGGACATATTATATCTATACTCTGTTCACTCTAAGAAGTGTGTGATGTCAGAATCACCATAGACGTGAGGGTTGGTTGCGGTTGGTTGGGGAGAAAGGAAAAGGTAAAGATGCACATTTTTACGCAATGATAAGCATAATTCTGTAGAGTAAACAAATTTCGTATTTCAAGCAGATAAGTGTGGATATGGTTTATGATGTCACCCATATCGTAGTGTGAACAGTTACAAAAATATGAAGGTGGGCCCTGACTGATGGCGCCAGACCGGATCTATTTGATAGGTTAATTTCTAATTGCTCACCATGTAAAGGTAAGCCGAAAATAATTTTGGGAATAACTGGGGAATGAAACAGGTATATACTCGTCCAGATATATTTTTTTAACTTAGGACTACGTCTTATAAATTGGATTAGGAATTCGGGTATAATTATGTAGAATATGGGTACAACTTTCTGCACATCGCCAACAATCTACTTAGTTACCGGACCGACTTATTTAAAAATGGCCATACATTGGTCATCGACCGGGGTTGTTGTTGTTGTTGTTGTTGTTCCTCTAAGCTGTAAAATGTTGCGAAACATTAGTTGTTTTCCTTTTGGCTTTTTACTGTAAAAAGTTGGGAGAATTCTATTGTTCTTGAGAAAAAAGAATGCTGAAATTTCACAGCTGTTATGACCTTGTCATAACTTTTTACAGCAAAGAGCCAAATAGAACAGAGCTATTGTTGCAATCTGCATGAAAGATACCATTCACCTACAGTTTTCCATCATTATTGAGATTTAAGATCAAAGTGGCTGACATCTAGCGGAAATTTGTATAAAAATACATTTTATCCTTAAATTCAAAGGTGAAATTAAAGTATTTGTAGTACAGTGATGGCAATAATTTTTTTCCACATTTATGTAGATGTCATTTGTCTTCAAATATTAAATTATCTTCAGTATTTACTCATTTAAAACCAAAACAAATTATGATAAATGTTATCACCTTTTCAACCAATAGGCTAACTGGATTTCATTTCCATGATCACCCATTTATAGCACGTTGGCAGCACCATATAGTTCCATCTTAAATACCAATTGTGTACAAGATACTTAATGTTTGATCGATTACTTGCCATTGCCTAATACTACGCTTTCAACTTACGGCTCAATCAGAATTGAGCCTATTTTTTTTTATGAATGTTTAGGTACTGATTATTCAACAATGGCTGAACAGATTTTGATTGAGGATTCATTTAAAATAAATATAGTCCAGGGGTGGTTACATTATATTTTCGTTAAGATCGGAACAATACGGGATCCACACCGGATCTGAAATTATAAACTTAAAATTTAAAATTCTACCAATTTCTGTGAAAATTAGCATCTTGGAGTTTTTTTGTTTATTGATTAGAATCTGCAGTGCGATTTTTGAAATTTAGAATTGCAGATCCAATATAGTAGATTTGAAATTCTGTATTAAATCAATCTGAGTAAGAGTTAGCAGGTACATTCATAGGCAGAGTGGCGGATTTTATATTTGGCTTCTTTTTTTTTATATTTAGAAAATTGAAACTAAAAATTGTAAAATAATAAAAAATTTTTTAAAACAAGTGAAACTTACTTTAAAAAAGATGAGCCTACGCTTGAAAAATGAACTAAAAAAATCACAAAAAAGGGAAAAATATTTTCTGAAGATGTTATAACACCATCTCTTTTCGATCGAGGATGTTAAAACTCACCATCTTCTTCTGTTTTGAATAAAATTTTTCAAGTCCGTGTCAAATTTTAAACAATGAGTTAATAAGTTGATTTTTTTCTTGAAATTGACGCCAAATTAGAAAGTTTTGTTCGAAACAAAAGAATATCATGATAATCTGGGTTTACAGTAAACAAAAAAGCGAAAAACGAACCTTTTTTTTTTTGCTCTTTTGTTGTTAAAGGCCAACAAACAAACCGATAAGAACGAACAAAAGCGAATATCGACGAAAATCCAGTAACGCCAGAGAATAGAGGAAAAATTCGTACGAACAGCCAATGTTCGTTTGGTGTAAATCCTGCTTTATAACATCCTCGATCAAACAGAGTGGTGTTGTTAACATCCTGAGAAAGTTTTATTTCGTATTTTGCGCTTTTTTTAGCTCATTTCTTCAGCGTAGATCCGCGGTTTTATTTTTTATACCTACTCAGTAGGCTATAATATGTATGTATGTAGGCATAAATATTTACATCAATTCGACACTGGAAATTGGCATCGCAATTTAACGTATACTTTCGTCAAGTAATTATTTTCCCCAAAAATTTCCACTCTAACAAAGATGAAAAAATAATTAGAAAAGGTAGACCACATAGACTGGACATTCTTAGAATTCTAACCAGTTCGCCTTGGGTAATGTTCAATTTCTGTTAATCCAAATATATTTTTTTATAAACAAACCATGCACAAATAATGCGGAACATTCAACATTATTTTATCCTTCTTCTGTTTCTATTTGGTGCATCTTAACGAGAAAAAGCAAATGTGCAAAAAAAATAGGTACCTGTAATTTTTTTTTTTTTTTTTTTTCAAACTAAAGAAACGAACAAACGTATAGGTAGATATTTTGATGCTCCCATGCAAAATTAACACAGATAAATAGTGATATTTGCAGTTCCACAACATTTAACAGTTCGCTGAGGAAGGTGAACAGGAAATAATTACAATACTAATATAAAAAATGGCATTTATAAGCGAATCATAGAGAAGAAAATACATATACATAAATTCAATGTACATAGACCGTTTGAAATTGATAAATGTGTTTAATACGTCGCCTTTTAAGCTCGATACTATACCTAAGTTATTTCTTAATTAGATTTTAAAAAATGATTCACCCAGGTCGTTCACTTTTTATATTGGTAAGAGTAAATTCTACCCGCGTAGAAGTGAATAAAAAAAGGACACACAGTACACTGCAAAAATTTTCGGTTGATATAAATTGAAAAACAATTTCCTTTTTTAATTTTTCGGAGGGGGGGTTGACATTGCTCTATCATATTTATTTATTTTTAACCGACTTCAAAAAAAGGAGAAGGTTATTTAGTCAATCCGTATATATCTTTTGTTTTATTTGTTACAGCATAATTTCGTAACTTGGACACTGATTTTGATGAATTTTTTTTTTAAATAACAGAAGATGAACTCATAGTGGTTCCATTAAATTTTTTTTAGAATCGACGAGATAGTTTTTGAGTTATCTCTAAATAAAAAATTGTTAATTTTAAAGTAATATTGCCACTAATGCTGGAAACGAATAATCAATGAAAAATATTTTCATCAAAAAAAAGAGAATAAAAATGCTATAAAAAGAAAAACAATTTTTTTTTAAATTTCCCCTGTAAAATCAACTGGAATTAAAATGAAACGAAAAAGCGTTATGTTAAATAAATAACTTTTAACAAAAAATAAAACCGACTTCAAGAAAAAAACAATAAAAAATACACTAAAAAATGAAAAGTAATTCTTTTAAAATTTCTCCAGCAAGATCTAAGTCTAGGGACTGGAATTATGGGAGTCGGCACTAATTAAAAAGTGTTGTCATAAAATTGGAAGGAATTGAGGTAGGTGTAAGGTCTACAAGGTAAAGAAAAAAAGCGCTGAATTCAATAATTCCAATCCTAGATCTTAATGGAGAAATTTTAAAAGAATTATTTTTATTTTTTTTAGCGGATTTTTTATTTTTTTATTTTGAAGTCGGTTATTATTTATTTAATATAATGCTTTTTGGTTCCATTTTAATTCCAGTGGATTTTATTGGAGAAACTAATTTATACTTTTGTTCATAATTAGGTACGGTACCGTAAACGTAATTTCTCGAATGAGTGAAATTTCTATTAGGTACCTATTAAAAAAAAACAAAAAATAATTAAAAAAATTGTATAAAAAAAAAACATTAAAGCTATGAAAATAAATTTAACATTCTGAATTTATACGTCTCTTTCTGTTCACTATACTGATTTATTTTTTATACTTTTTACGTTAATTATATTAACAAATTATATATTTGTAAATATATTATTGTTTTTTTTCTTCAACAATTTATTTTGCGCTGTTATATAATTTTACGTTTTTCTTTTTAGCCCTTCTTAAAAATTAGTTGTTAGAAGATAATTTTACTCAAAAAAAAAAAAATAAATAAAAAAGCAAGGAAAAAATCCAACTTATGGAATTTAATAAATTTAGTGCCTACATCACGCTTGAGATATTCAGTCAGCACAGGTAGTGAAATATTTACACGTAACAACATCACAATATAACTATTTCTAGAATGTGAGCATATGTGCAGCAATAAATTTCTGTTGAATTTTTTTGAAAATTAAATGGATGATTTTTTTTTTGCATTTAGTTTTGAAGCTAAATTAACGAGTGATGTTCCCTTTTAATAAATTAATTAATTTAATTTTCGAAATGTCATTCCATATTTGCATGATAAATTTAATAGGTACCGTTGGATTTTTGTTTTTCAGTCAGAGTTTTTGAGACTTTTTGAATCTCCTCTTCCCTTCTAATATTGTAACTAAATCGTTTCACCAGTAAACCTATTATTTTTCAATAAAATTATGAAAAAATTTAATTTTTACATCATAATATTTTTAAATATTAACCCTAATGCCATTAATGAAATCTTCACCACACTAGGCTAATACAATTCAGATAGTTACAGATTTACAACTAAAGGTCCATCATATTTTGAAGCAAATAACTTTTCAATTTGAACCCTTTTCCTTTTATAGAAATAAGTTTAGTTTAAAAACGAGTTTTTTAAAGATAATCTTTTATTTATTTATTTTTTGGCTTTAGCTTCATGCAAAATAAACATTATTTCGTTGCGAAAGGTTGGCAGCAGTATTGGTATATTTCATAAATCGCGGTAGCGAGTAGAATAAAAGCTTATAACAAATAGAAATCATGTATGTATTTATTCTTTTTTGTTAGAAACTTAACTAATTCTGTTGGAGAGAGGATTCTGCTCAGGTCAATTCACACTATACACAACTTTATTTTATATCTATAATTATATACCTATACATATACATATATGGTTTTTTTTTGTGGGGACGAGAATGTTCATGGTACATATTCCATCCGATCATGTTTTTTTAACAAAGAAATTTGGAGAATTCGATTCGTTGAAAAAAAAAAGTGAATTTGATATTCCTCCACATTACAATAAATGAGTAAATCCGTAAATAACTTCTCGTTTCAAAAACGCCATTTCGAGTTAGAACGACCTATTAGTTTTAAAAGGCCTACCTATCGTATTAAACTTTAAATTAAGAAAAAAACGGTATGTCTCAAGAAAATTGACAGATACAGGCTATAGGTACAGCGAACAAATAAGAGAAAATCACGAATAACACCTATCACCGATACCTATTTAATTTTAAGTTTAGTTTCGAAAAATTAAACGATTAAGTTTTATTTTTAAGACATAAAGAAACTGTAAATTTTTTTTTTTTACTTTTACGCGACAATAAAAAGTTAATTTTTGAATTCTCGTAATTTTTTCATTCAACAAAATAATATAGGTAACAAGAAGAAAACAATTGTGAAGAAAAATCAGATAATTCTGAGATTTCTTTTTTCTGAAAAATGATTTCCATGAGAATTTATTCGACGAATTAGTTCAACGTAGATAAGTAAAATACTTTCGAAATATAATGCAAAAAGCATAAGATTTTTGTAAGAATTCGTAAATTTGCTACCTATACGTAGTTCTCCATCACTACATGATATTCTCTGAAAGCCCAAATCGAAAAATGCTGAAGTCGGTACGCTGAAAAGAAAGAAATAAAGATTTGCGGTACACAATTATAAATTTCCATGCTTCACAGAGGCTTACGAGTTTTTGCGTAAATTTTTCAAACAAGTTTGGAAGATAAATTTGATTTCAAAAAAATATTTTTTTGTAATTCTTGACGCACAAAATAATCATAAATCGGTACTTTTTTCATACAAAATTTCGAAATTAATTTATGAAAAACAACTGCACCTCGTAAAATCACATGAATTCAAGTCAAATTTTTGATTTTATCCTTATAACATGAACAACTGTTTAAGCGTGCAACGTAGTCATTAGCCTGTTCATTAATATTAATGCTCAATGTAACGTAGGATTCAGTAGTAGCTAGGCTCTACATATAGGTGTAGACTATACGTATTCGAAAATACGTACAATAGAGGCAATTTCGTCAAATATCCATTCTAACACGCTGTTTTTACTTAATATGCAGTCGAAATTACAATATTAAATGACGACTTAGCGTGTAAAATACTATATGCTTATAAGCACCATACAATACATTCAAAGCAAAATAAACAGTGTTTTCGTGAATCAAGAAGTGAACACAGAAAATCATTTAAAAATTCAATCTAGCTTCAAAATATTAAGTATCCCACTAAATTATTTCAATGCCATCAAAATCTATTGTTAGTAGTTTCTATAACGAAAAAATAAAAATAAATAGGTTACTTGAAATAAAAAAAAGGTATAAAAAATGAAATTTAAAAAAATGCCCTATGCTGTTAAATTTTCCACATATTAAGAAATAGTAAAATTAAAATAAAATAAGTAGTCATAAAAAATGACAAGAATTTTCATTTATCATTACGGTAATAAAATTATGCTAATGAAGCAGTAGGAAGGAAACCACTCACTTTAAAAACATCACGTCTTAATGAAATGGTTGAAGCACTTCAACTTCCCCCTATATATAGAAAATATAAAATTAAAATAATAAATTGAAAGTTATAGGTAGGTACAATATGGAATACTTAGCTTTATTGAGCTTCGATACTTAGCTTTATGGAGCTTCGAAGTATATAAATTCTTATTAATAACTTTTATTTCTTCATATAACAATGAAATTTGAAATGTTTAACCGACACAGTTAATATACCTATGTACTTAGTTCAATTAGTGTTGTTGATAACAAATATTTGGATCTGGATCGACGTATTTTTGAGATAATCAACATCCAGTATTATAAGAGCATCGACACTTAAATTTGTAAGTTTTACAACAGACAACTGTTGTAAAAGTCAAATAAAATTTTAAATTTCGTTTCCATAATCGATACTCAATCATATCTGTACACCTACATTAAGTCATCTATAAAATTACAAGAATATTTAATTCAAGTTTATATATATGTTTACCAAAAAAAATGACACAGTCAACAAAGTTGAATCATGTCACGAACTTAAGTCAGTATAAATACACTTTCTGGTATCAAGGTACCTACTATACAAAATACCAACGTGATAAAAATTAAACATTTAATTGCCAAACAATAGGTACCTACCAAAATCGTAAACATGGCAACGAAGAAAATTTTCCACCTATGATTGCCAGTTCATAATAAATATGAGATCAAGTGTTTCGTAGTCCATTTGTTGAAATTCCTCTCTAATAATCATACCTATAAAT
The DNA here is from genome assembly GCA_011428145.1 of Ericerus pela. Classification (NCBI taxonomy): domain Eukaryota; kingdom Metazoa; phylum Arthropoda; class Insecta; order Hemiptera; family Coccidae; genus Ericerus; species Ericerus pela. The sequence goes on from WOFM01000613.1 coordinate 805,828, forward strand.
AAACTGAAAACAAATTTTTCATAACAAGGCGAACAATACTATTTAAGAATACTCTTTCGAATAAACATGAGTGGCGATGTGGACTATGTCGCTATGAATTAATCAACAGCAAACAACTGATTGTCAGTTTTTGCGACTAAATAATGGCAAACTGAGAATAGGACATGCACACTTTCATCTCATGGCCACATCTTCTCAGCAGTTCAACTCCTTAACAATGTTTATCCGTTTTAAATGCTTTATGACAATTTAAACGAGAAAGTCATTCCGACGTAAGGCCCATCAACCAACTGTAAGTATATCTAATTGAAGAATCCATCAAGAGACCGTATCAATTCGTTATTGGCAGCATTCTTACCCAAGATCGAGCTCTAAACTGTCATAATATGATATGACGAATATTAATTGTGCCTAAAATGAAAGTATAAAAAATAAATAGAACAAAAAGTGCACACATAAAATTTCATTATAGCTGAATACATTTTCCTTCCAAATGCAATGAAAAAAGTGTTTTCATTTCAGCCCGAAGATTCGATAAGCTGGATGAAATAAACCATTCAATGATATTGCGAAATTCTCAACTTTATCACAAATCTCATCAACAATCAACAAGTTGGAAAGCATATTATTCTGAAAAATTTTCTATGGAACTCGATTCCTTTTAGAAATTTCGAATTGTGGTCGCCTTTTGGATGAAAAATAATCTCGACTCGAATTCAAGCAGATTTTTTTCCTCCGCATTTTTCAACCAATGATTATACCACTTTGCATAACCATCACTTTTTAGGAGTCGAATAATTCATTAAAAATTACACCTGGTATTCGAAGAAGATGAAGTTTGAGAAAAATAAAAATATTTGAGTAAAGGTGTAGGCTGTAATTGGAAGCGTAGGGGCTTATGTCGTCAGCTTTTTGTCATGACACTGGCTCAGTAGTACTACTGAATCGCCAAATTATACATAATATTATGTATAGTTATCGGAGCTAAATAAGTAAACTAGAATATACAAGATTACAGTAGGTATGTACATCAAGTAGCATAGTACGTCTCTGATAAGAGTAATTTTAAAATGCCAGGAATTGAAAACAAAACTTCATTGGTTGGTAGTTTTCGATTGGAGGAGTAAAAAATTTTATGTAAATATGTGGCCTACATTCCGTACTGAAGGAGCTATTAAAGTTTAAAATTTCAATACTGCGTTTTTGTTCTGAAAACCTAAAACTATAACATTTCTTTCAGCACGGAATAAAGGTCACATGTTCGTGCTGACATAACATTTTATCCCCGTCTCATCCAAAACTACCTACCACTGAAGTTTGACAGATGTTTCGTGAAAACCATGTACAGCTGTAATATAAAAGCAAACGTAGGAAATATAATTTAAAACTTTCTCAAATGGCGGTAACACTGAATAAATGAACACCACCTCCATTCATCAATATAAGAACATATGAGACAATAGAATGTACGATAAAATTTCAGCCAATATGAACAGAATTTTTTCTTCGATAATATAGAATAGAGAGGGTATAGATACCCAGGTAAACACAAAAATCCGTGCCAACATTATAAAACCCCATAACGGGGGTTAGATTTTCGGCACATGCGCAATAGATCTTTTTGCGACGTTTCTCGAAGCTGTTTTCAGAATTTACTTGGTTCACCAGGATTCGGAGTACTCTTTAGATGGTTTCAGATTCGCGGAGTCAATAGACTAAAAAATGAAATCAAACGAAAAAACCTACTGCGCATGTGAAGAAAATCTGCACCCATTTTAGGGTTTTTAATCGTAGCACAATCGATTAACAATTTTAAGATATAACTGCTGGTTATCCATACACCTATATGTGATCAAAATTATATCTCAGCTATGATAACAATCTCATGTACCTACTATTAGTGTAGGCATTGTTTACAGTGAATCAGTTAATTTCTGTGACACAAAATCAGTTTGCTCGAAAAAAAGAAACAACTAAATTTCAATTAAAAATACCTGTGTACTTACCATTCAATAAACACTCGATGAAGAAAACAAATACGTGACGGCCGAACATTCAATGCATGCCCGGTTCTTTCATTCAGAATTATTTTTCAAACAGACATACGTTTTAAATTTTAAGAATAGAAATTTTCCATCAAATAGGTATGCCACAATCAGAAGCTCACAATAGAGTTATGGTAATAGGTAGATTACCTTGCAAGTTTTTTCCCCCTCCAATAAGTTTTTTGAAACAAAATGAATAAATTAAATAACTATACGATAGTTTTTTTCACTAAATTATACAAATTAAAAATTTTTCTCATCGGTAATTAGGCTTAATTTTTTTCAATGAAATAGGTGCTTAAAACGAGACTTTTGCTGCAATTCCATTCAGTCACGATGAATGAAGAACCGAAATAAAATTACAAACTTAATAAAAAGTTTATGAATTAAAAATAAGTTAAGTAAATATAGGTAAATAGATCGTTAAATGAAAAATTTTAAACCATCATTATAACCGCCAGAAAATTAATAGCCCACTTAGTTTTCAAAATCTTTTAATTTTTTATTGAAAATTAATGATTTAGGAGTCTACTCGTGCGTATGCGATAAAGGGAAGAAAAAAAAAACCATTCGAGTTAAGGTTAATCAATTATCTAAATTTCCTAACTGTAGCAAGAACAGATCTAGCCCTAATGGCGTTTTTTTCATTAAAACGTCGATTACCTATACGTGTATGTATACACCTATCTACTTATAATTCACGAAAGTTCAAGTTCAAGGTAATTTTTTAAATTTCGTTGCAAAATAGAATATTTTTTATATGTATATATACCGAAAAAATTTAGAAAATGAGTCGATTAAAAAGTCGTTTATTTATTTACTAGGCACTGCGTTATGAAGGAAATTAATGTACGAATATACGATTCTGATCATCTTTGGAAATACGTCCATCGAAATGGGTATAATTCTCATGGCGAATATTTTTAACGGATAATTAACCTGGCATAAGAATAAATGAATGAATTTGCGATGTTTGGAGGGGAAATAATACCACGGCGTTGCATATACTTCTTGCGATACAAATTCGTTCTATAAAATGTAAAAATGGGCAAATTAAAATGGTAGGTAATTTACATTAAATCGAAATAATTCGCGTCGAGTAGATTTGATTGATAAAATAATTATAATTGAGCTTACAATTTCATTGAAAATTCTGCCAACAACGCAGCACACGTACAGCAAGCCATCAGTGCACAATAAAATAGCAGTTTCTTTTATTTTAATGTTCAGAGGAGCGTTCGTCTAAAAAGCAGCAAAAGATTCAAACTGAGTATTAAAATCAATTTTTAAAAGTGACAATCTCAAAGAAATAAAAATAATTAATCAAATGGCCTAAATTTTTGTTAACTAATCATTTTTAACCATGTATTTTTGTTTTTTTCACGAGGATAAAGGCTCGCTTGTTTGGCTTTGAGCGGTTTAAGAACCATCTTTGTTAATAAATAAATAAATAAATAGGTTTAAGCCAACTCGCCTTCTTTACAAACTTATGAGTGTCAATACCGTCAATTACTCAATTATTTGATTTAATATCAAAGAAGGATTTAAAAGAAATAAAAACTTTCAGCTAAGTTGTTCATTTTAAAAAGGATTTGTGCAAGTTTTTCTGAGTATTCGAACCCTGCGGTGGGAGTGGGTATGTTTTTCGTTTCATGTTCTTTTGAGCATTTTGACACTATTTTTAAGAATTCATTTATTTTTTTTTAATATTTACTCCCTTTTGAGTTGAGTTCATTTCTAGGCGTAATTTTGATCGGATGTTTTCAAAATTCGAAACACGTACTCGAATTTGCCCAAGGAAGACCCTTATTGTTTTTGGTCCAGATCGGACGCATGGTCCGTTCGGTAGATCAGTTTATATGCATTTTTTATCGAACAGCGTACAAGTCGCAATTTCCAGACGGTAGGCCTGAAATTCGGTATAAGTACGTACGTGTTTTAGGTCAAGGACAATACTTAACAATTTTGGTACGTTACATCTAGTAGGGCGATTTTGTTGCGTTTTTGGTAGATTAATAGGTCTAAAAGGAGTAATTTTCAAGCTATAGTCACAAAATTTGGTACAGCTGTATTGATTTGAAGAATATCTAACATAACTCCAAATTTGGTTCCTATTGGTATTACGGTTTATTATCTAGAGCTGTTGGAGGGGCCTCCTCCATCAGCCTGAAGAATTACAATTTTATTCGATAATCTAAACATTATATTTCGTTTAAGATAAATTTTGCGTTGAAACAGTTAACGAAACCCAGCCCAATATTTTAAAATTTTCCCATAAACTTCGATTTTGTTAGAACTATCTTAACCATTGAGGTCCTATTTAGTGGGTTTGAAAATGTGGTATTTGAAATCGTGGTAGTTAGAACCTAGATTTTTCATTTCATAAAAAAATATTTATTTTTGACACAAAAATTAAAAATTAATTCATAAAATATTTTGAAAAAATGATACGGAATCGGTATATTTTATTACATGCTTCGTATCTGTATGATATTGGTAATTTTTTGCAAAAAATAAAAATATTATATAATTATATTACTTTATTAGAAGAATGTTGGTGATAGAGGTGATTTTTAAACAAATAAAATCTACTTCTTCGTGCGAAGAGTTTTTTAAAATTATTTTCATACTTCGACTGATTCAACTGTCGTGACGCTATGAAGTGCTGATTGTACTAAATAGTTAAACCACCGATGAGTGGGATTAAACTTTATTTTACCATTCATCTTATCAGTTAAACCTGGTTTATTTCACAGTTAAAGGTTGGTACAACTGGGCTTAAAATGTAGATTTATCAGTCGAGGATGTCATTTTGTGTATTACTTACCTACGTACAGGAGTGCTGTGAGGCCACTTTGTTGAAGATTCTTCCTCACTTTCTTTCCTTTTTTTTTTCAGTACAAAAATGTTGTATCCCTTTGCCCCCCCCAGGGATAAATAAAGTGCTATATATGAATGTTCTAATAGGCAAAATAAGCCTAAACATTTTTTTCACTCTCCTCGTTCTCATAATTGTTTTTAAATGTTTTTATTGGAGTACAGGTCTTTGTTGATTTCTATTTGGGGGTATGCGCTCCTATGGTTCACGCATCTGCCTGTAATGGTAATTAAGGCTTTTTCCTTTCTTTTTAAGTTGACGGGAGCAACAACCGTTAGAAATGGTTTCGAAAAAAAAAATGATAAAATAAATAAATCATACAAAAAAAATTAAAATTTTAAGTATGAAAGATTCTGGTTAAAAATTTTCAAATGAAAAATGTATCACCAGGATACAAGCTATTATGCATGTTCTTCATAGCAAATAGCTAAAATTTTTTCACTCCTCGTTTATATTGTTTTTAATTTTTATTGGAGTCGAGTTCTTTGTTGACTTTCTTATTTTGGGGGTAGCGCTTCCTTATGGTCTAAAAGATCACACAGCCTGCACGTACTGAATTAAGGTGATTTCTTCATTTTTAAACGAATCAGTGACGATAAATTAAACATTAAAAACTCTAGAGCAACAAACAACGTTAGAAAATTTAGGTTTTCTTAACGAAAAAAAAAATGAATAAAATAAATAAATAAATACAACAAAAAAATTAAAATTTTAAAAGTATTTGAAAGAATTCTGGGTAAAAATTAAGTTCTGATTGTTCTTTCATTTTATTGAACAAGTGATTGACATAAATTAAACTTTTAGCCAACAATCCCTTTAGGTTTTACTTAACGAAAAAAATGAATAAAATAAATAAAAATACACAAAAAATTAAAATTTTAAAGTATTTGAATAAATAAAAATGAAGTGTCCAGGAAATTCATAATGAATTTGTGTTGACAAGTTATAAAATTGTAAGTATGCAAATTGAAGCCATCGTAAAGAAAATAGTCCAAGCACCAAAATTTTGATTTCTTGATTTTCATGGAAAGCAGTACAACAACCTAATTCCAATACTATGGTAATAGTCCAAGTTCCCATTTCCCCTCTTAAGTTCTTCCAACAAAGCCCGAAAGATGATGTTTCTGTAAACCCCATAATATACTTTATTCATTGAAAATAGTCCAAATGTCCAGAATGACCCCTGAAGAAATGTCAATGTTATCAATGATTTGTGTGTGATAATCAACCTGTCTCAATATAACTCCATTTTATTACGCAAATTTTCTTCGAAAATATACACAAAAAAGTTTACCTTTATACCTATACATTATGAATCACTTGTGATTTACGTGACTAATATAATATTGATTTACAGGGCGTTTCAGGACCAGGAGTTGACGATAAAATTTCACCTAACAGAATATTAAGTTAAATGAGTACCTACTTGTAAGTTATGATGGGTGCATATTGCATCAGACAAGAAGTCTTGTCTTGGATAAACGGATGAATACCTATTCAGTTTTGACCATTCAAGCAACAATAATAAAAAATTCGTCAGTTTTTTACCCGTAATTCTCTCAAGTAAGACAACAGATTTATTTTACAGTCAATCAAATTGAAGGAATTGATATCGAAGATTGCAAATTACAATAATAAAATTATATTTTGAAAAAATTGGTAAGGAAAAAAAATCAATTTCAACGTTATTTTTCAAAACATCATTAAAAAATTCTCTCAAATTACCGTTTTATAGTGCATGAAAAATGAAGAGAAAATTTAGTCTTTTTAAAAATTTTTTCTAATTTTTTCAACTAGAATACGTTTTTGGCCACAAAATCTCAAGAAAATTATCTCAAAAATTCGCTCTTATTACTAATGGACGGTAGAAGATGTCTTCTAAAATATTTATCATTCTATGTAGGAATTTACACAAGTGTAGAAATAATCGTCAGAAACGATGTACCAAGTGATAGCATGTACATAACTTTCAATAATTAAGAACTCACTACCTAACCCAGAAAGCTATGTTGTATCGATATGAAAAATTATTTTCAAATATGTATTTACCTAATAATTCATTTTACATTACAATAATGTAACATTTAACACCTTCTCTCGTACAATTGAATCAGTGTTTCTGTATTCATGACCGTCTCCACTCCATGCAATATTCATTTAACCAGTTTCTCTTTCAAATTTTTAATGGAAGATTATACTTATCTGCACATTATTATAGCCTATTTGGAGGAAAAAAGTATTCTCTGTATGAGCTCGTCTTCCTTTCGCATCTGCTATTCATTATTTCTGCAAGCAGTTTTTCTCTTTCATGTAGATATCCGGGTACTCGTGTAGATATAGGTACCTACCTAGGAAGGTACCTATTTTTTTCCACTCACTCTGCATACGTTGTCTATTTAAATTGGTACCTATAATATGTTTCTCTCAGCCAATGGCCATGAACTTCATTTTTCTCTCTCCAGTTGTTAGTTTTATATAAATACTACCTACTTCTTGCAAATTTCATTCATTCCGTCAACTTGAAAATTGAATTCCGTTAAGCAGGTCAGAAATCAACGAAAGTACAGTAGCATCATATTTACATATTGAGCACTGTTCACACGTGTCCCATTCAAATTCGCTATCAGAGTTCAGCGGAACTATTCCACTATATATCACATCGTTTCACCCACTTACACCAGTTGAGCAAACTTCAACTTGGCTGATGGTTCCGTAAGATTCTCATGGGACTCAACACCGCGTAAAAGGAAGCGTGAAGGACGTAGTAGCTGAAACAACGTAAAATGTTGATGGAATAGCTCCCCAGACCAGGGACGTTCCGACCGTGGGGATGAGGCAAGTGAGTCACCTCCCCATCCAAAAAAATCCCTCGGAAAATCGGTAAATTTTGAGAACAGTCGGCTGATTCTACTATTTTTAACTGACCTTTAAAAAAAAAAGGTTATCAATTCGATCAGTACATAGGCTATAGTCTTTTTTTTAGCCGGTAAATCTGAATAAATTCACCCCCTACTGAAAAAATATTTCAAGATGTCACTGTTTGAGACAGTGATAGGCCTACCTAATTTCGAAAACTTATAGATAATAGGCTATCATTATGAGAATTTATAACTGAGGAATAAACAAACATGGCTACTTTTATGTTAGGTATCTTCAAATTTTTCACGTCCTCCCAGATACATTAAACCCATACCATGTTTATTTACAGTTAGTGGGTAAACAAATAAAATAACACGTTGTTGAAGGTGACCTATCAGCTAAATTGTTTCGTAGGCGACGAAATGTGTTACAGCCATTTAAATTTGACTAGGTAGGTACTCGGCAGTGGAATTAATCATGATTTTCTATTTAGTAAAAGCATTATTCTTACCGCTATAACAATATATGCCGGTGCCAGCTGAATTCCAGCGTAAACAATCATAAAAATTGATACATTGAAGTCCATAAATGGTTTGAATTTACCAGCAAAACTACAAATAATAACAAATAAAAATTTTTTAGTGAATAAGTACATACCTACCTACACCCATTGATAATATTATTTTGTTTATATAGAAAGAAACCTTGAAATTTTATAAATTATAATAATAATTGTAGCGATGGGTGATCGAGACAAATGGTGTGCTTGCGCACTCGTCGATCACTTAGCAGGCCAGTGGAGATAAAGTTCACAAACAACCGTTTTAAGGCCATCACTTTACGTCGTCAATATTGCTAATTTGAATACTGAACAAATCACACACGCACACACACACACACTCTCTCACTCTCACTTTTGTAGGACACTTAACACCTTCTTGCAGTTGCGGTGATGAGGTGTGCGCACATATCTATATCCACAATAATTATATAGGGTTTCTCCTTAGAAGCCCCTCCTCCAACTTTAACAGCTTACAGCACAAAGTACGCCTTTAGACCTAAAAAAATGTTCTCAAAGGTTGAGGAGCCAGTTTGATAAATTACCTATCCTAAAAGCATGTAAATTTCGAATTTTTAGCACAATTTTGAGAACCCATAGCAACTTTTCTATACAATATAAAGCAAAAAAGAAAATGACTTTTTTGGTTCCTTGTTGAAGTTGTGCATGAGTACACCCACAATGTGTTACATATTCAAATAACAAATTTTGAAGGAAATTTCTCGATTTCATGGTGTTATAGTACTTATTTAGTTTATTATTAACATTAAGAATATGGCCCATATTTACCAAATATTTATATTTGTTTCAACGTGCACTATCTGCGCTGTTAAAGTTTGGGGGATAATAAGAAAATGATTAATACCGCTCAAGTTTGTATAATAAGGTACGTCAGCTCATTTGAAAAAATCAAATTTTATTAACTTGTTACTTTCCCCAAATAACCATTTCCAGTTGGGTTGAGAAATTATTCCATTTCAAACTAATATTTTTATCGTTTAATGCAGTGCTTCCTTATCTGGGGACGTCCCCCGAGGGTGTATGATCAGTCCAAGCCTCCAGCGGGCATGAGCGGAGTTATTCTCAAAAAATTATGAAAATAGTACATTACATACTTTATGATTAGCTATTATTGAAAGCAGTTATTTTGAGATCTTGTTGCCAGCAGTTAATCACACGGAATATGAGAGGCTAAGGGAGTATAAAGGTGTTGAACAATGGGCAAGGGAAGAACCATCCAAAAAATGTTAGGAACCGTTGCTTCAATGAGTTCTCTAATTCACTTACATCTCCAAACTGTGAAAATTCAACATCTTGCAACAAAATCAACAACATTTACAGTTTTTTCTACCAACTTTAAATAAACCTTCACTCCTCAGTACGGTGTTTGCCCACCCTGGAGTTTCATTTCGGTTACGGGCCTACCTATTTGGAGGAAAAAATAAAAATAGGTTTAACGTCCAAATAAAATAACACTTATCTAATTAGCAAGTTCGTGAAAACAAATTGAAATTGATAAGTACAGTAACGAAATAAAAGGAAATCGCACCTTGAAATAAAAATCTTACAAATGATCAGAGGTTAAAAGTATTTCAACCAAATAAAAAATAATTCACTAAAAATCAAAAAAATGTTTTCAAAAAGCCATTCCCATAAATTTAAATAGGTATGTTGAATGTATTAATTTTCGCCGAACTATTATATGGTAACTTAATTACAAAATGTGGCATGATATAGATGTTAGAATATAGTCGTTGATTACATGGATGGCTTTAATTGCAGTGGTTGTATGTTATCTTTAGTGCCTGTAGAACCACATTTTCGTATATCTAATAAAAATATGAATGTTTTACGATTTTCCCTTTTCGACTGTTCTCTTCATTTACGTAATAATCGTTCTGATTTTAGTAATCCGATAAATTTTCGCTTTAAGATAAATTTTACTTCTAGTTTAAAGTTTCTCCGACTTTCAATTATAAATTAACCGAAATCACTTTGCCGCGTGCCTGAATATAATTATTATAGCTTCAAACAAAATAAATTCTTAGAAAAATGAACGTTTCCAAATACCTAGACTATAAGCCTAGATATATACGATATAATAAAAATAAAGGAAAAGACGAATTAATACGTCAGTTAATAAATTAGTCCGGGCAAATTAGCTTAAAAAATACCTTGAAAGAAAGATGAATTTAGGTATACATGGCTTCACCATCCTCACCAACCAACTGAAAGTCCCAATGCGAAGGACTTCGGTTTCCCCAAAGAGAGTTAAAATGGTGGCTCAAAGCTGTTTTTCCCGTTTATATCACCTAATTTTCATTTGAGCAAAAAATTGTTCAAACAAAATTGAAAAAAGACTAAAGAACCTATAAAAAAAACATTTATTTCACCATTTTTTTTTCAGGCTCATAGTTTTTGCATAAATCACCACTGAAAATGTCTTATTTTTTCTACTAATGTCTATTGGGATATCCAGTAGTGGTGGGGCGGTAATGCTTACCATGTGCCATCACTTTTAAAAAGGTGTTCATATAGATTGTTTACATATTTTTACACGCTATTTCCCATGAAACAAAGTATCCATATCTTCTTTCTGGAGTTATTTTTTATATAACTGTCAATTTTATATCTTAGATACTAGTAAAAATAAAATATTTCACTTCTCACATTAAATATTTCCTTTCATAATAAGTGCCTGTTTTGAATCACCCTTCCAGAACTTTTAATTTCTGTCACCAGAGCAATATTCTTTTATACTGGACTTACCAATATTTAACACAGAAAACACATTCAATGTAATGCATACATACTATTTCAGCATAATTCTCCAAGGTCACAACTAATTTTTCATTAGATTTTGTATAAGATACAGAGTATTTAGGTACTCGTAGTCTGTATCAGTTAGGGAGGTCGTAATGAAATTAGGTAAGAGGGAGCATTTCATTTCACATGTCAGTCTATACACTGTGAATAAAATTATTGGTGAAATCATGTACTGTATTTAGTATGTATGCGTTACACTGCATGTGTTTAAAATTTTTATAAGATTTTAAGAGAAAAATAGGTAATTATTTTTAGTGATAATTTATACAAAAACTACGCGCTAGACAAAAAAATAATGGAATATTTTTTTATAGATTCTTCAGTCTTCTTTCAATTTTGTTCGGACAATTTTCCTCTCAAATGAAAATCAAGTGATATATAAACGTGAAAAACGGCTTATCTCCACCATTTCAACACCCTGAGGAGAAACCAAAATTCTTTGTATTGGGACTATTGGGTGGTTGTTGAGGATGGTGAAGCCGACAAATATACCTACATTCAGCTATCTTCCAACTATTTCATTTTCTCAGATCTGTATAGCCTACTAGAATTTTTTTTTGTATGAATAGGTATAGCGGATGAAGAAAAATTAATTATAAGAAATTTCAAATGGATAGTTTGCATTTTAGGGTGTAAGGTTGGCTTTGGGGAGAGCCGGCACAAAAATAAAACTAATTAATCCATAGATACACAATTAGGTTTAGTTCCGAAACTGTTAATCTCAAACAAGACCATAGGAGAGAAAATAGAATTTCTCATTTTATTCTATTACCTAGGTACCTACCTATTATAAAATCATTATTTAACCAGTCTTTGGGGCAGTTTTACTCCAAAACCTCCCTCAAACATAGAAACAATTTACAACGAGTACCTACCTATCTATATAACTGCTCGACTAATGAAATAAATTACTGCGGTGAGATATGTGGACACGTATGAGCAAAGTATGTAGAAATAAAGACATATTATACGCTTTACGGTAGGTATCAAGTGATATAAATACGTACTGCATAATTCGTCTGTACCGGGTAATAAAAATTGGTAACTGACGCAAGTAAATATCGTATTGTGCATTTAAATCGCTTCTGATCGTCGTTCTTCCTCTGGTATTACTCTCATGACAGTTATTAAGTAAGAATTCAATTTGTTGCCCAGTATTATCAGAAATTGTCTTTAGCTGCTGACAAAATTTTCGAAAACGATTCTTAATTTCTGACGAAATAATTAATAAAAACGGCGGGAAAAGAACAGGAATTAGCATGGCGGAAAGGGTGAGAAAAATTTGCGCCGAATAAATAGTAACGTACATTAGCATCGAATTGATATTATGAGTGAAAGGAAGCAGGAATACGTAATTAAAGGGATCTCTCAACAAGGCATCGTCATAAAATAATAACGTATTCAGAGGATTGGCGAACGTAAAAGAAAGCATGACCACACTTTGGAATATAATAATCACGTAAGTGTTACTAGATGACAAATTTTGGCGATTCGATAACATACTATCATTGCACACCATAACGTATGAGAGCTCATCGTCATCATCAAAGTCTTCGTCGACTATTCTAATCAATTCTATCAAATCTTTTCGAAAATAAAACATTAAGAGTGGAAGGATTGCCGTCGCATATACAGAGATAACCGAATTCAGTATTGACGTCAGTATCAATGCAACATCTGTAGATCCATAAATTAAATAAGAGAAGGAACCTGTGGTGGCCGTAACGAATAATGTTAAATTGTATGCAGTCCATAAAAAGCGAATTTTTCGACTGACAATTTTCTCATAATACATGCCTCCCAAAAAACAGTACATCAAAAACAATTGATTAGACACAGGTTTACGAAAAGCGAACTCATTGGAACTTAAAATTATTTTTTGTAATTCAAGTTGGAGGAACATATTATTATGATTTAAAGGTATATATTCTTAAACGCAACCGCACTATAGGATGAACGATACCATACAATGATGTTAATTAGGAATGGAAAAAATATACTAAAATATATTCCTACGAGTGGTTTTTAAAAACATTTATTATTTATTTACTTTTCCCCTTATTTGTTAGTTTTGTCGTTCTCATTTCAAATAATTTTAGAAAAAAAAAATAGAAGGATCATATTTTCTTGGCCAAATTATATATATATCTACTTGGTGAAAATTTTATATCCTATTTGAAATGCATTACGATAATATTGTTTACTCGGATGGTTGTAATTGTACTTTAGGATTTGAATAATAAAATAGTTAGTTCCTTTTTAAAAAAGTACATAGAACCTCACTTACTGCAACGAAATCCGAAATAGGGATGAGAAAATGAGAAAGAAAAAGAATTAGGGTGGTTTTTTATCATGTTTCTTGTGAGATCAGTCATGTGAAAAAATTTTTTTGCCTGCCTGCAGTATTTTTATTTGTTCAAATACCTGAAGGTCAAGAAAATTTTTTAGCTCAATGCTCTCAAAAATATAAAAAAACATAAGAGAAAAAAAATAGTTCTGAAGCTGGGATGCACAGGGATTTTTATGGAGAATGCAAAAGGAAGACCCGAAACTTTTTTCAAAAATTTTCTCAGGAGGCAAGACAAATTCATGAGGGTGCATTGCACTCCTTGCAGCCCCACTAAATCCGCATGTGATTTTGACATAGATATTTGTATTGTTCAAATTGCACCTTTTAATAAAAAATTTTTCAAGAGATAAAATTTTAAGAAATGATGTTGCAGTTCAACAATATGCAAGTTTTGTTGTTAGATAAATAGAGCCTTCTCATCTAAGTACGAAAAAGAATAATTAATGTTTAATTATACCCTTTCAATAATTCTGTATAAAATTCGTTGATTTTCTCCTCATAACTTTTTGAAATCAATAAAACATTTCTCATAGATTAAGTAAGGAACCGAAAGAATTAAAACAAAAAATCATGAAATACATAGATTAGACGCGTTGAGAACAAGAAGAAAACAGTTTATAAAATTCCCAAAGAAAATATTTACAATATTATTTTTCAAAATATTTCGAAAATTGCTCCAATGCTATTTAATTATAGCAAATATAGCATAAAATATATTATGTATACATGAACTAATCCAAATATTTATCCCAATGATTTCGCCTCTATATTAACCTTTTCTTAATATTCAAGATAAATTAAAATAGAATGTTCTTTTTACGATGAGCGTTATTTAACAAAAGCAAGAAAATTAAATTACTAAATTTTTTTTATGCATTACTATTTACTAGGGTATATTACTATTATTCGTAAAAATTTTTCATTCATTAAGTTTGTTCACCTCAACTATATACAGTTGGTTTCCCGTAAGGCGGTTAATTGTTTTGACTGTTCAAAAATTTACTTTAAGGAGGTACAAAAAAAGAGCTAAAGTTATGTCAACTTATACCAGTATTCATCATCATGGTCTATCTCGAATGTCTAGCACTTCGCACCTCAACAAAATGATCTCAATCAGGATACAAGCACATATATGTGAACTTGAATATGATTCATTTAACAAATTACGAAGAAATTTTGAATCAACTGGCAATATCCAGCCAGTTTCACGATAACTTAACGTACATTGGGAAAAAACAATCGATCAATAAATAAAAATGAAGATAAAAAAAAATAAAATAAAATAAAAACTTGATTTAAACCTACTTACAATCACATGGCAAAATCATCAATTAAATACAAAAATTATCTTTTACAACGAACAAAAAGAGAAATAAATAATTTTTTTTGTTTGAGGCTTCTATTCTCAACACTCAAACAAGAACTGAAAGAATTAATATAATCATTCAGTCAAAATTAATCACAAAGAAAATAAAGTCTACATAAGAACAAAGTGGATCGTATTGAGACGAACCGAAAAAATGAGAGAACAATCGTACAGAAAAATCGTAACAAACAACATGATGACTGACTAGAAAATTTCAGCCATGATGAGAACAACGAGCGAAGTCCACCCAGTGAATGGTCTTGCCCCTTCGCCATGGCCAGTTAGATCGTTATAGTGCTCCCATAGATAACCAGTTCTGTTGTACTCTTTGTACACATTGTTTATAATATTTTCGCGTAATTCGCGGTACAATGATTCTGCAGTTTTGCTATGAGGTCCCAGAACATGACTGTAATGCTTCAATGCGCGCACAACCAAATAATTCAAGTTAATCCAAACTGATCCTCTCCAGTACGGTGGATCGTCTTCAGTATTTGGCTTCATATATAAAGGAGAACGTTTCGATAAAGATCTCAGACCGAAATCAGTCCACAATAACTCCGGATCACGTAATTTAGTTAAAATTTTTTCAAGCTTCGGACTGTGTGGATCGATGATATGTAGAATAAATGGAAACAAATTATTATAACCGAATGTCTTGTCTACAAGTCGATAAACTGGAGGTTTTAGCACTCGACGTTCCATACGCCGATTGGTTTGCGGTTTATTTAGTACGTACGCCAGAATAATGTCATCGGAATGCAAGCCATAATCTGCGTAAATTTCCTCTTTCTCCGACCAATGATACTTATCCAATAACTCATTGTCATACAAATAGGTAGCCGTTTCCAAAAATCTGTTGTTTGGTTTATTCAGCAGATTTGAAATCGAAACAATGGTCGCAGCACTGTACGCGATCCAACACCGCAAATCAACGTGTCTTTCTTCGTCTGTAGGATGAGAGGCTCTAGGATAGTCATCAAAGCCGGACGTCAATGTCTTCGGATTCAATTCGCGAGTGGTGTTAGGGTCTCTTCCGCGCCACCTGTAAGTGCCCTGCAAGGTACCAGTTTGAGTAGTATTGAACCAATCGAACCAGGCAACCAATCTGTTGTACAATCTGTCCAACGTTTCGAGCCTCGTCGCTTGCTCTATCAATTGCTCTTCATAATTTTTCAAAATAAACTGTAAAGTTAAGAAGAAAGCAGGAGGATTAGCGTTGGTATTGATTTGCGTAACGAATTCGGGAGGAACTCGGCTCAGTGCTTCGGATCCTAAAATTTGTTCACGCGGAATCCATCCTTCAACATTCATCAAATCGAACCAGTGGCCAATTATATCAAGTTCGATATCTAAATCCCAAACTGACAGCAATAAACCATGAAATCCTTCGTCCCATAAAAATCCTCGAGGAAAGAAACTTCTGGACGGCACCGCAGTGTACAAAGCAGCTTTCCAGTACGGTACAGGCGAATCTGTATGCTCCGACAGAACACGTGAGGAACCATAAAAGTAACCAGTACCACCTATTAAATTGCTCAAAGCTGCTTTAGCAAATGCTACTTGACTAGCATTAAAACCTTTATATCCCAGTTTAAAGGTGTTCTCAAATTTATCGTTAAATAATTTTTTATGCTTATTTAATTCAATCAAATACGCGTTTCCACTGAGTGGTTCTTGCCTTATAGCACTGCTGGATTCGAATATTACATCAACTTCAAATGGAATTTTCAAAGTCAACTGAGTCACGACTAAGTTTGACTGGGCATTTACGGTGGCTAAATCGTTAGCAAAGGTAAACAAAGGTTCGGTGTCTGTTTGCAGTAATCGAAATGAGCTTAAAATGGTCTCTTTGATCACATTTAATCCGGAACATTTAGCAAAAAGATGTGACTGATGAATAATCGACTGCGTTACATTATTTATCTTTATTTTGAATTCTCCTAAGCCTTCAGTGAAACCGGTAACGCCGACGATATCGAAATGCTCGGGTCTGATGAATCCTGACGTTTGATTTTCAATAGCTGTGTACAATAGCAACGATACCGTTTCCCCAATTCTTTTTTTTTTCTTGCTATTGAATGAAATACGCGACGTCCAATCGCCACCATAGCTGCCACGTAATTTTTTCACAAACGACGTAGTAATTAGGACATCGTCATCATTAATAGTTTGTATTCCAAAATTTCTGCCATCGTGTTCAGTCCACGAATAGCCTTTCAAATAACCACTTTGCTCACACCAGTGTCGAATATCATCGGCTCTTTGCGTTCTTGCTGGGTAATACCACATAATGCCAGTAACCAAAGAATACGCATCTCTTGTTTTCATGCCAAAATACAAATTAGGACGATAACTGCCCCAATATCGATCAGGAACTGCAAGGCCGGTTTTTTGAACAATCTTAACTTTGTCAAATGGTGTATTGATCCTCGTTTCCAAATATCCTTTGTAGCCAATGCAAAAGGCTAACAGGAGGCAGAATACCGGTATAAATGTTCTCAGTGAAAACATGAATGACGAATTATCTTCTTGTTGATATCGATCACTATCATTCACAGTATGACGTTTAATGGCCGGCTTCATCTGAAACGTAAGAGTGTAACAAATGAGTGCTGAACTTTCACAGAAACGACGATAGAATGGGAGTACTTACGGTGTGATTATGTTATTCACGATTCAAAAACAGAATTTCAGTGGGGTTGAAATTTTTATGAAATCATTCTTCAATTCTACAGAAACAGGAACTCGAGGTTTGATTTAGGGAGAAGTTCAAAGTTCGAATACAAATATAAAAACTGAAAGGCACACAACCGGTCTCCACAATCTCCACAAGTTCACGTCAGATAATTAATTTTTTTAACATAATACAATTTAACTAATAACTACGGCACTTGTGTTCAATTTTCAAACTGAGTTTTACAAACAAACGACAGTTTCACAAAATTCGTCCCAAAAAAAAAAAAGAATTTAAAGAATAACGAATAAAACAAAATAGATAACTTGCAAATTTCTAACAAAGCCAAGGTTCGCAAGGACGCAAGAAACGTTCATTTTTCTTATCAGTTACTCTTGTAAAACTGGTGTCTTGTCTTGTAAGATAGAGAATTCGAAAATCGAACTCAACTATTTTACTTAATGTTACTGGAAGGTAACTTACCAAGTTATTAAGTTATTAATCAATTAAAAACTCACGAATTGTGTTCACTATTTTGACCGTTCACAATGGCTTCAGTCTTGAAAAAGGTTTCTTGTAACTTTATTTTTTATTTTCTTTCCTGATTCTCTTCTAATTGTATTTTTTTGCTGTTTCAGTCAACGGGTATAGCAGGACTGAAAGTAGTCGTAAATCCTGAACATAATTTGCGAATAATTTACGGAAAAGTCTTACGAGCTCTGCAAAGAATTCCTCCCGAAGCAGCTTACAGGAAATACACTGAGGAAGTCATAACTTCACGATTGCAAGTCATCAAAGACGTAAGTTTTCTCCCTGATTTTCTTCAACTTCTTCAAATCTTATTACAACCTGAACGTAACGGAGAGAAAAATATGGTAAACTTTTTTCGAAAATATCTCAAGTTCGTGAACGTTTTTCTTTAATGGCGTGATTCGTGAAGAATGAAATAGCCTGAACCCTTGTTACATTATACAAGATGATCACTCTTGTTAAAATTTTAAGGAACTCCCCTAGTAAAAATATACTTGGAATAATACTGCCTGACAGCAACTGAAATATATACTGCACATGAATCCTCTCTGAGAAAGCTGAAAATTATCTCATTTATTGAAATATTATAGCCATTTTGTATTCCTTTGCTGTTTTGTGAATTATCTCCACAGTGGCTTCAGCAATTGGAACTAATAAATTATTTTTGTGGCATAAATGATCATGATCGCAGAAACAATTTTTTTTCTACTTATGCTCAATCATCATTGGATTTTTTCTCCAATTGTATGGAGAAATACTATTCGCACTTCAAAGCAAGAGTGACGAAATAATGTGATCATTTTCAGTACCTACGTGTGGAAACAGAGATGCGTTCAGGAATGAACACCCGGCTAACAACGAAAAGACTCCAGCCGTTCAGAATGAGTTGGTTGTGTTACTTGGGTAGATAAGTTTCAAGTTCTTAACCCGGTGAATAGTCGGAGAAAAATTACCTCAACGATTTTCATTGGTTAATCCAGAATTATTTTGATAAACGTGAAATGGTTAATAACGATTTATTGTTTAAATTATTTACCCTAACATTTGAAGAAATCGTTCGTTTTGAACTGTGTAAGCTTGAGGTAAAATTTAAATTTTATTCCAACAACCATGGTTGTGTTGTTTCTTCTGCATGCGCCCCGGTAATAACTATAATTGGCTCAAAGGTTTGAACGATCAAGAATTAATTTTGACTATAGAAGAGAAAGAAAATGAATAATAACATTTTACTCTCCCAAAATTACAGTACTTCAACTTTTTTTCTTGGCTTAACCTGAAATTCATTTTATTCCGAATGATGGCTTCGTTCTTCCAAAAGAAACACTTCTCCTTTTACGCTATCTACTCCTTTATTTTTCAATTTAAAGGTACACTATTTTTTCTGGTTACGTTATTGCTAATCGCCACGTTAAATAAGAATTCATATTTTTAATTCCTCTGATGAATCCGTAGAGCAAAAGTGTCGAAGATATAGAAACAAAAATTAACGGAGGTCAAATCGAAGAACTTATTCAACAGGCTGAGTATGAACTAATTTTGGCTAGAAAACTCACAGAGTTCAGACCGTGGGAACCACCAAGTACTCAACCGCCAGCAAATCAATGGACTTGGCCGCCAACAAAATAGAATCTTAGACATGTAATTAAACGCGATTTGTAATATAAATAAGTAAAATAAATTTGGTAGTGTTAATAATTTGTATTTATAAATACTACTCAACGTATTTTTGTGTTAAAATTCAGGAAGTGTATGTATTATTAGTCCTTAATTTTCTAGTCGTTCATGAGCGATAGACACGTTACACAATTCATCACATGCCAATTTAAAATATATTGCAACAATTACAAAGTAATAATAATGTTTAAATATAAAAGCTAAAGTAAATCCTTAATCATACATTGGTAACACCTAAAATTCTTCACTGTTAAAATTTCCAAGAAATCCAGGTCATTATTCGAATACCTCGTCAGAAATTTTCTCTCAGGAGAAAGTAAATTAAAGCGCGTTGCTCTAACAGTAAATAAGGAAAAACCTTTTATCACTGCTAATATGGTAGCCACAAGCAGAATATACTCCTACGTGATGCTATGACAAATGCAAAGAATATTCTTTATTTTTCATCAAAAATTCATAAGGAAATATGAACATAAAAGATATTCGAAATAAATAATTTTTTCAAGTGTTTCTGCGTGTTTAGAAAATTAGCCTGAGAGTAGGCAGAAAAACTACTCAACACATTTCTGCAATAGAATTATTGAAAAAAAGTATTACAGATAACTGTAAACTGGGATTCTATTGGAAATTGAGATGAGGAAGCAAAGTGGCCGGCATCTGGCAGCCAATTTTAAACTACTGAAAGTAGGTAACTGGTGTTCAAGTATGTACATTCATATCGAGTTTTACCGATTTTCAAAATGGGATATTATCTTGAACAAAAATATGTAAATGCATGAATTTTTTTCATCAAACATTCAATATTGCTTTTAAAAAATATTACTTAAAAAAATTATCAAGCTCTTATTCTCTCTATCACGGAAATTACATTCCCAGGTAAATCTCCTATCAGGAATTGATAAAGAAACTGAAAATTGATGAAAATGCTTGCGCTCCTACAGGCATTTCCTCTTGCGAATACTTAAAAATAGATGTGGAAAGAACACCAAAACTTAGATTTGGTAATGGCACACAAGCACGATTATTCGGCTAAAGCAACATGAGGCTGGAAGCTCTGTACTTCTTGGTACACGAGTTCTAAACAACAAACAAACACATAAGAAATTATTCTCAATAAATTAAATAATATTGGGATTTGATAACAAAACTCGAAAATAAAATTTGTAAAATCTCATTTCCAAGTAGCACGGACAATATTTATGACCTGATAAAATGAATAATCACAATTTGTCAAAAACTAATTTTCTTCAGATCAATGAAATAATTGTTTTCTCTTCTTGTTATGGAAGGAGAATATTTGAAATAGCACTGAAGTGGGAGCAATATTCGGTGCTTTCAATTTTACCCATTTTTAAAAGCTTTTATTCTACTCACTACTGCGATTTTAAAATATACCAATACTGCAGCCAACCTCCCACAACAAAGTAAATATTATTTCGCATGAAGCTAAAACCAAAAAAAAAATAAAAAAAAAGCTCATCTTTTAAAAACTCGTTTTTAAAAAAGAATCTAAATCTCACTCGGGACTCTAGCTTACCAGATCATGATTGTCTCTTTTTTTTTCTATTTCTCACACGAAGTCCGGATCGCATACCCGCCAGCTTATTACTGGTGGAAAGATTTTTTGGATGATGCCGGGAGCCTTAGCCAAGGCAAGCCACTTTGTACGTTGGAGATGGCAGGGTGGTCCCCAGGGGATAAGGCTCTGCCCCACCTGCTTCAACCCCCCACCACCATTGTCCCAAAAAAGGCATACCATGGACCAGCCCCCCCCACATCTGCTCAAAAGATCCCACCATCTCTGCCACGAATGAACCACGTACTTTAATCAACATATAAAAACCTTTATAAAATATCGTTAAAAATAAAGTTATAAAAAAAAAATAAATGACAAAAAAATAAAAATAAATAAAATGTTCTGCTAGAGGGATTCGAACAATCAATATCTATCACGAAACAACTGATTACAAGAGAGTGTTACGCCCGATTCAAAAAGTATAATTCAATTTAGAATAGGAATAAAAAAATGGAAGAACTGGGAAAAACAACCAATCACAATTTCATAAAGCCTGAGTCCCGAGTGAAATTTAGACGCTTTTAAAAATAAACTTATTTTAAAACGGGTAGGCTCCCCCATCGTCCGAAGGAAAATTATTTTCAATCACGCAATTAAGTAAGACAAAATGTAAAATTATAGGATGAAATAAGAAATGTAAGTGATTTTTCATCTAATTCTATTTTCATTTTAAAATCTCATTGAATACACTCGCGGGTCTAATTTTCAAACAGCTGGTGTTGAAATAAGCTAATGTGCAAGTGTGAGTCCAAAAAACTAGCATCATATGTACGCGAGATAATTGAAGAAAAAAATTAGCAACTAGGTAGCCTTAGCTCAGTAGAATTCGACCAAAATTGGGGTAAAACAGTCATTTTTAAGGACAAAACGAGAGATTGGTCAAAAATGTTGAACAATATACCACAAATACTGCAGTAAAAATCCAACCTCTAAAAGCTATACCAAATTTTTGGTAAATTTTAGCCCCAAAAAATTAGTTCTTACATAATTCGAAACCTTCAGGAGCTAGACCAAAAGTCTTTGAACAGAAATTCATTTACATCAAATTTGAAATAATAAATTAATATTCTATTAATATTTTTTCTTTTTGTCATAGAAGCCAAATACAGGATGGTGAAGAAGGGTAGTTATTTCAAAATAACAATAATAGTATTATTTTCAAATTAGAAAAACCAAAGCAATTAATATATTGATATTTCTCATCAGTCTGTAATTTAATTCAAGTACATCCTTATAGCATATGTGGCAAAGGCGTAACGTTTTTCATTTGGGGGGTGGGTTCAAGGTTAGCACTAAAAATTTTCTAATTCGAAGATTATCTATGGTTACTAACGTACCAGGAGGGGGTGATTAGTGTATACCCCCTCCCTATGAGAAAAAAAATTAAAAAAAAAACCGTTACATAATGTATTCTCATTTCTTATGCTATAAAATAGACATAATACAATGTTTGTTATTAAAGTACCTTAATTCATAGTATTTTGTGGAGACAGGATCAATGCTATGAACATAAGTGTAATAACTAAATTTGTTTGCAATTAAGTCGACAACATTTTTCATCTCAAACTTTATTTTTTACGTTCTATATTTCTCATGACACAGGAAGAAAACCAATTTTCAAGACATCCAACCCCCTATAAAAATTTAGCATAAAGGGTGTGGTGAGTGGGATTTTTAATACAGTATTTCTGACATGTTACTCAACATTTTTTCGCCATCTCTAGTTTTGTTCCTCGGAATGTATCATAACTTTATAATTCTACTGGACTGCCTATCAACAGGACTGATTTAACAAAGAATTAAAGAAAAACATAAGAGAAAAGTACTTTTCCAACTTTCCACTGGTAAATCCATCCTTTCAAAACTTTGATCGTATGGAGGCGAGTTAGGCTCGTCGGTCGGATCTGCGTACTTCTCCAAATACGGATGGGCGAGAGCTTTTTCAGCCGTGATTCTTTTATCAGCATCTAATTCCAACATTAATTCTAACAACTCTATTGCTGTAAAAATAAAAAATTAAAATATTAAGGGAGCATATTAGCAATTATCCACAACTATACTGATAGTCGATACTTACCACTTGGATTTGCTGGCTGGAATAATTCCTTAAATTCTTTCTTTTTCAAAGGTGGTAAGGCTTTGATATAGTTTTTAGCCTAAAAGAAAAGGGAAAAAATCAAAAATCAAATTCAATAACCCACTCATTCTTTATTCGGCTCTGATGTATAGATTCGATTAAGTAACACCAAGTTATGAGTGAGTCAAAGAAAAAAATTAGCGATGTTATCCTCGGAACATGATTTCAGAATTTTACTGATTCAAATATAAAAAGTTTATGAACAAACAGGTAGGACTGAACATGCATACAAGAATAAAAACCAAGTGACCATTCTTAAGCGCACCTCTTCACTAGTAATTTTATTTATATATTCTTCAGAGGGAGTTCCACACACCCAAAGCACCCGATTTAAATGGTCGATATCTGTAAATGTTGTTAAGGAATGCCAATTTTTCACAAACGTATTGAGGACGGAAGATTAACAGGATTATGGTTGATAACACGAGATGACAAGCTCCAACCCTCGACCTATCGGGCTAAATACAATTTAACATCAAAATTTTACGACTGGAAAAATCATGTTCAACCAATTACAAATAACCTCATTAGAAAGCGAAAGACAACATGGTGTCAGGTTAATGCTCGTTAAGATATTTCATTGAAACATAATACACAAATTTCATTAGATATGTTACAGAAGCAAAGTAAGAATACTGTACTTCATAATAGGTTAATACAGCCATGACTTCAACAATTCAACTGTTCAACAAAATACACTTACCGATTCACTTGAAATTTTAGCTAAAAATTCTTCGCTAGGCGTGCCCAACTTATCTAAAATTAAATTTAATTGTTGAATATCTAATCAAATGATAAGAAACAAGACTAATGTTTCAAGGTGGAAAACTAAATAAACACAGACTACACAGGTAATACTACTCAATGAAATGCAACACATAATAAAGGATACGATCGGTCCCCGGAAATAATGTTCGACCAGTCAACAATTCAGCCATAATACAGCCAACTGACCAAATATCAACTGCATAAAATATTATTATTAGAAAATGTTCGTCACTTAAACATTTTAACGTATTAAAACATATTTACTTGTTATTTTGAAATGATAATTAAAAACAAGGAGGAAATGAAAACGTACCAGTCTGATTATAATGCATCCAATTCAACATAATTTCAGGTGCCCTGTACCATCTTGTAGCTACGTAACCAGTCATTTCATTTTCTGTCGGTCTGGCAAGGCCAAAATCTAAAATTTTCAACTCGCAATCTTCATTTACAGCTATATTGGATGGTTTTAGGTCCTTTAAAAGACGAAAAGAAAAATAAATTTACACCTAAACTTAGCCGCCATTTTAGGAATCTTTATCAACAGAAAATAGTATATCCTAATAACCAACCCTTAAGACAGAGGCTAATAATTTCAAATAAGAAGTACAATTAAAATATAATTTGATTAAATCAATTTCAACGCCCCACCGACATGAGAAAACAATTTTTTGTGAACTGCAAATAATTACATTCACATAAAAAACGAAAAGAAAACATTTCATAATAATTATAAGTACACTAGCTTTAACCTGCGGTTTTGCTCGCAGTTATGCAACAAGTAGGACGAAAGTTACCATTGAATTAAGAAGTGTATGCTTAAATTCATGACACATTGGAGGTAGTGAGAATAGAAGCAGTTGACAATTACGGCTTCTTTACTCATCTTAATGAGGATTTTAGGGATAGTGAGAATGATTATAGACATAAGGTAAACTACCAGTTATAAATCACCCCCAGTTGTCGGTCAAAATTTTCAGGGTGCTGCACAGTAGTAAGAAATTACAATAGAATGTAACCAACTCACCATAAATGTTTCTTACTCTTTAATTGAGCTTTTTTTTACATGAATAGCAAAAAAAAGTGGAAAAAAAAAACCAAAATATGTGAGGAGCAACAGGGTCAATGAACCATCGCCCTTAGGAAGCTTTCATCAAATCGCTGTTTCTTACTCATTGAAATTCCAATTTTGGTATATTTATCCACAATTTTTGCAAAATTCTCAACACATAAATTAAAAAAAAAAACAAAAAAAAAACATATTTTACCTCATGATTCCTCAGAGAAAGCAGAAATTGTTATTGTTTGAAAGAGAAAATTTTCTGAAATCTAGTGCTAAACAAATTTTTTTTGTCATCAGTTTTTCAAAAATACATCATAAAAAAATTGTAAAATAATGGAAAAAGTCGATTATATTGTTCTTGTATTTTCTTCCACTATCAGCTCACAGTTACTTTGTTTTGGGTAAAAGGTGATGAGGGAAATGAATTTGATGTTGAAAAATAAGGGGCATCACCACTGAAAAATTTTTTTTTATAATACAAATCACAAAGGCAATGATTCGAATCATAGATCACGGATCCATCAAATAACAAGCTACATAGCTAGACAATGTGGCAACGGAGTTTTTGCTTTGTTTTTATATGATTTTTTTTCTTTCCTTTTTTTTTAGGTTTTTTTTATTTGTTATGAAAAGTGACCCAAGGGTGACACCATTAACATCAATTATGAATAAAAACTGAAAATAAAAAAATACGAATAATCAATAAATTTTGGAAGTATTTTCAAAAAGAAGACAACTGTCGAAAGGAAGCGATATAGCTATATATTTAATTTAATAATACTTAACGAAAACGAAACAGTTGAAATTGAAACATTATTGTCAACTGTCACGTTTTCCATAAATTTATCACAAAATTAGAATCAAAAAAATAAATGGTCACAGATAACATCATATAAATCAATGAAAATTTTTATTTTCATTTTTTCACAGTTGAAAAAGAGAACATAGAACACAGGCTGAAGAAAAAAAAGAAAAATAGTGATTCTAATAAGGAATGATTCCAGTTTCAGATCATGGATCATAAAAAGGATCGGTTATTGGAAAGTGGAGGCTCCACAAGGCGCGTTAAATTTGTCTCATATTATCATAGGATGAAAACAGGATGATGTATTTTTCCCATATATTTTTCCAAAAAAAGAGAAAGGAGTTTGAATTGATTTTCTAAGAATGGGAAAGACTAAAATATGGATGATCACTATTTATCGGAGGATAATCTTTAAATCCAACCCAATTGTAACAATAACTCATTTTTAAAATAAATTATCGCATTAAAAGATCAATACTTATACCTATTTTCATCCAAAATCCTATTTTTGGCCGATTACTATACTTGTCACTGAAGTGTGTATTTTTTGCCTCTACTTTCCAATCTGGGATCCATGGTCTGAATAATTTAGATCCTGCCCCCTACTGATATGGAGTATTTAATACACTACAGGTACACTTGCTCTATACTATGCAGATGTTAACAATAGTCGATCAGTCAATCCCATTGTAAAACAGGAGCATGTCATCTCTATCATATATATATCCATATCCTTAAAGATGCTATCCTTGTGAATTTAAGGTATCATTTTATAAAATATATTCTAGTAAATTCGTGAATTCAAGCAAAATGTCGAAAGTACACACCAAGTACACTGTGTTTGCCTACCTTTATGCTGGAATGTCTTGACATGAAAAAGTACATTGGTCTCATGGAGCTTCATTGGTCCAGTACTGTACAGTCAATGGGAATACCAAATACACCACTATATCCTTACACTCATATAAGTACACACTCACACAGACATAATTAACAACCAACACTCACATATGTTCACACAGACAGAAAATGCCGTCTCCCCCTTTTTTCGTTACACTAAAATCTGATTCACACTTAGCTAGTTTTATAGCAACTAGCAAGCTATTTGGGGTACTATTTTGTTAATATTTAAAGTCAGTTCGCTGTTTTTAGCCATTAAAGTAATCAGTTGCGTATCCATTTTGACGTCAGGTTCACCAATTTGTAGATTGTCGGCTCCAGGGATCAAACCTACAACCTACAGCTTGGAAAAACGACGATGCTATCCACGTGATTACACTGACGCTGATAGCTAATGGAAGGTGTGCATCTACAGATGTTCACATCCCCACAATTCAAAACAAGGAAAAATAAAAAATTCTTCAACTTCAAACATATAACTTGACGCAATGATTTAATAATTTTTCTCACCCGATGAATAATTCCAGCCGAATGAATGTATTTGAGACCCCGCAGAATCTGGTACACTAAAAATTGAACGTGATCATCGGATAAACTTTGGGTTCGGATAATACTATTCAAGTCAGCACCCATTAAATGCATGACTAAATATCTGGAAAAAAATTAATATATGTATTATAAATCAAATGAGAGCTTTGTCATCAGTACGCAACGATTATACGAACAGTTGATTGAAATCCTCCAACGAAGTTGAAGGGTGAAAAACATCTAGTAATCCGATAACCTGTAACAAATGAGAAAAACATAATTTGTTTATGCAGCTAAAAATTTTTTCAATATAACCCCACGAAGATAACTTACATTTTCGTGATTCATGTGCTTCAACATTCTCAATTCTCGATACGTTCGTTTAGCATGCACAGCAGTCTGAAATGGACGAGCCAATTTTTTTATGGCTACTTTTCTCCCTGTATTTTTGTCAACTGCCGAACTGAACAAAAGAATTACAAAAGGAGATATTAATTCTTCCCAGGTTGAATAACTAAATAAAATAATTTCTAATAAAATTCTAAATCTATAAATCTGCTGAAATAAAAATAGGCATACAACAAAAGGAATACGGTCAATATGATTAAACAGCTTCATTTTCAAGATGTTTCTGATCATTTTAAAATGAAAACTCGATAGTTAATATATCGAGAAAGGTAGTCCTAACAATGAATTAAATAACTCTGGAATAAAAAGCTTGAATTAAGAGATCATCATCAGAAAAAACGCCAATGTTTTTACCGAATTGAAATGTTGTAACATAGCACTTTCTTGAAAGAAAATAAAGTGTTCTGAAAAATAACATAATATATTCGATACACGAACTTGTGTAAATTTAAACTGAGTTCTTCATACTTAACTAAAAACAAAACATCTAAAGAATCCGAAAAGTTTATTTATGCTTGTGTTATTAAAGGAAACAGTAATTCCTAAAGAATGATAATCAGTCAAAGCAACACCAACACGGCATGTATACCTCAATAAGTCAAAAGAACCAGAATGCTTTGAAAATGGTCAGATATAGGAAACTCCAAATGAATAATAAACTTGCATAAATTTAAAACTACAGACGTAAAAGACAATTACCACACTTGACCATAAGCTCCTGAACCAACTGCAGATAATTGCTGATATCTCTCAGGGACAACCCATTCTGCTCTGAGAATTTCGACTTTGTAGAAGACGGTCATGTTTCCGCAGGTAGGTAAACATGAAATAAAATAATCACTCGACCCTTGAAGAAATTATAAAATACGAAATAAAATACAAATTGAAATAACATTCACGCCAAGCCATTCAATTCCATAGAAAAATGAATTCGAAAAATGACAATACAAATATTATCTAAGATGTGCAACGCGCCATGAAAAAAACTTTCAATCGCAAAAAATTCTACTAATCTAGAAATTCTACCAATCACATTGACTTCAAGACCGAAGTCCAAATTGAAATGAAAATTCACGATATCACGATACACGAGCTAACAACGTCTTCTGCTTTGACTATATCTTTGACTATATACATACTGGACTGCTAATACTGATAAGAATAACACAGAGTCTAATGAAAAACCCTTTGACTATATACATACTGGACTGCTAATACTGATAAAAAGCTGTGTTCAAAAAAAACAGGCGTATCTCTGTTCAAAATGTTAGTTCATTATCAAATTTATTAATACTTATTGTCTTTTCCTTTGACTAGGTCTCTTCTTACCACAATTATTGCTTTTAATTACGAATTAAATCGGTAATATTGTAGTTTTATAAAACTCAGAAGTTCAAACATTTCAGTTAAATCAATTTAAAATTTGATTTATTGATGCATAAAAATAATATTTTTTGT
Source organism: Ericerus pela (assembly GCA_011428145.1). Classification (NCBI taxonomy): domain Eukaryota; kingdom Metazoa; phylum Arthropoda; class Insecta; order Hemiptera; family Coccidae; genus Ericerus; species Ericerus pela. Next base: position 835,236 of record WOFM01000613.1, read on the forward strand.
TGCTGTATGACGAATGTTTTTATCTAATTGCGAAATATTCTTACAAATATGTCTAATTCTAATTTTTACATAGAAATTTGTAATTAATTTGGTTAAATGCGGATCAGGTAGCTGTATGTTTTTAAACAGCAAACCAGTAAACTAACATTTTGAACGGGGATACGGGTGTCTGACTCAACTTCACGGGTTGTTCATTAGACTCTGTGTTATTCTTATCAGTATTAGCAGTCCAGTATGTATATAGTCAAAGGAACAACCGGTGAAGTTGAGTCAGACACCCGTATCCCCGTTCAAAATGTTAGTTTACTGGTTTGCTGTTTAAAAACATACAGCTACCTGATCCGCATTTAACCAAATTAATTACAAATTTCTATGTAAAAATTAGAATTAGACATATTTGTAAGAATATTTCGCAATTAGATAAAAACATTCGTCATACAGCAACAAAAAATATTATTTTTATGCATCAATAAATCAAATTTTAAATTGATTTAACTGAAATGTTTGAACTTCTGAGTTTTATAAAACTACAATATTACCGATTTAATTCGTAATTAAAAGCAATAATTGTGGTAAGAAGAGACCTAGTCAAAGGAAAAGACAATAGTATTAATAAATTTGATAATGAACTAACATTTTGAACAGGGATACGCCTGTTTGATTTGAACACAGCTTTTTATCAGTATTAGCAGTCCAGTATGTATATAGTCAAAGGACTATATAGCTTAATGGACTGCCAGAACTGATAAAATCTTGAAGACAAACAATGCAGGCGTTACTTTTCGAAAAATGTACTATGTGTGAAAACTGAATTTGATGTGAGGCGTACAGAACGAGGATCGAAAGAACTTGAGACTTTTTACTTTAATGACATGTTATTAGCGACTGAATTATGTTTCACAAACGAAATATGAAATGGCGAAGCAACAGCGTTATCGGATCGAGAATAGTAGGGGAAGCACTTCGTGACATATGACATATATATATAATGTGTTCGTGATGATGATGAAGAAAGAGAGAAGGTGGGATTTCCATTACAACAGAATTTGTATTGAGTTATATTTTCGTGACTCCTAACAATATAAGTAGATACTAGTGAAATATTAGAACGCTATACCAATTTATTGTCTGAAATTAATGAGTGAAACGTTCGAATAATGATTTAAATTAATCGATGAACTCTTCAGAATGTGAAAACGTAAGTTTTAATTCTACAAAATTGTTGATGAATCGCACTTGCTTTAAAGCAGCGAGAAAAAAAATTCACATACCTTTAAGTACCTACTTACTTGCCAATTGATATTTTCAGCATCATTATAGATTTATAGATGAGTATTTTTCTCAGGAGTAAAAACAGTTTTGAATGTTTAAGTTTCAATTTTTTTTTGTTCTATATTAGTCTTAATCTAGATTTTTAGTTATTCACATGAATCGATGTATATGAAAAAATCTTTGTTATGGTTGTAACAGAAATCCCACCTCAACTCATTCTTCATCATCATCATCATCATACTATATATACATGTCATACATTCTACTTCTCTCACAAATCACTTCCCCTACTTTTGATCACCGATAACGCTGTGCTTCGCCATTTTGTACCAAATTATATTTTACTCTCAAATATGTTTTTAGTCTGCAAATAAAATTAATCGTGAATTAAAGTCTCATGTTCTTTTTCAGTCCTTGCATACTCTACCTCACATCATGGTAGCCATCGCTACGGTAGAACATTAATTGAGACTTAGAAAATTTTTATGAAAAAGCAGACTTGACCAAATTTTTTTTTTAATTGATTTATTGCTGTGCAAAAATTTTTTGTTGATTTTTATGTGAATACACAAGAAAAGTATCGTGTCATCGAGAATATTAAACTTGATTTTTTAAGTAATTTTGTGAATTTTTTGAAAGTTGAAAAACGAAATAAAATTTTAATTTGTTCCTAATTCACTAATGACCGACCCTGGAAGTCACCAAACAATAATCCAGAAAGGACTGCCAAAGGATCCAGAGAACCACCAAAGGAAATCTTCTGCTCACATCATCGAAGACTCTTCAAGAGATCTACAACATCGAAGACCACAACTTTAGGCCAACTTTCATCAAAATTAAACGGAGACTACATCAGTGATATTGGTGATCTGCAATTGAAGAAATTTCGCGCAACATAAATCAACAAGAAAAATTTGTGAAAGGTAATATATGCTATAGTTATTTATTTTTTTGTGTTTTGCAATATTGTGTTTGAGGCCGATAAAAATTAATTTCATTGTGTTATAAATATATAAGTCCTAAAAAATTAATACGTTGGAAAATAAAATAGGAGAATATAGGATAGAAAGTGAGGAATTGAAAAAGTTAACAAAAAAGTTTGAAGGAGAAAAAGTTATAGATTTGAGAATAGAAACTTACAATCTCTCTTTTTATATATATTTTACGGGAGAAATTATATTAGAATCTTTCACCCTTGATATTTTGGGTAGAATTGAAGAAATTAGCTCCAATAAATATATTAAAATATTAGATTCATCCCCAAATTATTTTTCTTAGAGAATTTATAGTTCATTAGAATCGGAGAAAAAATTTGTAGATAGATTTTTCAATAATAATTAATTAAATAAAATATAAAAAACTGGATAAATCAGAAATAGCTGAAACAAGTAATAAGGAAAAAGAATTAGAAAAAACAAATCAAAAAGAACAGGAATTAATAAACAAAATTAAAAAAGGATTATTAGAATACAAAAAATATATAGCAATTAAAAATATAGAAGAAAGTGTGTTAGGTTTTGAAAAAAATTAAAGAACAAACAATGGCAACCCCAAACGATATCAAACCCATTCAAGCACCCTTAGGAAACGTTTTTAGTGGAAAATACTACTTAGACTAGTGGAGAATGATTATCTCCGTAATAAGAGGAGCTGGGTATTATGACATATTTGGGGAGCATGAATATTTAAAACCTTACATCACTCATATCGATGATTTAAATTTTAGACTGTATAGTGAGATGCTAAATTACTGCAAAATGCAGGATAATGCCAAGGCATTTATATTGGAATGGGTTTCGAATGTTATAACTAAACAAATCAGAGATTGTCATACTGCAATAATGATGTTAAAAAAATTGGATAATATATATGGGTCAAAAACCACTGTAACGGCAAACATGGCTAAGGCTAAATGGATGGAATTTAGATTCCAGCCAGGAGGCAATATGAGAGGATTTCTCAAAAAATGGGATGAATTAGTCACGGATGTACGAGATGGTGGGAAAGAGGTGAGTGAGGAAGAGGAATTGGAGAACTTTCAACTAGCCCTGTGTTATGAACAGGCTCTAGCAAAAATGCAGTTTGAAAATCTGCCAAATAATGAAAAAAATATAGATAATTTTAAAAGAATATTACGAGAGGACTCTAATCAAAAATTTTGTGGTCAAACAATGAAGAAACAAAATAATAATAATAATACACAAATAATAATTTCAGAAACAATACAAATTAAAACAATAATTATAGGGGTAGAAATGGAAATTTTAGAGGATGTAACAATTATAGAGGAAATAATAATGGTAATTATAGAAATGGAAACCAAAATTATAATCCCAATAATCCAAATAATGGCAATGGGACAAATGGAAATGGTAATAATAATAATAATACGAATGCTAATAGTAATAGTAATTATAGAGGAAATAACTATTGTGGTAATAATAATTATAGAGGTAATAATTATAGGGGTAATAATATAAATTACAACGCCAACAATACTCAATGTTATAAATGTGGTCAGAATGGTCATATTGCGCAGAATTGTAATAATAATAATCCACAAAGTAATAATAATGAAAATACGAATAAAAACCAAAACAATTACCCACCTAAAGCAAACCAAAATCAAACAAATCCTAATAAAAAAGAGAATACAGAACAGGTCAAAATGTCATGCATGGCTAGCAAATTTTCCAATGACCATAAAAATGGTTATTAAATAAATTAATTACGAATAAAGAACTTAATGAAAATTATTGCGAACTAAAGAATAAGGCCATTTTAGATGGGGCAGCAGAAGTACACTTAACGTCTAATTTAGATAAATTAATGAATGTTAAAAAATTTGTTACCATTGTTAAATTGCAGTGTGCCAGAAAAAATGCATTTCTATACGCTACCCATACCGAAAGAATGATAATTAAAGTTGAAAACTCAATTAAAAATCAATCATTAATAGAATTGAACGATGTCCATTATGTGCCTAATCTAAATATGGATATTATTTCTATAATTAGAATAACAATATGGGAATAATAAACATAGATCAGCAAAAAGATATTGCAAATATATATTTCATTGAAAACGAGGAAATATTAATAACAGCCCTTAAAAAGAGTGGAATATTTTATATATATTATAATATTGAAAACACGAATAATAAAAATAATATTTTTAATAATAATAAAAAAAAAAAAACTATTAATAATAATGTATTAGAAAATAATAATAATATAGATAATGATGTAATAGAAATCAAAAATAATAAAATTTGTGCTCCAGTAACCCAAGGGGAAGAGGACAAATGGGACAGTTTTTCCATAGAATTGGAAATAGAAGATGAAAATGAGAATACTGTAATGCCAAAAAATAGGTGTTGGTTTGAATTTGTTTCCTATTTTTGACGTTGACACTTTAAAAAATATTTATTTGAGGAAGACCACAAATAAATATTTATAATTAAATAAAATAGACTTTATAATTTAAACTTGAATGTCCTAGGTATCCACACACTATGGTGGACCTTAACTTTGTTGAGAGATTTAGACTTCTGTGAGAATAATAGCAAATTATATTATACGTTGACTTATTATTCTCGCACATCACATGTTGTGGCAACACTGTTTTGTTATTATTTGTAATCTGTGATATTTGTGTTTGTAACTCAACTGTGATTATATGTTTTGTATGCCTTCTCGTCGCTCATCAACCGTCGTAACATTAACATGTCCGCTAATATTATGTGGAATAAAATTCGTGAAATAGTGAATATTTAGTTTCTTATTTATGTGTTTGTAATGTGTGTATCTAGTAATCGTTCAATCTCTTCGTCAGTTTAGGTTTTGTCATTGCATTTCGTATAGTTCAATCCGTTGGCAGTTTGTATTTTCTCACAGGTTATGGGCCCAGTTACCTGGATGTCAACGTGGTCGCCATTGTTCTGAGTCTTCAAAGTTATGCTGTTGAATTCTGCTCGTCACTCCCAAGTAGTACCATGCCTTCTAATTCATTTTTCATTGTTTGATATGTTCGATTCTCGATGTTCCTGTGATCTCGTTCGTGTTGAATCGTTGGTCGACGTATCTGATAGTTGCTGGAATTGCTGTTTTGCGGTGCAACTGATCGTCGTTTACCTGTTAACGAGATGGACGTGAGAAAGCAGAATACGATCGAGCCGTTCAATGGGCAGAATGGCCGAACGTGGAAATTCAGGATGGAGCTGCTGCTGGCAAAGGAGTCACTAAGTAATATAATTGTTGATTCTTTGCCTACTGTTCGTAATAGGGGAGATGCCTGGTCTAAGGAGAATGCCAAAGCGATGTTCCTGATAGCTAACAACGTGACCGATGAATATTTGGAGATGCTTCAGACATACACTACCGCAAAGGAGATGTTCAACGTGCTGACAAACCTGATTGACAACGGAAATGACCAGACACTGATGGATTTACGAGGTGAATTGTACACAAAACGGTATGTTTCTGGTTCTGATTTGCAGAAGTATCTGCTTGATTTTTGTGCCCGTTGTAGACGATTAACCGAATTGGGAGACCTGACAACCACAAAACAATTTATACTGGTATTGCTGCGATCGCTGCCTGCAGAGTTTTGTCCGATCAAAGTGGTGATAGAGGATGCAGAAGTCGTCACCTGGGATGGTGTGTTTATGAAGCTAAACAACTTCCAGCGTGAACTATCTTCTGATAGTAAATCTACAGTGAGCGGTAACTCTCTGAATTCTGCATCTCAAAAACCTTCATCAGTGATTGTCACTGGTGAGGAGAACGTCTTTTTCGGGAATCATAACAGTATCGGACGAAATTCTGGTAATAATAATAGTAATAATAATCGTTTTAATCGTGGTAGGTCCCAAAATCGAAATAATAATTGTGGTTTCAATCGAGGTAGAAATAATAATCACAATAATAATAATTTTTATAATTCATCTTCCAATAATGAAGGTCGTAACTGTAATAATAATCACAATTCTAACTCACAAAGCAATAATAATAATAATTTTAATGGAAATGGTCGTAGTTCTGGTACTGACAATGGACATTCGAATATTAAATGTCACTTTTGTAATAAGATTGGACATATAGCACGAAATTGCTATGCTAAGAATTGAAATAATAATAATAATGACGGTTGTAATAGTAATAGTAATAATGGAAATCGTTCTAATGACCATGTTACCAATAATAATAATAATAATAGGAACTCTGCACAGATGTGCAACGAAAATTTTAATAATAATGACGATTGCTCAGATGTGGGTTATAGCTTCACAGTAAATAATAATAATAATAATAATAAAATTGATGATTTCTGTAATGCAAAGGAAGATATAAATTTGATGCCTCGAACCACATTTGTAGTAGACAGTGGATGCACAATTCACATAATTAACGACATAAGCTTGTTCAGTGACTACATAGACTTGATTAAACCTCATAGTATCTGTGTTGCGAAGAAAGGAGTTTCTCTTTCCGTTACGTCTGTTGGTACGGTAAAATTAAAATTGTTAAATGGAATAGTAATTGAATTGAAAAATGTTAGATATGCTCGGGAGCTGCCGCAGAATCTGCTATCGGTAAAACGAATGAGCAAGTCGGGTTTCGATACCCTGTTTAAAGATGAATCTGTCGATGTCATCCAACACTGCAGTGGAAAAATAGTGACCACTGGTGTTAGCGTGAATTCAGATCTTTACACGATTGATTTTTTAAAAATGTCTAGTCAATCGTGTAATCTGACATTGGAGGATGAGTCGAGCCCGCTGACTGTGTGGCATAGACGACTTGCTCATCTGAATGTGAACGATGTTAAGTTGTTGTCAAACAGAGGTTTAATACCGAACGTTGACTCCAACTGCAGATTTCTGTGTGAGCCCTGTGTGATGGGGAAACAGAGCTGAAAACCGTTCTTGAGGCATGAACGAAAAACTAGTAAGCCTCTGGAATTGGTACATACCGATCTCTGTGGTCCTATAAATCCTCCTGCATATAAAGGAGCGAAATATTTTATGACATTTATAGATGACTATTCCAACTTTTGTTGTGTGTACCTGTTGACTAGTAAGACGGAAGCTTTTTCAAAATTTAAAGAATACCACGAGATGGTCTCGAATAAGTTCGGTTATAATGTAAAGAGACTCCGTTGTGATTGCGGCACAGAATACTTGAACACTACCTTCCAGTCATATTGTACTGAGAAAGGAATTGTGGTTGAACCTACTGTTGGTGGCTGTCCTCAGCAAAATGGAAAAGCTGAAAGGATGAACAGGACGCTATGTGAGAGCGCAAGGACACTGTTATTTGAGAGTGGTCTTGGTAAGATATTTTGGTTGGAAGCCATATTGTGCTCTGCCTATATCGTGAACAGATGCCCCACAAACAAGGATTTTGTTCCTTTTGAAAGGTGGTTCAATGAACAATTTGATTATAAAAAATTAAAAACGTTTGGATGCAACGCATATATGTTGTCATTCAAACATGACTCTAATAAGTTTAAAAATAAAAGTGAAAAGTTGATTATGGTAGGATATTCTCCATGTGGTTACAGATTGTTAGATATAAATGCTAAGGAAATACGTCTGTCACGGGATGTTGAGTTTTTTGAAAATAAAATAGATAATACTAATATAAATAAATATACTAAAGATGATGATATTTTCACAGAAGTCACAGAATCAAATTTAGAAAATATTGAAGTTGATGGTGACTTGAATTTGGATTGTCTTCCACAGGAAACGACTGAACGTGATGAAATAGCAAGCAATATATATCTTGCTGAGGATGGCGTCCCTTTGACGTTTGAGGAGGCGAATGCTGCACCGGACAGTCTGATGTGGAGGGATGCTATTTCTTCCGAAATAAGTACCCTGAATTCCAATCAGACTTGGCGGGTGACCAAACATCCAAAGGAAGGCCCCACCATCACGTGTCGGTGGATTTTTAATAAAAAATATAATGTTAATAATGAGGTGTTATATAAGGCTAGATTAGTTGCCAGAGGATGTCAACAGGAGAAGGGCTTCAATTTTAATGAAGTGTATGCGCCGGTGGCGAAACTTTCGACTGTCAGGACCCTCTTGGCTGTGAGCAATAAATTAAAATTTCATATAGAACAAATTGATATATGTAGTGCCTTCCTGAATGGAATTCTCTCGGAAGATGTGTACCTTGAAATACCTGAAGGGATAGAAACTAAAATTGATAGACATGATAATGTTTTGAAATTAAATAGGTCTATCTACGGTCTAAAGCAGTCGCCCAAGGTGTGGAACAAATTGTTCAACGAGTTCCTTGTTGCTCTTGGCTTTGTGCAGAGTACGGCGGATGACTGCTTATATATATATAAAAATAAAAATGATGGTACTGTAGTCTATTTACTCACGTATGTTGACGATGTCCTGATTAGCTCAAATAACAAAACACAAATCGCATTTTTTAAAAAAGAAATTAATAAAAGATTTAAGTGTAAGGATCTGGGAAAGGTCAAAAAATATCTAGGTTTAAATATTAATCACAATCGTGAAGATGGCATACTGGAAATTGAGCAGAGGGGTCTCATTGAGTCTGTTGCTAGGTGTTTTGGCATTGAAAACTGCGCACTGACCTACACACCCATTGACCCCAAACTCCAATTGGACAGGGATCTCAATGCGTGTGATAGTGTACTCAACAACAACTATCAACAGCTCGTGGGATGCCTAATGTATCTGATGCTAGGATCACAGCCCGATATTTTCTTTGCAATATCGTATTTTAGCCAATTCTCCAGCTATGCCACTGACGAACATCACAAATACTTATTAAGAGTACTTAAATATTTAGTTACCACAAAAGATAAAAAATTAATATTTTCAAATGAATATGATAATAACGGCAATATTTTAGAAACTTTTTCTGATGCCTATTGGGGTAACTGTGTCACTACAAGACGGTCTATCTCTGGTTACTGTATCTTTGTTTATGGATCACTGGTGTCCTGGTCCAGCAAGAAGCAGCCAACTGTAGCACTATCTAGCACTGAGAGTGAATTGATTGCAATATGCGATGCTACCACTGAGTCGATCTGGTTGAGGTATCTGTTAAGTGACTTTTGCATTCAGACTAATGACAGAGCTGTGATTTACGAAGATAACCAGAGTTGTCTGCCTCTTCTGCACTCTGGAAAGTGGAATACTCGCAGATCCAAACATATAGATGTAAAGTACCGTTTTGTGTGCCATCACGTAGATATAGATTTTAAGTATTCGTACGTACCGACTTCGCAACAGTTGGGGGACGTTTTCACGAAGGGCTGCCCGAAGCCCAAATTTGATATGTTTTGTAAACTGTTAAAATTAATGTAACTTTTTGTATATGTTTACCATTTGTGTTGATATTTTTTTTGTGTTGTAATTTTTCGTGTTATTGTTGACTTTTGTCATTTTTTGTTTTAATGACTTTATTAATTTAGTAAATTTGTTTATCAGTATTTTGACTTAACCGTATGAATATAATTTGAGGAGGCGTGTGAGAATAATAGCAAATTATATTATACGTTGACTTATTATTCTCGCACATCACATGTTGTGGCAACACTGTTTTGTTATTATTTGTAATCTGTGATATTTGTGTTTGTAACTCAACTGTGATTATATGTTTTGTATGCCTTCTCATCGCTCATCAACCGTCGTAACATTAACATGTCCGCTAATATTATGTGGAATAAAATTCGTGAAATAGTGAATATTTAGTTTCTTATTTATGTGTTCGTAATGTGTGTATCTAGTCATCGTTCAATCTCTTCGTCAGTTTAGGTTTCGTCGTCGCATTTCGTATAGTTCGATCCATTGGCAGTTTGTATTTTCTCACAACTTCAATTAATTTTCAACGTAAATCTTTTTATAAAATATAATATTTTTCATTTACAACACAGTAATAGTTAAAATGAACAAGTTAAAATAATGAATTGAACACAAAAAATAGAATTGAACAAAATAGTAGAATTGAACAAAAATAATAGAATTGAACAAATTAAAATAATGAATTGAACATTTTGTTCTTCAGAGTAAGAGTTTTTATAATTTAATTTTTACATAGTAAAAAGAAGAAATGGTAAAAAATAGTGGGATTAGTTTATTATGATTGATTGTTACCAAAAAGAAGGAGAATTGACGTTTTCCAGTATTAGGCAGATATTTCAATTAAAGTACACGTGTGTGACATTAACTGAGGTCAACCACAATTGTTTTTTTTGTATGGAAGAGAATTTTCATCGAATTCAGATGATACCATTTCCTGTTAGGTTGATATTAAGAAGAAGAAGAGTCATAGAAGTGTGAGAAAGTAGAAAATAAAACGAATAATTTTGTTTGTGTAAAAATATAGGAGGACATTTAGAAAATGTTCATCTATATTCGTTACAAATACTGAATTACCTCAAGGGATGAAACCGCACAAATAGAAAAATATAATAATAATAATGAACAAAACAAAAATAAAATAACAAATAATAATAATACAAATAAAGAAATGCTGATACATAGGAGATTAGGACATTTGAATGCAAGATATTTACAAAAACTATAAAACTTAGCAAAACGAATCCCAGAAAATATAAACTTTAGGGATGACAATTTTCAAAATTGTCAAATATGTTATATAGCAAATATTTCAAAATTGGGTCTTAATGGTATTAGAGCAAAACCAAAAAGTAAATTGGAAATAACATCCTCAGATATAACGGGTCCATTTACACCTTCTGTGGCAAATCAGAAGTATATCTTAACCTTTATTGATCATTACTCAAAGTACACTTTTGTAATGCCTATAGCCAATAAAAGCCAGGTGACAGTGGAAGTTAAAAATATAATAACATCTATGAAAAACAAATTTCCTGATTATCCCATAGGTACAATCAGATGCGATAATGCTAAGGAATATACAGATGCAAAAATAACCAATTATTGTAATGAGGTCGGCATTACAATGGATTACGTGGTTCCATACTCCCCAGAATTAAATGGTGTGGCCGAAAGGCAGAGCCAGACATTAATGAGGAGAGTATGAGCCATGCTCATTGATGCCAATCTTGATATAAAATATTGGTCATATGCTGCTGTAACCTCAGCATGCCTAATGAATAGATCCACCACAAAAGCTAACATAAATTATAAAACACCCTATGAATTATTTTGTGGAAATAAACCAAACGTAAAAAATTTAAAAGTCTTTGGTTCATTAATTTATAGACACATTCATATAGAAGTAAGAAAACAAAATGCAACGAAAGCAAAGTCTAAGTCAAAAAGTAAGATAGATCCAAAATTAGCACATAGGGCGGAAAAAAGTATAATGATGGGCTATAACAATATAGGTTATTGCTTAAGGGATCCGTACGATACAAAATCATACATATCTTGTGATGTAAAAGTAGTTGAAACCCAGAACATAAAGTCATTGGAAATTACAAATAAACCCCTAACTATAAAGTCAGCTAATAATGAATATGATTTAAGGATAATTAATCCTTTAGTAATGAATATCAACATTAATTATAATAAAACATATATTGAGGATTGTATTCTCAAAAACTAAGCTGAAATAAATACAAATCCATTTAGAGATGAATGGATTAAGGCCATAAGTGATGAGTTCAATTCTCTTGATGATATAAAGGTATGGGAGATAGTGGATTATGACCGTCAAAAATTAATAGATACGAGATAGATTTTCACAATTAAAAATGATGAATTTGGAAATCCAAAACCAAAAGCCAGAATGGTAGCAAGGGGCTTCAAAGACAGGACGGAATATAATATTACCGAAACTCATGGCCCTGTTGCCTCAATTAGTACCATCAGGTGGTTACTTTCCACAGTTAATAAATATAAATTAATACTCGTCCAGTATGACGTTAAAACTGCCTATTTGAATTCACCAATTATTAAACCAATATATGTAAGAAGACCAGAGGGAGTAAACAAAAATTCAAACCAAGTGTTAGAACTAAAGAAATCAATTTATAGGCTGAAGACTTCGACCAAGTCATGGTATGACTTGTTGGATTCTAAAATAAAGGAAATAGGTTTTTCGAGAACTTTAGATAGATGTTTATATCAAATGAATAATGAAAATGAAAAAATATATTTTTCAAGTTACGTGGATGACATATTAATTGCTTCCAGTACACAGTTATCTATAACCAAAATAAATGAGGAGCTACAAAAATCATTTACAATAACTATAATAAATAACCCTAGACTTTTTGTGGGACTTGAAATAAAAAGAGACATTGAAAATAAAACAATAACTCTGTCACAATATAAGCATATAGAGAAAATGATTAAAAAATTCGGAATATCTGAAGTAAAAAATACAAATACCCCAATGGAGACAGGACTTAAAATAGACAAAATAGAAAATGGAAAAGACGATACTGAATATAGATCGATGATAGGGGGTAGTCTCATGAATAGATCACCCACAAAGTCTAACCCAGATTACAAAACACCCTATGAATTGTTTTATGGGATAAAGCCAAATCTTAAAAATCTAAAAGTCTTTGGTTCACTCACCTACAAGAATATTCCTTTGGAGGTGAGAAAACAAAATGCAACGAAAGCTAAATCTAAATCAAAAAATAAAGTTGATCCAAAATTGGCACATAGAGCAGAAAAAAGTACAATGATGGGCTATACTAATACAGGTTATTGCTTAAGGGATCCATTTGACACAAAATCATATAGGTATATCTTGCGATGTCAAAGTGGATGAAACACAAAATATAAAATCTTTAGAAATTACAAATAAACCTTTAATAATAAAAGCAGCAGATTATGAATATGATTTAGGAATAATTAACCCAATCATAATGAATGTTAATATCAATTATAATAAAACATATATTGAAGACTGTATTCCCAGAAATTACACGGAAATAAATACAAACCCATTTAGGAATGAATTGATTAATGCCATAAATGACGAGTTCAATTCCCTAGATGATATGAAGGCATGGGAAATAGTGGATTATGACCACCAAAAATTGATGGATACTAGATGGATTTTTACCATTAAATGCGATGAATATGGGAATCCTAAGCCAAAGGCAAAACTAATTGCAAGAAGATTTCAGGATAGAACAGAGTATAATATAACTGAGACGCATGGACCAGTAGCCTCGATAAGTACCATAAGATGGTTACTCTCCAACGTCAATAAAAACAAATTAATACTCGTCCAGTATGACATCAAAACTGCCTACTTGAACTCCCCCATAATAAAACCCATTTTTGTAAGAAAACCTGACAGAATTAATATAGGTTCCAATCAAGTGTTCGAATTAAAAAAATCCATATACGGATTAAATACATCTAGTAAATTGTGGTATGACCTACTCGACTCCAAAATTAAAGAAATGGAATTTTTAAGAACAAAATCTGATAGATGTTTGTATTTTTTGAAAAAAGGAACTGAAATAATATATTTTTTGACCTATGTGGATGACATATTAATAGTCTTAAATAAGCAGTCATCCATAACAAGAATTAATGGGGAGCTACAAAAAACATTTACTATTACAATAGTTAATAATCCAAGATTTTTTGTTGGATTGGAAATAAATAGATCTATTGAAAATAACACAATTACATTAACATAGCATAAACATATAGAAAAAATAATAAAGAAATATGGTATATCTGAATCAAAATTATCTAATACACCTATGAAATGGGACTTAAAATCGATAAAATCGAAAATGGAAAAGATGACACAGAATATAGGTCTATGATAAGAGGGTTATTATATTTAGCCAGACTCACAAGACCAGATATACTTTTTCCAGTGAATTTTTTCTCTCATTTCCAGAATAATTCTAATGAAACTTTAAAAAATTATGTAAGTAGAATATGTAGATATATAAACTGCACAAAAAATTATTCACCAACATATAAATCACAAGGGGATGGAATACAAGCATATATAGATGCTCCCTATGCCCCACAGGTCGATGAAAATAATATTAATTGGAATAATTTGCAAAAAGGCAAAACAATAACAGGATTTATGATTTTTGCAAATGGAGATTTGATAGAATGGAATTGTTCTGAACAAATGATCCATGCTTCATCTAGTACCGTTGCAGAAATCATAGCTGTTTTTGATACTTTAGATATTGTTAAAGTCATCCAGTATATGCAGTTTGAAATTTTTGAAGAAAAAATAATAATTGACATTATGGGAGACAACATTTCCACACAAAAAATATGCTTTGGGGGAAGTCAAAAGAAATCAAGGGCCCTCATGATAAAATGTTACTCAATTTTGGAGGCAATGAAAGAAAAAATAATACATTTCAGGTCAGTAAGTTCCGAAAACCAATTAACGGATATTCTAACCAAATCTCTGGATAGAACAAAATTGGAGAATATTGTAGTAAAAATTCTAGAAAATACAAACATATATATGTAATACTAAAATAATTTATTTCAGAAATATACCCAGTCAAAGTACAAGTCGTCCCAAGTCCAAATTATACTCAAAATATGAAATATATTGAGTGAAAAATACCCCTACTTTAATTCTAGAAATAACTTGACAAAAATAGATACTCGAATTTCTTAAAAACCCAACAATGAAAACCTCATTAAAATTGAGCAAGTCAAAACACTATAATTTGAAAGAATAGAAACACCATACAATTTCAAACCAGCGTGAGAAAAATACAGGCAAAATTTCCACATGATAGAAAGAAGGAAAATAGCAAACAATAAATTCAATGTAGATAAAATTCCTTCGTGGCTCATTACATGACCGCAAACAAGATTACGGCTCTTACCTTTCTTATTGAAAAATAAACATGTATAATGGCGTCTTAAACACAATGGACAAACATAAAAGATAAAATCAACGGACAGCGTATATTATTCCTTCATACTATTGCATGCTAAAGAAAAAGATAAGATAATACAACGTAACGTTTAATGTATGAATACCTTTTGTCAATGAAATTGATTTTGTAAAATTTTTTTTTCTTTTTCTTTTCTTTATCCGTCTTTAAAAATGTTCTAGCCCACGACGCAATTCCATGAATCATTCATTACCAAATAATTTTTTTTTTTTAAAGTTTTATTTCTTTTAGCATAGGAAAACTTTTGCATGTTACCATTTTTATATATTTATTGGAATTTATTTATGCATGTTTTAATCAATTATTTTTTTTTTTTATATGTTGATGTGAGGTAGAGTAAGCAAGGACCAAAAAAGAACGTGAGACTTTCATTCACTATTAAATTTATTTGCAGACTGAAAATACATTTGGAAATAAAATATGATTTAGTACGAAATGGCAAAGCACAGCATTAACGGTGATCGAAAGTAGGGGAAGTGATTCGTGAGAGAGGTAGAATGTGTGACATATAAGCTCTGTTTGATAGGATTACACTAACTTACACCAACCTACACCAGTAGGGATATTCCACAAATATTCAAATAAAACTTGGCGCAAAGTCCCATAACATTCCTATATTTGTGGAATCACCCTCCTGGTGTAGGTCAGTGTAAGTTGGTGTAGTCCTATCAAACAGACCTATATATATATATGGTGTAGTGATGATGATGATGAAGAAGGAAATGAGGTGGGATATCAGTTACAACACCCCCCTGAAATTTTACCAGTTCAAATTTTTCATCATTATCGACCACTGAAAGTAATAAAAATTAAATTAAATAAACAAATAAAATAAAAAAAATAAAAAAACCATTACAAAAATACAATATTTAAATACATATATAGTTGTGGTAACTTTGAACGGAAAATAATTTTGTTTTTGCTGTGCTTCTAAAAAAAAAAATAAAATGGTATAAAATACAATAAATAATTAATTAACATGCATAAATAAGTTTCAGTAAATATTATATAAAAAATGGTAACATGCAAAAAAAATTTTTTGTGTGGTAGAATAAATGACTAATAAAAAAAAATAAAAAGTTTGGGTAACAAAATGATTCACGGAATTGCATCGTGTGCGAGAATATATTTACGAACGTATAAAGAAAGAAAAAGAAAAAAAAATTTACAAAGGCAATTCCATTGTTAAAGATATTTATGCACTGAACATTACGTTTTATTATCTCATCGCTTTTTCTAACATGCAATAGTATGAAGGAATAATATACGCTGTCCGTTGGTTTTATCTTTTGTGCTTGTCGATTGTATTTGAGGTGGCGTCAAACATGTTTATTTTTCGATAAGAAAGGTTGTAACAGTAATCTTGTTTACGGTCATGTAATGAGCTATAAGGAATTTTATCTACATTGTATTTATTGTTCGTTTTTTCGTTTTTCTTTCATGTCGGAATTTTTCATGTATTTTTCTCGCGCTGGTTCAAAATTGCATGGTGTTTCTATTCTCTTACATTATAGGGTTTTGACTTGCTCGATTTTAATGCGATTTTCATTGTTGGGTCTTCAAGAAAATCGAGTATCTGTTTTTGACAAGTAATTTCTAGAAATGTATTATTGTTAAGTATTATTTTCGAATATTATAGGGGTTTTTTTTTACAATATATTTCGTGTTTCGACTGTAATTTTGGACTTGGGAAGACTAGTATTTTGGACGGATATATTTCTAAATAAACGATTTGACAATTATATGTATATGTTGGTATTTTCCAGAATATTTACCACTATATTTTCAAATTTGGTTCTGTCTAATGATTTTGTCCGAATATCTGCCAATTGATTTTCCAAACTTACTGATCTGAAGTGTATAATTTTCTCTTCCATTGCCTCCAGAATTGAATAACATTTAATCATGAGGGCTTTTGACTTCTTTTGACTTCCCCCGAGCATATTTTTTGTGTGAAGATATTGTTCTCCATGATGTGTACTGGTATTTTTTCATCAAAAATTTTGAAATTTATGTGTTGTATAACTTTAATTATGTCTAAGGTATCAAAAACTGCTATGATTTCTGCGCCGGTGCTAGATGAAGCATAAATTTTCTGTTTAGAACAATTCCATTCAATCAAATCTCCATTCACAAAAATCATAAATCCAGTTATCGATTTACTTTTCTGTAAATTGTTCATATTAATATTATTTTTGTCAACTTGAGGGGCATATGAAGCATCTATATATGCCTGTATCCCCTCTTCCTCAGATTTGTATGTTAATGTATAATTTTTAGTGGAATTTATATACCTAAATATTCTCCTTACATAATTTTTCAGAGTATCATTCGAATTATTCTGAAAATGTGAGAAAAAATTCACCAGAAAAAGTATATCAGGTCTTGTTGGTCTATCTAAATATAACTACCCCCTATCATCGATCTATATTCAGTATCGTCTTTTCCATTTTCTATTTTGTCTATTTTAAGTCCTGTCTCCATTGGGGTATTTGTATTTTTTACTTCAGATATTCCGAATTTTTTAATCATTTTCTCTATATGCTTATATTGTGACAGAGTTATTGTTTTATTTTCAATGTCTCTTTTTATTTCAAGTCCCACAAAAAGTCTAGGGTTATTTATTATAGTTATTGTAAATGATTTTTGTAGCTCCTCATTTATTTTGGTTATAGATAACTGTGTACTGGAAGCAATTAATATGTCATCCACGTAACTTGAAAAATATATTTTTTCATTTTCATTATTCATTTGATATAAACATCTATCTAAAGTTCTCGAAAAACCTATTTCCTTTATTTTAGAATCCAACAAGTCATACCATGACTTGGTCGAAGTCTTCAGCCTATAAATTGATTTCTTTAGTTCTAACACTTGGTTTGAATTTTTGTTTACTCCCTCTGGTCTTCTTACATATATTGGTTTAATAATTGGTGAATTCAAATAGGCAGTTTTAACGTCATACTGGACGAGTATTAATTTATATTTATTAACTGTGGAAAGTAACCACCTGATGGTACTAATTGAGGCAACAGGGCCATGAGTTTCGGTAATATTATATTCCGTCCTGTCTTTGAAGCCCCTTGCTACCATTCTGGCTTTTGGTTTTGGATTTCCAAATTCATCATTTTTAATTGTGAAAATCTATCTCGTATCTATTAATTTTTGACGGTCATAATCCACTATCTCCCATACCTTTATATCATCAAGAGAATTGAACTCATCACTTATGGCCTTAATCCATTCATCTCTAAATGGATTTGTATTTATTTCAGCTTAGTTTTTGAGAATACAATCCTCAATATATGTTTTATTATAATTAATGTTGATATTCATTACTAAAGGATTAATTATCCTTAAATCATATTCATTATTAGCTGACTTTATAGTTAGGGGTTTATTTGTAATTTCCAATGACTTTATGTTCTGGGTTTCAACTACTTTTACATCACAAGATATGTATGATTTTGTATCGTACGGATCCCTTAAGCAATAACCTATATTGTTATAGCCCATCATTATACTTTTTTCCGCCCTATGTGCTAATTTTGGATCTATCTTACTTTTTGACTTAGACTTTGCTTTCGTTGCATTTTGTTTTCTTACTTCTATATGAATGTGTCTATAAATTAATGAACCAAAGACTTTTAAATTTTTTACGTTTGGTTTATTTCCACAAAATAATTCATAGGGTGTTTTATAATTTATGTTAGCTTTTGTGGTGGATCTATTCATTAGGCATGCTGAGGTTACAGCAGCATATGACCAATATTTTATATCAAGATTGGCATCAATGAGCATGGCTCATACTCTCCTCATTAATGTCTGGTTCTGCCTTTCAGCAACACCATTTAATTCCGGGGAGTACGGGACCACATAATCCATTGTAATGCCAACCCCATTACAATAATTGGTTATTTTTGCATCTATACATTCCCTGGCATTATCACATCTAATTGTAGCTATTGGGTAATCAGGAAATTTATTTTTCATGGATGTTATAATATTTTTGAATTCTACTGTTACTTGACTTTTATTGGCAATGGGCATTACAAAGGTATACTTTCAGTAATGGTCAATAAATGTATGTTTCAGTTTTGCCCTAATACCATTGTGACCCAACTTTGAATTATTTGCAATACAACATATTTGGCAGTTTTGAAAATCGTCATCCCTAAAATTTAAATTTTTGGGGATTCCTACTGCTAAAGTCTTAAGTTTTTGCTAATATCTTGCATTCAAATGACCTAATCTCCTGTATATTCACATTTTTTTATTTGTATTGTTATTATTTGTTATTTTATCTATGTTTTGTTCATTATTGCTGTTATTTATTTCTGTTTAATCATTTTCACCCCCTGAGGTGATTCAATATTCTCATTTTCATATTCTATTTCTAATTCTATCGAAAAATCATCCCATTCATCTTCTTCCCCTTGGGTTACCGGAGCACAGATTTTATCATGTCCAATATCTTCAATATCATTTTCAATATTATTATTATTTTCTAATATGTTATTATTAATGTTTTTTTTTTTTTTTTATTAAATTCTCATTTTTATATTTGTATTTTCAATATTATAATATATATAAAAAATTCCATTTTTTTGAGGGCTGTTAGTATTATTTCCCCGTTCTCAATGAAATATATATTGGCAATATTTTTTTGCTAATCTATGTTTATTATTCCTGTATTTATTATTTTAATTGCAGAAATAATATCCATATTTAGATCAGGCACATAATGGACATCGTTCAATTCTATCAATGTTTGATTTTTGTTTGAGTTTTCAACCTTAATTATCATCCTTCTGGTATGGGTAGCGTATAGAAAAGCATTTTTTCCCGCACATTGTATCTTAACTATGGTAACAAATTTTTTAATATCAATTAATTTTTTTTAAATCAGACGTTAAATGCACCTCCGCTGCCCCATCTAAAATTGCTTTATTTTTTAATTCACAATAATTTACATTCTGTTCCTTATTTGTAATTAATTTATTTAGTAACCACTCATTTTGTTCATTTCAAAATTTCCTAACCATGCATGACATTTTTACCTGTTGTTCTGCATTCTCTTTTTTATTAGGATTTGTTTGGTTTTGATTTGCTTTGGCTGGGTAATTACTTTGGTTTTTATTTGTGTATTCATTATTATTTTTTTGTGAAATATTATTATTGCAGTTCTGTGCAACATGATCGTTTTGACCGCATTTATAACATTTGGTATTATTGGGGTTATAGTTTCTATTATTACCCTTGTAATTATTGCCTCTATAATTATTATTACCACGATAGTTATTCCCTCTATAATTATTATTATTATTAGTATTCATATTATTACTATTATTTTGATTTCCATTTTCCAATTCCTATAATTGTTATTGTTATTTTCTCTATAATTATTACGTCCCCTATAGTTTCCATTTCTACTCCTATAATTATTATTATTATAATTTGCATGATTTCTAAAATTATTATTTTGAGTTAATATTATTATTATTATTTTGTTTTTTCATGGTCTGATCACGAAATTTCTGATCAGTCCTCTCACAATATTCTTTTAAAATTATCTATATTTTTTTCATTATTGGGTAAATTTTTAAATTGCATTTTCGCTAGAGCCTGTTCATAACATTGGGCTAGCTGCAAATTTTCTAATTCCTCCTTTTTGCTCACTTCTATCCCACTATCTCCTACATCTGTGACTAATTCATCACATTTTTTGAGAAATCCTCTCATATTGCCTCCTGGCTGAAATCTAAATTCCATCCATTTGGCTTTAGCCATATTTGCTGTTACAGTGGTTTTTGACCCATATATATTGTCTAACTTTTCTAACATCATTACGGCTGTATGACAATCCCTAATTTTTTTGGCTATGTCATTGGATACCCTTTCCAATATAAATGCTTTAGCGTTATCCAGCAGTTTACAGTAATTGAGCATTTCACTATTGAGTCTGAAATTCAAATCATCAATATGTGTGATATAGGGTTCTACTCCCCAAATGTATCATAATACCCGGCTCCCCTTATTGCAGAGATGATCATTCTCCTCCAGTCTAGGTAGTATTTTCCATTGTAAACCTTTCCTAGAGGTACCTGAATGGGTATAATATCATTTGGGGATGCCATTATTTTTTCGTTTATTTTTTGAAAACCCAACACACTATCTTCTATATTTGTAACTGTTATATATTTCTTGTTTTCTAATAATCCTTTTTTAATTTTGTTTATTAATTCCTGTTCTTCTTTATTTGTTTTTTCTAATTCTTTTTTGTTATTGCTTTTTTCAGCTTTTTCTATTCTATCCAGTTTTTAATATTTTATTTAATTAATTATTATTTAAAAATCTATCCACAAATTTCTTCTCAGATTCCAATGAACTACAGATTTTTGATGAAAAATGATTTGGGGATGAATCTAATATTTTAATATATTTATTAATACTAATTTCTTCGATTCTCCCCGAAATATCAAAGGTGAAGGACTCTAATATAATTTCTCCCGTAAAGTATTTATAAAAGGATAGATTATAAGTCTCTAATTTCAAGTCTATAACTTTTTCTCCTTCAAACTTTTTTATTAAATCTTTCAAATCTTCACTCTCTATTTTATATTCTCCTATTTTATTTTCTAATATATTAATTATTTGGGACATACATTTTTGAGCACTATAAAATTAACTTTTATCGACCTCAAATACAATATTACTAAACACAAAAAATAATCAACTATAGTATATATTACCTTTTACAATTTCTCTCGTTGATTTATGCTGTGCAAAATTTTTTTACTTGTAGATCACCAAGTTCACCATTGTAGTCTCTGCTGAATTTTGACAAAAGTTGGCCGAAAATATTGGTCTTTGATGTTGTAGATCTCTTTAGAGTCTTCGATGACGGGAGCAGAAGATTTCCTTCGGTGGTTCTCTAGATCTTTTGGCAGTCCTTTCTGGATTATTGTTCGATGACTTCCAAGGTTGGCCGTTAGTGAATCAGGAACGGATTAAAATTTTATTTTGTTTTTCGACTTCCGAAAAATTCACAAAATTATTTAAAAAATCAAGTTTAATATTCTCAATGACACGATACTTTTCGTGTACATTCACATAGAAATCAACAAAAAATTTTTGCACAACAATAAATCAATTCATAAAATTCGGTCAAGTCTGCTTTTTACATAAAAATTCACAGTTAAATTTATTTGCAGACTGAAAATACATTTAAAAGTAAAATGTGATTTCATACATTATGAAGAAACACAGCATTATCGGTGATTGAAAGAAGGGGAAGTCATTCGTGAGAGAAGTAGAACGTATGACATTGTGAGAATGATAGCAAATTATATTATACTCTAGCCTATTATTCTTACATATCATTTGTTGTGGTAACACTGTTTTTAGTATTATTTGTAATCTGTGATTTTATGTTTGAAACCCAACTATGATAATGTATTTTGTGTGCCTCTTGTCGCTCATCAAATGTTGATGAAATAACATCTCCACCATTTTTATGTGGAAATAAAAGTTCGTGAAAGTGAATATTTTCTGTTTTATTTATGTGTTCGTAATATGTGTGTCTGATCTTCATTCGATGTCTACGGTCAATTAAAGTCTTTCTTCGGTATTTTCATTCAGTTCGATCCGTTGATAATTCCTATTTCTTCACAGACATATATATATATATATATATATATAGTGTGCTGATGATGATGATGAAGAAGGATATGTTGAGGGATTTCTGTTACAACAAAACTGAATTTAAAAAAAAATTTTCTTTATATTTAAGACCGAGACCAATTACAAACAACTGAGTTTGGTTTAAATATGTGTTCACTTAATTAGGTTCATAAATAAACTTGAAAACAACTGAAAATAAAACTTAATTTATTAAAATGATAACGAACATACTTAATGTAATATCGCCCCATATTGATTACAGTAAAGGAATGAGCGTCACCTTATGACCAGAAAACAACTTATAATATAACAGCACAGATAAAAATGATGAGAACTTGACTGTAGTGTATCTTGATTCCAGTAGTACCAACTTCTGGTATCTAACAATTTTTGAAATGAATAAGTGGTCAAGTAATGACACGATTGCTTTTCAATAATTATTTATATTTACAATTACAATGATAAATAAAATAACATCTTTTTGGAGGATTTTTTTTATCAAAACTTACTTACAGTTATTTATTCATTACAAGTTTCATCATTCGAATATTTTTTTCTCAAAAATTCTGTCAATCAGTCTAAATTTTATCTGTGATTTTCTAAATTTGTATAGATATTTCACGCAAGTTGCTTGAAAAGTTGAATTAGTTTAACTTTGTGCAACTAGAAGCTAGGCAATTTTACTAGCTCATTTTCACTTGCCTGGAGCAGTCACACCTGGAAACTTTATTAGCGGCTTGTAAACTTGCGTGTTCTAAGCTAATAAAATGGCCAGGTGTGAACTACGCTGTCAAAGATATAAGCCAATGTTTACTTTATCAGTATACGCTAGTGTTGTCAAAAATATCGATACGTATCGATAGTTTTCCAGGAATATCGATATTTTGGTAATCGATATTTTCCCCAAAGATATCGATATTTTCAAATGACAATTTTTAATTATTTTTTCTCTGGTTGTGGTTGTGGTATTTGTTGTAATGGAAATCCCACCTCATCTCCTTCTTCTTCATCATCATCATCATCATCATCATCACATTATATATATATATATATATATATATGTCATACACACTACTCCTTTCACAAATCACTTCCCCTACTTTTAGCTACCGATAACGCTGTGCTTAGCCATTTCATATTTTATTGTGAAATATATTTTAGTCTGCGAATAAATCTTGTAGTAAAATAAAGTCTCAAGTTCTTTTCTGTCCTTGTTCTACATACCTCACATCAGTATTGACAAAATTACGAGTGAATGAGTGATAACTGAAACTGATGACAGATGATATTTATGATATTTATGAATTATGAAATTATGAATTAAGAATAACTTGATCTTGACTCCAGTCCAAAATGAGGAGATTTTGATGTGAGGTGTACAGAACGAGGATTGAAAAAACTTGAGACTTTTTACTTTAACGACATTTTATTGCGGACTAAAATACATTTCACAAACGAAATACGAAATGGCGAAGCAACAGCGTCATCAGTTCGAGAATAGTAGGGGAAGCACTTCGTGATGAGAGTTGTGAGAATATGCTCCTCATGACCTCGCTCATAGTCGATATATTTAGCCGTAACGTGGTCGCTGCTTGTGACATCATCCACTATAGCTGATTATATATTCGTATTTTAACTGTCAGTTAGTTGATCTCCAAATGTTGTTACGTGAACATAAAATAAAATGAGATCTTAAAAACTGAATCTTTTACTTATTGTGTTAACTACAAATTTAGTGTTTCTTCAATGGTGTTCGTTTAATATCATCGCTGGTTGTTGTTCTTATTCGATTAATGTGAAATCTTTCATATTAGTGATCGCCACTTTCTCACAGGTTATGGGCCCAATCATCGTATTTGAAGAGGCTGCCATTGTGATGTCTGAGCAAAATTGTGCTGCAGAAACTTACCAAGTAACCGTCATTCAATTTTAAATTCTCTTTGTTTGTTCCTGATGTAAACGGTATTCTCAAGCTGTATGTCTAGTTCGTTCCTGTTCATTTTTGTGTAATTTTTTGGCTGTCTGCCTGTGATATTTTTTTGTCGCTGATTTCTGCTGTTTGCTATGCGACTGTTAACGAAAATTAAACGTGAAATGAAATTGATGCTGGAACCATTCAATAGAGGTAATGGGCGTACTTGGCGATACCGGATGGACCTGCTGCTTTGAAAAGAAAGTTTATATAGTGTTGTACATAATTCTGTTCCATCGGGTAGGAATCGTACTGAGGAATGGGAAAAGCTGAATTCAAAGGCGATGTTTTACATTGCTAATAATGTTGCTGACAACTTCATCGAGGCGATCCAGACTTACTATACGGCAAAAACGATGTTTCAGGCAATTGTGCAGCTTGCTGGAAAGGGCAACAACATGACGATGATTGAGCTGAGATCCAAGATGTACTCGATGCGATTTAAGCCTGGTGATAGTTGAAGGACTATTTGATGGAATTTTGGTCTGTTACTCGACGTTTGGCTGAAATGGGTGAGACAACGTCTGTAAAACAATGTATTTTAACTATGATGAGATCGTTGCCAAGTGATTTCCGTCTGCTGAAATTAATGATGCAGGATGCTGACAATCTATCGTGGGAAGTTGCAATTGGAAAGGTTATTAATTTCCAACGTGAACTGGACCTCGAAAAGATGTCAAGAAGCTTGCCTTCCGCTCCTGATGAATCAAATCCAAAACCTTCATCAGGAAGTGTTACTGGTGAAGAGAATGCTTTTTTCGGTTCAAATTATAATTCACGCAGAGGATATCACAATAAATTTAGGGGTAGATCGAATTACTGTAATTTTAGAAATCATGGTGGTTTTAGGAATAGTAATGTTAATGATCAGTGTAATCGTAGTCAGTCAAATAATAATAAAGGCAACAATTCTAGTAATAATAATTACTCAGGTTTGTCTAGTAATCAGAATTCGAATCAAAATTATAATAATAACATTCGATGTCATTTCTGTAATACACAGGGACACATAGCTAGAAATTGTTATACTAAAAATAATGATCAATCCATAAACAGAGGGAAAATAAAATGAACAGTAATAATAGTAATAATAATGGAAACAATAATTCACAGTCATATAATGTTTTTAACGATAATAATAATAATAATAATGAATGTTCTGAGATCGATTTGACTTTCTTGGTACCTGATCAGGGTATTATTTTGAAAGTTTCTGTACCACCACAGATTGTTTTTGTGTTAGATTCAGGATGTACTTCACATATTGTGAATGATATTTCATTATTTTCTGAATATATTATGTTGACAAAACCTCAGTCGATAATGGTTGCCAAAAAGGGCGTTGAACTTGTTGTTTCAGCTGTTGGTACTGTGAAATTAAAAACTGAAAATGGAATTAATATCACATTAAAGAATGTTAGATTTGCTAAGGACCTTCCGACCAATCTTCTCTCAGTCAAATGTATGGCAAGAGCTGGATGTAGATCTGTATTTGAGGAAGAGTCTGTTAATGTAATAAGTAACAAAACTAATAACGTAATTATAACTGAGAAAAGTAATTTAACAAATTTATATACAATAACTTTTTATAATAACGTAACTGAATCATGTAATTTGACACGAAATAAAAATAAAAATCCTTTGGAGTTATGGCATAAGCGACTTGCGCATTTGAATAATAATGATGTCAAGCTGTTATCTAATAAAGGTTGTATTCCTAATATGTCTGATAATCAGGAAAGATTTTGTGAACCCTGTATTATGGGAAAACAACATAAAAAACCTTTTGACAGACATGAACAAAAAACAAAAAGTCCGTTGGAATTAGTCCATACTGATGTCTGTGGTATAATAAATCCAGTGTCGTATAATGACAAGAAATATTTCTTAACGTTCGTTGATGATTATTCGAATTTTTGTTTCTGTATATCTGCTGAGCAACAAAACTGAGGTATTGTCAAAATTTGTTGAATATCACGAATTGGTTTCTAATAAATTTAATACAAATGTAAAGAGATTACGGTGCGATCGTGGTACCAAATATATAAATTCACAGTTTAAAGCATATTGTGTTAAGAAAGGAATTTCCATAGAACCCACTGTTGGTGGATGTCCTCAGCAAAACGGTAAAGCTGAACGATTGAATCGTACTCTTGGAGAGAGGGCCAGAACTCTCATATATGAAAGCAGCCTGGATAAAATTTACTGGAGTGAGGCTTTATTGTGTGCTGCTTACATTTTAAATCGGTGTCCAACCAATAAAGTTACATTCCTTATGAAAGATGGCACTGTGAGAAGTATGATTATAAAAAATTGAGGGTTTTTGGCTGCGACGCTTATATGTTGAATTTCACTCACAGTTTGGATAAATTTGAGAAAAAGAGTAATAAATTGAAGTTTGTGGGATATTTGCCAGCAGGTTATAAGTTACTGGACGTGACTAAATGTAAAATCCATCTCTCCAGAGATGTTGAGTTCAATGAAGAGTCTATAGGTAAATCTAAATATGATGACTCTGACCCTATATTAAAGGAAGTTGACGAAACGAATGTTGATAGTATTGAAGTGGATGGAGAAATTAATAATATACTAGACTTTGGTGATGTTATAGATTCGTGCTTTTTCATAGGTAATGCTGTTGAAAGTGATTGTCCATTGACTTTTGAGGAGGCGTTGAGGTCCTCTGAGTCTGATCGCTGGAAGAAAGCGATTCAAGATGAAGTTGATGCTTTGACTTCCAATGAAACTTGGAATGTGGTCAAATGTCCAATGGATGATCCTACAATCACGTGTAGATGGCTGTTTACTAAAACTGATTCTGCTGGTAGTTTTGTACAAGGCCAGATTAGTGGCTCGCGGATTTCAGCAACAAAAAGATTTTAATTTCACCGAAGTCTATGCTCCAGTTGCCAAACTGTCAACAGTTCGTGCGTTACTTGCCTTGAGTAATAAATTTAAATATTTTATTTATCTAATTGATATTTGTAGTGCCTTCTTAAATGGTAAAATTAAAGACAAAGTTTTCTTAGAAATTCCAGAAGGCATTGAACGTAATTTAGATAAAAATAGAAATGTTTTATTACTAAACCGATCCATATATGGCTTAAAACAATCGCCTAAAGTGTGGAATACTATGTTCCATGAATTTTTGGTTTCAT
Organism: Ericerus pela; assembly: GCA_011428145.1. Classification (NCBI taxonomy): domain Eukaryota; kingdom Metazoa; phylum Arthropoda; class Insecta; order Hemiptera; family Coccidae; genus Ericerus; species Ericerus pela. The sequence continues at coordinate 863,226 of WOFM01000613.1, forward strand.
TGGATTTTAAACCAGGCAAAGCTGATGACTGTTTATATATTCATAAACAAGGAAATTCTATAGTTTATTTATTAACTTACGTTGACGATATTATCATCAGCTCCAATAATAATGATTTAATAATAGACAATAAAAATAAAATTAGTAAAAAATTTAGGTGCAAAGACCTGGGAATGATTAATAAATATTTAGGTTTAAACATAAATTATGATTGCGAGAATGGACTCTTGGAAATAAATCAAAAATCTTTAATTGAGTCTGTTGCCAAACGTTTTGGTGTTTTGAATTGTATCCCCACACATTCTCCGATCGAACCCAAACTACAATTGCATCGTGATTTAAATGGAATGGATCGTAATTTGAATAATCAATATCAGCAGTTGTTGGGTTGTCTTATGTATCTTATGTTGGGTTCTCGTCCAGATATCTGCTTTGCGATATCCTACTTCAGTCAATTTCAAAGCGCAGCAACACACGAACATTATAAATATTTAATACGAGTTTTAAAATACTTAATAACTACTTCACATTTAAACTTGACTTATAATAGGGATAATAATAATAAATATATAATAGAAATCTACTCTGACACTGATTAGGCAAATTGTGTCGCTACTTGCAAATCAATTTCTGGCTATTGTGTAAAAGTATTTGGATCTGTGGTTTCCTGGTCTAGTAGAAAGCAACTCATTGTTGCTCTCTCCAGTACTGAGAGTGAGCTTATTGCCTTGTGCAAAGCAACATCCGAAGGACTGTGGATGCAAAATTTAATTAATGACTTTCAGTTTGACTACGCAAAAAGATCCGTGATTTACGAGGACAATCAGAGCTGCCTGGGACTCATAAAGTCAGGTAGATGGAATTCCAAACGATCAAAACACATAGACACTAAGTATAGATTCATATGTTCACACGCTGACAAATCATTTATTTATATGTATATTCCAACGTCCCAACAATTGGGTGACTTGTTTACTAAAGGTCTGCCAAAGCCTGCATTTGTCAATTTTTGTAATGACCTAAATTTAATATAACTGTTTGTGATTTATATGTTTACCATTTATATGTGTTCTGACAGTCATATTTTTACCATTTTATATATTTTATATTTTTATACTGACTGTGATAATTATCATACACGATTATACGAATACTTTAATATTTTAATACGTTTATAATTATTAAGCTTCACCACGATATATTATTTGTTATTTTACTGGACTTTGTTTTGTCCAAATCACATATTCACGATATATTTTTGTTCATATATGATTTGAGGAGGCGTGTGAGAATATGCTCCTCATGACCTCGCTCATAGTCGATATATTTAGCCGTAACGTGGTTGCTGCTTGTGACGTCATCCACTATAGCTGATTGTATATTCGTATTTTAACTGTCAGTTAGTTGATCTCCAAATGTTGTTACGTGAACATAAAATAAAATGAGATCTTAAAAACTGAATCTTTTACTTATTGTGTTGACTACAAATTTAGTGTTTCTTCAATGGTGTTCGTTTAATATCATCGCTGGTTGTTGTTCTTATTCGATTAATGTGAAATCTTTCATATTAGTGATCGCCACTTTCTCACAAGAGTGTACGTGTGACATATATATATATATAGCGTGATAGGGATGATGATGAAGAAAGAGAGAGGGTGGGATTTCCGTTACAACACCCCCCTGAAATTTTACCGTTTGAGTTCTTCATCATATTGTACGCTGAAAGTAAACGAATTATTATTATTTCTGAAAAAAAATTTTAAGTACAAAAATAATATATGCATAATAAAAAAATAAAAAGAATATTGACATCGTATTATTCGAACATTATTGTGGTAACTTTGGTTTGTAAAATAATTTTGTTATGCTGTGCTTCGAGAGGGAAAAAAATTAATTGAATAAAATAAATAAATACAATAAATAAATAGTATGGTAACATGCACGGAATATTCAATATTAATATATGATATAAAATATGGTAGTATGCAAAAAAAAATTATTAAAGTACAAAAATAGGTAACATGCAAAAAAAAATATTCAAATATTGTGTATATGAGATGATTCATTCATCGTATATTTCGAGTAGATAGAGGAAGAAAAAAAATAAAAAGGAAAAAAAATATTCACGAACATATATTACATTGAAGGGGAAAAAAATGAAAAAATTGACAAAGGTATTTCCGATTACAAGTTCGTTGAATTTGAAAGAACGTTACGTTTCATATCTTATCTAAATAGTATGACATGTAGAGGATTGTAGAATAATATACGTTGCATCGTTTGTTATCTTTCCTGTGTTGCTATTGTATCTGAACTGGCGTCTAACATGTTTTACAATAAGGCAACCTTTTTGATTTATCTTAATTGTGGTCATGTAATGGGTTTTAATCTTTATTGTGTTTATTGTTAGTGGATTTTCTTTCATCATTCGTGTGGGAATATTTCGTATATTCCTCTCACGCCTGTTTGAAAAAGTATAGGGTTTTTATTGTGCGAATTGTAGGGTTTATTCTTGCTCGATTTTAATGCTGTTTTCTTTGTTGCAATTTTCAAGAAATCGAGTATCTATTTCTCGCAAGAATTTTCTAGTAAAAGGTATTGTTAAGTAATATTTTTGTAATAATTGAAGGTTAATTTTTCAGCAACTATTTTCATGTTACGACTTATATCTTGGACTTGGTATGACTTGTATTTTGAAGGGAAAATTTCCAACATATTATTAATTTGAAATAAACGAATTATTATTATATTATGTGTATATATTAGTGTCATTCAATATTTTGACAATAATATTCTCGAATTTTGAATGATCCAAAGATTTGGTAAAAATGTCGGCCAATTGATTTTCAGAACTCACAGTTCTAAAAAATATTATTTTTTCTTCTAATGCTTCTAATATCGAGTAGCATTTAATCATTAGGGCTCTAGATTTTTTCTGACTACCCCCTGAACATATTTTTTGTGTTGAAATATTGTCTTCCATTATTTTTACGATCAATTTTTCCCCAAAAATTTCATAATTCATGTGTTGTACAACTTTTACTGTATCCAAGGTGTCAAAAACTAGTTTGCTTAGAGCAATTCCACTTCACCAAGTCTCCATTAGCAAATAACATAAATCCAGTTATTGATTTACCCTTTTTGAGATTATTTAATTCTATATTTGTTTCGTCAACTTGGGGTGCATATGAGGCATCAATATAAGCCTGTATGCCATCCCCCTCCGATTTATATATTATATTATAATTTTTTGTTGTATTGACGTATCTAAAAATTCTTTTTACGTAATTCTTGAGTGTATCATTAGAATTATTTTGAAATTGGGAGAAAAAATTGACTGGGAATTATATGTCCGGCCTTGTAAGTCTTGCTAAATATAATAGCCCTCCTATCATTGACCTATATTCAGTATCGTCTCTACCATTTTCTATTTTGTCTATTTTCAAGCCCGTTTCCATAGGGGTATTTGTGTTTTTTAATTCTGAAATTCCAAATTTCTTTAGCATTTTGTCTATATGTTTATATTGTGAGAGTATTATTGTATTATTTTTGATATTTCTTATTATTTCTAGACCTACAAAGAATCTAGGATTATTTATTATGGTAATTGTAAAGTCTTTTTTCAATTCCTCATTTATTTTTGTAATGGATAGCTGCGAGTTTGACGCAATTAATATGTCATCCACATATGTTAAGAAACATATTTTTTCATCATTATTTATTATTGTATAAAAACATCTATCACTTTTGGTTCTAGTAAAGCCCATATCCTTCACTTTCATGTCCAATAAGTCATACCACAATTTACTGGATGTTTTCAATCCATAAATTGATTTTTTTAATTCGAGTGCCTGATTTGTATTTATATTTATCCCTCCAGGTCTCCTTACAAAAATAGGTTTTATTATTGGTGAGTTTAAATATGCGGTTTTCACGTCATATTGTACCATTATTAGTTTTTCTTTATTAACTATAGATAATAACAATCTTATAGTTCCAATTGATGCTACCGGGCCATGGGTTTCAGCAATACCATATTCGGTTCTATCTTTAAAACCTCTCACCACAAGTCCCACCTTTGGTTTTGGATTACCAAATTCATCAAATTTTATTGTAAAAATCCATCTAGTATCTATAAGTTTTTGGAGATCGTAATCTACTATTTCCCATACCTTCATGTCATCGAGAGAATTGAATTCGTCATTTATGGCCTTAATCCAATCCTCCCTAAATGGGTTTGTATTTATTTCAGAAAAGGTTTTTGGAATATTATCCTCTATATATATTTTATTGTATTTAATATTGACATTCATAATAATTGGGTTGATTATCCCTAAATCATATTCATAATCTGCTGACTTTATTATTAGGGGTTTATTATTTATTTGTAGTGATTTTATATTTTGTGTTTCGTACATTTTTACATCACATGAAATATATGATTTTGTGTTATAGGGGTCTCTAAGACAGTATCCCGTATTTGTATAGCCCATCATTATATTTTTCTCTGCCCTATGTGCTAGTTTCGGGTCAATTTTATTTTTTGATTTTGATTTTGCCTTTGTAGCATTCTGTCTCCTGACTTCTATAGGTATATGTCTATATTTTAATGCCCCTAAGACTTTAAGATTTTTTAAATTTGGTTTTTTCCCATAGAACAATTCATAGGGTGTTTTAAATCCTTCATTTGCTTTTGTGGGGGATCTATTAATTAAATAAGCTGATGTAACCACAGCATAGGACCAATATTTTATGTCAAGATTTGCATCAATTAACATGGCTCGTACTCTCCTCATTAAAGTTTGATTCTACCTTTTGGCAATACCATTTAACTCTGACAAATACGGTACCACATAATCCATTGTTATGCCAATCTCATTACAATAATTTATTATTTTGGCATCTGTATATTCCTTCGCATTATCACATCTTATAGTACCTACAGGATATTCAGGGAATTTGTTTTTCATTGATACTATAATATTTTTAAATTCATTTGTCACTTGGCTCTTATTATCAATAGGCATGACAAAAGTGTATTTAGAAAAATGGTCTATGAATGTTAAAATATATTTTTGGTTTGCCACTGAGGGCGTAAACGGACCCATAATATCTGAAGACGCTATCTCCAATTTTCTGGTTGGTTTAGTCCTAATTCCCATATGCCCTAATCTTGAGTTATTGGCAATACAACATATTTGGCAATTTACAAAATCTTCATCCCTAAAGTTTATATTTTTGGGAATGCCGACTGCTAAAGTTTTTAATTTTTGTAAATATCTGGCATTTAAATGTCCAAGCCTCCTGTGTATTATCAATTTTTTATTAATATTATTATTTATTTGTGTTTTATTATTATCGATATTATTTTCATTTCTTTCTTCTATTATTTCCTCATTTTCACCTCTGAGGTGATTCAGTATTCGTATCATCATCTTGAATTTCCAGTTCTACTGTAAAATCATCCCATTCATCGTCTATATTCTGAGTGACTGGGGTACATATTATATTTTGAGCATTCCTATTACTATTTTCTATTAGTGTTTTATTATTATTTTTGATATTGTAATATATATAAAAAATTCCTACTTCCTTTTTTGCAGTCATAATTATTTCTGCATTTTCAATGAAGTAAATATTTGCAATATCTTTTTGTTGATCGATATTGATTATTCCAGTGTTTGTTATTTTTATTGCTGAAATAATATCTAGGTTTAAATCTGGCACATAATGGACATCATTCAATTCTATCAATGACTGAATTTTATTAAGATTTTCGACTTTGATCACCATCCTACCTGTATGAGTGGCGTATAAAAAAGTATTTTTCCCGCACATTACAATTTTATTGGAGTTACAAATTTTTTAACATCTACTAATTTATTGAAATCAGACGTTAGATGTACCTCTACAGCCCCGTCCAAAATTGCTTTGTGGTTCAACATTGTATAATTTTCATTATTATAATATTTATTATTATTAATTAATTCATTCAACAACCATTCGTTATTATTTTGATTGATTTTTTGATCATGCAAGACATTTTCACTTGCTGTTCCACATTATCCTTTTTGTTATTATTAGGTTGATTTATATTCGTTTTTGGGGGATAATTTCCTTGAGTATTATTAGAATTATCATTATTATTATTATTTAGTTGTGGATTATTATTACCACAATTTTGTGCTATGTGCACAAATTGCCCACATTTGTAACATTTCGTATTATTTTGATTGTAATTTCTACCATTTCCTCTATAGTTATTACCTCTATAATTCGAGTTACCCCTATAATTATTTCCTCTATAATTTCCATTATTATTATTCCCATTATTATTCGTATTATTATTTTGGTTTTGGTTTATTTCATTACCATTACCATTACTATTACCATTATTATTAAAATTATTTCTATTATCATTTCTATAACCATTATGACCATTGCCATTACCTCTATAGTTATTCCTACCTCTATAATTATTATATCTTCCCCTATAATTATATCTATTATTATTTCCATTATTTCTAAAATTATTATTTGATTGATTATTATTATTACTATTCTGCTTTTTTAAGGTCTGATCCCTAAATTTTTGGTCAGAGTCCTCTCTCAATATTCTCTTAAAGTTATCTATATTTTTTTCATTTTGAGGTAAATTTTCGAATTGCATTTTTGCAATTGCCTGCTCGTAGCATAAAGCTAATTGCAAATTTTCCAGTTCTTCTACTTCAGTAACTTCTTTACCACTGTCTCTGATGTCGGTTACTAATTCATCCCACTTTTTCAAAAAACCTTTCATATTTCCTTCGGGTTGAAATCTAAATTCCATTTACTTTGCCTTCGCCATATTAGCTGTGACCGAAGTTTTAGTGCCATAAATATTATCTAATTTTTTTAACATTAAAATTGCAGTATTACAGTCCCTTATTTGCTTAGTAATTTCATTTGACACTTTTTCCAATACAAATGCTTTAGCATTATCTTGCATTTTGCAATAATTCATCATATCCCTATCAGGTCTGAAATTTAGATCATCTATGTGATTAATATATGATTGTAAAAATTCGTGTTCTCCAAAAATATCTTAGTATCCAGCTCCCCTTATGGCTGAAATAATCATCCTACGCCAATCTAAGTAATATTTCCCATTGAATACTTTTCCCAAGGGTGCTTGTATGGGTTTAATATCATTTGGGGATGCCATATTTTCTTCGATTTTTCTAAAACCTAACACACTATTTTCTCTATTAACTATAGCTATATATTTTTTATTCTCTATTGACCCATTTTCAATTTGTTTTATTAAATTTTCCTCTTTTTTATTTGTTTTTTCTAGTTCCTTTTCTCTATTCTCTTTTTTATTTACTTCGTTATTATCCAGTTTTTTATTGTTTAATTAATTAAAGAATCTGTTCATAAATTTATCCTTCGATTTTTCAGAACTGTAAATTCTGTTTGAAAAATAATTTACTGACGATTCTAAAATTTTAATATATTTTAAACTGCTAATATCTTCGATTCTTCCGGATATATCTACTACAAATGATTCCAATATTATCTCTCCCGTGAAATATTTAACATATGGTAAATTATAAGTTTCAATTTTTATATCAATTACTTTTTCACCTTCAAACTTTTTTATTAATTCCTTTAAATCCTCCTTTTCAATATTATACTCTCCAATTTTTCCTTCAAACAAATTTATTGTAGGGGACATAAACGATTACTAGGTTTTTTACTCTTCTTGCCTCAGTTCAAATACAATAATTGCACAAACACGAAAAATAATTAACTTCAACAAATATTACCTTTCCAAAAAATTTTTACCTTAATATTTCTGTTGTGTCTACGAATAATTTCTGTTTTCAATGCTCCGCTAACTACCGCTGTACTTCCTGTTTGAACTTTGTTTTGAGTTGGCCGAAAAATTTGGGTCTTCGATATATGGATCTACGATGAATCCGATGATGGGAGCAGGTTTCCTTTGGCTGTTCTCACGATCTCTTTGGCGGTCCTTACTGGATTTAGCATTCGATGACTTCTAGGATTGGCCGTTATTAAGTCTGGAACTTCAGCTTCAAATTTTTGATTTAATTTTGAATTTCTCAAAAATTGAAAATAAATTAAAATTCAAGCTTAAACCTTTCGAAAAAACACGGTAAATACTTCTTGTATTACTCAACAGAAAACATGAAAAAATTTTCTCACAACAGTAAATTAATTCAAAAAATTATTTATCCATCAATTCAGGATTTTTCAAGTCTCTCCTCAAAGTTCTACCGCAGCGATGGCTACCATGATGTGAGGCGTACAGAATGAGGATTGAAAGAACTTAAGACTTTTTACTTTAACGACATTTTATTGCGGACTAAAATACATTTCACAAATGAAATACAAAATGGCGAAGCAACAGCGTCATTGGTTCAAAAATAGTAGGGGAAGCACTTCGTGATGAGAGTGTACGTGTGACATATATATATATATATAGCGTGATAGTGATGATGATGAAGAAAGAGAGAAGGTGGGATTTCCGTTACTACAGATTTTTCAAACATAGTTCACATATATCTATATCTACAACTACATCAACAATGTCAAATAAATACCCTGACTTACTTTGCTTCCATTATTCTTTTCCTCAAACTTATAAAATTCAAATTTACATTTTATTTTCATAGTTTTAAATGACAATAATTCAGATGAGTCATCTGCAAAAATTTTTTATCAAATTTTATAAAATATTGATATCGTATCGATACGATATTTTCCCACAAATATCGATATTGTATCGATACAAAAAATATCGATATTTGACAACACTAGTATGCGCAGTCCATTATGTGTATGGTTGAAGGGTTTATCAGTTTGGTTGATTGTATGGGTAGGTTAGAAGGCGGGAAATAAATAAATAATGATAGGAAATTCAAATTCAAATTATTCAAAATTTATTATTAAAAATTAAAACCAGATCAGAGTAAAAGCCTCCACTCATTTATTTAAACATAAATTTCTAATTTTAGTTATAATTGTCAATAATGTGATAAGTGTCAAGAATTTTCGCTTCTTTCTGCGTACAAATGAATCCGCCAAATCCTCCCCCCACGTTGCAACCGCAAAATTGCCCAACGCAGTTAAAATTCTTGAATAAAGCTACAAGCAATGAAAAATGTTCAATTCTGGTGAATATGTCTTATGTATACATACTCTTATAGTTTAGTCTTTTGCTTAAATAACTCTACATTATTTCCAACATGAATTCAGATTGTTTCATGTTTTGTTCATATGACTTATTTGGAATCCTTAGCTTGTCGGTTCTAGTGAATACTGTCATTTAATGTCTGAATGCATATACGGTTTGAACAAACGAACGGATAACATTGCTCTTTCTATCTCTAAAACTGAAAGCATCGAAAATATGCTGAAATCTTCATCATTTTTACACGTTGATTTCATCGTTTTCTTGATGAATACGGCTCAAAGACATTGTATCGAACAGGTGAGAAAACTAATTTTGTTGAGTTCATCGTATTATTTGAATTCCGGATCCGGTATTGAATTGGAAATGGAAGTAAAAATATTTAATTTCATTAAATATTATTATTTTTTTATTTTTTAGGTCGAGAGAAATATTTGCCTTGTTGATTCAATTTACCTGAGCGGCAAAGTGATTCTGGTTAATGGAAGCAATCATTTGAATCCTGTGGATATGGGGCTAAGTTACAATGAAATATTTAATCTCACACAAAAATATCGTCTGCATTTGCTGAATGGTAACATCTTGGTGTGTATTTACGTTTAATTTGATTTTAAATATTCATTATTTTCTAATTTAAGGGGGATTTTACTTTTGATGTCACAGTTCGGTTGGCGCCTTGGAATAAAAGTTCAACTATGTGGACAAACAAACATGAAACAATCTGCAGCAATCAACCAATGAAAACGCTCAAAAACAGTGAAATTCAAACAATTTTTTCTTTTTTCTTTATTACCTTGTCTTTTGAGGGCTCAAAATTATTGTTTTTCGTCTCATTTTATTCGTTAGGGTTTTCTTTTTAATTTGGTTGGTCCAATGAAAAGTCAAATGTTCTTTAAAGAGAATTTAAACGAAGTATTTGAAGCAAATTTGAAGATTGCTATATACTCACCATGCTTTTATCTCATGTTTGTCCACATAGTTATATATATAACGCCGCAAGCCCTACAGTGTATCTTTCAGGAAGAATCCCCCATTAAAACTGTTGAACTTTGATTTATGAAAAAAGTCAAAACCTAGTTTTTCAAGCAAATTTATTAATTTAGTTCACTTTATCATATGCTGTCTTAATAAATTATCAATCTCTGTTGGCTTCTAAAAAAGACCTATTGGGATCTGAAGTCTGTCTGTATATATAAGTTATATATAAATAAAACCCTCTTCTGTAACGCTACCACGTGACAATAGTTATACAAATAATAATATATTTGGGTATACGTTGATTTAAATTTCAGTCATACTCTAAATCTTTTTTTTTTCTTTATTGTGCCCTTGATTAATTGATAATTCGGACCCAGTTATGGTTCTCATAAGTCTCTGAATTATTGCTGCGTAGCAGCATTTGGCACTCGCAAATATACATAAAGAGTACTTATAGATGTCTAACTTTCCATAAGGCGGGTGTTAAAAATCAATACCGAGCCGTAGTATACCAAGCCCCTGGCAAGTATGTCGTGTTGTCAGATTGTACGTACAAGATATAATGCAATTATGAAAAATTCTACTCTTTCACTTCGCGATATCTTAGGCCCTATTTGAGGTAGAAAGTTGGGGTTGGCATAGTTGGAAAGCTGAGAAAATTTACTAGAAGTATACTTTTATCATCATTTGTTTTTTGAATATAATAGACAGAAAAAAAATATCGAATTATTAGAAAATATTAATTTCTGTTTTTTTAAAAACATTTTCTGAGTTATTCCTCAATCCGTATTTGATATATAGAGTTTGGATTTGCATGGTTGAAAAAATGAGAAAATTTATTAAAATCTCATGTCAAATTTATTATTTTATTGTTCTTTGTTTTCCAAAGATAATGGGACAAGAAAAACAAATTATTTGAAAATCTGCCTTTTAGTGTATTTTCTAGAGGAAAATACTTGTGTATTCTTTAAAAAAAAATACAACTATTGCATTCAGTTCAGTGACGGACTTGGGGGCGGGATCTGCATGTAGGTCACTCAAGTTCTTCTGTATACAATATATATATTTTCACTTTTTGCTCATTTTGGTACCTTTTGGGAGTCTGTGGAGCCTCCGCTGATTGACCTATGACAATGAAACTTGGGATAGTGTTAAAGCTTTCATCAGCTACATATTCGTGTTAAAATTTTTGAAATTCATCCACTAGTTTCAGAGGAAGGGGTTCTCAAACCCACCATATCATCATCATAAACTCCCGAAAATTAAAAGATTTTGGCTTGAAATTTTTATGTCAGTTGTAGACTATTAAGGACTTGTTTAATATTGAATTTGAGTGAAATCAGTCCACCAGTTTTTGAATGGAAGCCATTACAAAGTTTGACACTTTTGGAAAATACACGTTTACCACAGTTGATGCACTTACCCTGGTTGATGCGTGCCAAATATATTTAGAATATTCAATTCTCTCGTTTTTTTTTCTAAATACTTTTCCTGAATAATTTCTCAGTCCTTATTTAAGGTAGAGAGTTGGAGTTGAAGTTGGAAAAAGAGAAAATTTACTAAAATTTCATGTTAAAAATGATGTTTTATCTTAATTAGATTTTTTTAAATAATGGAACAAAACAATGTAAATTTAAAGACAATCTGCAGTTTCATTCATTTTTATTAAACCTATCCTTGACTCGATGATTTCTGAGGTGATGAGAGACAAAATACAAAATGTATGATATTGTGTAAGAACAGAATCACAGAAAGAAAGAATGAGAGTTGTCAGCTCATACTATGACAAAATGTAAAGAAACAATAATGATTTAATACATGCTCATACACCCCCTCAAATCATGAATGATTTGAATATTACAATTAACATAAGAAATTTAAAATACTAAAAAAAAATATAAAAACGAATTATGGACACAGATTTAAAATCATGATGAAAAATCAAACAAAAAGACTAGAAAACATTACAGTTGCATAATATTGTGCCTGCCCATTCATTTCTTACTCTCTCACATCCATATATCTGGTAACACTATAATTTCATACTTTTTTTTTTATTTCCTTTTCCTCAACACTCGCTTCTAGCCTACGTGGGAAACCAATACTGATCTTACTTCTTTACTCTGTAATTTTGCTTTCTTTAATTGCGATTATACTTTGTGACAAGTTCCGATTTTATTTCGTAACAAACTACGTCTTCTCAGTTCAACCTCTCAACATAGCAGACGAGCATGACTGTTGCAAAAATTTTTTTCAACTTAATTTTTGATCAACTACAAACTTCAAATTTTAAAATTAAAATACCCCAAAACTAAAATTAAATGTGATTTTTCTCAAATTGTATTACCAATATTTCTGTATCCGTAATAATCAAACAAAAAGACTTCGAAAAACTTCTGGAACTTTTCCAAAATGAACTATTTAGTGATATTTCAAAAGACATCAGTAATTTCCCATCATTCCAAACTTTTACATGATAAATAATACTTCAATCATTCACAATAATTATTTCAGCTATTTAAAAAACAAAAAACAGGAAAATTAAGGCCAAATTTTTGAAATTTCACTGAATTATTTTTCATCATAAATTTTTTCATCACCCGAAAATTTTACTAAATTTGAAAAATTATTTTTCTGAACAAAAAAAATCAAAATTTCATTCAAAAAGATGATCAAAAAGTGTATTTTTCGTGTAAAATCCAAAAAGTAGCCCCAAAAATCAATAAAACATGTTCAACAAATATTACAGCAGAAATTTGTCTGAAGTTGGAAAATAGAGACAAAAGAAATTCTTCTAGAATTTTCTCGTTTTGGTTTTCTTTGTCCGCTAAAATCAACTTTGTACTTGCTTACTTGCACACATTCATAATTCCATATAAATCTGAAACACAATCAAGATTATTTTCGGCAATTCATATTTCATTTATCAATTTTTTTTTCTTTTTCTCTTCAAAATTAAATCAAAATGGCAAACGTAATTACAGACAAAAGTAAAAAATTTAATATTAAAATTTTTTCGAATTGATGAGACATATTAGTTTGAGTTGTTCGAGATATTAGTCCAGAAATTAGTGAGAAACTCAAACTCCAAAATTTAATAATGGCATTAGGGCATGAACAAGGTTTACCATTAATAAGATTTGAAAATTTAAGAATAGAAGAAAGAAACTTAGACATTTAAAAAAAGTTATTAAGAGAGGATTTTGATCAAAAACAAAAGATATACAAATAATTCATGAGAATAGAATCCAAATTTCAGAAACCCTAATTGAAATACAAATAGAAATTGATATTTTAGACCTAACTTTAATAGATACCGCAATTTGAATCAACTTAACAGAAATTATAATAATTATACTATGATCCAAATAACCAAAATTCAAGTGAAAATATTCCAATTGTAAATCAAGATTAACAAAATGGCATTCAACAAAACCAAATTCCAATTTATTTTTTATGTAATAAATTAGGACACATCGTAGTAAATTGTCTGAAACTAACCAAAATGAAAATTATTCGTCAAACAATAATAATTCGCAACCAAATGTTAGTAATATATCTAATAATTCAAATAATCAAAAAAGGAAACAAAAATCATTAGAAGTAAATATGAAGATGTCATTCATGACTAAATGATTTAGAAATGATGATAGCTGACTATTGAATAAACTGAATGAATAAGAGAACCCAAATTATCAAAAAAAAAAGCTACTGTATGAAGGATATTAAATTCATCTAACATCTGACTTGAGTGAACAATATAATGTAAAAAAATTTGTACAGTCTATTAAGACTAATGTGTGCATTAAAAAGTATGTTTCTAAATGCTATGCATAAAGGGACAATGTCCATAACAAAGTCTTTATTGAATATACGAGTCATTTTACTCCTTGTCTTATTACAATTTCTGTACCATGCCAATTACTTCCACATTTTGCTACCACAGCACCTTATGAGATTATTTCCTGAATTTCCATTTAATTCCATTGCAATCAGTGTTATTAAGAACTTATATGAAAGAACCGTTGCTTTTAGAAAACTAAAATTTTGCAGGAGGTCAAGATTCTGTAAAAATTTCATTGAAATTGTATGTTTGGTTATGAAGATATTGCCAAAATTGTGTGAGATTAAATGATTCAAATTATATGAACTCAATCAATTCTCAAGAACCAAACCTAGTACTGAGCTGAAATTTTGATTCATTAGCTTGAGAATTTGTGAAAATTCAGATGAATATCGCTGAAATTCTTTTAGAATTCTGTGATTCAAATTTAGTTGAACAACTTTACCAATATCTCTAAAACCCAATATATGATTTCACCCAAATTTTCACAAATTCTTTAGCTAACGCGTCAAAATGATTCATCAAAATTTCAACTCAATCCTACCCATGTTTAAAATTTTTATAGAATATCAAGCCAACATATGACAATGTCTACAAAATTTCAGTTTTCTAAAAGCAACAGTTCTCTCACAATTGTTTTTGAAACTTCAATTGCAACGTAATTAATATAGAATTAAAGAGAACACTCCATCGAATGTGCACTGCAGTGGTGATTAATGGAACTAAATTCAACAGACGTATTTTTTCAGGGAATGAAATAATTTGAATATTCGATAATGACTTTGGTCCATGATAATAGAAAATCATTACAAGGAACAGGAATCAGTAAATTTATTGGAAGTACATTATGTACCTAATTTGTGTTATGATACATAATATAATATCAGGAATTAAGGTGACAAACACTGGTTTATTAAATATTGATGAAAATACGAAGCCCATATTTATTTTTTTGAATCAAACAAGATTTTAATCTCTGCAAACAAAAGAAATGGATTATTTTTGATATATCATGAAGTGATAGAATATTTGGAAATAAAATCTGTATGCCAGCAACTCATGACAATAACTGGGAAGATTTTGAAATTGAAGTAAGTGTTAAGGAAGAAAATAGTAATACACAAGATACAGAATAGAATGATCCAGAAATAGAAGTTGAAATGAATGAAAATATTGAAGAAAATAGTAATATACAGAATAACGAAAGGAATAATCCAGAAGTAGAAGTTGAAATAGATGAAAGTACTGAAGAAAATAATGAAACTCAAAATACTAAATGGAATGATTATGATGTAGAACTGAGTATAAAATATTAAAACAAGACACCTTCGGTTCAGAGGGGTGAGAGATTGAGAATTTATGATTTTCAATTTTATTTTTTAACAAACTTTGTCTTCTCAATTCAACCTGTCAACAAATATCACATTAAAGGACAAGTACACAATTTACTAAATATTAAGGCGATTAACCAAACTTTTGAAAGTTGGTGTTGCCAGACACTTAATGAAAAGATCACCTAATTGGTCCTGTGAGCAAACATATTTAAAATTAAACGATTTATTCAAGTACAGTTCACAAATGAATTAATATTTACAATTGATGTGTTTATTAGGTTTTGTACTCAATGGAAGTCCTAATAATTGACAAACAACTCTGAATGTCTTCATGCATATAACAGTTATTATTAAAATCAACAATAAAATTTAAAAGTAGTAGTTGAAGCCAAATGCCCTCAGTTATATGCATCACATAACATGATTAATTCACTCTCCATACTCCACAGTTCCACAACAGGCTGTTTTTAGGTATACTAGAAAACAAGATTACCATATACAAAGGAACATTGACCAGAAATTGACCGTGTTGAATTACAATTAGCCCATTTAGCATCTGAATGAGTATCAATTATATGACTGTCATTGTTACAAAAATAAGTTAGTTCATAATTAACTTTAGTCACAAAATAATAAATATTTTAAGATCCCAATGAGATACTTAGAGTGTTCATCAGTTGACGCCCCTAAAACTAATTAAAGTAGCAGATTGGAAAGCATATAATTATTAAGTCTTGACCATATATAATGTGCATCAGACAGCATAAAATCTGTTGACTATCTTTATTTATTTTATTGTTATTGACATTTAAGTTACATTCTAGTTGAAGTTGAAGCTCTATTGGTGAGTAAACAGATTTACAGTCAGTTACATCGAATCATTTAGCTTCTGTTTCAATTAAATTTTTCTGATTTACGTTAATTATTCCTTTTTCTTTTTGTAGGGCTATCACTCCTACTTAACTCTACTTGACTGTGGTAACACTAACTGTAAAGATTGACTGACTATATATTATTTATTTCATTCGTATTTGATAACGTTGCATTGGCATAATGGAAGGGAAATCTATGGCAACTTCAAATGTTCATTTTGTCTTTAGATTTATTACACTTTTAGAACTCAAAATTTTTACTTCTCTTAAGAAAACATTCCTCTCCCTCACTATACTTTTTGATGAATGATACTAGTCTAAGAAAATTGCGGATCTCCCTGAGATCCTTGCATTTGAATTTGTTGCAGATAATAAGTCTGTTTCAGGAGACAAATTCTTTATAGATTCTGTAAACTTTGGGGTGATATTCTACTAAATAAACAATCATTATGGTGTTAAAGATTGTCTATTTTTTGGAATAGGACCAATAATTTTACAGAATTTGTACGGAATTCGTCTCCCCAAACAGATCCAATCTGTTTAATTTTTGCTTCTGTTTATAAATTATCAGAACTGGTGACAAAGTTGTGTTCATAAACAGCCAAATTTACAATCTGTTTTTATTAAAAACATATAGACAATTATCAGAATTTCTGGATATAAAAACAAAGTGTAAAAATAACATCCGCAACACCACAGGTATGGTAGAGCCCTATAAATACAAGCATGGCAATAACACTTTCTGTATCCACAGTTTTCAGCTTTATCTCAAGAACCAATGGTAAAATTTCAGCAAAATTTTCACAGAATCTTTAGAAAACATATGGTAATGTTTGACCAAAATTTCAGCTTTCTACAAGCAATGGTTTTTTGCAATTGCATTCGATAACTTTTATTGCATAGTTTGATCCTATAAAATTGTATGTGATAAGAGACTTGTTTTTTTAG
Organism: Ericerus pela; assembly: GCA_011428145.1. NCBI lineage: Eukaryota > Metazoa > Arthropoda > Insecta > Hemiptera > Coccidae > Ericerus > Ericerus pela. The sequence continues at coordinate 880,398 of WOFM01000613.1, forward strand.
CCTTCAATCTGTAGGGTGAAAATAAGTTTCAACTGAAACAATGAAAAATATTTATACAAGTAATAAAAAAATTTAAACCTTAAAATTTCTCAAATTTAACACAAATATCTATGAATTTACATATTATCTGTAGGATACAAAATGATGTTTTGCCAGACTTGTATCTGCAGGGCTTTATGCACGGCGTAAGGAAAAATAAGTCAGTAGACTAACAGCTCTTCTACAATACATGCAACATGAGTGCAACAATACCACTCGCAATAATGTGTTGCGCAACAAATGCAATAAAATAAAAACCACTATCTACAATACTTGCGACAAAGCTGCAACATTTTTTGATTTGTTATCACAACTGAAAAAAAATTAAAATATAATATTATTTTGTGAACCGAGTGTCTTGCAAGAAGTGACAAAGGTCTCCAGTTGGTTAACTTGGTTACATGATGTAGCTTGTCACATTGCTGCACTTAAGTCACATGCATTGTAGAAGAGCTATAAAGTTATATAGACTATTTAAACAAGTTGACGCACTCTGATAAGAAATTGTCACCGAAGTCATTTTTAAAATTTTATCTCACTAAGTAGGGGTTAGCATCATTTGAGATTCAATTCCATTACCTGCCCTACACTTAGAAAAACTATGACATGTACGCTTACTTTGTGGGATAATTTCTCCCAACTACAAAATGTTGATGATTTTATTACATTGGCTTTATGGAAGTGTGTCAACTTGTCTAAACAGTCCATATAACTTTACAGCAGACGTCTCATTTTCTAATAAATTCAGAATTAGTAAATTTAGCACAATTCACCATAAATTCTGAAGTTGTACTGCGAAATTGTTGAATTTATTACAAAATGTGATGTCAATTGGACTGCATTCAGAATGAACATCCAGAAAACAAACAAAACACTCCAACAATTCAGAATGAACTGGTTATTTTAGCTGGATAGGACAAGTTTTATCCTGGTATATAGTTGGTGAAAAGTTAGCCTAATGATTTTGATTGGTTGATGCAATATTATTTTAATAATAACTTGAAATATCTGATAATGATCTATTATGTCTTAATTTTTTACACTGACATTCGGAAAATTGTTTGTTTTTATTTGGGTAAACTTAAGGTGAAAATTTTCAACTTTATCCCAACAACTATGCTGTGTTGATTGTTCATTCTGAATGCGTCCCTGGTTTGTCTAAGACTCTTTACCAGCGGGTATGTGCATAAGGATGATTAGAGATGAGCCACCATCTTGTGTTATTAATTTTTTCATGAATTTTACATTGTTCATTATCAATATATATAAAACTGGTAGATTGGAAAATATTTTTATGTAAATATGTGAACGTGTTCTGGTAAAAGAGGTTTACAAAGCTGGTTTCTGGAGAAATTTCAGTGCGAAGAATTCTGCTGTAATATAATTATATGCTTTCAAGAATATTTATCAATTATCATAAAAAAATGATTTTATAATAAAAATTAAAATAAATGACAAATTTTTTAAAAATAAAAACATTTTAAGATTTCCATTGCTTATCAAACTTGAATCAAAAAAAATTTGTGAATAAAATAATGACGATAACTTGGTTGATCCTAAATTCACTGAATTCATACTTGTTAGTAAATTACCAGAAACTCTGGTGATACTGGCGACTGAATTCACAGATACTGGTTACTGTATTTATAGAAAAAACATGCAAACATAATTCTGGTTTTACAGTTGTAGTGTGCAAACGCATTTCTGTTACTTTTAACCATTTTATCAGAATCAATATATTTGACTGATATTTTATTAGATTCTCGGTCAATACTAGTATTGACTGAAAATGATTAATGTCTAAAGTCAATCTTAATCAAAACCAGTTCTTATTCATTATACGAATCTTTAGAAGAAATTATAAAGGCTTCACCTTCCAAACCCCTTTTTTTAATATTTTTTTAACTCACCTCACCCAAACTCTTTCAGTACAATAAAGGCATAGAAAAAAAATTCATCTCACTTTACCACCCACTATAATAAAAGCAGCCATATATATAAAATAATTTCAAAAGAATTAAAAAGTTAAAGAAAATCACAACAAAAATAGGGTCTTATGGAGTAAAATTTAAATTTTTTTAAAATGATTTCTGACACATGCCCATGCTTTTATCATATAGTGATCATTAGGTAAAGTGAGTTGTTTAAAGAGAAAGGTAGAAAAAAATTAGAAATAAAGAGGTGTGGGGGCAAAACCCCCATCATTAAACAAACCATTGTACAATAAAAGCATAGGCATGTGTCAGAAATTATTTTAATAAAAAAAATAGGGCCATATGAAATAATAATCAACAATAAATTGATAAGATTGAAATTCATATTTATTTTTGTATAAATCTGACCAGAGTAATATTTTTTTCAGTTATGCAATACTAGTTTTGCCTAGTCAAAACCAAGATAAAATTTTTGTTTGGTCATTGTTAGTTTTAACTGAGGAAACATTTTTTCTTTGGTCAATATTAGTTTTGATGAGACAAAACTAGTATTGACAAAAGGGGTTAGGAAGAAATAGTATTGACTGGCCCAAACTAGTTTTGACTAAAATCAGTTTTGAAGGTTATATAATTATATATATATATATATATATATATAAATAAAAGCACAAAATGGCGATTCCTTGAGCTGGCCTCAGGGAACGTCTGTAATGCCAAAACGTAGCGTATTGTGATTTGTACTTCTGTATGGCAGTATTATTCATGTGCTCATTGGTGAAGAGCTTTAGTTTGGCAAATTCCTTTACACATTTTTTGTTTTTGTTTTTTCAGGATGAAGATAACTGCTTTCTTCTTGGAAAACGCATTTTCAAATTTATATCAGTTGTGTGCGGACTAAAAACTGGAACGCCGACAATGTTAGAATTTCCAACCGATAAATTTCCTCTGTATTAGTTGAATTTTTTCATAATTTCAAATACTTACATAAAATAAAAACCCTATGTATTTAGTTTATTTTTGTTGACAATCATGAATCAAAATTATTATCGATTAAGAATTAAATGTCTAATATCAATAATGACAACAATAATAATAATAATCATGTACCATGCACTCCGTCTACATGTTTCAAAAATTCTAAGCCAACTAATAACAGGATCGAGAAAGCGAATTAACTAATTAGATTTCTAATTTTCAGCTCTAATTTGTTCCGGTGTTTTATAAAATGAGCTGCTCTTGAAACCATAAGAAGCATAGTCGTCGTACACTTTTGAGGAGGTGAACGGATAATTTGGATCACCAGGCAAAACAAGTGGTTTGGCAGATTGCACTCTTATTCCATTGTTTAGATGAGTCCAATCCTAGAGGAAATATTGATTATAATAAGCTAAATGAAATGGCGATAAACAATATGCAAACAACTTACGTGACTCCAATGCAATGCACCATAGGTGACGTAATAGACGAGAGGAATCGTCCAGAAACAATACTGAAGCAAATATCTGATTAAATAAGCCGGAAGAAAACCCTAGAAAAATCATAAGAATGGATTATTTCTTACGACCATAATGCAATAAAATAGAAAAACAAAATAATTACCGTCTTAGGAAGTAGAGCTAGTTGCAACTTCCGAAATGGGTAGTTGAAGAAACGTCTGATTGGATTATTCAATTCTCTGTAAATCTGAGGAACGTCCACGGGCTCTCTATGAGACAAGACTTGATCTTGTAACCATTGTTTTCGCCAAGCTCTTCTTTCAGGAGTCATACCACGCATCCTTTCTTGAATGAATCTTTCACGTCCTTCCAAAAACATAGGAGAGACACCTCCAGTGTCAGTTCTCTGGGGTATTCTTTGCCAAAAGCTCATCGGTTTGTCATGATAACCCACTGGTTTAGTAGAGGGCATTGACGAATCGGAAACCATCTCAAAAACTTGATAATTTAAATTATTTTTACAAACTTGAGAACAATCAGTACGTTGCTTTACGGTTTTTAATTTTAGCGACAGAATACGATGGAACCTGAGTTTCAAACTTCAACATTAAGATAAACGAAAACAGCAGATTAATATTCTAATTCTACGAAGAACCGAGAATGATTCAAATTTTCATTAGACCTTTAGCTTCAGTCAGTAGAGATGTCAAAAATATCAAAAATGATAAAGATATTTTCGACTTTCAGCGCCATCTACGACGTGAGTCACATACTAACGAGATGACGCTGAAACTTCCCCTAGATAATTCTGCTGGGTTTAACACGGATGCGGATGTACAACTGCATCATTTGTGTTTCCACCTTTTCCATACAACGTTTTGTGTTCGTCATTTATTTCTCAGAATAATTGTATTTTATATTATACCCATCTCAATCAATCCATTGTCCAATCATGCCACCCAACGATCAAGTAAGTATTTGATTATTTATTTAGCCTTTTAATTTATTTACATCGTATTTTGCTTGCTTGTAGGCTAGTAGTTAGAGAAACAAGTTCGTCCGAGGGTGTTTAAGTTCTCTGGGTTCTAACCCCTGTTATATTTAATAATTCTGTTTGGGCTAAAGGCCCCCCTTTTATTGAGACTTTGTCAGGGCGTTCCGGCACTTACATTTCTTATGAAACTAATGGTACATGTTTTATGTCCGTTAGGTACTGGAACAAACTGACCACTTGAAGATTCATCAGAATCCATCAAGGATTGGCAAAGTTCAAATCATTGCCTACCTAACTAAAATTATGTATAGTAATCTTGGACTGTAACATTAATCTAACTTTTAACAGTATATGTAACTTCATTGTGTTTTGTAACATTAAAATGATGAATCTGTTTGTTAGTTCAATGATTTATCGAACATTCAATGTATGTCGTGAAGTAAAATGCGTGCCCAACTCTGCCATAAATTATTCAATTTTTGTAACGGAAATCCCACCTTCTCTCTTTCTTCATCATCATCACTATCACATTATATATATATATATATATATATATATGTCACACTTACACTCTCATCACGAAGTGCTTCCCCTACTATTCTCGAACCGATAACGCTGTTGCTTCGCCATTTTGTATTTCGTTTGTGAAATGTATTTTAGTCCGCAATAAAATGTCGTTAAAGTAAAAAGTCTCAAGTTCTTTCGATCCTTGTTCTGTACACCTCACATCATGGTAGCCATCGCTGCGGTAGAACTTTGAGGAGAGACTTGAAAAATCCTGAATTGATGGATAAATAATTTTTTGAATTAATTTACTGTTGTGCGAAAATTTTTTGATGTTTTCTATTGAGTAATACACAAAGTATTTACCATGTTTTTTCAAAACGTTTAAGCTCAAATTTTAATTTATTTACAATTTTTGAGAAATTCAAAATTAAATTGAAAATTTGAAGCTGAAGTTCCAGACTTAATAACGGCCAATCCTAGAAGTCATCGAATGCTAAATCCAGTAAGGACCGCCAAAGAGATCGTGAGAACAGCCAAAGGAAACTTGCTCCCGTCATCGGATTCATTGTAGATCCATATATCGAAGACCCAAATTTTTCGGCCAACTCAAAACAAAATTCAAACAGGAAATACAGCGGTAGTTAGCGGAGCATTGAAAACAGAAATTATTCGTAGACACAACAGAAATATTAAGGTAAAAATTTTTTTGGAAAGGTAATATTTGTTGAAGTTAATTATTTTTCGTGTTTGTGCAATTATTGTATTTGAACTGAGGCAAGAAGAGTAAAAAACCTAGTAATCGTTTATGTCCCCTACAATAAATTTGTTTGAAGGAAAAATTGGTGAGTATAATATTGAAAAGGAGAATTTAAAGGAATTAATAAAAAAGTTTGAAGGTGAAAAAGTAATTGATATAAAAATTGAAACTTATAATTTACCATATGTTAAATATTTCACGGGAGAGATAATATTGGAATCATTTGTAGTAGATATATCTGGAAGAATCGAAGATATTAGCAGTTTAAAATATATTAAAATTTTAGAATCGTCAGTAAATTATTTTTCAAACAGAATTTACAGTTCTGAAAAATCGAAGGATAAATTTATGAACAGATTCTTTAATTAATTAAATAATAAAAAACTGGATAATAACGAAGTAAATAAAAAAGAGAATAGAGAAAAGGAACTAGAAAAAACAAATAAAAAAGAGGAAAATTTAATAAAACAAATTGAAAATGGGTCAATAGAGAATAAAAAATATATAGCTATAGTTAATAGAGAAAATAGTGTGTTAGGTTTTAGAAAAATCGAAGAAAATATGGCATCCCCAAATGATATTAAACCCATACAAGCACCCTTGGGAAAAGTATTCAATGGGAAATATTACTTAGATTGGCGTAGGATGATTATTTCAGCCATAAGGGGAGCTGGATACTAAGATATTTTTGGAGAACACGAATTTTTACAATCATATATTAATCACATAGATGATCTAAATTTCAGACCTGATAGGGATATGATGAATTATTGCAAAATGCAAGATAATGCTAAAGCATTTGTATTGGAAAGAGTGTCAAATGAAATTACTAAGCAAATAAGGGACTGTAATACTGCAATTTTAATGTTAAAAAAATTAGATAATATTTATGGCACTAAAACTTCGGTCACAGCTAATATGGCGAAGGCAAAGTAAATGGAATTTAGATTTCAACCCGAAGGAAATATGAAAGGTTTTTTGAAAAAGTGGGATGAATTAGTAACCGACATCAGAGACAGTGGTAAAGAAGTTACTGAAGTAGAAGAACTGGAAAATTTGCAATTAGCTTTATGCTACGAGCAGGCAATTGCAAAAATGCAATTCGAAAATTTACCTCAAAATGAAAAAAATATAGATAACTTTAAGAGAATATTGAGAGAGGACTCTGACCAAAAATTTAGGGATCAGACCTTAAAAAAGCAGAATAGTAATAATAATAATCAATCAAATAATAATTTTAGAAATAATGGAAATAATAATAGATATAATTATAGGGGAAGATATAATAATTATAGAGGTAGGAATAACTATAGAGGTAATGGCAATGGTCATAATGGTTATAGAAATGATAATAGAAATAATTTTAATAATAATGGTAATAGTAATGGTAATGGTAATGAAATAAACCAAAACCAAAATAATAATACGAATAATAATGGGAATAATAATAATGGAAATTATAAAGGAAATAATTATAGGGGTAACTCGAATTATAGAGGTAATAACTATAGAGGAAATGGTAGAAATTACAATCAAAATAATACGAAATGTTACAAATGTGGGAAATTTGTGCACATAGCACAAAATTGTGGTAATAATAATCCACAACTAAATAATAATAATAATGATAATTCTAATAATACTCAAGGAAATTATCCCCCAAAACCGAATATAAATCAACCTAATAATAACAAAAAGGATAATGTGGAACAGCAAGTGAAAATGTCTTGCATGATCAAAAAATTCAATCAAAATAATAACGAATGGTTGTTGAATGAATTAATTAATAATAATAAATATAATAATGAAAATTATACAATGTTGAACCACAAAGCAATTTTGGACGGGGCTGCAGAGGTACATCTAACGTCTGATTTCAATAAATTAGTAGATGTTAAAAAATTTGTAACTCCAATAAAATTGTAATGTGCGGGAAAAATACTTTTTTATACGCCACTCATACAGGTAGGATGGTGATCAAAGTTGAAAATCTTAATAAAATTCAGTCATTGATAGAATTGAATGATGTCCATTATGTGCCAGATTTAAACCTAGATATTATTTCAGCAATAAAAATAACAAACACTGGAATAATCAATATCGATCAACAAAAAGATATTGCAAATATTTACTTCATTGAAAATGCAGAAATAATTATGACCGCAAAAAAGGAAGAAGGAATGAATATAGACGATGAATGGGATGATTTTACAGTAGAACTGGAAATTCAAGATGATGATACGAATACTGAATCACCTCAGGGCAGTGAAAATGAGGAAATAATAGAAGAAAGAAATAAAAATGATATCGATAATAATAAAACAAAAATAAATAATAATATTAATAAAAAATTGATAATACACAGGAGGCTTGGACATTTAAATGCCAGATATCTACAAAAATTAAAAACTTTAGCAGTCGGCATTCCCAAAAATATAAACTTTAGGGATTAAGATTTTGTAATTTGCCAAATATGTTGTATTGCCAATAACTCAAGATTAGGGCATATGGGAATTAGGACTAAACCAACTAGAAAATTGGAGATAGCGTCCTCAGGCAGAATCAAACTTTAATGAGGAGAGTACGAGCCATGTTAATTGATGCCAATCTTGACATAAAATATTGGTCCTATGCTGTGGTTACATCAGCTTATTTAATTAATAGATCCCCCACAAAAGCAAATGAAGGATTTAAAACACCCTATGAATTGTTCTATGTGGAAAAAACCAAATTTAAAAAATCTTAAAGTCTTCGGGGCATTAAAATATAGACATATACCTATAGAAGTCAGGAGACAGAATGCTACAAAGGCAAAATCAAAATCAAAAAATAAAATTGACCCGAAACTAGCACATAGAGCAGAGAAAAATATAATGATGAGCTATACAAATACGGGATACTGTCTTAGAGACCCCTATAACACAAAATCATATATTTCATGTGATGTAAAAATGGACGAAACACAAAATATAAAATCATTACAAATAAATAATAAACCCCTAACAATAAAATCAGCAGATTATGAATATGATTTAGGGATAATCAATTCAATTATTATGAATATCAACATTAAATACAATAAAATATATATAGGATAATATTCCAAAAACCTTTCCTGAAATAAATACAAACCCATTTAGGGAGGATTGGATTAAGGCCATAATTGACAAATTCAATTCTCTCGAAGACATGAAGGTATGGGAAATAGTAGATTACAATCGCCAGAAACTTATGGATACGAGATGGAATTTTACAATAAAATTTGATGAATTTGGTAATCCAAAACCAAAAGCGAGGCTTATGGCGAGAGGTTTTAAAGATCAAACCGAATATGGTATTGCCAAAACCCATGGCCCGGTAGCATCAATTGGAACTATAAGATTGTTATTATTTATAGTTAAACTAATAATGGTACAATATGACGTGAAAACCGCATATTTAAACTCACCAATAATAAAACCTATTTTTGTAAGGAGACCTGAAGGGATAAATATAAATACAAACCAGGTACTCGAATTAAAAAAATCAATTTATGGATTGAAAACATCCAGCAAATCGTGGTATGACTTATTGGACATGAAAGTGAAGGATATGGGCTTTACTAGAACCAAAAGTGATAGATGTTTTTATACAATAATAAATAATGATGAAAAAATATATTTCTTAACATATGTGGATGACATATTAATTTTGTCAAACTCGCAGCTATCCATTACAAAAATAAATGAGGAATTGCAAAAAGACTTTGCAATTACCATAATAAATAATCCTAGATTCTTTGTAGGTCTAGAAATAATAAGAAATATCAAAAATAATACAATAATACTCTCACAATATAAACATATAGACAAAATGCTAAAGAAATTTGGAATTTCAGAATTAAAAAACACAAATACCCCTATGGAAACGGGCTTGAAAATAGACAAAATAGAAAATGGTAGAGACGATATTGAATATAGGTCAATGATAGGAGGGCTATTATATTTAGCAAGACTTACAAGGCCAGACATATTATTCCCAGTCAATTTTTTCTCCCATTTTCAAAATAATTCTAATGATACACTCAAGAATTACGTAAAAAGAATTTTTAGATACGTCAATACAACAAAAAATTATAATATAATATATAAATCGGAAGGGGATGGCATACAGGCTTATATTGATGCCTCATATGCACCCCAAGTCAACGAAACAAATATAGAATTAAATAATCTCAAAAAGGGTAAGTCAATAACTGGATTTATGTTATTTGCTAATGGAGACTTGGTAGAGTGGAATTGCTCTAAGCAAACTATTCACGCCTCATCAAGTACTGCAGCAGAAATAATTGCAGTTTTTGACACTTTGGATACAGTAAAAGTTGTACAACACATGAATTATGAAATTTTTGGGGAAAAATTGATCGTAGATATAATGGAAGACAATATTTCAACACAAAAAATATGTTCAGGGGGTAGTCAGAAAAAATCTAGAGCTCTAATGATTAAATGCTACTCGATATTAGAAGCATTAGAAGAAAAAATAATATTTTTTAGAACTGTGAGTTCTGAAAATCAATTGGCCGACATTTTGACCAAATCTTTGGATCGTTCAAAATTCGAGAATATTATTGTCAAAATATTGAATGACACTAATATATACACATAATATAATAATAATTCGTTTATTTCAAATTAATAATATGTTGGAAATTTTCCCTTCAAAATACAAGTCATACCAAGTCCAAGATATAAGCCGTAACATGAAAATAGTTGCTGAAAAATTAACATTCAATTATTACAAAAATAGTACTTAACAATACCTTTTACTAGAAAATTCTTGCAAGAAATAGATACTCGATTTCACTAAAATTGCAACAAAGAAAACAACATTAAAATCGAGCAAGAATAAACTCTACAATTCGTATAATAAAAACCCTATACTTTTTCAAACAGGCGTGAGAGAAATATACGAAATATTCCCACACGAATGATGAAAGAAAATCCACTAACAATAAACACAATAAAGATTAAAACCCATTACATGACCACAATTAAGATAAATCGAAAAGGTTGCCTTATCGTAAAACATGTTAGACGCCAGTTCAGATACAATAGCAACACAGGAAAGATAATAAACGATGCAACGTATATTATTCTACAATCCTCTACATGTCATACTATTTAGATAAGATATGAAACGTAACGTTCTTTCAAATTCAACGAACTCGTAATCGGAAATACCTGTCTATTTTTTTTTTTTTTTTCCCTTCAATGTAATATATGTTCGTGAATATTTTTTTTCCTTTTTATTTTTTTTCTTCTCTCTATCTACTCGAAATATACGATGAATGAATCATCTCATATACACAATATTTGAATATTTTTTTTTGCAAGTTACCAATTTTTATACTTTAATCATTTTTTTTTTTTTTTGCATACCAACATTTTTATATCATATATTAATATTGAATATTCCATGCATGTTACCATACTATTTATTTATTGTATTTATTTATCTTATTCAATTAATTTTTTTTCTCTCGAAGCAAAGCATAACAAAATTATTTTACAAACCAAAGTTACCACAATAATGTTCGAATAATACGATGTCGTTAATTTTTTTTTATTTTTTTATTATGCATATATTATTTTTGTACTTAAAATTTTTTCACAAATAATAATAATTCGTTTATTTTCAGCATACAATATGATGAAAAACTCGAACGGTAAAATTTCAGGGGGGTGTTGTAACGGAAATCCCACCTTCTCTCTTTCTTCATTATCATCACTATCACATTATATATATATGTCACACGTACACTCTCATCACAAATTGCTTCCCCTACTATTCTCAAACCGATAACGCTGTTGCTTCGCCATTTCGTATTTCGTTTGTGAAATGTATTTTAGTCCGCAATAAAATGTTGTTAAAGTAAAAAGTCTCAAGTTCTTTCGATCCTCGTTCTGTACGCTTCACATCACCATTTGTATGTGTATTCACAAATCATGTCGGTTAATTGAAAGACCTAAATGTACGAAACCGAAAGATGAGAATGAACTAGTTCATTTTGAACTAAAAGATATTATCAAATCAAAGTTATATTGTATAGCCTACAAGCTAGTTCACTCTTATACGTCACAACATTGTTGTTAATCACTGGATGAGTGGAATTTCTTATCAATCAACAAAAAACAAAACAAAATAGTAAGCTTTTTTGAGGAATGAAAGAAAGTAACTATGTATAGAGAATGTATACGAATTGTTCTCCATATGAAATAATACATACCCAAAGGTTTGATTCATGCAGCTCATTTTGTTCATTTTGAACTAGTTCACTGAACTTCATTCAAAAGACCGAGACCTGTTGAACTAAATCCACCAAATGAACTAAAGCACACATCTTTATCAGACAGTGATAACTACTGCGACGGGGTAGCGGGTGTTGTTATTTCTACCAGCTTGGGTGAGGCGTTTGTTTTCAAATGATTCCGTGAATCATGCAAAGTGGTATAGAAATACAAGTCTTAGTTATCAGATATTTTTATCATTTGTTAGAGTTCCTGCTATACATATATGATGATCCTATCTTATCTCCACTGTGGTACACTCTACATTTAACATTATGTACTATAATATTTTGGTTTGACCTCACGCACTCATGTAATTTGTGTATGTCAAGAACTCACATTAAGATGAGTTCACTTCTGTTCTGTCTCTCATATGGTGAACATACAAAATATGTTCTTTTGTGATTAATTACTGTTTTATTGTTTCCTCCAATATGGTAACATCGCAGAGTTAATTAATAATAATAATTTAGATCCTCGTGCAATAAAATAGTATAGTTTAATTGATCGCCAAAATAATATCCAGTGATAGTCTGGCGACGGTAAAGTTCACTTCCCATTACAAAACAAGGACCATAAGGGTAAGTGAATATCATTGAATTTCTAAGTGATAAATAATTAAATGTGGTTTTAGTGACAATTTAGGAAAATAAAGTGTGTCTACTTAATACTTAAAACGTCTTATAGTGTGTCTGAGACATATGTCAAGTGTCAATCAAAAATAAATACATTAAAAGCTTAGGCAAATATGACACACACGTGGTTCATGAATAAATTAAAATTACGCTAAGTGCACAGGTATAAAAGATGGTAGGAGCTGAAGAGAGGTGTAAAAAGAAGCCGTCTATCAGGTTTAAAATGGTACAATAATCCATGTGTGTCATAACATAATTTTCTCTTTGTGATTTTAATACGCATTTGTTGCACGAATTCAAAAGGCGTCATTATTGGAAGCTAAGCATTAAGGTTGACAAACGAAAATTACATAATTATAATTAGTGGAATGTGTTTCCAATAATTATTATTCTGAATTTTTAATATTATCTCTGTGTGGTCAGAATAAATTACCTGTAATAATGAAATCTTGAAATATGGTTAGTTCCGAAAGATTTCAGACTTAGTGTCAAGGGTAGTAATTACGTAATTTATTGTGTTTGTATTGGTGTGTCCAGCGGTGTTAATTCTGATAAATTCACCGATAAACTCTGCCAAGCTCTGATTGGCTGGAGAAATCAAATGATTTACTACCACTAAAACAAGCAGTTAATTCTGTGTATTATTTTTGACCATCAAACATTCTAAAATGGAAAACATGAATGTTCGTAGCAAAATTTATAAAAGTACGCTTTTATTTTGAATTTTATTACAGGTAAAAATGAATTTAAATGACCATATGCTTCAGATATTAAGATACTTGTCAATATACGAGGTATGTAAAAATCAATTTGTTTTGTAATTCGAGTGTGTACTTTAAAATACAAAAATCCTGGTTCGGAGGGATCTTGTGAATAAATTATTCGAAAATATAAAAAGGAGGCTAAGTACTGAAGTACTTAATTAACGGGGAGAAGAGTAATCTGTGTGAAAAATTGAGTAATGTAATTTTAAATATATTCATTCTTTCGATCATTTTTGAATGAATTCTCATAGTTACGAGCAAATCCCAAATCCTAAGGACGTATTTAGGTATGAGTAAGTGCTCATCTGTGTGTAATTAAGTCCTTCAATGCAATGATATACCATGGTGTAAAGTCCTGGCCAGGCATAAAGCGTCCTAGACCTACATATCTGTGGGAGTAGGCACCTTATGAAATTTATTAGATGGTATGCACGATAAAAGAAGGCAATATATATTTGCATACATGTGTCGTATGATTAGTGTGTCTAATTAATATTATGTAACATTAGTCATTTCATTGAAGTATAATAAATGATCGTTGGCCGTGGCTGTAAAAACCTAATTTTCGTGTGTGTTCACATATATTATTTCAGATTCCGCAAAATCAAATGGCAAATGAAAATGTTCCCCCGCGACCTGGACTGACCGTGCCATTAAGTATGTTACCAAATTCTAGTCAACAACAACAGAGTTACAAAGTTTCAATTAGTTCACCTGCTCAACAATTATTCAGTTTGTCTACTCAACAAAATCCCATAAGTTCAAACATAAATCCGTTAGCGCCTACGTATGCTAGAACGGACTATGCAATGGAGCATGCATTGTGTAAGGCTAAATTAATGGTCAAATTTAAAAGAGCCATCAAAAATGTCATGGCATATGACATTAATTTAGCAGCAATCGTAACTGAAGACTACTTGAAGATCTGCCAAAATATTCTAATTGAAAATCAAAGAATTGCGGAACGTCATCATGTAGAATCTGTTAGTCAGGTAACTACTCAAAATATCGGTCAGTCCACAACATCCCAAAATATTGGTTCGTCCGCACCTGTAGGTTAGTCGATTCCACAAACAACGCCAATGGAGATCAATTTGACTCAGGAAACTACCCAACAATGTAACAAACAAATTATGCAGCAGCATAATACTGGTGTGTCCGCAACGAAATCGAAAATGACTCAAACGTCCAGTATGTCTGCCACAAGATCGTTTGCACAAGTAGTGCAGTCGAAAACAACTCAACCTCAAACTCAGGCCAAAGAAGAAATGTTAGTCTTGCGGGCCCAAGTCCATGCTGATAGAAATCAAGATCCACAGGAGCAGTGTAAGTCAACCTCAAACAGAAAACAAAAGCCAACTTGCATGTGCCGTAGCTCCTCCAACACCGAGTTATTGTCTAGTGACCAGTGAAGCCAGCCTAGAAACAATCCTGGAAGAAACCTGCGAAGACAAACAGGCGAGAGAAGAGTGTCAGGTCGCAGATGAAGAAAGACAACGGTGGGAACGTTCAGTTGCCAAAACTTAAAGGCAACATCAAGAACATGAAGATCGAATAATGGCGGAATGTGTACAAAAGCGTTTGGACGCAGATAAAGCCCATGAGTCGGAGCAACGTCGAAGAGACAAAATACAGCAACAACAGAAAAAACAAAAAGAGCAAGAGGTGGAAAAAGAAAGAAAACAAAAGGAAGAAGAAAAGAGAATCCAAGAAGACAACAAATGTCGAATGTGTGAAATGATTGAAAGAAGAGACCAGGCATTTAGTGATGCTAAGGAACAAGACCGTTTGGCGGCTGAAAAGGAGAGACATCTCCCAATTCAACATCGAGGACGAAATATTGGTATTCATTATTCGTCTTCGGAACCATGGGGGTAAGTATAATCATAACTATTATTTTTCAACAAAGGTATGTATCACTCCAGTAAAATTAACCGAGGAAACCAAATTTTGACTCTGGTATGATCAATTTAGTATGTATATTTCTCGTTTCAAATTTAAAAATGTGTTTGATATTAATAATCCTATTCGCTTAGAAGAAAATCAAATTCAGCTTAAAATTGATGCAAGAGCCACTCTGTGTGAATGGCTAAATGAACCTCATAGAAAATTAATTTTTGGCGAACCTAATCCTACAGCGTGTTTCTTTAAAATTAAACATATGAAAGAACTTAAAGGTCGTGTGTGCAACACATATATCACCCAAATTTATCAGAAAACGTTTAATCCTAAAAATATTGAACTAAAAGAATGGTTAAAAGAATTTGAAGAATTATCCTGTAAGTTGACAATTTATTATAACGGTTGGTCCGAAGAATGAAAGCTCGAAACTTTCCTAAATCATATAATAATTCCTTTTCCGAATATCAGAATTCAATGTAAAGATCAAAAACAGGTTGGTCCTAATGGTGAAATTCTGTATGATATTACTTATGAACAAGCTAATGGTATAGCTTTAGAGGAAGAAATGTTGTTAAAAGAATGTAATTGTGAAGAATTTTGAAGTTTCAACGGACGGAATGATAATAAATATTAACGACTGACTAAATAAACGATGACATTAGATGATGACTAGAAACACACTTTACAAACACATAAATAAGAACTCAAAATATTCACTTCACCAGATTGTATTTACCATTTAAGATGGAGGAGATGTTGACTGATCAACGTTTCATGAGCGATAAGAAGATAACAAAAATATATTAGCTCTGTTTGATAGGACTACACCTACTTACACCAATCAACACCAGGAGGACGATTCCACAAATGTAGAAATGTTATACAACTTTATGCTAAGCTTTACTTGAATATTTGTGGAATATCCCCACTAGTGTAGGTGGGTGTAAGTTAGTGTAATCCTATCAAACAGAGCTATTATCACAGTTGTGTTACAAATATAAAATATCACAGATTACAATATGTATCGAGTCAGTGTTACCACAACAATTATATTGTGAGAATAATGAGCTAACGTATAATATAATTTGCCATCATTCTCACAGTAATAATATCTATAAGTTAGATAGAGCTGCAGCAAAGGCAGCTAAATATAATAATCCAAACTTCAAAAGAAAAAGGTTGAGTGGTAATTTTAATAAGAAATTTGATTTTACAGGAGAAAGTAATGAAACAAATAAGTTCGACTTAGCAACTCGCAAATGCTATAAGTGCAATAGGCGCGGCCATCTAGCGGCAGAATGTAAAGCCACCACTAGATTGGAGTCTATTCGCGATTCTTCCGGTCAGTCCAAAACAAATAAAATTTTCAGTCAGTTCCACAACAAAGGTGAACGCAAGGAGAAACGACATAAGTCATATCATAAATCCAAGCGCTCACACAAGCACCGTAAGAAGAGTAAACGTCATGGTGCTTGTTCGACAAGAAGACATTCGTCGTCATCTTCCTCTGTGTCAAGTTCTGGTTTGTCCAACTATTCGAGTTTGTCTAGGAGTCAGTCTCCAAACCCAAAAGGTAAAGCGATGGTTTTAAAAACCAAATCAAAATTTACTAAGTGCATGTACATTAATGAACAGCCGAGAAATGAAATTCGTTTTCTTAGTGATACAGGAGCTACAAATTACTTTGTGTCCGATCTTAAATTTATGAAAAATTAAAGAAACCAAAAATCATTTCTTGTGCTAATAAAAATAAAGTTGCAAACATACATGTAACTCATAAAGGTTCAATCTTTGTGAAAGATCTTAGTGGTAATACAATTGAGTTGAAAAATGTAAGTTATTCAAAAGAAATGAGGGACAATTTATTTTCGTTACATAAAATAAAAAAACTTGGTTACAATGCAGTATTTACGAATACTGATTGTAAATTAATAAATAAGAAAACTGACAAAATTATCCTGTGTGTACATAAATTTCAAAATTATTGGATTTTAAGATTTAAAAATTTGTGATAATAATGAAAAAGTCTATGTGACAAAATGAAAAGAAACTGTTAGTCAGCAACCTATAAATAATGAGCATATATATGCTCAAATTCATGATGTATGGTCAGAATCAGAAAATGAAAATGTTAGTCAAAATAATGACCATGATCATGATTATATTTCAACTCAAGGGTATACTAATTTTCAAAAACTTGATGATGAAGGTCTAGAAGAATTTCTAGATATTAGTGCTAATATTACAATCGAAGAGTTGAAGAAAGTTGATGGGTTCAATAATGAAAGTATTTGTAAAAAGTTAGGTTTTCTTTATCACGTAAGACTTGGACATGCGTCAGTCGCCTATTTAGAAAAAGCCAAGCAAACATTTAAGTTTCTCAAAAATATTAATTTTGCTGATGAAATCAAGGATTGCAAAGCATGTAATCTGGCAAAAATTACAAAACGTCCTGATAAAACTGTACATGATGTCGCATTAAAACCATTAGTAAGAGTACACTCTGATTTAATAGGGCCAATAAAACCAGTAAGAGTTTGGCTGAAAAGCTTTTACATAATAACTTTCACTGACAATTTTTCCAGATATACTGTGACGTTCAGTATTAAAGATAAAACCTGTATGGCTGAAACTTTCGTAGAATATTTAAAAGTAATGCGAGCAAATCTTGGTGATAGTTCAGCTAAAATTAATTATTTACGTATCGACGGTGGTTGAGAATATTTAAGTGTGTCTATGAAGAAAATTATTGCAGATTAGGGTATCATTGATGAGACTTGTCCTCCTGATACGCCTCAACTTAATGCTGTGGCAGAAAGAGTAAATTGAACCTTACTCATGGAAATTCGAGCTCTTTTCATTGATAGTGGGTTACCTATTGAATTTTGGGAACTTGCGTTAAACCAAGTTATTCATATTCATAATAGGTTACCTCATAAAAAGTTGGGATTTAAAACCCCATATGAGTTACTTCGGAATAAAGTTCCTACAAGTAAATGTATTCATCGATTTGGCTGTGTGGCATACCAAAAAATACCTTACGAAAAACAAAATGTTAAAAAGTTAGAAGGCCGTGGAGAATTGTGTATTTTTGTCGAATGTAATGCTGAATCGTGACAACTTTTAAATCCAACAACAAGTAAATTACGTAAATGTAGTGATGTTGAATTTTCAGGATCTGTAATGTTTAAAGATAAATTTCCGTTAGATTATTTTTCAAAAAATGGTTTTCCTATTTTTGACACTAATACTTGGGACAAAAATGAGCAAGTCCCTGAAGTTGACTTTGCAGGAGGTATTTCAGACAATTATATTCAAAATAAAAATAGCTCAAATAAACGTAATTTAGAAGAAGAAATTATCTTTGTGTCCAAAAGTAAGAAAATCAAATTCAGTGACACAACTTTCAGTAAGTCTAAAATTGAAAATGAGTTAGAAATAATTAATCCTAAAGATAAACCTGAAGTAATTGAAAAGAAGTATTTCTCTATGATGTGTAAATTAAATGAAGTACCTGAAAATTTAGATGATGTGTTCAAATGTAAAAATAAGTCTGAGTGGTTAAAAGCTATTGATAAAGAATTAAAATCTCTAAAAGATAGTGATACTTGGGATTATATTAAAAGACCTAAGCATACTAAAACAATTGATTCTAGGTGAATTTTTGTTAGAAAAATTGAAGGGAGTGGTAATATTCTGAAATATACGCTCCAACTTTAGGTATCGCTGAAGTTACAGCTATATTGGCAATTGCAAATAAATTAAAGTGGGATGTTATACAAACCAACGTAGACGTAGCATTTCTTAATGGTGAACTGGAAAAAGATATTTACATGGAAATTCCTGATGGTGTTAATAAATCCAATGAGTTCAAACGTACGCATGTATGGTACATCCAAACCTGTGGATGTAATCAATTTTTGGTTTATGATTTCTTAGCATTTCATATGGGGTTTTCATTTTTAGTCTTTTATGAGGTAGTCTGTTATGTATGTGTGTAACTTGTTGAAAAGCTAATTCCCAAAATTCTAAAGGGAGACCACTATCTAACATTAGTGCCTTTGTTTTTTGAATTCCTGTTAAATTAAATCTCTCAGCCATGCCATTTAATTCAGGGGTAGCAAAGGGTGATATTTCAAGTACAATCCCTTCTTCTTTTATAGTTCTTTTCGTGTCTAGTGACAGATATTCTCTTCCACCATCTATCCTTAAAAATAAAATTTTTGCTTTTCTGTTTCCTAAATTTATTCTCATAGTTTCGATAAATTCACAAAAATATTTACATACCTCGGTTTTATTTGTCATATTAAAAGTCATTGTATATCTTGAGTAATCTACAGTGAAAGTAACTACATAAGCACTTTTGTTTATTGTGGGGACTCACTGGTATGAGGAAAAGGGGCTTGGAACCCTCGACGACAATTGCCACCCCAAAGGGTAGGAAAATTATTCGTCTACATGACGTTAAACAACACAAAATATGTTCGATCGTAATTACCTGCATGTACATGCAGGTAATGTACGAGTACCGAATCGTGACACAATAAGATGATGTCACAATTTGTACACGAACTGGCCAACCATCTCTTATCTCGATAGGGGATGATGTGACCTGGCCGTTCTCACCAATGTACGTATTATCCTACATACGTGTGTTTGTGTGTGTGTGAATAAGCCGTATATAAACTGCCCAAATCGGCTCTAAAATCGCCAGTGTTCGGTCTGGTTCTGGCTTACCCATACTTGCGTATGAAGTGGCTGAACACGCTTAAATTCTGTAGAATTTCCTTCTGGTGAGAATATCTCTCACAACAAGGTATTCCACAGTGGTGACCCCGACGTGAGTTTTTGGCTACGTTGTGAGGTGTCTTCAGGTGCGTTGCGCTTTTACAAAAATTCGGCGTGGTGCGCTGGCGAGAAACTCGCTTCCTCGGCAAATAAAAATATTTTTTTGCAGACTAAGACACCTTTTAGGTCGTCGAAGTAGAGTATGCTGAAGTGGGAATTTACACCCCTCTCTTTAAAATATATAAACAAAGAGAAACAAGACAGTAGACCTGGAAAAAGAAGGTTGGACTCATCCCCCAACCCCCCCAGCTTTGACTCGACACTCCAAGAATTTACCAAATTTGGAAGAAGGCCCTCAACACCCAGAATTAGAACGACTGGGAACTGCAATAAATAAAGAATAATTAGCAGTAAAAATGTTGAGAAGTGGTCAAACTTTAAGCCAAAGTTCTGACCCAAAAACTCCTGTCCTACAAACGCAGGAGCCAGTGTTTTTGACTAGCAAGGAAGGAAGTAGTTCTGTGGAATACGCTTGTCATCAGAAAGACACAGCAATGGTCCCACCACCAACCGAAAACCCACAACCATCACAGGGAGGTAGTAGTCAGCCACAGCTGACACCAAAGTCCTGGCGCAGATTATGCAGATTTTGCAATTACAGCCAGAGCAGAACCCCAACTTCTATAGACGGAGGATAGAGATCCCAGAATTTCTGCCCAATGAGGTAGACTTGTGGTTGACACTCTTGGAAGGCAGGTTCAAGACAGAAAATATAACACTGAACCAGCGGTATCTCCACATCTGTGGAGGCATGCCCCCACAGATAATCCGCCACATTCCGGACATCATGGAATTCCCTTTGACAGAAGAGGACAAACATGCCTGGTTCGTCAGTAAGATCAAAAATGTGTTTGGAAAAACTAAAAACCAAATTATCGATGATGTGATGTGTGGTATGAAGATGGGGGATGACAAACCCTCAATCTACATGGCAAAATTGAGACAGAAGGCGGACAATATTGTAGCCCCTTCTGTCATAGGCAACCAATTTTGCAAACAACTTCCCCAAAGTGTTGTGCAATGCCTAGCCGCTGTAGGTTCGACCGTGATAAATACATCCGCAGACTTGGACTTCCTTGCAAAATCAGCAGATAACGCGCTAGAATATACCAGGTCAAAGCCTGTGGTAAGTACAGTGTCTGCAGAGACTGGAGAGATTGCTCAACTTCGAGCTCAAATAGCTCAGTTGACTGATGAAATGAATCGGAACAAAAGCCAAAGCTCAACAAAGTCCAATAGTAGCTGGCAACAACGATCTAAATCAAGAAACAACAACAACAATGGTAATAACAAAGGATGACAGTACCGGTCCAGAGACCAAAGATCAAGTTCCAACAACAGGGGTCAGAGTTCAACTCCCCCAGATACATCATCTCCCAAAAACCAGTCTCAAAATTGGGATGATAAATGTTGTTTCTTCCAAAACAGGTTTGGCACAGAGGCCACCAAATGCAACAACAGGTGCAAATGGTGGGGCAAATCCTATACCAAGGAGGCGTCAAACTAAAAGAAGGGGCCATCTATGTGGCCAAAGACCCCTCAGAAAAACACTCATGCCGCCTGTTCATTAAGGACAGGACTAATAGGAGATGGTACTTGATAGACTCAGGCGCAGACTTGAGTATATTGCCAGTAAGTAAAAATCAAAAAGTACTTCCTCCAAAATACTATCTCTGTACTGTGAATGGTCAAAACCTTCCAGCTTACAGACTTGAAACCAGCAAAGTCAACATCGGACTTAAGAAAAGCATGACGTGGTCCTTCACAGTTGCTGATGTTCCAAACCCAATCCTGGGTGCAGATTTCCTTGCACATTATGGCCTGATCATTGACCTCAAAAAAGGCAAATTGATCGATAGCGAATCTAAAAATTGTGTGGATGGCAAAACGCATGCTTACAGACTGGACACAAATATATCCAGCTGTACAAAAGTCGACGGACAACTCTTACAGATCCTGTCTGACTATCCTGGAGTCACTCAACCATCAATTCGCAGGGATCCTACCTATAAACATGACACAGTTCATTACATAAAGACCAAAGGACCGCCTTGCCATGCTAGAGCACGAAGGTTACTGCCTGACAAACTCAAAGCGGCATGGGAGTACTTCCATCGCATCATCGAGGAGGGTGTATGTCACCTATCAAAAAGCTCATTGAGCTCCCCTATCCACATGACCAAAAAAGCAAGTGGAGAGTGGCGAATTGTTGGAGACTACAGGGCATTAAATGCCAAAACAGTTCCTGATTGCTACCCAGTCCCCAATATAATGGACTTCAATGCGAATATGAAGAATAAAACAATGTTCACCAAAATTGACATCAACTGGGTATTCCACCAAATTCCTATGGCCAACCAGGACGTACCAAAGACAGCAGTTATAACCCCCTTTGGACTATTCGAATACCTTCGAATGCCGTTTGGACTTCGCAACTCAGCACAAACTTTCCAGAGATTTATCAATGGACTGTTTAGGGAATTGCCATTTGCATATGCATACTTGGATGATATCTGCATTTGCTCTGAAGGCGGTGAGCAACAGCACGAGGAGAATGTAAGAGCCGTCATACAGCGTATACACGCTGCCGGGCTTACTATCAACATAGGTAAAAGCTTATATGCACAGACCGAAATTGACTTTCTCGGCTACAAAGTCTCGACCGAAGGCATTTCCCCTCTGAAGACCAAGGTAGAGCCAATATTGAACTTCCTGAAGCCCTCAAATGTCGCTGAACTCAGGCGTTTCTTGGGGATGGTGAACTTCTATAGACGTTGCATGAAGAATGCAGCAGCCGAACAAAGTAAGCTGTTCGCATTAATTAAGACAAGTAAAAAGAAAGATAAGACTCCACTCGAATGGAATGAAGAAGCCGAACAGGCCTTTGAGAAAATCAAAGATACACTGGCAAACGCAACTCTATTGGCTTACCCATACTTGCGTATGAAGTGGCTGAACACGCTTAAATTCTGTAGAATTTCCTTCTGGTGAGAATATCTCTCACAACAAGGTATTCCACATTTATTATCCCTATTGGTTTTATAGGACCCATTAAGTCACTGTGTATTCTAAATAAAGGTTTATCTGCTATTTTTCTTATTGACTTATAGATGTTTTCTTTATTTTGGCTAACCTACATACTTCACACTCCAGTATTTCTGTATCAAAATCAACATTTTTTAAATAATCATAGGTTTCCTATTCCTTTTTCAAATAGCTCATTGATGCACGTCCTAGTTTTACATTATACAAATAACCTAACTTTTTCTTTATTGAATTCTCACAGGGTAGTTCTAAATTATCTAGGTCGTTTATTGTGATGTCCACCCCTAAATCTAAGTACTGTAGCGATTCTTGATTTGACTTTAGACTATTATTTTCATTGCTTCCTCTAGTGTGGTTATGATCAATTATTTTAATTTCGTCATCACTTTTTGACCAGACTTCTTTAAATTTTGCATATCCATGATCATTGTGTGTCTTAACTTTATTATTATTTTCAGTAGAATTAAATGATTCATCTGATGAAACAACATCATTTTCGGTTAGAAAAATTCTTTTATCATTATTAATTTCAAAATTAAACTACCAGTATTTGCCTAATTTGTGTTACTTAATTTCGAATTATTTGTTATCTCATCCCTTATTTCTGCTCAATTGTTCTTAAAAATTGCATAGTATCCTAGTTTTGTTAAATGCTCTATTGAAAGCAAATTTTCTCCTAAATTCTTTGAATATTGAATTTTGTTTATTTTAAAAATTTCTTTGTTTGTGTCATTAATTACTAAGTTTTCTTTATGAGTTAGGTATCTGAATATCAGCAGATTTATTTTTATTCGCACAGAAAATAAATTCTGGAGTTTCTAAAATTTTTATGTCAACTAAGTTATCGAAATTTTTGATAAAATGATCAGTGGCACCTGTATCAGCTATAAATTTTACTTTCTGTTTTCAACTCAGTTTAAAACACTTTTTGGTTTTACTTATTTTAAATTTCGTGTTTTAATACCTTCACTTTTGATTGATGATTTATGTGTTTTTCTTGATCTCTGGTCACTGCTACTTGATGACATTGATGACTTAGTGGAGCTTGATGAACTGCTTCCGGAACTCGAACTTCTTTGGTGCTTTCATTTTGTCAATGGTGCTCCATTTTTTTGATGTCTGTGAGAATTTCTCTTCTTGTATTTTTTGTTGTGGTTTCTCCTCTTGTGTCTTCATTAATTATCATCTGATTTTGGTGTCTCTGAAATCGAGGTTTTGCGATTTGTTTTAGATTCGATGTTTGTTGGTTTTACAAAATAAATTGGTTGAAATTTCAGCTTAACTTTTAAATTTTTAAAACAGTTCCAGTAGACACTACCTCTCTGTAGTTTAGTTTTCTGTTGTTCTCTTGGGAGAGAATTAATGCCTTTTGCCTTTTTGAAAAACTTCGCAACATGTCCATAACCACTACAATTAAAGCATCTGTTGGTTGGACAACCTGTAAAATTATTTGTCTTAGATTTTTTAAAATTATATGTCCTTACATAGTTTGCACTCCTACATTTTGAAATTTCTCTTCTTTCTTTTAATAATACATCTTCTTCCATTATTATTGCTTTAATTTTCTCATATGTCATTTCTTCTTTAATTTGTGCCAAAAGATTAGGGAAAGCTACTAACATATTCAATTTCATCGCTTCTAACCTACAACTTTCTGTCCAAGCTTTCTTAGTTATTCTTATTTTTCTTTCTATATCCTCAAATTTCTCAAACCAATCATTTAGCTCCATACTTTCTAGATAATATCTCAACGTATAAATGTCTGTGATTACTAAATTACTCATTATTGTTTGTGGTTCTCTGTAATTGCTAATTTGTTTCATACACATGGTTGAACAAGGTTCACCAAAGATTAACTTTGCGTGTTCATCATCCAACCATTCTGGTAAAACAGCTGTAGCATCACATCGATCCCTACTGTTATGCTTTTGAAAAAGAATATTGATTTACAAACATATTAAATGACTCTAAAGCCATCGAAGTAAATTAGTCATTTATAATTATTTTAATAGTCAGATAATAGTCATTAATTTGTAGTTAGTTGCTTGTGAGTTACACGTGTTCCCTGAAAAGTGTTGGGATACGATTCCCTCACTACCTCACGAACACGGGATGTCACATTGACTAACACTGTATGTAAAATACTATTACATTTATTCGTTTTACATGTGGTGACACTGATCGCCAATATAGTATTCTTTCTGCCACTGCTCGACGGAGAATGTTCTCCGTTCGTCAGTCGTTGTACTAACGTCGTTAATAAACATTTTCAAGATGGAAGTCCGTACTTATCTTTTCTGTGTAAAGTGATCAAACCTCACCTCAATATGATAGCAGAGCTGCGGGTCAAAAGAAATAAGTGCGGTAATTGAAATGTGATTGTGATAATCGTGTAATTTATTAAAATTCGAAAGTTCGTGTTTCACGCAAAGTGAAAGGTTTAGTGCTGAGTGATACCTCCACGCAAAGTGGCAGGAAAAGTTAAAATTCGTGAACAAAAAAGTTTGATTCAGTGATTAAAGTAACTATCCTGAAAAAGTTAAATGTTCAATTAAAGTAAACTAATAAATTAAAAGTGCAATAAAAGTGAAATTAATAAAAACAACGGTAAAGTCTTGGGCACCTGTGAAAACGTCAAAGTCAAAAGTCTGGAGAAAACAAATCAGATATGAGAGGATTTTATGATTTGGTAGACCAGTGCATACAGTCAAAAACGGTTGGCAATTGTTCATGCTGTGTTCCAGGGAGTGAAACAGCGAAAGAAGATCGAAAATTCAAACGTTGCAGAGTAAAAATCGTCACAGATTGGTGTCATTTGGGCGAGGTAGCAGAAGAAAAACATCGAAAAATATGGAAAAAAGAAATGAAAAATTAAAGATAAGTAAAAAGTCTAAGTTAATTAATGTATATTTCGTGTGATTTTGCCCAAAATTAACCTGAAAAAATTTAAATTACAGTAAAATAATATTATATTTCAATATATTTCAGGTAAATTCTCAACCAAATATTAAGCAAAGTTGAAACTTGAAAGGTGATATCGATAACCTTCAAATTTTATCTTGTTGGTTGAGAATTGAAAGAAAAATGAAATCTTTGTTGGATGAGAATTATCGAATCCAACAATAGAAAACCCACTTTTCAAACATTGACATAAGTGACAGATTTTTTCCTGTTCACATACAATAAAAGATCGATTCATTTAATGTAGATTGATAAATTGTTTCTCTTTTAGTAGTCATCTTTTTCATATTTGTTAAATAATTTTGCACTGCATACTAATTTGAACCTTGATGTGTTTGATAGAATCGTCGATATTCTGAAACAAGACCTGGGACTTTGATTAATTTGACTTTGAAAATTTTTGACGAAAAAATCACAGTAATTTGACCGCTCAAGAAGCAGTAACAACGGCGGAGAGATCACCTCATCGTCGGCAACATATTTCGTAAGATTTAATTTAGAATATTGACTAATTATTGAAAATTAATATAGTATTTTTAACTTGCATTCCCAATCAAGCGGTTGAGACCATGTTGTGCATTATCGTGCGGTTGAGACTGTGTTACCCCTTAGACTTAAGTTCTCGTGTTTCTAAGGTAGGATATAAACTCCCTAACACCCAAAATTTAATAATAAAATGTCGAGATTCGATACAAAAAAGGGATTTGATGGGAGAAATTATGATGCCTGGAGGACCACGATGGTATCAACACTCTATGCAGAGGGATTGTACCCAATAATGCATGATGTTGAGACCGAAGTGCTGTTTTTGGGATTGGAACTAAATATTTTTTTAAACCCTGAATCTGGCAATGCTAGTTTGGCTAATAGGATGGCATATTTTTGTAACCAAGAAAAAGGAAAGGCTTTAATTTATCAGGGATTAAACAACGAACTAATATAAAGAGTAAAAGACTTGAAAACAATAAACCAGATTCTGAAAGTTTTAGATGAAAGGTATAAAAGCTGCACACAGGTTACATATATTAATGCGAAGCAGGCCTTTCAAAGGTTAAAATTTAATAGTGATGGTAACATGAGATATTATTTAGATGTGTTTTCTCGATCATCCCAGAAAATAAGGGACTGTGGCAAAAGCTTAGACAAACAGGAGGAGATAGAACAACTCCTAATATCTTTGAACATTGACTATGACATGACAAGGCTGGAGTTTAATACATTAAGCCAGGATCAAAAAACGATCGAAACACTTCATGCCATGTTGATCGAAAGATCAGATAGATTATATGACGAGAAGAAATCTAGACACTTTAATAATAAATTTTGTAATTTTAATAATAATAATAGAAATCAGAGATTCCAATATGGAGGAAACTATAATAGATATAATAACACAAATAGGAATCAGAACTATAACCAAAATGTAGATCAAGGGAAAATGACATATAATAATAATCAAAAGTCAGAAATGCCTCAGAATAGTAATAATAGTTACGAAAATAGAAAATATAATAATAATCAAAATCAAAATAATTTGCCAAATCCAAATAATTTAGTATGTTTTAAGTGCCATGGCAAAGGGCACATAGCTAAAGAGGGTGCAAAACCCCAAGACAAATTAGATGGTCCTGCACAAAATACGAGATACGGACGAAATAATCAAAATAATAATAATAATAAAAACAAAAAAGAACATGATGTGCAATGGTCAATGATGATCAGGTATAAGGGCCACGAGCCAAATAATAACACAAATAATAATAAATTGATAAATTTAATAACATCCAAAGACATGTAGCATGAATCAGATTCTGATTATGTTCCTCTTACCAAGAGAATAATGTTAGATGGTGGAGCTGTTGCCCACGTCATTTCTGATTTGTCAAAATTGGCTAACCCCATAATGCTGGAAAAGCCTATCGAGTTAGAATGTGCCATCCAAGATACATTACTCATTGCCACACATATAGGAACTATGTTTATCAGGGTGGAAAATTCAGAGAGGAATCAGACTGTTATAAGATTAAAGAATGTACATTACATACCATCCCTAAACGTGGACCTTATGTCGGGGATTAAAATAACGGAAAATAGGGCGCTGGGCATAGACCAAAATTTCTCTGCAGCTCATATATACGTTTGTGGGACGGACGAAGTAGTTTTTTGGCCCCATCACGATCATACTGTATATATATATATGTCATACGTACACTCTCATCACGAAGTGCTTCCCCTACTATTCTCGAACCAATAATGCTGTTGCTTCGCCATTTCGTACTAATTCATATTTTATTTCCAAATGTAATTTTAGTCTGCTAATAAATTCTATCGTGAATACTTCTCTCTTACTCTTTTTCGTTCCTCGTCTTCACCGCCTCACATCATGGTAGCCATCGCTGCGATTGAACAGTAAGAGAAGAATAAAATTAAATTATGAAATAGCAGACTGATTTTTTGAAATTGATTCATTGTAGTGTAAAAATTTATATTTTAGAAGTGAATAATACACAGAAAATGTTGTGTAAATCGAGAAAAATAAAAACGTAATCAAAAATTGTTCCTGATCCAATAACGGCCGACCCTGAAAGTCAAAGAACTACAATTCAGAAAGGACTGCCAATGATACAGAGAACCACCTGAGGAAATCTTCTGCTCCCGTCTTCGAGGACTCTATCAGAGATCGCCAACAACGAAGACCACAAATTTTTGGGCCAACCTACAACAAAATTCGGCGGAGATTACGACGGTGAAAATTGGATTCAAAAAATACGAACGCACACAACAACGAATCAACGAAGAAAATTCATTTATGTCAAGGTAATATATGTGTAGTTAAATTATTTTTTACGTTTCTTTTTGATTGTGCATTTGAGGTGGTAATATATAATTTTTTTTTCCCTTTCCCTTCCCACTTATAAAATATATGTCAAATTTAATAAACGTATTAGAAAATAAAATAGGCGAGTATAGTATTGAGAAAGAGGAATTGGAGGAATTGTTGAAAAAGTTTGAAGGAGAAAAAGTGGTAGATTTGAAACTTGAAAAATATAATCTTCCTTATTACACATATTTTATGGAAGAAATAATATTAGAGTCCTTCACAATTGATATCTCAGGTAGAATAGAAGAAATTAGTTCATTTAAATACATCAAAATATCTGATTCAACACCAAATTATTTTTTAAATAGAATATATAGTTCATTGGAATCAGAGAAAAAATTCATAAATAGATTCTTGAAGTAATAAATTATAAAAGTTTAAAAGACCAAGAAAACTGGATAAAAAAGAAAGAGAACCAGAATACCAAAATATTGAATCTAAAGAACAAAATCTAGTAAGAAATATTGAAAAAGAAAAAGCAGAAAATAAAAAGTTTATATCTATCACGAATATAGAAGATAATTTATTAGGCTTTAAAAAAATTGAAGAAATTATGTCAAGTGTAAATGAAATTAAACTCATTCAGGCTCCATTGGGAAAGGTGTTCAATGGAAAGTATTACTTAGATTGGAGACGAATGATTATTTCGGCCATTAGGGGTGCTGGTTATTACGATATTTTTGGAGAACATGAATTTTTAGAATCGTATATATCCCACATCGATGATTTGAATTTTAGGCCTAATAAGGAAATGATTAACTATTGTAAAATGCAAAACAATGCCAAAGCATTTGTACTTGAAAGAGATTGTAACACGGCCATAATGATGTTAAAAAAATTAGATAATATATATGGTACCAAAACATCAGTTACAGCCAACATGGCCAAATCTAAATGGATGGAGTTCAGATGATGAAGAAAGAGAGAAGGTGGGATTTCGTATCAACACATTGTGACCTAAATGATGAGAATGATAAGAAATAAATAACTGTGAACAGTGAACTGAGATATGTGTTTTCCTCTAGTCTAGTCACCTATTTATTCTTCTCACATCTCATTCTGAAGTGATGAACTAGTCTGTATTTATTTTGATTCTGAACACTGAATAGAAATTACCAACTACCAAGTCAATAGCTCTGTTTGATAGGACTACACCAACTTACACCAACCTACACCAGGAAGGTCCACAAATTTTAGAATGTTATATGACTTTATGCTAAGTTTTACTTGAATATTTGTGGAATATCCCTACTGGTGTAGGCTGATGTAAGTTAGTGTAATCCTATCAAACACAGCTATTATTAATATTAAACTATGCAGACGTTATTAAAACAGATTTGGTTGATTTCTGATTCAGAGGGAAACCATTACCACAATTTTCTCGATAAAATGATGATTGATAAGACAATGAACAAAATAATAACGTATATAACAAACGGATCAATAAAGAACATTCAATCCAAATTGGAACTTAACCTTACATCTACTTCCAAGTTCCCTTCACTGAACAGTTGCAGTAGCAAATTATCGAATCATTTCATCCAGCTCATCTTATCATTTTCAAAAATTCAAATTTCAAATCGGTGACAAACTAGTTCATTGAGAATTTAGGTCTTGGTCATTTAGGTCATTGAATCATTTAGTTCAAATGAACTAGTTAGTGAACTATAGACACATCACTAATATCTGCACTAAGTTTATGCACAACAGGGATTAAAATTAATATTAAAATCTGTATATTATTATTATATTTTGTGGAGTTTTTATAACGTGCGTCTCCTCTGAAGCTACCCTTGCCATATTTTGTAATATTTCGAAGAAGTGCGATAAAATTATAAATTTAAACCCAAACTTGTTGTTGTTAGCTTTCGGGCGTTGATATCGATTATAGTTGTACCACTCTATTCGTACCTAATCGTAACAATTCAAACTTGGCACGAAAAAATAATAACGAAAAAAAGTGGTTACCATAGGTAGTCATTGGAAACATATTTAACAATGTTTTTCATGTCTTTTTAGAGGTGTTAGAGCGGAATTAGCGCGTAATTGAGCTAAAAATTTGCTATTTTGCGGAATATTTACCGTCGTTAATAAACACGTTTTAATTTTTAAATTTATTTTAATTTAGATCATACGAATTATAGAGTATTTAAATGAAGTAATATTAGGTCTCAATTTATTTATTTATTTATTTAATTGTTTATTTATTTGTTTGTTTATTTTTTGTAAGTTAATTTTCATTTCTAGCAACATGGAAGGTTATAAAATTTTTGAAACAGATCCAGATTTTTTGCATGATTTTATATTCAGTCAAGTGTACACATTTATAAAATTTAAACCTGATAAGTGGATGAAAATGATATCTAATGAAAACCATAAAGTAATCTTTTCCATTTCGATAATTATTCTTATCAAATTTTCTTCGTTTAATATTTCTTAATATTTTTCCTCTTAATTTAGAATACAATGGAACAGTTTTTATGCAATTCAAAAAATAATCTTCTGCTATTTACGACATCATCGGATGGTTTTTTAATTCCATCTCTTGAGTTCATGCATCCCATAAAAACAAAATGTGTTTATTTTATAAAAACAACGCTAGGTCCTCTGAATGAAAAAAATAAAAAACCAGTATTAGTTTCTGGCGAGTGTAGTTCAAACGTTTTGACTCATTTAAATCTTCTAATCAACGAGGTATCTAAAATATATCTATATACAGCCTACTAGCTATATAAGTAACCTTTACAAAAGAAGTAACTCGCAGTTTGCTTTCAGATTTTTTCGCCAATACTTTTAAATGAACAAAATCAATCCGGCTGGTCATTAATGCTGAACAACGATTTAAAAAAAAAAATCTACGACCTCATTGAAAATCTTCGCTCTATTCATAATCTGATTAATGAAAAAATTTTACTCTTACTTCCATACAACGTTGAAAAAATGATTCACGAAGAATGTGCATCGAAGTGATTCTAATTTTTATCACTGAATTTTCAATTTCGTATTAATAATATTCATTACATAAGTCGGAATAAATTTATTTTAGAGACAAAATTAACGTTAATGTCAGAAATGCTTTAGAAAAAGTGGTGTATGATTGGATTTCACAGATATCATCCATCATTTCAGAATATTTCGATAGTTCAGCTATTAGTAATGAAGAACGCATAATGGCTACGGGTAAATTAATCAAGAAGTGCTTACCGTAATCTACCCTTTAATCTTTTGTTAAAGTTTTTATATTTTTATTTGTATTCAAACTAATTTCAGAAATCCAACTTTTGAAAAAAAATTTGGTAAATGCCGTGTATGTCTTAGATCAGCTCGATACCGAAAACGTGAAAAAAGTTCTGTGCCTTTTGCAAAATTCAGGAAGTATTTATATTTCCCCCCTGAACACCCTTCGAAATAAAATCATTAAATGTATGTATTAAAGCACAAAAAAGAATAAAAAATTTGTAATTTCACTAATTTTTATTTGTAATTTTGCTAGGCGTGGAAGAAAATACAAATTTAACGTTATTTCTAAAACCACTCGTGGCGAAGATAGAGATGATAGAAAAATTAGAATATAAATTTCTGGAGAACGAAATACCAGTGTTGATAAGTTTATTGTATTTAACGTGGAAAAACTGTCCAGAATTCCAACGAAAAACTAACTTCACTAACATCGTTAGAGGAATTTGCAACACATTAGTTTCGATGGTAAGATATTAATTTTAATCGAATTCTTTTTGTCGCGTACTTACCTACATGTTTTTCAATTGTGTTAAAAAATTTTCTAACGTCGCAGTCGATTCAATACCTCAATCCATTGTCTTTATTTCAAGAAGATGTTTGCGATGTTTTGAAAAAAATTGTCATCGCAACTCGTCCGTTATACTTATTTAGGTAAGAAAAATAAGTTAAAAATATAATTAAAAGCATTAAGAAATAAAATTGTGCGAAATTTTTGAAGGGATTAATTTTTATTTCAGAGAGTTGTTTCGATCTTTGCCAGTCAATTCGACTGACCACCAAATATTTTGGCATTTCAACGAGGAAGTAATACTTGAAGATTTTTCTTCATTTCTGAATAGGTTATCACTGTTGCAGGTAGGTACCTACCTTCTTAAATCTAGATTTTGTTTTTACCCAGTTTGCCTGTTAATGCGTATTAAAATTGACCTCACAAAAGGGTTAGGAGTGGGGATGATGAAAATTATCCGTATCATAAGAAAAGAGAATGGTTGGTACAATTTTCCCATTTTGACCTATTTTTTTTTTTTATGTATATTATTATGCATGTATGTATGTACATACAGGGTGTTCCAGTTTCCCGCAAGGGGATAGAACTCGTTCTGATGGAAAAAAAAAGCTCTCTTCATAAAATGTTCTCGCTTCAAAACTGAGCCAATTAGAGACCATGAAAGGCAAATTTCAGAAAAATTAAAATAAACGTGCTCCAGGGTCTGAGCAGACTGGAATATTTAATGTAGTACATATTTTATACCTATGGGATAATGAAGTTTGGGAGAATGAAGTTCGAGAGTGGTTATTCTGAGTTAAAAATCATATACAGATGGCTAAAAAAAATATAATAACCGCTATTCATCAACAAATATCGATATATATTGATATATGAACATTGATAGCGATTCCTATCATATTTCTCACTTCTTCGCACTCAAATCGATATATCATGTATATGGGTACATTTTATATCACCAAATTCATTTTTAAACAAACCACCAAAGAGCTGTGCTTTCTGGATTGCTATTAGTTAAAGCACCGGTTTTTTTTTTTTTGATTTTTTTTCAAATACACCACCATATAGTGAAAAAAGAAATATCAAAAACAAAAACAATGTCCTGCTGATTCACCTTGATCTAACAAAGTATTGTTGTGTGGGGACAATACTCATATGAGGTTTTAGGGGCTTGTACCTCTCAACGATAGTTGCCGCCCAAAGGATGGCAATTATTTGTCTCTATGACATTAAACGAATAAACACTTGTGTGTTTGTATGTTTGTACCTATACGTACATACAGGTAAGATACATTGCACGGGCTGTGATCAATTACCCGATAACAAACTCGGTGATGTCATAGACTGATACCAGAGGCGTTGTGTTGTTTCTTATCACCTCGACAGAGGCAAGAAACAACATAACTGATGACATAATATCATACGTATATGTACGTATGTGTGTCTGTGTGCGTGTGCCAAATTTGGTATATAAACTCTCAAAACTGGCTACAAAATTGCCAGTGTTTGCCTAGGATTTGGCTATCCCATACTTTACAGTATGAAGTGGCAGAACATGCAAAACCTGTAGAAAACCTTCTACGTGTGAATATCTCTCACAATAAGGTATTCCACATGCTGTTTTCTGTGCTATTTTTTTTTCTTTTTTAAATTGACATTTTCTTGGAAAAATACAGAAAAGACTGTATAGATTGTGTATATGTACTAACCTATTTTTTTCCAGAATTTTTTTTTAACAATTTTGCAATATAAGGAATTGGAAAAAATTGAATTTAGTGGACCGTCCGGTCCGTCATTAACACTAACAATACGGAAAATTTACGATGGATTTTTGTTGGAGCTCAATCATTTTTATAATGAAAATTATAATCTCGCGGATATAAATGATAAAGCTTTTTTGCAAGACTATGTGATATTCTTGGACCACATCACAGATATGGACAAAAAACTATCTACTATTGTAAGAAAAATGGTCGAAAACTGTCATAATCTGGATTCAACTTTCAAGGTACAATACTCTATTCAAAATAATAACACAATTGAGATTTTGATGTGAGAAAGACTTAAGTTCGGTTTAAATTTTCTTGGACAATTAATTAAATTTCCACAACATAATAATGATGAAATGCAATTAGTAGCTTGAAGAATGTGTTCAGGCTGGAAAATTGGATGGGTGTCTCAAAATCTGAGACTGAGTAAAATAGTTAACTAACTGGGTTAAATACACAATATACATACATGACTCTCAAAAAGTGGGTTACATCTTCCTTACTTGTAAACAAATTAATAAAACAATTCCATTAAAAGTGAATAAAAAATTTCTCAAAATTATAAAAGTTGAAATTTAAAGTTCTCATTTAAAGGTATATCTCCAGAACAAATTGTTTCCTTCTTCATAAAAATAAATTATTCTAACAATTAAACATGTTTGAAAAATTGATTTCCTGCGAAAATATCATGCAACCCAAGGAATATGAACTTTTATTAGGTAGCTTCGACTGTGCACAAAGATTTTTCTTTTCTTACATGTGTCGTATTTCTCATGCACTGAGCACCCATAATACTATTGAGCCTAAAGTAGAATAATATTGTATGTATTTAGCTTCCTTCGTGTGACATCATTTTACTCACACTAGCACACTAACAAAATGATGGAGCATACCTACTAACGAAGTAGTATTCATATATGTATAGGGCTCGTAACCAAAATGTTTTTGGAGTTATTGGTTACTGGGTAGCAATAAAAATCTATATTGGTTTTATGGTTACTGGTTATTGGTTAAAAATGTAGTTGTTTCGTTTCTGGTTTTTGTTCTGGCTAACCAAAACAACTTTTCTGGTTATTGGTTATGGTTAATGGTTATTGGTTATGGTTATTGGTTATTGGTTGAGACAAAATTTGTGGTAAAATAAACAAAAACAATTTTTTCTTCAGGTCAAATTATCGATAATTGATAATTTTCCAGAACATAATTTTTTTGTTTTGGTTATCGGTTCCCAAATCAATGATGTCAATTTGTTTAGATTTTAGTGGTTATTTTTATGGTTATGGTTGTGGTTACAAGTAGGGCTTATAACCAAAACATTTTTGGGGTTATTGGTTATTGGAAACCAATAAAAATCTATATTGGTTTCTGGTTACTGGTTATTGGTTAAAAGTGTAATTATTTGGTTACTAGTTATTGTTCTGGTTAACCAAAACAACTTTTCTGGTTTTTGGTTATGGTTACTGGTTATTGGTTAAGACAAAATTTGGGGTAAAATAGACAAAAAAATTTTCTTCAGGTCAAATTATCTATAATTAATAATTTTTCAGGAAATAATTAGTAATTTTTGAAAATAATAATCAATAATATTGATATTTCATGAAAATCAATAAAAACCGATTCTTTCTGGTTATCATTCTGGTTAAAGTTTTCAGCATTTTATGGGAATTGATTATTGATTATTGGTTAGGTGAAAGTTTTTTGTTTTGATTATCGGTTCCCAAATCAATGTTGTCAATTTGTTTTGGTTTTTAATGGTTATTATTCTGGTTATGGTTGTGGTTACAAGCCCTAGTTACAAGCCATAAATTACCTTGATGCAACCTATCAGCTTATCTCCAGTAAATTTTAAACGAAAAATTTCCAAATATTCAGTACATTTCAAGGCTTTTTTAAAGACCCAAAAATTAATTAAAAAAAGAAAAATCAATGAAAAGTACAGAACTTCAAAAAACTGCAACAGACAAGTTCCTGTATGTTAATACGCCTATTTAATTTCTTTGGTTGTACTTGTGTTCAAACAGTTACCTACATAAAAATTGAAGGAGCTAACTTATTTCATTCACCAAGACCTTTGAAAAACCCTTGGAATACAATGAAGATTTGAAAAATTTTACTCAGAATCTATGGAGGATAGGTATAAATGGTTTAAATAACATTTTTTTAATGGAACTGATAGTGCAGTTGAATAAATAATAAAAATTGCCCTTCACATCGAGAATTTTCTTTTAATCATTGAAAAATACAGGAAAATAGCATAAATAATTTTCATGAATTTTGTTGCTTAAAACATTCTCAAAAATTCAAATACCAGTAGCCCATACCAAGACAAAAAGTTTTTCTTATTAACCCACTTTATACACAATAAAATAACAACAACTATAACAACAATACTTACGAAGGTCGTTAGGTACCTATTTAAAACATTTATTTTCCTTTTCATTTGATGGAGTGGACGTATATTAAGTAAATTTTGGTCAATTTCTCCATAATAATTTTTAAAAGAAAATTACTTTTCCGAGTTTCTTTTACGAAATACCTTTATTCATATTTTTTAAATTACCTAAGGAATGAGAGTTATGTATGAAATAATTAATGGACATTGCTTCAAATTAGAAGCCTTAAGGTTGTCGGCTGAATTTCAAAGGTTAAATTATAGGTTCTTTAAAAAATATATTTGTAAACTTTCCAAATTGCTCTTTTTCTTCATCTGCAATGCAATTGATTTAATATTTTTCGAATTTTTTGCGTCGTTACAGTTAATTTTGATTCTCGGAAAATTATTGACTCGACCAGCCGTATCGCTCGAGTTACAAAATAAATACGCAGAATTAATGAAACAGTTCCGAGATGAATTAGAGGATATTGAGGTAAAAGCGACGCAGCTATTTCGCTTCATCGTGTAAACATAAAATATTTTCAGTGAAAATACAAATTTATTGAAGCAGATTATTTTTTGCGAATTAAAAAATCAATTTACGTCGTCCGTAGAAAGTTATTGTTTCACCGAAACCTTCCCACCATTCAGCCGAATTTTATCATTAATTATTCAGATACAACAACGCCTAATTTATCTGACAGATTCCTTGAATTTTATGGAAAATTAGTGAGTATTTAGAACGAATAAATTATCGTCGCGCGCCATCTGCTCCATCATTCTATATGGACTTTTAAAATTAATGCATTTCATTTTCAGTTTAATTAACTTACCGAATGTGGGGGCGCAGATCCAAAAATGTAACGAGTTATTGTATTCGATCGAACGAGTAAAACAAGAGATGGCCAACAAATGGTTGTTCGAAATTCCGATAAAAATTGAAGAAAATCTAAACAAAAGTTTATTCATTATTCGTTCGAATAATTTGCTGGAAATGAATTTTACCGATGAGGTACGTCGCACCCGTGTAAAATTGAAAATTATCTGCAACAAAAAATGTCATTTATCAGGATAATACTTTGACCTAAGAACTCTGAAAAAAAGTAGTAATATTAATCTTTCTTGCAGCAGATGAAATTTTGACATTATTGAGGATAGAGCAGCCTCCGTACTCAGCTTAGGTTAAGTACTTGAGATGTAACTCAATCTTATGCAAAAATGTGCCCAAACAGACAGTGTCGGATTCAGGGGTAAATGGGCATTTCTCTCATACAAAAAAAAAAGAAAAAAATGGAAGTATGATACAGTATTCTGATAAAAACTGTCCAAATTCGTGTTGAAGAGCAGAAAAAAAGAAAATCAACTCCTCAAAATTATTGCCATTCCCCCCCCCCCTCAAAAAAAAAAAATTATGACGCTCTGGATTCTCCACCGTAAATGGGCAAGTAAAATGAGTTAAAATTTGTTTTCATTCGTTCATAATGCTCATTTCACTGACTACTACGATGTTATTCATAACTTGCGAAAATTGACCCAAAAAAAATGGTTTTGCATGCAAACTGATATTTGTTAATTTTTCTAACAAAACATTCCCAAATATTGCATATTATTCGTTGTTTCATTACCTTATTTTTATGCGATGGAGTTTTAGAAGACATTATCATGAGGATATCTCACGAGTCCTGAGCACCTGGCATGTGTAAAAGACACTTGTCTATCAAAGAAATGTAGACAGACAAGTGACCCAGCTGAGTCATTCGCTGTCACACGGTGAGAGTGAGAGGTGTGTGCCAATAATCTATTTTCTTGTCTCCAGACATTAAACAATATCTATACATATAGGTACACAGCTGGTGGCATACGGCCTCTACTGACATACGCTGCTTTCTGTACAAATTTTTTTATTTACGAATTTATATTTATATTTTCCTCACTTTTTTAGAGGGG
The DNA here is from genome assembly GCA_011428145.1 of Ericerus pela. NCBI lineage: Eukaryota > Metazoa > Arthropoda > Insecta > Hemiptera > Coccidae > Ericerus > Ericerus pela. The sequence goes on from WOFM01000613.1 coordinate 919,268, forward strand.
CATATTTTTTTTTGCGTCTGTGCTTTTACTCAAGTTCTAAAGTGAGTAATTAGCTGAAAAATTGTTAACTAAGCTGACAATAATTAGTATTTCGATACTTAGTAAATGAAAATCGAATTTTGTGAAACCGAATAATAACTAGAGGTATTGCTTCCGTTTTGATTTTTTCATAATCTTAGAAAACCTTCCACTATCAAAATAATTTCATATTATTTTATTCAAAGTTGAGTACCTATTGACTACAAATATTTGTCAACATTTCGATTTTCCATATTTTTCAGTTGAAGGAAGCGTTGAAGGAAACTCGATATGTTAAACTACTCAAGTATGAAAAAATACCTCAAATTATGGAGAATTTATTCGAAAAAGCCGAAGAACTTCAGGAAATCTCTAGAAAGTTGCAACAAATGATTTTTCAGTAAAGTTGCTGTTTCCAATTTAAGCTTTCACTTTTTTTTTCGCCATTTGAAATACAATCAAATTTTTGTATGACAGATATAACGAAATTCGTGAAAATAGCAAAAAAGAAGAATTCAGTTTAATTGAAAGTGAATTCTTCAGCATTGAAATTTTAATTAATGAAATCCAGAATAACTTTCGATGGAGTTCTCCTGGTTGGCTGATTGTTTTTTTTTTATAAGTTTGAAAATTTAAATTCATGAATTAGGGCACAGTAATGTATGCGTACAAAATGTTTTATTTTCAGATTTGATCGATACAATCGAAAATTTGTGTTGTGTTAGCAATGCCCTGCACGCTAAACTTTACCAAACACAAATGAATCTGTCGCAAATACAACAATTAATTACTCAGTGGAATGAAAAACCTCTTTTTATTCGTCATGAAGCGACAGGTCTCGTGCATAATGCTATGTGGGATAATACAGAAGTTATTTCGACGGTTAATAAGAGGTACCTACATAAGTTTAACATGTTTATTATGACGTAAATTCATTGGGAATTTATATTTTATAGAATGACACATTTAATTGGGCTTTGGTTGAACAAGTGAAAAAAATATGTTGAGCTAAAGGAACATGAGAAAATGCAATACCTAATGTTGATTGGAAATTAAAAATATTTAGAACTTATTCTAAACAAAAGTTTTTAAGACCTGCTTTGTCACTTTTTACAACACCCAATCCAAAAACAGACGTTTTCGTGCGTATTAACCACACATGAAGTAGAAGTTTAAACTCTAATATTGAAAAGTAAAATTTCGCGCATGCGCAGCTTGGGACGTGATTAGAATATTGAATCTCTATCTTTACTGTGCATGCACACTATGTCTTATCCAGCATTATAAAATTTATGCCCTTCTTAAATTCCTAAAAAACTGATTGTCAAGTAGGTAGTTGCCACTTCAATTGAGCACAACATTTCATTATGAAAACAAACCTCTTAAACAGATTGATGAATGAATAGATAAATAAATAAACAGATTTATTTTATTTCCTAGGCAATCATTTAAAACCTCCCTACGTGCCATGCTCGATAAGTTCAAACTAGGTTCAAAACTATTAAGTCATCAGCCCCTCACAATGACTCTAAAATTTCTAAGTTCAAAATTATGACAACAATTTTCCTGGTCCATGTGCAACGTTGCGAAGATAAGACATGTTCATGATCCGAAGTAATTTGCTTGAACAGCGAAAACTATGTGCATTTTCCTTCATGGTGAACTTAAATCACATAGAATCATTAGGTTTTTTTTTTTTTAAGTCTAAAAATTAAGTTTATAATTATAACAGCGTGCAATAAAATTTAATAAGATTCGATCGAAAACAAAGTGCGAATTATTGAAAGGAAACTCTTTTTCCATTAGATTTGATGCAAATTAATTTATAGCTACTGTAATGATATTTTCAACATATTATTTCAAATATTCTCGTACTTTATTAATTCGTATTTTCCCACATTATTCTTCATATTTCCATCTATTTACACTTCCTTTCTTTCACGTCATTTAAGACTAGTTCAAACACTTTTTTCAAGTCTTGACTTGTCTGATGACATCACCTCCGGTACACCATAAACTGTTTTCATCTATATTCCATGATGTCATCTTTTCTACGAATATATTTCGATACCTTGCAATAATTCCAATTCTTATTAATTTCTTAAACACTCCTACTTTTTGTCATTTCCTTTTAATTTCATTGGTTTTATCTAAAATACGTTTTTCTCAAACAACCAATCATATTCATATCTCCCACAATACCCAATTCAAATCACTCGAACTTCACCCTTATAAATAGTCTAATGTTCTGTATATTATTCACCTTTTTACTTATTAATTCACTTTTACAATTACGTTGTTCATACTTTTTAATAATCTGTTCACCTTTTTATAATAATATACTCTTAAACTAATATTGTGTTTATTTGTAACAACTATACTGTTACAGCTACCTATATACCTATCTACTTTTTACAGGTACAAGGAAATTTCGAAAGCCAGTGAAGAAATATACCGTCTTATCAAAGAGAACCTTCGGCTATTTAATAATTTACCACCAAAAGATGAAAAGTCTGATTTGCTGGCGACTATCAATAAAACTTTTTTAATAGATACACAAGGTATAGAGTCTTTAAATTAATGTAATTTAGACTTTTTGCTTTAAACCAATAATTTAGGTACCTAGCTTAAATAATTCCTATATTTTCCATTAAAATAAGATTTGAGTAGGTAGGTATTAAATATTTTCCAGCCGCAAAATTTTGAAGCAAGTCCTGATTGACATAATACATCGAAACGAAGTTAACAGGGAGATATCTGTTCCCTAGAGGTTCAACTGCCCTTTCTCATTCCTAAGTTTACTTGGTTTTCTTCTGCTCATCAACAATTTGCTATTTTATGAAGATCTATACTCCTAACTTCCTCCTCGTTTTGTTGTTTTTTGGTTCTGAGGAAGTCTCTGCCTCTCAACAATTTAACCATTCTTTGGACGATATTTTCGAATTCAGAATCAAATTCACAATAAATCTGGTTAACTGATATTATAGGAAACTTCTCAACAACTGATAAACGATCTTCATATAAATTGAAAATGATGCAAGTGGCCAAAAAATCATTACAAGCAAAGAAACTGGAGCTTAAGTTGAACAAAACTCAAAAACCAACTTTACCAGACTCGCAGTCGTTTTATAATTTAGTAGGTTTTTGTTTTTTTTTTAGTTTCTTTTTTTCACGATACTTACCTACCTCCTTATCTTGAAAATATTTAAATTAATTTATTAATATTCCATCAATTTAGGATGAATTTTATGACATTATTAATACCAACCCTGACACATGCGAAAAATTTAATCAATATTTGATGTTAATTGAAAATATCATTTGCCATGGCTTGGTGGATTCAATAAACTGCAGGTTCTAAATTTTTGTCAGAAAATAGCCAGCTGAACCAGAAATTTTTCCCAATATTACTTTCGTCAATTTCAAATTTTTCAGTTTGTCTTACCTAGTTCAAGAAATGACTGAACATAAAATGCCGCTATTTCAAATTCGAATGGAGCTGCATAAAGGGCAAATTAAATTTATACCAGATATTCATGCAAATGAACATTCGAATTTCCTCTCTTTTATTGACAACTTGATCGCATACATTGATAATATGATGTATTTGGTTCCCCACGTGATTTTAGAAAACCAAGTTCGAAAGGTTCGTTCCGTTATTTTCCTTCATTCTACAAATAGTAATTTTTCTGCATTCGTCCTTTCAGTTTCTTTTTCGCCGACATATAATTCAGAAATTTTTTTCAGGATATTGATGAGAAATTTGAAAATATAAAGCTCCTGAAGAGTCAGATCATTTCTATTGTAGAACAAGCTCTTAACGAGGTACCGTATAATGGGAAAATGCATTTATGCGTCGATTTTTATGGATGATGTATAATAAAATTTACCTTTATATTAAATATTATACATTTATTTTTTTTAAATTCAGGTCAAAATTTTTTCTACAAATTTTGAACACTATAGTTATCTATGGCTAGATAATAGGGACGAATGTTTGAAACAGTTTTTAACCTACGGTCGCCAACATACTATTGAAGAGCAAGAAAGATGGAGTAAACGGATGGACACCAGTTACTCTTCTTTCAACAAAGAATCATCCCCAAAATTAGAGGATTTCAAGTATCAAGTAAGATACATTTAAAATTGGTGTTAATATTTTTTCAGAACCGTGAAAATAATTTTTCTTCCAACAGTTGACATGTGTAATTATAGCAGCCATGAGAGGCTTAGATATGAGAATAACATTTATTATTCTTTTCACATTAGTTATCGTATTATTTCTCGATATTTGCTTTGCAAATTGAAAGAAAAGAAAACTTTTTTGCAACACCTGTCAATAAAGTGGACTATCATGTGCCCCTTGATGGTATGTAAAGTGGACAATTTTAGAACAATGCATAACATAAATTCTTCATGTATTATTTTTTACTTTATGCACTGGCTTGTGCGCATGCGTTACTTGATATTCGGTCTATTCTAGGCAAAGTATATTTTTCTGACTGATGAGCAATCTGCATTTTTTCATTTTGTTCATTTTATTCAACTTTTCAAAAAAGAAGATGGGTAAAATCTCATAAATAGATATTTCTGCAAAGCTATGACAAAACTCAAATAAAATGCCAATGGCGTGCCATTTGGAGAGGTAGTTTAGTTTAGAATAAACAGAATTTAAAATTACATCTATTGTGGGTTGTGTTTATTATAAGTTTAAACAATTTTGTGCCATAATAAAACTTCAAAAATCTGTAATTCAGAAACTAATGGATTAATTTGGTCGATCTCTGAAATTGACTAAGATGTAAACCCAAAGTATACACATGCCAAATTTTGTCCCAATCTGTAAAGTATTATGCTCTTCCCCTCAAACTTGAGATTTCAAATTCAAATAGCCGCCATTTTAAAACTGATGTGTGGATTTGAACAGTTTTCGAACTTGACTGAGATATGAAAACAAAGTATACATGTGTTGAATTTTATCTCAAACTGTACAGAAATACGCCTTCCAATTTATTGACAAATTTTGTTATTCTAATAAATAAACATACAAGCCGTTAATTATTTTATAAAATTATTTCCTGGATATTATTTCGTTAGTTATTCCCTCATATTCGATGCGCATGTACCACTATCCACACAGAAATGAAAAAAAAATGTTCGTTACTTTCCACCGAAACAACAAATTTTACAGTGTTACGTACCTATAATCCAGGGCTGGCTCAAGCTAAAGCGCAGGGCTTGTATCCCATATAATTATAAACATAAACTTTCGAGAGGAGGGTATTTTTGGAGTCTAGGGACCATGATCGAAAAACTATAATCAAATTTTCCCGAAGTTGTGATATGCCACCCTCCGCAATAGGTAGATTCTACGAAATCCACCTAAAATATGATGTTTTTAAATCACTTTAATTGATGAACGTACCTACCTGTCATAAAAAGTCTGTTTGTAAAAAAAAATAAATTTTGATAAAAACATCATTGCGGCAATGCCCGGCGGTTCAATGCGCATTCACCACTACACTCCAGCGCTACTGAATCAGGCGTCGCGATGATTATTATTGTCTACAGTCCACATAATTGAATGTATCCACTTCACTATGAATTTAAACTGCGGTCTACGTATTAAATGTGTTGAAACAGTTTGAAAACCACTTCTAATTTCAATTTTTTTTCTTTATATTAACATTTCTCATTTGAAATTTTCTTTATTCCGCTAACAATAATATTCCTGCTTGTTCTGATGAAACTTCTTTTCCTAAAATAAATTAGGTACATTCGATGGAATGAATTTGATAAATTTCCAATCTCCACTAAAATTTTGCAAACATTTGGTATCTTAATTCCGAACTCTTTTTCTAAAAAATTATTTAAACACTTTTCTTTCAAAATAGCCTATGTAGCTGTAAATGTATAGTAATCAAAATTTGTGGTCTTGTAGTCCAGTGCTTGCTTTTCAGAAATTCAGACAAATGACTTTCTAAAATTTTATAGCTGAATTTTTAAATCATTTGATTTTCTATCAGTGACAGAGTTGCAAATTGATAAGTTTTTGCAAATGTTTACGCATTACTAGTTCAAGTCCTTACGAAGTGCGAATTCAAATTCTAATTGGTTTGAACTAAAATGTGTAATTTTAAAATTGAGATATGTTTAAGTACCTATAGCAAAATACTTGAATCATATTTTCTCAGTGGAAAGACCAACCTTACTACAACATGTAAGCTATTAAACTAATAACTTATCTACATACAGGTCATTTTTTGAAAAGTACCTCGAGCATAGCAGCATAAGTATAATATACAGGGTGCTCCCTCAGTGGATTGCTATACTGCATCAGTGGATAGTACATTAAGAAAACAAAAAAATTCTTTGTCAAATTTTTCCTCGCAATTTGCGATTATGCAACTGCTCATACACATGTCTATGAATGTTTCAAGGAAAAATTACGGTAACACGCCTATCACTTTCTCCTTTCCTCTATTTAATCAAGATGTGGGTTACAATTTTTGTTTAAAGATGGTCACAAAAAGGCAGTTTTTGAGGAAATTTTTTTTTTTTTCTAAATTATCAAACTTTCATAACTTCTTTAATTTTAGGGACGGGTTATATGTGGAAAGGAAGTTTTTTGCTTCTTTTGACGAGTTTTTTAAGTACCGTTTAGTTAATAATAAAATCTTGGTCTTTAAAAAATTTTTTTGATAATTTTCATGTTCTTCATCCCCTTTAATTCTGAATATAGACCATTTGTTGATAATATTTTCATATTTTTTCAATGTACCTGCTATCCACTGGTGCAGTATTGCGCACCACTAAGAGAGCACCTTCTGTGTATATATATACATATACTTTACGACAAATAAAGAAAAATATCAAGAAACGTGTGTCTGCTTTATCTTAATGATTAAGGAGTTAGGTAGACTAAAAGCATAACATTGAAAACTTTACTTTAAAATTGTTATTTGATAATATGTAGGTACCCAAAGTAAGCACCAATAAAAAAAAAGTTTTCTTCTCCTCCATTACCATAACATCCACTTTTATGAATTAGACCAATAACGTATTTACTTTTTATTTGTCTTTTAATGTGTTGGTACTATCGACTGTTTAAAGGTGTTTAAAACGTAGAATGTACAACCGTTTATATGAGACTGGATTAAATTATTTTACGCTTTTTAGATCGATTCTTACAATGATTTGTATAAAGAAATAAGTAAATTGAACAGCGATAAAATAATCAATGGTTGGTTGAAAATCGATTTATGTCCCTTCAAAAGTAATCTCCTCAAGCTGGTAGACGACTGGAATATGTTATTCAAACAATATTTAATCGATCAAGTGAATAACAGGTAGGCATATTTAGATTGATTCGATATAAGTTGAAAATATTGTTTTAAAAAAATATGCTGTTGTTCCTAAGTAAAAAGAATTAATTTCAAATACCATAATATATTATAGTCTTTATGAGCTTCGTGATTTCATCATTGAAGCTGAAAGAGGTCTAATGCAACCATTAGATGAAGGAGAATATAGTAATTTAGTGAAAATCATGAGCTATTTGGTGAATGTTCGAGATCGGGCGGTAGACACAGAATTCATGTTTGACCCACTGCAAGAAATAGTCGAACTATTACAATCGTACGACATCGAATTCAGCGAAGAGACATATCGTCTAATGCAGGTGAGAAAATGAAGGAAGCATTTTTTCTCAAATTTTAGACTAATTACATAAGTTGGGACCTCACCCATGTTGTGGCTCCGCCCACAGGTTCCAGCACATAGCCTGTGCGCTGGTTCTCCCACTACACTCCTAACAGAGTTACATGGGGATACTGGTGTTGAGGCTGGGCAGTTGTGAGTTACAAGGCGTGCGATGCAGGTGTGTGACTTCAACCAACTTTACATAGTCCGCTGGACCTTAAACCACTTAAATATAAGCTTCTACCCACTGCATGGTAGATGAAAAAATTAATAAAATTAATTTTTCAGCCGCCCCTAGCATTTATCTGCTCAAAAATATTACATATTTTTTTCCCCTTTTCATTAACAATGAATTTAAGACAAAGAGTAATATCTTCCATATTGTCTAATAAATAAATTATTTAACAATATACAGCACTAATCATGCTACGTCTAAAAAGAAAGAGTCTAAAAAACTCCACAAATAAAATGTTATTATATTTCTATTGACGTATTTACGTGCGCATAAAAAAGACAAAAATGGACGAAAAAATCCTATATTTTCTCTCTGGCACTCATGTGCTCAAAAAATAGGAATTATAAACGGCCAAATTTCGTCTAAATTTAGATGAAAATTCGTGTCATTGCATTTATTCGCCGAATCAAGGTCAAAATCACCTAACATAATAGTGATGCAAGCACCGACTTGCCTCGCATGAAGATTAACTATCTTACTAATACATACACGAGTTCGTGTAAGTATTACGCACCCTACTAATACAAACGCAAATTTACATTGTAGGAAACGTCAGCAACAACAGCAAGGGAAGAACCAAATCAACCACGTTGGCTCATGAGCATGCGCATTAATTGGTTTTTCGCCAACGTCCATGAATTTGTATAGGGATCCTTACCAGTTCTTTGTACAAATTTCTAACGTTGTTGCGTCTTCCTGTAATTAATTACCTAATTTCTTAATTAATGCTGTTTATTGTTGTTTTTCTACGTATATTTCTACTTACATTTATTCGTTTTTATTATTTGTTCATTTTTCGTAAAATTTTACGTAATTTTTATTCTAATTACGCGTATTTTTTAAGTCAAGAAGTAGCGGCTAGAATCTTCTGCTTCATAAGTCAACTCTCAACCTTATTTCTACCCAAATTTCGGTAAGTTTTCTTAAAGGACCATATCCTTACATTCTTAAATAACTATGTTATTGTTTAGAATTTTAATTTCTCACGTCTTAATTAGACTTTAGGGTCTATATTTTTGTCTGACATTTTTATGGATTCACCATCCTACTCACGAAAAAATATTATAGATCTCAGATCTAAATAATCTTTAGCCTATACATTTATTTTTTTTTGTGCATATTTTTCAATTAGTGTCACAAATAGAATTTATTATTTCGCCTTTGGGTCATGCCCGATTTTTTAATGGCACCCTGACACTGAAATTTTCATATTTTTAGAACTTATCATTCTTATGCATATTTATTGAACTTGCATCCTAAGGTTATGCCCAATTTTTTATTTGCTCCTTAGGATTTGTAAAAAATTTTTATTTTTTGCTTTTTTCAGAATTTATAATTCTTGTATTAAAAATACGTTTTATCATCCTAGGTTCACGCCCAATTTTTTATCAGCACCTTAGAACTTGTCAAAATTTTTAAAATTTTTGCATTTTTTAGAATTTATTATTCTTATATTCAAATTACTATTTTTTGTCCTAGGATCACGCTCGATTTTTTAACGGCTCCCTAAGACTTAGAAATAATTTTATTATTCTATGAATTAACCATTCTTGTGACCAAAAAACAAATTTTTGTCCTAGGGTCACACCCAATTTTTCTTTAGTCGTAAATACTTAGAAAAATTTCTAAAGTTCAGTACTAAAAATACTCAAAAAATTGGATTAAAATTCCACTTAACGTAATATTGATATTTATCATTTAATACAAGGTAAATCAATAATTTCACACTAGTGAAAAGAAGTTTGTGTCGCTGACACTAATACTTTAAAAATTTAATTTTTCTCTGCACCTTTCCGCAATTAATAATATGTTTAACACACGTCATCATAATTAAACAGCAATAATATGCTGACGAAATATAAACAATTTCTTTCTTGTTTTTCTGTTCTCAGTAATACATAAAAATGACTGACAAAGGAATTCAAGATTCCCCGATCTCTTCCCAAAAAGAAGACAATATATTAGATCCGAACAATCTCCCATGGTCCGATGAAGTCGAGAAAGATAAAGCTGATGAAGCTCAAAAACAAAAAAGCTGCTGAAGGTAATAAAGCTTCTGAAGCTAAAAAAGCTGAAGAAGCTAAAAAACCTGCAGAAGCTGAGAAGAAACGTCTAGCTGAAGAAGCAGAAAAGGCTGAAAAGAAAAAGTCGGCTGCTGTAGCCAAAAAAGCAAAAGCGGATTTTGCCGCTAAAGAAAAGGCTGAATTAGCTGCCCAAGAGAAGGCTGAGGAAGCCACCCGCATTTGAGTGGAGGAAGAAAGAGCTCGTAAAATTACGGCTGAGAAAAAAGAGAAGGAGCGAAAACTCCTCCAGCAACTTGAGGAACGTCAAAAAAAGGAAGAGGAGGCTGAACTCCTTAAATGCTCGAGAGCAATCTCAGATACCACAGGATCTGAACGGAGATGCACTCTCAGCAAATAATCATCATCGTACTCAACATCCTCAGATGAAACCTTTGTAGCAACCACTGTTGTGGAGGATTGTGAATCCTTTGCATGGGGTATTGAAGAAATACTTCAAACACCAGTCATCCAAGGCTTTAATTATGATGCAATCCTTTCTGAAAAAGAAGCGATTGACTCGTGTATTGAAGATTTAAAAAATCTCTCCATGAAAACGGATAAGGATCTCATCATCTGTGCATGTAATTGCAGACGAGATTTGTTAGTTAAGCGTTCACGCTTAATTAAGAAATACTCATCTGCGATTACACCTCAACCTGTTCCCCTCTGGGATTTAACCTCCCTTCAACAACAGGAGGAGGAACAGCGTAAAAGGCAAGCAGAACTAGAAGTCAAACAGCATGTTAGTGCCAAAGAAATTGGCAAGTCTCTAACAAAAGCTCAATCCAAATTAAATAATGCTCCTCGTCAGTATCAAAAATGGGAAAAAACCATTAAGGATATTGAGAAGACCATTATGGAAGAATTCCAACCGAATGTCATTCAGTTTGAGACCAAATATCTCAAAACGCAAACGGAAGCATCCACAGGTTTGCCAAACCTACAATCCCCATCAGATGATGAGGACATCGACCTTGACCCATCAACAGCTCAAGGATCAAAATTTCCGCATCTTGTGAAGGGTAATCAAACATCCAATACTACTAAACATACACATGCAATGATGACCAATGAAGATTCTGTGGAAAATGAGAATGTAACCACTTCTAAAAAATCTAGAGGTGAGTCATCTCAGATTCCAAAAGAAAATTCGTTGCCATCATTAAATAATTTATCTATGATTAACAATCCTGTATTAGATAATGAGGGACCTCAAATCCCACAAGAATCATCTTCTGAAATTAACGTTTCACTTTCTACAAATCCAACTTCTTTTGGCTATATTCCCAAATGTTGGGAACAACGTCAAGATAATGTAGAAACCAGTTTCACCAACCTCAAGCCGCCTAAATTTTATTTAGAGTAATGGAACAGGGATATTTTACAATATCCTGATTTCATTAACGGTTTTAACGAATACATAAATAAACGTAAGGATATTGCAATCCCTCAAAAGATTAATCTCTTACAAGGTGCCTTACCTAAATTTATTAATGATAAAATAAGTCACTTTTTGCCTGATATAGTTGGTTATCATCAACGTTTAAAATTTTTAGACAGTAGGTTTGGTGATGAATCAAAAATCAGAACAGCTCTATGGGAAAGCCTAACAGCAATCTCCACTACCACAAACAAAAATTCTTCTATTTTGGACAATTTAGATACTATTTCCATTTTAATAGAAAGATATCGTTTGGTTTGCCCAACCGTTGATGAGGAACAACTTTATAACATAGTTATTAAAAAGTTTCCTCCAAGGTCCTACTAACACATTCTTAAGTCAAACGAACGTCACGTCAAACATTTGTTTGAGGATATTTGAAATTTTATAAAAATAAGGGAACTTTCTGACCCTAGTAGCACGTTCGGACCAAAAAAAGGTGATAAACCTCAAAAACAAAACAAAGGTACTAACCAACCTATAGGCAGGAAAAATTTTGCTATTACATCAAATGAGTCTAAAAGAGGAAAAGATAAATCTAATCCTAATAAAAAAGGCCCTTCTGCTAAACGTGTCAAAACATCTGAAACTAAAGATTTTTTATCATCTTTGTTCACAGCTTCGGAAGGAATAATGTCCCTTAAACTATTAAAAGGGAAGAAAATCCCTGTCAACATTCTACGCACCCCCCTCATTCCTCAACAGGGCAGGTGCATATTCTGTGACAAGCTTCACCACAGCTTCTTATGTTGCAATATCAACACGCTCGAGGAGCATAAATTGTTTTACGACAAGCACGATCTATGCACACACTGCGGCTTTTGTTATGCTGATGACGAGGAGTTCTGCTGGCATATACCACCAGCTTATTGCCGATGGATAGATTGCATGGGCAAAGGTCACAACACCAACCTTTGCCCCAAGGCTCCTTAACCCATCACCATGGGGAAGTGTGACACGTGGTTGGAAATAATGAAGGAGTATAAGACATATTTGCCTGAAAAAAGTATGTTGACAAACATTTAAATTTTAAAGAAATTAATATTTCTTTAAATAACCATCAATCTTTAATTCCACAGCCGGACAACAAGGATGGTGGATCTAACCAATCCCAAGAAGCAGCTCGCAAGGCGCCTACACCATTAAAAGTGGTTACAACATCAGGACTACCAATCCTCAGTGAGTCTTGTTCATTTTTTAATAATAATGATACTTCTGCGCACTTTCTTACATTTCTATCATATGTTTATGTGTCGAATACTTCAGAACTTATTGAAATTAATGGATTTTTTTACTCAGGTAGTAAGGAAACTTACATTACCAAAACTTTTGCAAATATGCACCTTAAAGAAAATTTTTTGAATGAATCTCAAATATTATGATTTAAAGGTGCTGCAAATTCAAAATTGAGTAAATTTCGGTCTCATAAGGTGAAATTTAACCTTCAGAAACCTAATGGAACCAAAATTCCACTTTTGGCAAATACTGTACCGTATTTAGCTGAAAATCTTAGTCAACTAAATTTCACAGAATTCAAAATTCTTTATCCACAATATGATCATATTGAGTTTTCTGAGTTGGACTGTGAACATACGATACACTTACTCATTGGAAACAATTATATGTGGTCCTTTGTGAAAATTGTTAGACAACTCTCTCAAAATCTGACTCTTATTAATACAGATTTTGGCCATATGCTTGGCAGATCCCTCGATCCCTTGGTGTAAAGTGATGTTTTTACTACAATGTTCTTTATATCACCCCAAAGTGTAGAAAACTTATGGAAATTAGATACTTTAGGTATCGAAACCACTAATTTGGTTGAAGCTGACGTTGAGGCTGAAGCACATCGATTATTTTACAAAGATATAATGCTTGTTAATAATCCATACCAAATTAGATGGTTATAAAGGTTTGGCCCACCTCCATTGCTCGATAATTATCGTTTAGCAATTAAACGTTTAGATCAACAATTACCTAAAATGGTTAAGAACCCACAATTCTTTCATCTGTATGATCAATATTTTCATTCTTTAATAGATTTGGAAATGATTGAACAGATAGACCACGAGAGGCCCGCTAAATTGGCACATTATTTACCCCATAAAGGTATTTATGACCCAACTAAAAGCACCCCTCTTCGTGTTGTATTCGACAGTTCCGCAAAAAATAAAAAGTCGAATCATTCTCTGAATGGCTGTATGTATAATAGAAAAATTATCTTAGTGGATTTAATCTCCATTTTGCTAAGTTTTCGCAAAGATTCTTATGGCACAGTAGCTGATATAAAGAAATCCTTTTATCAGATTGGACTACGTCCAGAGGATAGGGATGTAACTCGTTTCTTTTGGATTAAAGATCCTTCAAAACCTTCAGATTTAAACAATCTCTTGTTGTTTCCTTTTTGTCGTGTACCTTTTGGCATAGTAACTGCCTCTTTTCTATTAGCAGCAATTTTGCTCTACCATTTTCAAATGGTTGATAAGGAGTTTCACGACAAATTTCTGCAACAATTCTATGTTGACAATTTAGCAACATCGTTGCCTACTTATGAAAAATTAAAGGAACTATATGTCAAATCTAACAAATTATTTAATGACATTTCTATGCAACTTGCTCTATGGGGAACTAACTGTAAACCAATGAGACAGGAATTTGATCCTTCATATGCTCTTGATAAACCTCTAGTCAAGGTCTTAGGTCTAGTTTGGGACATGGAGAAAGATGTTATGTACATCCTTAACCCTAATGCTATGACAGCTTGTTGGACAAAAAGGTTATTTTTAAAAATAATGTCATCCTTTTATGATCCACTTGGATGGTTTGCTCCATCCTTAGTACCTTCTAGATCATTTGTGTAAATACTTTGGTCTGAATAACTTAAATGGGACCAACCAATTCCTGCAAAATTTCAACCCATAGCTACAGACATTTTAAATGATTAGATGCAAACTACTAGCTACTGTCTTCCAAGACAATTTTATGTAGGGATTTACAATCCCAATGTCTGTCAATTGCATGCATTTACTGATGCATCCAAAACAGCATTTTCTATGGCGATCTACGTACATTACCATAACCAGGAGTCAAATTCCTACTCAGTACGTTTTCTTATGGAAAAATCTCGTGTAACACCTATGCGACCCATAACCATTCCAAAATTGGAATTAATAGAAGCCCCAATCGGCGCCAAAGGTCTACATACTGCTTGATAACCTATGGATCTTACAGATCTTCCTGCATTTTTATGGTCCGATAGTAAGTGTGTACTTACGTGGTTATTGGAACGTAAAATATTACCCCAATTTGTTTCAAATAGGGTAAACAAAATCAAAAGCAATAAAGCTATTAAATATCGTTATGTACCTTTGGATGAAAATCCTGCGGACATAGGATCCAGAGGATCCACTGTGGAAAATTTAATTCAATCTTCATGGTGGACTGGACCATCTTGTTTATCCCAAGACTCCAGTTTCTGGCCTAAAACAGACCTTCATATTCTTGAAACTTACCTGACCAACCTGAAGAAGATTCCACACCAGTGTTCTATACACTCAGAGAATGTTTAAGCATCTCGCCTAAGTTTACCACTTCTTTACCTGTTGAGTCGGACGATATTTTCGATAAACACCGATCAGCAAAATTATTAAGGATCCAAAAATCCTTGAAAAGAAATATTCCTCATTTCTTTTTGAATTTGGAAACTTCCAAATGTGAATTAATATTGTCTAATTCTACTCCAAATCCTGTACAGGAAACGGACACCAAAGTAGGTCAATTTTCACAACTTTTGAACTTGTCAAAAAGTCATCAAGACATTAAAAAGTCTCTTATACCATATTCGAGTTTCATCTACTTGCCAACGAACACTCCTTTTGGGATTAAAATTGAAAACTTCAATTCCCTTCGTAAGCTTGTTAATACATTTTACCAATGTCTCAAAGCTATTCACCGATTTAACCATCAAATGATTAAAGGAAACGTTTGTTGGAACCTTATGTGATCATGGACTGTAACTTTCATTTTGCAGTTCTATGTTTCATTTATGCTGAGCAGAAAAAATATTTTTCCAAGATATTTGAAAAGCTCGTGAAGGATAATCCTCCTAAACATGTTTCATATGAAAAATTTCATATTTGTTTAGATCCTTCTGGGATTCTGCGTACAGTAAATTACTTACCAGAAATACCATATGCAAAAGATATGCTTAATCCCATATTACTGCATCCTAAGTCATATTTGACAGAACTTATTTTAATGCATACACGTCTAACCAATGTACATACAGGTATTAAGTTTACTTTAGCTGACTTCCATAGGCATTATTTTGTTCCTAAAGCATTAAAGCTGCTCCCACAAATCTTGAAAAAATCATGTATTTTGTGAAAAAAATCTGAAATGAGATTGTTTAAGCAACCGATGCATGCATCTTTGCCAGATTAAAGGTTAATACTCTTCACTCACCCTTTTACCTATACCGGTGTAGATATATTTGGACCTTTTCCTGTATATGACAAATACTTACCTAAAAGGAAAAACCAATTGGTGACACAAACCACTCCTATTTATAAGAAATAGGTATTGATATTTACATGTCTCTCAACGAGAGCTGTATATCTCATTTTTTGTTTCGTCTTTAACAACGACAGAAATTTGGGTTGCATTTAAGACCTTTTTTGCCGATAAAGGAACCCCTAAGGCAATTCTCTCTGATAATGCAGCACAATTCTAATTGATTTCTGTATATTTACCTCACTACTGAACCACTCTCTGAAAATTTGGAGATAAAGGACAGTATGGTTATGAATGGCATTCAATGGCACTTCATACCAGCAAAGGCACCTTGGTATGGTGGAGTCTATGAACGCATTATCGGTATAATAAAGCAAGTTTTTTACCGTGTACATGGTCATACTTCCATTTATATTCATACCTTCCAGTCTAGTATAAAAGACATATAGACTATGGTCAATTAAAGACCCCTGTGCCCATCATCTGATGATCTAGGTCACCATACCTTGACACCAGCGCATTTTCTACATGCAAACTTAGGACATTTAACAGTCCCTCCTGACCAGATGTCACAGGATTCAACTCCTACAGCTAAACAGCTACTTGATATGTGGAAACTTGACTAAGAGTATCTCACAAAATTGTGGTTATCTTGGAAAAGGGAGTACTTACTCTATCTTAGGGATAGGCCACCTACAGCCTTACCTAATGCATATCAAATGGTATCTTACAAACCACGGGTTAATGACATAGTATATGTGTTAGATTACACGTCTAAACCTGGAGTTTATAAACTCGCTCGGATCACTGATCTGGAAAAATCGCATGATGGAAACATCAGACATGCAAAAATAGAATTTTCTAGCAAAAAACAGTCTTCACAACCACTAAAATTTCTAGCTCCCCTCGAGCTCAAATCAAGGAATAATAACAATTAGAAATAATTAAACCTTTATTCTTGATTTAGATAAACCTCAGACTTGACACTTGTAGACCTAGATTTAATAATCTCTTAAATGTCCTTGGGGTTCGCCATAATTGAATACTATGTTGGTAAAAAGGTATACTTTTGATTTTTTGGCACCCACTATTGTTGTCTAGTTACCTCACGAAGGATCATGGACGATAGGTGACAGAGTACTCATATAAAACACTAACAATGTTCGCAATATGCTAATTCCCCGACTATTCCTTTTACAGAATCCGTTATCTATGGCCAATAAAAATCCTCTCTTCCTCTTGCTAAGGCATCCAGCAATTGCCAGAAACGATGTTTCTCAAGAATGTACATATATATGTACATAAATATACATTTTTGTGTTTGTAAAAACATTTCTACAATTTTGTACTTTTATATTTTTTAAATAAAATATGTACTTGTCATGTCTTGTCTATTTCAGATTAAAGGTGTATCTCATGGGGAGCCTCCGAAGGCTTCCCATGACCACTGCTCCCAGTGTTGTGGCTCCGCCCACAGGTTCCAGCACATAGCCTGTGTGCTGGTTCTCCCACTACACTCCTAACAGAGTTACGTGGAAATACTGGTGTTGAGGCTAGGCAGTTGTGGGTTACAAGGCGTGCGATGCAGGTGTGTGACTCCAACCAACTTTATGTAGTCCGCTGGACCTTAAACCACTTAAATATAAGCTTCTACCCACTACAACCGAACCACTGAGAAGAAATTAAGACCCGTGTGAAAGAATTTATGAGGTTCTCAAACAAATTAATAATTGCATTAGTGACCATTTCTTTCCTTTTTTTGGAAAATATCAGGCTCTTAAAAAAAACCCGGTCCCAGGAGAACACCCCTCTTTCCCTCATCCCTCTCATAAGGCTAAGGTCTTTGTGAGTAGGCTACAGACCTGTAGCCGGTACTCAGGTCATATACCTGTTCTATTTTTATTTTTATAGGAATTACCCAATGCATGGAATAACACCAAGCGACTTTGTGTTTCGGCAAAATCAGCTGCCGCCCCTTTTATTCAGGCAGAGGCAAATATGATAAGGAAAAGAATTGTGTTATTCGATATAAAGCAGACGGTGTATAAAGACACTTTCAAACATAAACTCTTTTTCAAGTGAGTAACAGGCTTACTACGAGGTGTTGGCTACCTATATGTATTTATTGTTGTTTTGCACAAATCTTACACAAGTACCGTACACCTTCTTGTGTTATAAAAACGATGGTATATTCGTCATAGATGGGACTGCGATTTCCCTTACTGCGAAATTGACGATGCTCACGAGGAAATAGCGCAAATGGAGAATACACTGAACCGTTTATCTGAACAAGCAAATTTGTTTGAAACTGCTCAGGTGGATTTTAAAATCATTCAAACTTTGCGAAAAGATTTGAAGTCAGCAAAGGTATTTTTTGGTTAAAAATTTGACTAGTCATAAAAAAACACGACTGCCCCATATAAATGCACACACACGCCTACACACACATATACCCATATAGCCCACTTGATTGGCAGCCTTGACTGACCTCAGTATTACATCTGTTTTCAAATCTATTCGAAGAGGATGACAGAACAAAAACTTAAAAAATTGCAGTACCTATACCCTCCTATTTCTCGCCATTAATATGGTTGTCTGCTAAGCTGGCTAGCATTGAAAGGTATATCTACTTGTACCAAAAGATCTTTCAATTTTCTCCCCTGAGAGCAAGTATAATGGCAAAGGTATGATAACTTGATGCTTACAGGGTAAGAAATTAAAATGAGAAACAGCAATGTAGTACAGTACTCGCTGCTTAATCCGTTCCCATCAGGCTCAGCTTGATTGGAACGGTTTGAGTGAAAAACGTCATTCGTATGTGGTAAAAAAAAAAAAAAGATTAAAAAAATAGGAAATATAATTTTTTTTATGAAAAAAATCGTTTACTGTAGTTTGTTTCCGTGAACAAAATAGAACAAATTAACAACAGAACACAGTTTAAAAGTGCAAAAATCAAGGTTTATCAATTCGATTAGGAAAGCGGATGGATAGCAAAATTTGTTTGGCACAATGGCGTCATGAATCATTAAATTAAATCATAAATGAGAAGTGATTGTATGTCTGTGACAAACCAGTTTCAGCATCTGCCACCATGGCTCAATGGTTATTAAGGAATAGTACCCCGGAGTCGTAAGTTCAAATCTGCAGTCGGACAATTATTTTTTGAATTTTTTTTTTTTTAGTCAATTTTAATATTTTTGTGTATTGGAATGTTGGGTGGGGTCTTTTTTCGTTTTTTAGAATTTTTTGTCATACTTACGATAAGAAAAAAAAAAAACCAAAGCCAAAGCCAGTCCAGGACGTTATTGTGCCAAACGAATTTTGCTGTCCATCCCCTTTCCTATTCGATTCACCTCTTATCTTTCTCCCTTTATGTGTTTTTTTTTTTTCATTGGATCAAACGATAATTACTCCCGGATTATCCAATGAAAAATGTACAGGAAAGGAGTATTTAGTTCTGTTCTACAAAATTTCACGGCTTAGTTCGAAAAACTGAAAAACCAAACTGGTTTAACAGAAGACGGATGTAGCGACACCTACTGTAATTTGGGCTGAACATTACATCAATTCCAAAAAGTAAATTATAATAAATAAAGAAAGTTAAATTTGCCTTTTTAATGGTGTTTTATAATGGTGAAAAAAATTGTATGATCTTAAGGACGGGTGAGAAATAATTGAGAAACTATTTTTTTCCTTTCAATTGTTTGTTCGTCCGGAGTTCAATCAGGCTGTAACGCCCATCGGAAAGAAGATGCAATTAGAAATTATTATCAACCACATTATAATAAAGAACTGAGAAAGTAGCTTCGACGGTATCAATGGAAATAACACACCGAACGTATGGGTTATCCTTAGAAATATCATTCATATTTACGTTCTTAATTCCTATTTTATTTAATTAAAATTCAAACAACTTTATCTGCATCACAACCTATTCCTGTCAGACTCGTGAAATGCACTTAAGAACCATAGGGAAACATTTTTCTTGAAACAATTTTCTCAACTTTTTGTTTCTCAAAAGTTTTTTTTCTCAAAGGCTGATTCTTTCAATAGTACTTTTATTTCTCAAAACCATATTTTCTCAATAATTTTTTTTTCTCAACAACGAATTTTCTCAATAATGTTATAAGTTTGTAACATTGCTTTCGATAAGATTAACACTTATTCTGTTTTATTTATCTTTCTCTACACGTTGTAACAAGGGATGGGTTGAGATGAGGTAGTTTTGTTCGATCTGTTGATTAAGAAGGTCATGTTTTTTTAGCTCCTGAGTTTTTCGATCATAACCTCTCAACAAATCGTGTTTCCATTTCTGTTTTTGAGGAAAATCACAATTTTTTGTTTTTTAAAAAAATTATAGATAAGTATTTTGAAAATATATAATACCGCAAAAAAGTATTATTAAGAAAAATATATTTTGAGAAAATCTCGCTTTAAGAAAATTTTCTTGAGATTTTCTTGTTGAGAAAATTTTTATGAGAAAAAATCCTTAAGAACATGGAACTTGTTTTTCCGATCAGAGAAAAAATAATGGCGCAATTATGAGTTTAGTTATCACTTTTTTTTCTTTTTACATTTTTTTTCATTCAGCAACAAAAAAATTTTTGGTTCAAGAGTCGGAAATTACTTGTAGATAATTCTGATACCTTCAAGACAATTTATTTCATCATAATATATATCTATGAATAAAAATCTTAGTTATTGATCAGTATTAATGAGGAATCTTTCTCTTTTTTCTCCCCCCTAAAAAAAAAAAACCTTTTCTTTTGAACAATATACATGCTCCAAACCGCCGGGTCGTATATGTATAGTCTATATACATATAGGTATCGAAGCGAGTACAGGATACCTATATAAGAGCGTAGATAAGGATAAGGGGTCCAACAAGTTTAGACTCCTCCTTAGCTAAAAAAAAATAACATGATGCCTAAAAATTATGTAAGTATCTCTATCGGTGGTGGAGGTGTTGCAGTAGAAGATCAGAAGGAAAGGCCGAGAAGATGTGGACTTCCTCTTTTCATATAGTAAACCTATTTACGCCTTTATAGGGTACCCTTAATGCTGTCGTGATTTTTGTCTAGATTCTTTGGGATTATATATTTTTAACTAATTCCTGGTTCGTCACGTGGAAGCAAACCCAATGGAAAGAGATTAATTCCGAAGCAGTAGACATAGAATTGAAAAAGTTTTCAAGAGAAATTAAAAGTGAGAAATTGAAAAAGAAATCTGTTTGAATTGTTAGTGATTCTGTGAAAATCAAAGGAATAATCGAATATAATGTTCTATTACCATTTTTAGCTTTTGATAAAGACGTGAAAGAATGGCAAATATACATAAATTTGGAATCGAAGATTAAAGATATGATTACTGCTCTTCGAGCTATCACAGAACTTCAGAATCCAGCTATTAGGCAAAGGCACTGGGATCAACTAATGACAGCAACTAAGGTAAAAAGATTTTCATCGGGTTTTCGAAGCAATGTTCTCCTATTAACTTGCTAAGTTTTTCTCTCAACTTGGAATATTTCTATGAAAAAAATAAAAATGGTACAAACTTGCCGTGAAAAAATAATTTCTCTTCAGGTAAATTTTGAAATAAATGAAACTACGACGTTGACAAATTTGTTGGCTTTAAATCTTCACAAATACGAAGATGAAGTGAAAACAATTGTCGATGGATCGGTGAAAGAAATGTCGATGGAAAAAAGCTTGAAAGAATTTGCAACTGTGTGGTCACAAATGGAATTCAAGTATGAGATGCATCCATGTCTGAACATTAAACTGATTAAGTGCAGTGAAGACATTATAGAAAAATTAGAAGATAATCAGGTATTCTACCTAAAATTCAGACGTATATTACTAGCATGCGCGAGTGGAACATGAAACAAATTTTGTTTATATGCTATAAGACGACAGCCAACTCTTATTTGAAAATAAGAATATAATTTATGCTAACAGGTTCAACTGCAGAACATGATTAGTTCAAAATTCATATCTTATTTTCTGGAAGAAGTTTCGGAATGGCAACGAACTCTGGCCAACGCAGATCAGTTGTTGAATATTTGGCTGGAAGTGCAAAGGACGTGGCTGTATCTGCAGTCAATATTTGTGGGCAGTGATGACATATGCAAACAGTTTCCTGACGATGCTCAAAGATTTCAAAAAATTGATTCCGAATTTCGGGTAAAACTTGAAACTTTACGTAAGGTAATATAAATATGAGGCTAATTTAATGGTTAAATCATTGTTCATATAAGAAAAAAAATGGATTTCGATTCGTAGGTGATGGTAAATAGACCTGTCTCTTCTTAATTAAGTGAAATTTATATGCCTACCTATAGGTAATATGGCAATAAAACCTAAATATTTTATTCGGTGTTAATGAGTAGACTGAACTTTTCGGAAATAAAAGTAAAACATAATTATGTTAGTCCTAAGCTATTTTCCAGCAACTAATGCACCCATTTAGGTAAAATTTTATTGATTAGTTTTGAAAAATTACAAATTAAAATGTTTTTAATTACGTTAAAAAAAATATATAGGGAAGTTATAGAAATTAGAAACGATATTTTAAAATAAAATTTATCGTTACCTACATTCTGTCATTGGAGTTTAACGAAATCGAGTTTCTTCCTCTTTCAGGTATTATTGAATCAAATGTTGACCACACCAAATATTTTGGAGGCTACTAAAATTCCCCAACTTTATGAAAATTTGGAGAAACTACAAGTGGAACTATCCAAATGCGAAAAAGCACTATCCGAATTTCTGGAAACTAAACGTCTCGTTTATCCTCGTTTTTATTTCATTTCACCTGTCGATTTACTGGATATATTAGCAAATGGAAATCAACCGCAATGGGTTTCGAGGTAGGTACCTACACAGAACTAATATAGGCTTTGTATACCACATATAAGTATGCCTATACACATACTTGATGAATCACACAAGTTAAAAACGAATGAATTATTTTTTCAAAATTTTCTTTTTTATCACAAGATTTTGACCTTTTTAGTTTTCGTACCTATGTGTAATAGTTTTCTTGACCCTTTGACATTTTTGGCATAAACATTTTTTTATCCAGGCATTTAACTAAACTGTACGACTCCATTGCTGGTTTGAAGTTTTTGGATGATCACCCAGAATGCACAACCGCAGAGGGCATGATTTCTAGGGACGATGAATATGTGCAGTTTACTGAAAACTGTCATTGCGTGGGACCAGTAAGTCTTTCTTTCCCCCTCAATTCTAGGAAAATGAGACATATCTGTGTTCCTTAATTCATAAGGCAATTAATTTTAGTTTTTTGCGAACTATTACCTGAGAATCCACTTCTGCATACTTTCAACTTTACAATTATAGGTAGAACGATGGTTAAATAATGTAACAGAGAGCATGCGCAAATCAGGAAGAAAATATTTAGCAGATGCTGTATCAACTTACAACGAAAAACCCAGGGAACAATGGCTTTTCGATTACCCGGCTCAAACTGCTCTCTGTGCAACACAAATATGGTGGACCAGTGATGTGAACATGGCATTTTCTCAAATGGAAGAGGGTTATGAAAGCGCATTAAAAGATTATAATAAAAAACAAGTTAGTGACAAAAAATTAATGTACCTTTTTTTAGAAAAGAGGCGTGAGTTCCGCTGGGGCTATACTCATGAATGATTGATGTGTAAACATAATTGTGGGGTTGGGTGCATGCACAACACATAACACACACAAATGAGAGTTATAATTGTAAGAGTTATGCAAATATGATGATGGTAAGTTTTGTTTTGTCGCCACCATCGACCAAGTGCTAGGATATTTATACATCGAAAATGGTAAGCAAGTGCAAATATAAGGGGAGGGTCCTGGGTGTAGTGGACCCACTCCCTCTTAGCTTCGAATAAAAATCTTGTGTTTTTGTCGGCGGCATAGGTGGAGCTTGGAAGAGACAGATGAGTTATCTACGCCATCCATGGTAGTGTAGTTTTTGACTGAGTATCAAGTTAGAGCACAAGACGACAGTTAGAAAATCAGAATTTTATGTCATTTTTTAGGTGTTGGTTAAGCTTGCATTGTTTTTTATGTCATATTTCACATCTCACTTCTCTCTATTCTCGATTGGTCAGCTTGAAGTTGCCTCATTTACCTACATAACACAATTAGGCCGGTATTCATAGTCGACACTAAGTGTTCACTAACATAAAGGTCTGTTTTTAAACTGCAATAAAGCTGTGAAAAAATAGTTGAGAATAATGAGAAACATACAGCTTTCTTGTGAAAAAGCCTTGAAAAAAGCTCAGTTTTAGTGAGAAATTTAGCTGAGAAATGCAAGTTTTAAACTGATACTTAGGTTAGTGAGCACTAAGTGTCAACTATGAATACCAGCCTTCGTTAGCTTAGATGTAGTTCTGTATCAAGAATTACAACTAGCCAACGATTGAGCTGTTAAAATACTGATAGCAATGAGATTAGTTTAATTTCTATTTGAAGCTGAGAGTATAATTCATTCAAAAAAAAAGAAAGTGTTTTAGTGTGGTACCTATGTAAGAACAATTCTTGTACTTAAGAAAGACTTAGGTTTTTATTTCTCCTATCCTCTTACATGAAATATTACTTAAGTTCTTCTTAAGTAGATACGTATCATTCTTGCATGCGATCTTTAGATACTCACAAACAACAATTTGCATGAGATTCCACGACTTGAATAGATGAATTAGAACGACTTAATAAGAATTGTTATGATTTATTGCAAGAGGTGGTTCTCATTTTGAGAAAATTTTCCTGATCTCGTCGTTTTTTACTTTCTCAGATTATACAACTCAACCTACTAATTTCGTTGCTACTCAGTGACCTCACTCCCAGTGATCGCCAAAAAATCACCACCATCTGCACAATTGACGTTCATTCGAGAGATGTTGTTTCCAGATTAATTGCAGAAGGTGTCGAATCTAGTTCTGCATTTCAATGGCAATCTCAACTGCGACATCGGTACAACATACACTACCGGTATTATCAGCGCAATGGGCAGCTTGGCTGATTTTAAATATTAACCCCAAAATTGATCGTTTTCAGGTGGGATTACGTATACCAAGATTGTTTTGTAAACATTTGTGACGCCCAATTTCGTTATAATCACGAATATTTGGGAAATACTACTCGACTAGTCATAACTCCTCTTACAGATCGCTGTTACATTACGTTGACCCAAGTAAAGTATACCTCTGTAATTTAAAGTGAGCTTTGACTCTGTAAGCAATTTTAATTTGATTTTCATTACTTTTGGTTGCAGTCTCTACATCTAGTTATGGGTGGGGCAGCAGCTGGTCCAGCAGGAACTGGTAAAACGGAGACTACCAAAGACTTGGGTAAAGCCCTGGGCATGATGGTTTACGTGTTTAACTGTTCAGAACAAATGGATTATAAAGTACGAATGACAGACCTAGTACCTAATAATGTATCACGCAAAAAAATAAAATATCTTGCTAGAATATGTAGGGCGCAGGGTCAGTCACAGTGGCCTAACCAGAGCGTAGTTTTTATGCAGTTTGCTTGCAAACGTGGTACTAAAATTGATCTCACAAAAAAGGTTAGCGGTGAAAATGATGAAAAGTATCTGTTTTATGAAAAAATAAAACGATATAATAATGACGTACCACTTTCCCATTTCACCTTTGTTTTTATTTTATTCTATACATTATGGATGTGTATATTTATTTATTTGCGGTTTTGAGAAAACTACCATGGCGATTAGGCTTATATATTCATAATGTATTGTTCTTCTGCATGTGCAAGTTTGATACAAGTTTGGTGCCTATTCTTTTGGTAGTTTTTATTTTTATGTAACAGACAAACTTGAGATTATCCGTTATAGATGTGGGAGGTATTCAAAAAATTACGGGGGAACTGTTTCCAAAATTCACATCTATTCCTACGCGCCATTTTAGGTACAGATATATTAAAAAGAGGGATTCAATAATACGAGTTATTAAATGTATACCTCTCAAAAAATACTCAGTTTTTTTGTTTTTTTTCAAAATTATTAATGTCTGTTTTCTATAAGGTTTGTAAGAATTCACACACTCTATTTTAAATATTTTATTTAATCCAAAAAATTTCAGCTCTGAGACTCAAAATAGTTAAACCAAGGTAGGTATTTTATATTATTTCTTTTATTCTGAGTTTTTAATGAAAGATTGGTTCCAATAGGAGAGGGTGGTTAAAATTCAGGTAAGATTCATATTTATTACTTTGCAATTATTTTGTTTATATCTCAGATATAGCTCGGGAACAACTTTTTCTTTTTTCAGAATGAAAAACCATAATGAATGATTTTGAATGCACCCTACAATCTGAGACGGATTAAATACTATATGATAAACTATTATACAACTGACTCTCATGCAAGCTCTTCTTGTCTGGTTTTAGGCTATTTACTTTTCCCTTGAAATAAAAATTCGATCAAATTGAATCGAATAAATGTTACAACAATTGCAAATGTTTTGACATGGTGTGAAAAAAAAAGTTATTTTCCAAGTTACTTTAGGAATTCGAAAATAAGTGAAAATTGAATCAAATAATGAATTTAAGTATGAAGACAACTAGTTGCTTAGTTATTTGAGGGCTCGTTTTATATTAAAAAAAAATTAACTTAAATTAGGCATTCTTCTGAGAATTAATAGTGACACATATTTTTCGTTGTTTTTGAGAAAGAGAATTCCAAATAGGATGCAGATATAAAGATATTTTCTCAGTCAGAATAATGAGCTAACTCGTCATTATGATTGAGTTTTGAGAGACATCCTTGAAAACTCTCCCCTTGTAATAATTAATCCATAGGTACTCATCTTCAAACGTTATTTTAGAATATTTTTCTTGCATTAATAAGGGTTTCGTATCACACGTATGCCTTTTTTTACAATCATATAGGTAAAAAAGAGATTTTGTATAATGAATCGATTATTTAGTGAAAACTTGATTTTTCGCATAAATTTTAGTCCTGCCTGAACATTTACAAAGGACTAGCGCAGACAGGAGCATGGGGCTGTTTCGACGAATTCAACAGAATCGCTGTCGAAGTATTGTCTGTAGTGGCCGTCCAAGTAAAGTGCATTCTAGACGCGTTGAAAGCAAAAAATTCGAAATTCAATTTTTTTGGTGAAAATATTTCACTGGTACCTTCGGTCGGAATGTTTATCACCATGAATCCAGGCTACGCAGGCAGAACAGAACTACCAGAAAATCTGAAAACTTTGTTCAGGTAAAGTCTTTGAACGTACCTACGCGTGTCCTTAGTTCGAAAAAATTGAATCACTCTATGGATAAGGTTTTCAGACCGTGCGCCATGATCGTGCCCGACTTTGAACTGATATGTGAAATTATGCTGGCGACTGAAGGATTTCAAAATGCGAAGATTTTGGCGAGGAAATTCATCACTTTATATTCGTTGTGTAAAGAACTCGTCTCCAAACAAGACCACTATGATTGGGGCTTGCGAGCAATAAAATCGTTATTAGTAATGGCCGGGTCTCTGAAGGTGCTGTCCATTGTGAGGCTTGGAATCAAGGAATGCAAGTGATAGGAATTATTTTGGGAGAAAACTAGATATAAAGAGCAGGTTTCTTACAGAGTTGAATTATTTTTACCACCATAGGTGAAACCACATGCAGAAAGGTAGGGTATGTTGGCCTAAAAGAGGAAAATGTAATTTTATTAATGCATCGTAGGAAAATAAGTTTAACTTTGGCCATTTATTGCAGTTTTTATTTTTTTCTTAGAGAGACTGAAACATCCTAAATAATTCATAGCCTATGATATTTATGTGATTTGATCTACAATGCAATTGGGACTCCATCTGGTGGTAAAACTTGTAATCAATTGTGTAGGTAGGTGCTACCTACACGGGTTCATGGAACCTATGAGGGTAGACAGCGGTTTACATGCGGGGCGACTGAATTATTTCTCTGTACCAGTAGCCAGCCAGTTTAGAGCCTTACCATACACTAAGCGTACCTACTAACTGGGGCAATTGTCCAAAGGCAAGGCGGTACCTTATATGGACCGCAGAACGTATACTATCAATGAGTATGTATTAATTACATACTCACTCACCTCTGTTTACCATTTAATGGTAAATGTAGAAATGTATCGTCTGTATGAGTGCATACAGACGATGTACTCAGTTTAATATGCAATGCACTATTAGTTTGGGTTGCGGACTTTGGTCTGCAACCCATCTGTTGACGCAGGGCCATGCCCTGAAAGGAGGAAATGAGGGAAATGTCCCCACAAATTGTATAGGTGATTAATCTTTTTTTTTTCATAAGAGCCAATGTATTTATGATCATTTTCAAAAATTCGTCAAAAATTGAATTTTTGAAATTTTCAGATGCAATTGTAGCTCAACGAAAGATAAAATCCTCTTATTCAAAAAGATCTAAGAAGAAAAATTCTACATAATTATAATGATTTCGAGTCATTTCCCAGAATAAAATATCCCGAATGGCTTTTTCCACAAATGGCTTCTCACCCGAATAACTTTTCGCCGAATTTTTTGCCTCGAATACGTTTTGCCAGAATTTTTTTACTCGAATTGTTATTAATCTTGCAGGGATTTTTGTGGTAAGTACAAAATTTGGAATAATTTAATTTTACAGGGGAGAATGCAAACATTTGAATTAAATTTCTTTCAGATATGCTATTAATCTATTATCTCTGACTGCTCACTTCAATATTTTGCATAACCCACATAATAAATTTAATTTTTTCATTTATAACTTGTTTCTTCCTTGAATAATTTTGAAGTACGTTTCTGAATGTGAGAGCCCTAATATTTCTATTATAACATTTGGAATATTTGGTATAATAAAAATATTATCTTTAAGGTTCCAGATTTAAACTTTCAGCCTCATACACTCAAAATAACAATAAACAATTTACCCAAATTCGGGTTGTTGTCTGTTCGGGTAAAAAGCATTTGGGGAAAAAACTTCGGGTAAAAACCTGCTTGGGCAATTGACCATTCGGCGAATTAAATCGAGGAATGACTTCGAACCAATTATAATATACTTAAACAGATATGGAATAAAGTAGTCTTCTCTTATGTAATCTAACATTGTAATTTTGTAAAAAAATAGGCATCTTTTCTTAAGACTGTGTAGGTTTATTTAATTCTGGACAATTTTTGTTCATTCAGTTATTCAAAGAGAAAGGTCTTATCTTTCATACAGCTTAAATTGCACTTAAAAATTTCGAAAATTAAATTTTTAGTGAATTTCTGAAAATTGTGAAAAAAACATTGTTTCTTAGGGGAGAAGAAAGATTGATCACTGATACAATGATTACAAGTTTTGCTATCATATGGAGACTCTCGTTGTGTATAGTCCCAGTTTTTACATCATTAGATAACCTTGTAGTGGGTAGAAGCTTATAATTAGTGTGGTTTAAGGTCTAAGGGACCATATAAAGTTGGTTGGAGTCACACGCCTGTCTTCACACGCCTTGTAACTCACAACTGACATTGCCTCAACACCAATGTCTCCTCTTCCTAGAGGGAGTACTCCGGCGCATCGCCTGTGCGCAGGAGACCCGTGGGTGGAGCCACAACAAACCTCTCTGACCAGCCATCTAAAGTCTACCAAAGATGAACTCAGTACGAGCTGTACTCCGGTGTTTCAGTAAACTGAATAATGCTGAATTGAAAATAGGTTTTCAACTCATCAACAGTAGGCCTATACTTATAAAAATAAATGTTTCTTGATATTTTTTCGATCACCTCGGCGTATTTTTGAGTTTCAACATTCAATAATGGATTCCATAAATATGTTGTATCGTAACATTCATCTCACTTCTGTCACTTGCAGCCGTTGAGCTCCCAAGGCTTCTTCATTAATTTATATGTTTCTGTGATCTGAAAATATAAATTTTCATTACCGCAATACCGGCTTAATTGAAAATTCGCAATTATTACAGCGAAATGATCCGTCTCGACCAGAAGAGGAAATATTAATGCGAGCGTTGAGAGATTTTAACATACCAAAAATTGTCACCGATGATGTACCGATTTTCATGAGTCTCATTCATGATTTATTTCCAATGCTTGAAGTTTCTCGAACTCAAGATTTCAGTTTCGAAGCTGACGTAAAACAGGCAGCTGCAGATTTAAAATTACAGCCGGAGGAAAATTTCATATTGAAGGTATGCTTCTTTTAATCTCACGATGAGTCGCTGAAAATAATTAATCCAGATATTAAAATATAATTACAAAATTTCGAAATTTTGTACGTAAGTCCTGCCAGAATAGGCTTATTTTCAGTTGCCGCTCCATAACTGTTGTATTCTTATATTTTCTGCATTGATGAGTACCCAACTGTTATACATATTCGAGTATATACTGTTCGTAACAGGTTACACAACTCAAAGAATTATTGCATGTGCGACATTCAATATTCATCGTTGGTAAGGCTGGATCTGGAAAAACTCAAATATGGAAAACGTTGCACCGGACATACGTGAATGCTAAACTTAAGCCACATTACAATGTTATCGAACCGAAAGCTGTAACTAATGATGAGTTATTTGGCATAATAAATCCTGCCACCAGAGAATGGAAAGATGGTACAGTGTACAGTTTTGCACTAAACGAAAAAACCTATTATGGCCTACTTTAAGGCTCCTTTTTTTCGTTTTAAGTGGGTTTTCTTTGAAGATCTATTTATTAATCTTGATCTCATGAAACAAATTGAGAGTAGAGATTGGTACGTAATTTGTTTCATATCCCGAGAAAAATTTTGGCAGCAAAAACTCAAATTCATTTATAAATACTATACTTATAAGTAACTACAGAATACATAATTTATTATAAAAGTCATTTTCATGTTTCCACGGTACAGGTGGAAATTTTTGTCCGATAGTCACGAAATTTGGAACGTACAAATTAGTACTAAACCAAAGACCCAAATTATTGATTTTAGTAGGGATCGGCCGGACGGTACTTCCAGTCCAGCAATTTTGGACTTAATTTTGGTTATAAAATACTCAATCTTAAACCCATAGCTACGAAATTTGCAAAAAACATTTACTATGATTTATCGTAACATACTACCAATTTTGTTGCAGATCAGTGTCGGACGGGGTTTCCATAAAATTCATTTTTGTTTCAATTTTGAAAGAAATCACGGTTTTAAACTGGGTTATTTTAGGTCAAACGTTAAAAAATTTGATACAATCATCAATTACTTATCATCTATAGCCAATTTTTTAGGAACTAATTTTCTACTTTTTGAAAACCTACTTTTTCTGACGGAGCTACTGCTGCGTTGAAACTTTTTTTGTTTTTTCCACCTAAGAAGTTGGAAAATGTTATTAAATGCATTAAGTTGTTTTTAAAAACTGAAATACTGGCAAAATTTCAGGTTTATTTTCTGCACTGATTCGAGAACAAACGTTGATGGTTGGTAGTGGTCCAAAATGGATGATAATGGACGGTGATGTGGACCCGATGTGGATAGAATCACTAAATACTCTCATGGATGATAATAAGGTTATATTTAAAAAAATAAAGCTAAGAACATGGGTACCTACATTGTACCTACCTTAAATACTTACGGGTGTTCGATGTCCGCATACATATAATAAGATTATAGATAAATTTAATCACTCAAAGACGCTCATAAACTTATCTTGATTAAAACCATATCACATTCCGAATTTTTTTCGAGAAGTGGTCGAGCTCGTCATTTTAATTTTCACGACTGAAATTCATTCGTTTGAAATTTTTCTTTCCCAGGTTCTCACTCTCGCGAGCAATGAACGCATATCCCTCACCTCCAATATGTGGCTTCTCTTTGAGATTTCAAATCTGCATTCAGCCACTCCTGCAACAGTGTCCAGAGCTGGAATTTTATTCATAAATTCTCACGATTTGGGATGGACCCCGTACGTATAACCTCATCGTAATGCTAAATTTATGCATTTTTGTAGTCTATTAATGTCTTCGAGTATTTAAAAAGTAGATACAGGTAAAAATGTAATTTTTTGAATTAATATTATAGTACACTTACCGACTTTATTTCACGTCACTTTACAGGTCAATTGCCCTTTACCATGTATGATATTGACTTAATACCTTCTTTGTTTAAAAAGTCGTATTTAGTGTAGAAAAATATATCACGATTAGCTTTGGAGGAGGGGTCTACGTCCCTTTCCACCCACCACAGTTACAAATCCTAGATGACCAAAATCATATACCTACTTATGCGAGTAACTTTCAATGTCCGATGGTGACGAAATATTATGCAGAAAGCCATTTGAATATATATGTATATATATAAAAAATACCAATACTATACAGTAATACGCAAAGTCCGGTCATATTTTTGTATTTTCTTTCAGCGTTATCATGTGATTAATTCGTTTTTGGTGAAATCTGATAGTGGAAATGAATTTGTTGTTAAAAAATATGGAGAGTCATCGGTGAAAATTTTTTTCTGCCATCGATTAAATTAAAAATTAAAAATTAAAAAACTGGAAATTTCTCATTAATTTGCAGTTTTTGTACGGCCGATTTGTGAAAAACTAATGGCGATAAAAAAATTAATTTTATGAGAGAACTCGAGCAAATTTTCTTCTCTTTTCAGTAATACAAACCTCCACTTTGTAGTGTAAATAGAACTTAAGGAATCATGAAGTGAGACAAGAGCAGTTTTTTTCAAAATTAAACTGTTTCCAGTGTTGCAAAAAACGCGGATAGATATACAAAACATAGGATTAAATTTTATAATAATAGATGTTTCTTCATTTTCTTTCTTTCTCCAAATTCTTACTAAATGTTCAAAAAAAGGAAAAACAAAAATTATAATCACTCAAATTTTAATCTATTTATTCTTTCGTTACAAACATATGTGCCAAGTTATCAGAATGCAAATCACTTTTGATGAGTGTCCAATAATGTAAACACAGTATAATTTATTATAGTTGTGTAAATATTGCTGTGGGGACAATACTCGTATGAGGTAATAGGGGCTCGCACCCCTTGACAACAATCGCCGCCCAAAGGCTGGCAATAATCGTCTTTATGACGTTAAACGAATTTACACTGGTGCGTTTGTATGTTTGTACCTGTACGTATGTACAGATAAGATACATTGTACGGGCCGAGATTAATTACCTGATAACGATCTCAGTAATGTCACGACCCGGTTCCAAACGCACTGCATCGTTTCTTATCACCTCAACGGAGACAAGAAACGAAGTAACGCATGACATAATTACGTACATATACGTATGCATGTGTGTCTGTGTGCGTGTACCAAATCCTGTATATAAACTCTCAGAACCGGCTCAAAAATCGCCAGTGTTCGCCGAGGATTTGGCTCTCCCATACTTAATCGTATGAAGTGGCAGAACACGCAGATACTCTTGAAGACCTTCTAGTGTGAATATCTCTCACGACAAGGTATTCCACAATTGCTGACGATAATTTCCAACTTCTTTGATACATTATATGCAGGTAATTGACTGAATGATGAATCCCGTATCATTTTTTCTCAGTTTTTTTACTGCATAGGTAAGATAGATAGCAAAAATGAGATAAAAACTTATTTTTTGTTAACATTCTATATTTTAGCATACCTAATAAATACTGTATCTATGAATGGTTGAAACTTGTAATTATTTGTATTCACTCTAAAAATTAAAATCGAAGTTTTACTTCTTCGAATGTAATCAAATAAGGTTTTTTATGACAGTTTTTTTAATCGTTTAAAAATACATAATGTAGTGGCGCAGCTAGAATTTTTTTCTTGAGGATGTTTTGAATCTTATTATCCTGTTTTTCTTTCGAAATTTTGGCGCACCTTTTCATTTCATTTGTTTTACTTTTTTCACTCGTTTTGTCCTAAAATTGACCGAGTATTCGGACCTAGGGGTGGGAATGGGTACGTTTTTCGTTTCAAGATCTTATGAGCGTTTTGACAATATTTTTGAAAATTCATTTTTTTTTTATATGTAGGTACGTTGAATCTAGTGATGGGAATTTTAGATCTTTTTTAAGGTTCAGTTCA
Source organism: Ericerus pela (assembly GCA_011428145.1). Taxonomy (NCBI): domain Eukaryota; kingdom Metazoa; phylum Arthropoda; class Insecta; order Hemiptera; family Coccidae; genus Ericerus; species Ericerus pela. Next base: position 953,290 of record WOFM01000613.1, read on the forward strand.
TTCAATCTCGGTCACAAAAATATCTAGTTCAGTAAATTAGTTCATCATGATCTAAATGATGGGAATGATAATGAATAAAAAACTTGTGAACAGTGAACAGAGATATGTGTTGTCCTCTAGTATACTTAAGTATATATTCCTCTCACATCTCATTCTTAAGTGATGAACTATTTATTTTTGATTCATGTTTAATTATTTAGTTTAACTAGAATACACTTTCCTCCAACTCATCTTATCATTTTAAAAATTCAAATTGGTCAGAAAATAATTCTTTGAGAGTTTTGGCAAGGGTCATTTAGGTCATTGAATTGTTTAGTTCAAATGAACTATTTACTGAACTACTGACACATCACTAGTTGAGTCCATTTCTAGGTATAATTTTGATCAGATTTTTTCAAAATTTGAAACATATACTTGGATCTGCCAGGAAGAACTCTTTTGTTTTTGGTCAGGATCGGGCCTGTAATCCCTCCAGTAGGTAAGTTTATATACATTTTTTATTAAACAGCGTATAGGTCACAATTTTCAATCAATATGCTTGAAATTTGGTGTGTGTGTATATATATATGTGTTTTAGGTCAAGAATAATACATACTAGAGCAGATAGGCCTTACCATACGTCTGGTAAAGGCGATTTTGTTGCATTTTTAGCAGATTAATGGCTCTAAAAAGAGTAATTTTTAAGCTATATTCACAAAATTTGGTAAAGATATTGATTTAAAATATATCAAACATATTTAAAAATTTTATTTCTATTGGTGGTATGGTTCATTTCCTGGGGTTGTTGGAGGTGCTAATTTTTCATGTTATCTCAATAAACTTCTACAAGGATCAGGCCTACCAATTTTGATTGGTCAATAATTTGTTCCCAATTTATTAGCTATTTAGTGTGATTTTTCTTCTTTTACCCTTCTCATAATGATCTTGAAAAATTCATTTTCTAGGCTTCGCCTTCATCAAGAAAAACACTCATTTTACCCAAAAACAACACGATCTCATCCAAAGGTCAATTTTTGCCCATGCTCCACACTCTTCCATACACTAGATTTGAACAAGGACACTAAAACCTCTGCTAATGTTTTCATAACCAACATGCAGACAACTGCACTATACTTCGTTTATCATTGTGGGAGATTTTTTTCACAAATAATTGTGATTTTTTTTCATAAATATATAATCCACAGTTCTTGTCACTGCAGCAGAAAGAACCATCGAATTATTTCCTAAAATTATGCTGGTTAATAATTGTATTTAACATGCATCAACTCGCATAAATACCATTGGAGACACTTTGGTATAAATGGTTGCTAATTCGAAGTAAATAAATATGTTTGGAAAATTAATTGGCCTATTTTTTATTTTTGAGTCCATGTTTGAACATTTGAGTTAAATACTTCATGGGGATCATTGACTCTGAATGAGGTTAGGAGTTTGGACCTCTCGATGACAGTCGCCACAAAAAAGCTGGCAGTTATTAGAGCCTTGCACTTTAAACACATACTTTTGTTCATTTGTAATTACCTGTAAATTGAGGCAGGTAATTAACAATATTCAGGCCATGACTAATCAATAGATAAAGATTTCGGTGATGTCACGGATTGATACCTAAACTCGTATATTGTTTTTTATCAGATTACTAATTAGAAATAACGCACTTTCTATGACACATACACATATGTACATATGTGTGTCTGTGTGCGTGTACAGAGCTGACTATATAAGCTTGCAAATCTGGCTACAAAATCGCCAGTGTTTGCCTATGTTTTGGCTCCCCCGAACGAAATGGTAGAACACGCAAATAGCTGTTGGCCACCTTCTTGCTGAGAATCCTCTTCACAATAAGGTATACCACAAACTTCATTAGGCATACACTGAAATTAAAATCTGTAAATCCTGTTACCTAATCATTTTCTGAGATCATCTCCTTCCTTCCAAGATTCATGTATAGGTAGTAGCCTACCTAAGTATGGTACTTATACAGCCAGATTATTATTTTCACTTTTAAACTTCACCGAATTTGTATATTGAAACTGCATAATGCGCTTTCAGCTATGTAACCAGTTGGATCGAAACCCGTAACAACGAATCGGAAAAAGCAAATTTGATGGTTTTATTCGATAAGTACGTGCCTACCATTATCGACGCTTGCAGAACCAAATTCAAAACAGTTGTTGAAATACCCGAAATAACGCACGTGCAAATGCTATGCTCATTACTGGAGTGTTTATTAGTCCCCTCCAACATTCCACGAGATAGTCCAAAAGAGTGGTACGAAATTTATTTTGCGTTTGCCTGCGTCTGGGCATTTGGGTCGGCTCTTTATCAAGATCAAGTACTAAAATATTCGTGATTGGAGAAAAATACAAAACTGTACCCCTTTTCAATCGTAATCTAATGTTTCACATTTATTCCTTAGACAGTGGACTATCGCAGTGAATTCTCAAAATGGTGGACAAATGAATTCAAAAGCGTTAAATTTCCATCTACTGGCTTCGTGTTCAATTATTACGTTGACCCCAAGACGAAAAAATTCTTACCGTGGACTGATAAAATTCCTCGATTTGAACTGGATCCAGATATCCCACTATGTGTATGTGTCATAAAGAGATCAATAAAATTTGATTCTTAATGGCAGCCAATTGTTACGTTCTTTATGGGAAAAAGTGCCGGAACCTTTTAGAACGTTGGGTAATAGGCTGCTGCAAACTTAAAATAGTTGTTCTAAAACCTTATGGATTTAAAAGATTTTCCAATCTTAATAGAACTTGTTAAAAATTTAGATCTCGAGTGCAGCACTTTTTACCATAAAGAACAGAGATAATATCAACTGACTTATTATATTTTTTACAGACCAGCACCGTTCACACCGTAGAAACTACAAAAGTCGGGTATTTTATCAACCTATTGATCCATAAAAAAAAACCAGTTATGCTCGTTGGTCCTTCGGGGTGTGGAAAAACCCTTTTAATGAACAATAAGCTTTCAAATTTACCAGAAAACGATTATGGTGTGACGAATATAAGTTTCAACTACTATACTACCTCTGGTAGGTACAAGTTGACTTTGTTATGGCCAACAGCCAGTGGTGGATCTAACTTGTGCTAGCTCAACAAAATACAAAGTTTTGGGGCCTTCGTAGAAACCTAAAACATGGGTCCTCTATCTTATAATTAAAAAATATCCTATTCAAGCATTTTATCCTTGGGCTTTTTTCTTTGATCCGCCACATTCCCCATCCTTTTCAGTGAAAGCTAATGTTTTGTGATGTCCCAACAGAAATTTTGCAGAAAGTACTGGAGAAACCATTAGAAAGGAAAGCTGGAAGAAATTACGGTCCGGTTGGCAATAAAACTATGGTCTACTTTGTAGATGATTTGAGTATTCCACTAGTGAGTACCATTTACCTGTTTTTACTTCGGGAGGTAAAAATATAGATCACAATTGTTTCATTTTATGGTGATGTATTCACTGTTCAGGTGGACAAATATGGAACTGTGCAACCGCATACACTGATAAGACAACATTTGAACTACAAACAGTGGTATGATCGTTCAAAACTGACCCAAAAAGATATTCATAACATTATGTTTGTATCGTGCATGAACCCAACGGCTGGAAACATTTCCGTCGATTTACGTTTAAAACGATTTTTCTATATTTTTGCCATGAGGTTTGTGATTATAGTCTCATTACGGGTAAAAAATTTTTTATCTATTTTAAACTTTTTTCACTATAATTGAAAAATTAATTTATTATCATACAGTTCTTTCACTCCTGAAGTACTGCATACCATTTATAACAGTATTCTGAATCAACACTGGAAAAACTCCAGTCAAGTATTTCCACCATCTGTCATTCGTCTGACAGATACTATAGTGCAGATGACGCTGACCATGCATCAAAAAATGACTCAGTCATTTTTACCAACTGCCCAAAAGTTTCATTACATTTTCAACTTGAAGGAACTTTCTAACCTATTTCAGGTAAGTAGACTACTGTTCACTCGTTACCGAAACCGTTACAAACGTTTTCTGTGGATCAGAAGTGGATTCAGGATTCTCATGAGGGGAGCGCACTAACTCAAGGGCGTAGATACGCGTAGGCCAAGAGAAAAGTCACAGTTCCCCAAAAAAATTGACTACACAAACAAAAACCAAAGTTTAGCTTAGGTAGGTATTAGAAAGAAACTTTATTCATTTGTCATTCAAAGGTAGGTAGTGGACTGGATATACTGGTTCTTTATCACGTTTTATTTTTAACGTGGAACACTTCTTATTTTCTGTACCGAGTACCGGAGTAAAAACAAAAATGAGAAGGTGACAAGCACGATTCTTGGTGCAATTCTTGGTGTGAATTTTGATGCGAAAGGGAGAAGAAAAAATTCACAAGTTTCACACTTCGTAAGAACATGAGAAAGGCATTGAAAATGAATAACAATAAATAAAAAAAAAGAGTTATTTATTTTTTGTATTTATTCTGTAAATAACAGAACAGCATTACCACCTGCATTTTATTTTTCATGACCATTTTCTCCCAACACTTTTTTTACCATCGTTATCTACCCCTTCTCTTACAATTCACGCATAAAATATTGGTAAAAATTGGGTGATGGACACTTTTTCACAAACTGACTCGAGAAGCATTTTTAATGCTAACATATGTCTGTGTGAACAGGTGTGTTGTTCTGTGAATGCACATTGCATACACATACTACCACATCACTTGTGGTTGCTCATTTCTCTCAGTTGTAGTCATCTTCATCTCTGCCTCCATCGCCGCAACACAGAAAGAAATTTATTTATTAAGTAGGTATAATATTGAAAATGTACTTATTAATCTTGGTGTCATGGAACAACCTGGGTGTAGGGATGGGTACATTTTTCTTTTTATAATGTATGAAAAATTTTGGCACCAAAACTCAAATTCATATACATATCTATATGCCGGATGAGTCAGTTTGACACGCACCTTAGGAATAATAGAGATAAAAGTAAATGCACCGGATGAAAATACGAAAATTGCCAGTCTATTTTTAAACAGTGGCATTGCTAGAGCATTATTTTGAGGAAGGGAGGTTCTTACAGCACCTTGATTGGAGATTATTTTTTGGAGACGAGTGGTTTTCAAAATATTTAATTGGGGTTTGACCCCCAAACTCATCCACTCTACGCAAAATTATCATTTTAACATGAAAAGTTGCTCAGTACCTCCTGAAATATTTCTCGTAGGATCCTTTATTTTGGTCCGAATTTTGTATTGTTGTTTTGAAAAAATCGATTAGATTTAATCTTATTTACATGAATTGAAAATTAATTTTACTGTGAAGAAAAACATATTATGTTGAAAACTTATTAACGACTTTTCCTCTCAATAATTTAAGGAAATTTTCATATTTTTATCTTATGCATTTACTTTTATATATCGTGTTATTTTGCGTAGTGAGTCAGTTTGACATGGACCAAATGGGGTTTCCTAATGGTGAGTGTCAAAGTGACTCACCCGGTATAGCTATATAATTATAAAAATCAATGTTTTGTTACACCACTGTACAGGCAATTTTTGTCCTATATTTATGAAACTTGGAACGGTCATTAGTACTAAGCCCAGGACTTGACTTTATTGTTTTTTTGCGGATTGGCCGGGCAAGACTTCCCATATTGCTATTTTCATTTTTGTTTCGACTATAAAATTTTTAATTTTCAACCAATAGCTACGAAATTCGGAACAACAATTTATACTAATTTATTATAATTTTCTATAAATTTTGGTGTAGATCGACCATGCGGTACTTCTGGTAACACCATTTTAGTTTTTTATTTTGGCTATAAAATCAGTAATTTCGAACCAATATGAACGTAATTCGGAACATTTATTTATTATGACGTATTCTAACAAGTTACTGATTTTGGCGCGAATCGGCTTGACACTACTTACTGTGCAGTTATTTTGGTTATTATTTTGGCTAAAAAATGCTCAATTTTGAACCAATAACTAAGAAATTTTCAAAAAATATAAACTATAATTTATTGCCACATGCTAGCAATTCTGGTGCGGATCAGTCGGAAGATATTTCCAAAAAATTCATTTTTATTTAGATTTTGAAAGAAATAATTGTTTTTAATGTCGTAAATTTTACATCAACAGTTACAAACTGTAATACAATCGTCGCGATCTATTAACTTTTTAGAGACTAATTTTTGTTGCGTTCAGCAGCTATTAAAATGTGTTCCACATCAAATGTTTCAGCCCATCGCGGTAAGTACTGAAGCAAATTCGCGACAGACATATTTTTATCACCTTTTATCGAGAGAATGAAACCGATTTTTATTGACATACCTATATAGCTAATAGGTGATCAGTACCTATGTCGGATATTGAAAATACAATTTGAGAATTCGAAGCTCAAAATGGGCTATCAATACAGAGACTGCTCGTAAAATAATACCGAATATTGAAAGGTACCTTTGCGCCTTAAATAAGCGGAAAGATACTTCCGGCATTACACGTCGAAGCTAAATTGGCCTAATTTTTTTGTACTCTCTCTCCAACCTCTGCATCTTGTGACGATGCGATGTGATTGAAATTGGGGTTTCCATTGTTTTATGCGTACTTATAAACAAAAAAGCTTATTCAAAAATTTTTTCTGGTTATCTCAATCATTTTCAATGATCATTTGACGCGAGACCGGCAAATTTTGTTGTTTAAGTACCATATTTTAATTTCGTGAATTCTCTTTTTACACACTATTCGATCGTCTAGAATCAAATAATCAGCTGCGTAATTTTTCTAGAAGAAATATTAGGAAGTTTGTATTATTTTTTTAAAACTCGTCAATTTTCATCTCGGGGAAGCGCACTCCCTTTGTATCCACCTATAAAATAAGTTCTCAGTTTGAAATAATATTTTCGTCGTTATATCATTATTAGGTTGTTTTACTCTTGAAAATTTTTTCATGAATTTAAGTAGGAAAACTGCAGTAAAAGGAAAAAAGAGCAAAATTGATTAATATTCTGTAACTTGCAAAAATTTATTTGGAATAGGTATTTATTGACTATTGGTTTGCTGGCTAGCATTTCGGTATGTTGATCTGGTTTTATCTTGGATTACATTTATTTGAATTTTTAACATATTTTCATGCCCAGTATGGAACATGATATACCTACTTTCTCAAAATGATTATTTTCCTACACAGGGGATTCTATTTGCTAATGCTGAATGCATCTCCTCTCCAGGAAAATTGGTTAAATTATGGTTACATGAAGCTCATCGTGTGTATTCTGATAAACTCGTCGATCATAAGGACAAGGACACGTTTGGAAAGTTGGTCTTCGAAAATATAAAAAAATACTTTCCAGTATGCTATTTGACCTGTCTGCAAAGGAGTTCCTATTTCTTATTTTATTTTTTATAATTTTAAGCTTCGAATTGTTTCGCCTTTACCAGGAAATTCCAGAAACCGACTACAACGAAAAACCTCTGATTTATTGTCACTTTGCCGAAGGAGTAGGTAATCTGAAATACTTACCAGTTTCGTCTTGGTCGAAATTGCATCGTTTAATCACGGAATCTTTGAATAATTACAACGATCTGGTTGGATCAATGAATCTAGTCTTTTTTGAAGATGCTATGGCCCATATTTGCAGGTGGAGTGCTAGCAGATTAATCGATCACATCGTGTATAACAACATAATGTAGTGTCTGGATATATTTAACTAACCTTTTAATCGTAATTAATTGCAGAATTAATCGTATTCTCGAAACTCCCCGACGAAATCTAATTTTAGTTGGAGTCGGTGGTAGTGGTAAGCAGTCACTAGCGAGGCTTGCAGCGTTTATATCTTCAATGGAAACATTTCAAATACAGTTGAAGAAAGGATATAATGTTTTGCATATGAAAGTCAGTATTTTCGTATTTTCGAAGAACCAATAACCGTACATGAAGGATCTATCTCAGGGTTTTGATTTTAAAATTCTCTCACTCTTTCTTTAATATTTATTTTCAGCTTTTATTTTCAAAACTACTGTTTTGAAAAATTTTTTCCCCAAATATCTCTTTCTCCAATAGAATCCAAGTCATATCATAATTTAGTTATTCAATGCCATTAAGGCTGCTTTATTCAGAGAAAAAAAATAAAAAATCTTTTTCTTATTATTTCTATAGAATGTTTTCGCCAATTTGTACTTGAAAACCGGCTTGAAAGCGATCAGTACAGTTTTTTTGATTACCGATGCGCAAATATTGGATGAAAAATTTTTGGTCCCCATAAACGATTTTTTAGCTTGCGGTGAGATTCCAGATTTGTTTGCTGACGACGAGATAACCAATATAATTAGTACAATAAGGCCTGAAGTAAGTTTTCTTGATAAATCATACATTGTATGTGATTTAAAAGAGAGTATAGTCACGATATCTCAGAAAATTTTGGCATCTATTCAAGTACCTATCTTCAATGTTTTCGAAATTTTTAGAAAATTATTACCAACAGCAGGTATACTTATGCTAGTTTATGTTGGCATTACCCATGCTAAAATATTTTATTGTTCAGAAATTATGCAGTTGTATGTTTTTTAAGAAGACTACCGAACTTGAATATGTAGTAGATAGTTCATTCTGAGTCGAACTAAAAATGTTCTATGAGCATGTGTCGTGTTCCCATTGGTTAAGGAGCTATAGGTATACCAAAAGTATGCCATTAATAAAATTACCATAAAATTATTGTTTGACTATGCAGACCCACATTTCTCACCATAAGGAACGAAGAAGGTACTCTCCACTTTTATTAACATTCCAACAAATTTCAATAATCAGCCCAATATTTTGAATTTTTACTATTTCGAGTAGCTCTTAGCAACTTTGCAGTTCAAAATAGAGCAAAAATGAAAAAAAACTTCTTTCCGTCTTCGCATTAAGTACTACGAGTCTACATAATTATATAGGTAGGTAATTAAAGAAAAAATTTTAAAGTATCTAAGTTTCTTAATGTCATGGTTTTAGTATACCTAGCTCCTAAACTGTTGGTAACAGAACCTATAATTATTGAATATTTTTGGTTCGATTTAAGGTATAAAAGTTTGATGGGTTTTTCAAAAACATTCTACGTATAATTTTTAAAATAGGCTACCCACAGTTTTCACTTAATTTTGATTCTCATTGTATATCATCTTTTTTAACTGTACAAAATCCACAGGCGGAGTTTTCAGTGGGCCTGGGGGACTAAGCCCCCTCTCCTCTGATGGGAAATGGGAAAAACTTGAATTCTATAATTTTACTCAAATGAAACATTGAAATTAGATAATAGGTATTAAGGACCTAGACTTCCCCTAAAATTTTTTCATGATACTCCACTTCTGACGTAATCACAACAATTTAATTTACTTACAAATGCTATTTAAATTTCAGGGTCGACATGTGCTATTATTTGTGAAATTATTTTTGCATAAACTAGCAGTAATAAAATATTTAGATTTTTTTATATTTTTGATGCATAAGCATCTTAGCACTCGGTCTATGGTAGGGGCTATAAACGAGAATTACAATTGTCAGATTTGCATATCTCAACATCTTGCAATGTTGTAACTCTCATTTGTGTGTGTTAATTGACATGTAAGTGTGTATGAGAATTACGCTCAGATATTTTTATGTTTATAAACCAGTCCTTCATTAGTATAGCAGCGGAATTAACACCTTTTTTTTTATTGGGTCTCGGCTAAGTGCCATTTTACTCCACGTTTGGAGGATATATTTGATGTCAAAAGTCAAAGTTGGAAAAACGAATGGTTGGATCCAGTGGCCAGTGATTTACCAAAATTAATTTTTCAGTTTCATTCTCGAGCACCAACTGAACCAAACTGGGCCCACAGCTATCTTGGGTCAGGAATGTGATGGTAGTTGGTCTCGCTCTCCAGCTCACAACTTTCAACACCTGTAACAACTACGTTACGCAGACTCCAGTTAACTCCATTTTATAAGAGGTTCCAAAAATGAGAAGCTCTAAATTTTCTCTTTTCTGCCGTCCTATTTTCATAATGATAAATAGGTTCTTGGTAATTTTTTTTTTTACCCTTATGACACAGTGAATCTAATTTACAGGTAAAAAGCACTGGAATTGTTGATTCACGAGAAAATTGTTGGAAATTTTTTATTGAACGTGTACGCAAACACTTGAAAATCGTTTTATGTTTCTCTCCTGTTGGTCCAATTTTTCGAAATCGAAGCCGAAAATTTCCTGCAATTATGAATTGTACGCACATCGACTGGTTTCAGGAGTGGCCACAAGAAGCCTTAGAATCAGTTTCTTATAAATTTCTTTGTCAACTAGATGTTTTACCTGTAAGCGAAGCTAAAATAGTCGCATACCTCGTTTCATATTAATATATACATTTATAGTCTATAAGCTAGATTGAGGATACACCTAATAGATTTGTAAATATTATACTTAATTTGTAGGAGAAATTCCTAAATTCAGTATCCTTATTCATGGCATACGTCCACAGTTCCGTTAGTTTGATATCCGCTAAATTCCAGTCTAATGAGCGTCGGTTCAATTATACAACTCCGAAGACTTTTCTCGAACAATTATATCTATATGAGAAATTATTACGAACAAAGACATCTGAAAATAAGGCGAATATAGAACGTTTTCAAAATGGAATTCAAAGATTGATTCGATGTGCGGAACAAGTAATAAAAGAAATTTATAATTTACATTCTGGTTTGGTTAGAGACAAAAGATTAGGAGTAAATGAAATCTGTCTGCAAAATCTTCTAGGTTGATGATCTTAAAATCAGTTTAGCTGAGCAAGAGGTAGTTTTGGCCGAAAAAAGAGAAAAAACTGAAGAATTAATTAAGATTATTGAGAAAGAAACAGTAAAAACCAGAAGAGAAAAAACTTTGGGTAAGTAAATAATAAATCAAATGTTACAACCTACTTAGTTGGCCATGTTAAACAAAACGGCAAATATGAGTTTTTTTGGTGGTTGAAAAAACCCTTGAAATCTTCGAAGGGCTGACAGAAAAATGATCGCTTTCATTAAAAAAAAAAAAATCAGCAATAATGAAATAGTAATTAAAAATTTCATTCAGTTTTTGTTAATAGGTACTACCTATGATGAGAGAGGTACGTTTTAAAGAATTATTTTTGGGAATAGTATGATACGCAACTAGGGAGGAAAGTGAGAAAATTAATACTCAACAAGTGCAATGTTTGCGAATGCAGTGTTTGTAAGCGTGAGCCGTAGGCTAGTGCAGTAATTGCACGAGTTGATAAATTGCTCGCTTCCATTGAGTTGTATTCAATATTTTTTATAATACATGATCAGAAAGGCAATGTTTACGCTGATATTTTGCAAGCCGAAAGTATCGATTTTCATTGATCGAAGCATAACCTTGATATAAAAAGTAAACCTGCCTCCACGTAAAAATTTTTACATGGAGGTTGCAAGATAACAAGTTAATATTTTTTTATAATGGAATGTTAATCTATAACACTGCAATCGAAACTGGTAACGTTTTTATTTTTATTTCAATAATTGAAATATAATACCCTTCTTAAAAAAAGTCACCTAACCTCTCACACTATCAAAATTATTAATGGAAATAATATTAAAAAATAAAATAAAACAATAGCCATATATCCTGAGTGAGATTCGAATCCTCAACCTCCTACATACCTAACACTCACTTTACACATACCTAGCGCCATAGTTTCTGGTGCTGAATGAGGTGTGTTTACCATATTCTATTATTTTGAAAGTCCTTTACCCATCATTAAGAATATTCACGAGGCATTAGTTAACATCTTGTTGCCTTCTGATCATTCATTATAAAAAATGTCTTCCTCAACAAGGTTCAAAAGTGAGTTTACATGAGTCTGGAATTTGTCACCAGCAGCGCTGGTTTCCTAACCTTTGCCTTGCATGTAAACACACACTTTTGAAACTTGGATTTTCCAACGAGTGTAAGTAATGCTGTATTTGAGCCAGGGGTAATAAAACCTGTGAATTTCTGGGTCGAATCGCTATTTTGGCAGAGAGAGAATTTTGAAGAAAAATAAAATGGAATTAATTTAAATAAACGAAAATAAGACATTTAAAGGTGGGGTGGAAATTGAGGAACCAATTATAGACGTGAGAAAAAGAAATTACGGAGTGCGAAAATTAAGAGTTCTGTTCTGAAATTGGCCACTTTCATCACACCATACATGCCTCGAAAATACACATTTTATGCACGTAGCAAAAAACGTTTTCTTCATCATTTTCAGGAATAAAATTAAAAATCTACTTAATAAGCATGGATACTAAAATCTATCATTGCTCTTCCGTAGTTGTTTTGTTTTCTTTTTACCTGCAGAAATTTACTTCAGTTGAACAAAAATTTACGAACCATAAATATAAAGTGATTTACATCTTCACTGTTTTCCCAAATTGAGACTTTTCCATTAGGGGCAATCTCTAACATGACTCTGATTATCAAATTTAGATTTAATTGATGTTACTCACCCAGGGGCGTAACTATAGAGGCAGGCTTCCTTGGAAATCTAATGGCCTCAATTTTCCACATCTAAATAAAAACATTAATCAAATTATCATGTTGATATTTTCCAAAAAACGTCATCTCTTCCTGCGGTCAATTCCTTCTTATAACTGCCTCACCCATTCTCCTCTAAATAGCCACCAAAAATCTTCTCGAACATTTTTCAAACCTACCCCATAAATAATTATTTAGTTACAGCCCCTACTGAAGTCTTAACAGAGAAAATACTTAATAATTTTTTAGGATACCTACAGTTCAAGAAGTCCTTAGGCTACCAAAATTTTCTGATGAAGATACATCTATGAGAATTAAAAACAAAATTTTTTCGAATTAATAACTTAGACTAATATTTAATGATAAAAACGTTAATGATCTGTTCAGCCTTCATCAACACTGATGTCCGACATTTTAATGAGGAAACTCAATTAAATTTTTCAGAGGAATATACTTTTGCTGATACCTATGTATTTACTACATACTTATGGATTAGCTGATTCCACATTTACGACTTCAGCACATGGCTATAGTTCTCGAAAATTTTGAAAACTTTAACATCATTCATTCGTAACATTTATTAATACACCTTCAAATCCCAAGAATTACAAGAGTAGAGTATTAATTTACACTCTTTATTCACTTTTTTTTAGTACTATTTTCTTTGATCATCAGTTTAACTTTAAATTTTTAATCAATGCTTCCCAAAGGAAAAAAAAGAAAAAGAAACTAAAAGACCCAGCAGTAAATTCCTGAAAAATTAGAGACAGACACTTTACTTCATATTAACTGAAGACAAAAAACCAAATGTAGGCCTTAACGATTGCAAATTTCTCCTTTTGAAGATTCAGATTTTTATTCCACACCGACATAACGAAAATTATTATAATTCAAAGTAACATTCGTCGATTCATTTTGTTGTCAGCGGCTGATGAGGAAAGGAAAGTTCGTATAATCGAAGAAGATGTTGCTGTAAAACAGAAAATGTGTGAAGAAGATCTCAGGAATGCCGAACCAATGCTTGTGGCAGCTAAAAAAGCTCTAAATACTTTAAATAAAGTGAGATTTTTGACAGAAATTGGAGATTTATTTTCAACAACCGAATACACTAATTTATACTTTCATTCGATATTGGCAGAGTAATTTAACTGAGCTAAAATCTTTCGGTAGCCCTCCGGCCGTTGTTGTAAATGTTACTGCTGCTGTGATGGTGTTGTTAACCAAGAAAGGAAAAATACCAAAAGATAGAAGTTGGAAAGCTTGCAAAGTAGGTCTATGAATGAAAATATTTTATATTTTTTGTATGAAAATAAAAGACGGTGCTGGAACGTGACAGTTTTCGTTTTTAAACTTTTTTTTTTACAGATAATGATGGCGAAATTGGATAGTTTTTTGGATTCGCTCGTAAATTATAGCGTGGAAAGTATTTCCCTAGAGATTGTGAAAAGTATTCAACCTTATTTGAAGAATCAAGAATTTAATCCAGATTTGGTGCGAACTAAATCTTCTGCTGCAGCAGGTATGTTTGCGAATAGGTACCAAATTTTAGTCAAAAATTCAAGAAATATTCGTTGTCGTATTGGTCAATTTTTGTACAAAAGTTTAATAGTTTTGCTTCTTCTGTACGTAAAAATTGTTAGAAACAATATTATAGAACCCATAGTATCGAATGAAAATTTGTTAACGGAAACTCGACTTATTTTTCGATTTGAAAAAGGTACTAATATTTAATTAAATAAACTAAGAAAAATGTAATTTCTGTCCATTTCAATGCGACCAAAAACTTTTGAAATTAACTTAAAACTATGTTATCTATTCTGCGCCATAAATATACAGAATAATACTTCCCGTAGTACAGGGTATCGAACAGCACCATTGCGCCATAAATATGCCGGAAGATACTTTCCGCGCTACAAAGCCAACAAAAATTGGTGAAGCTATGGCGTTTTTTGTTGCCGAGGACACCTACGCAGAGTTTCTCAATCCCTGAGATTAATGTGTTCTGAGGTCATGCAGAATTTAAGGTTTTATTAACTAAATTTTTTAAATTTTTGTCTCATTCATTTTCAATAGCCCTGATCGTTGCATTCATGCAAAATCTATGAATTTTTCAGTAAGTATTATAATCGTAAGTCGTGACTGTTGACAAAAAGGACACAGTCTTCATGAAAAAAAGAAATACAAAAAAACTAAGTAGACCTACCTACGATTTAGGTTACTGTTCAGTTATTAACCATATGAAGGTTTTTTTTCGTTAGTCATGGGCGTAGCCAGGGAGGCAGGGGGTCCGAGCCTTCGTGAATTAAAAAAAAGAATAGTTTTCAAAAAACAATTCATGAGTCCCCTTAACTAGAATCCTCCCTACACCCATGTCGTTAGTCATTATCTAGCAGATGACAATTGGTTTTACTTCCAACTGAGCACTAGCCAGAACAATTTTAAAAATGACTAAAAAAAAATTATCACTGAAGTCATTAAGCAGTATTTCGCTGGAACGTAGCTAAGAGGGAGGGGAACAAATATCCTTACCTAAATAAAATTTCTGGTAATTCGGAAAAATTGTGCAAATTGAGAATTATAGTCTGTGTTGTTTCATGTTTAAAAAATTGTAAATAACAATTTTGAAAGTTTTAGTTGGCAATTTTAAACTTTTTCCTCGTCTAAAAAGTCTTTCACTACGTCCCTGGTATGTTGATTTCTACAATTTTTCATTTCAAACTATGGTTTGATGGAAATACTGATTAATTATTCTCAACAAACGTTGACTTCCTTAATAAGTAAAACGACAATGAATTGTACAATTATAATGGAAAATTTCCAACTGTAATCAACCTATAGCTAGCTGCGGCAATCCGAAAGAAAAGATTTTACGATACGATTTATCATTATACAGGACTATGCGAATGGGTTATCAACATTATGAAATACTATGAGATTTGGACAATAGTGGAACCGAAACGAAAAGCTTTAAACCAGGCAACTTTCGAGTACACGGCTGCGACAAATAAATTAACAGTTCTTAACGAGAAAATTGAGGTTACATATTTACATATTGGGTTCGATAAAATTCTTCATTGTTTAAACCAAAATAATACTCGGTGATCATTTTTGATTATAGACTTTAGAGAATACGCTTCAACAATTACGTGAAAAGTTGGACGATGCTAATCAAGACAAAGAGAACTGCATTGTGCAAAAGGAAGAAACTTCGGAAAAAATAAATCTGTCCAACCGACTTGTGAGAGGCCTAGCTTCAGAAAGTATCAGGTGGCAAGAAAGTATAACGAAGTATGTTTCCATTTTCGAAGTGAATTTCAATTTTAACCCACAAACGAGAGAAAATCTGAGCAGACCCGTCCGATTTGTCAATTGAAAATATTTCAGTTCTCAGAAAGCCGCCTTTACCTTACCCGGAGATATTCTGGTCGTAACAGCCTACATAACATATATGGGATGTTTCATAAAATCATACAGAAATGAACTGCTGCAAAAACACTGGCTTCCGTTTTTGAGGAAGTTAAAAGTAACAGGCGCAACAACCTAAATCTAATAATGTCCTGAAAAATCGTCGAACAATGTTCTTTGAAAGTTTAGTAAAATTTAATTCGATTTTCGCAGCCTGAAATTCCTATATCATGCGAGTACGATTTGCTACCTGTTATGGTTGATGATGCGCAAGTTGCAGTGTGGAATAATGAAGGATTACCGAATGACAGAATGTCAGCAGAAAATGCGATGATATTGACATATTCGGAACGATGGCCATTAATGATTGATCCTCAAGTGGGTGTTAGCTGTTATGGCTGACTATACTCTGTTCATTATAAGATGATCCCTGGCCTTGACGCTGGGTTGCCAGCCGTTACATTTACAATATTATTTTATAACTATAGCAAGAACTACAAACACGCTTACTTAGCATTATTTACAAACGGTAGCTATGCATCGATTTGAACCAATCGTATTGGCTGGTCTACGTTTTGTTTGACGTTTATCAGGGATCATCTTATGATGGGCACAGTATATATCGAGTCATTGACACGAGTAATGTTTCAAAATGAATAAATTTTCGATTAGTTCTCACTTTTTAAAAACCATTATTGCCATAGGCATTGATTAGGTTACAATATGCGCCTGAGTTTTTGAATTCATTCCCAATGAGCATTATCCTAAGCACGAAACAGTTTCTACTGAAACTTGAAAAAATAGAGACGATTTGGAGTAATAGGCATTATAGGCCCAACAATATAAGACGCCCCTCCAGTGGAGAATTTTGAGGAGCAAAACAAAAAAAAAAAAAAAACCATCATTTTAAACAATTTTTCTCCTCTTACATTTTTATGAAATTACTCCTTTGGTGCTCGTGAAAATGTTGCCCCTAATATAGGTCTAAGTCTGCTACGGGTCTATATGTAAATCCAACCCCTGTAAAAACTAGGTTTGCAACATCGGCAAATTTTGAGCTGTGATTTTCAGAAAATTTGAGGCATAAAATAAAAAAACATATGCATATTATATAAACTCATCTTAGTGTTATCCGTGCATTTGCTGGTCTACTCAATAAGATTTTTATAAAAATTTAGACTAAATGATTTTTTAACTAAAATTAAGAACCAGTTTTTTTCTTTCTTTGAATACTAATTACTGTTTTAAGATTCAGAAACACAAAAACGAAACATCATATTTTATACACATTAGTGAAGTATCTAGAGCCCAGTTGGGGAGGGTGTGTGTAAAAATTGTTTTAGGCAACAACCTAACTTGAAATTATCTTTTGGCGGCATGGAAGATAGTCACTTTTAGGGGTTGTGGAGGGTTGTCCCCCATTATTGCGCCAATGATACAGACTCATATCTCTAATATCAATTAGTCGCTTTAAATTATCAGTTTTTTATGTGAAAATTTGCTTAAAATTTTGATTAAAAAATTATATTTATGTTTTTCGCAGTAGGTACTTAACTTAAATAAGAAATTAATCTACCGACCATAAATGAATGGGTTTAATGAAGTACTCGTCATGCAATTTGTTGCAGTTACAAGGATTGAGATGGTTGAAGAATAAGTTTGGTAAAGATTTAAAAATAGTTCGACAAAACCAAGATAATGCAGTAGACGTTGTCGAATTATGTGTGTGTGAGGGAAAAATACTGCTCATTGAAAACATTGAAGAGCATATAGATCCGAGTTTTGACAATTTAATCGGACGAAATTTGTCAAAAAGGGGAAAGTAAGCAGATTCTTATACCTACAATTTAGACTGAAAAAAGAACCTGAACATTATTGAAAAATTAAACAGATCCTATAATTAATTTGAAATTTGAATAATTTTTAGATACATAAAAATTGACGAAAAAGAGATCGATTATAATCCAAACTTTCGTCTTATACTGCAAACGAAACTGAGTAATCCGCACTATAAGCCAGAAATTCAAGCCCAAACGACGCTGATTAATTTCACGGTCACGAAAGATGGATTAGAGGATCAGTTACTTGCGGAAGTCATGAAAGTAGAACGACCAGATTTAGAACAATACAAGGTACCTCGTATCAGAATCATGTTTTGGAGAATACCTATGCAGAATTCGTTGATTATTTGAACAGTTTTCAAGAAGTGCTAAATGGGTCACTATACTTGTGTTATAGTCGAGCTTAACCAAAGAGCAAAACGATTATAAAATAAAATTGAAATCTTTGGAGGACGAATTACTCGAACAATTATCGTCGGCTGAAGGAGACGTTTTGGGTGACAAAAGATTGGTCGAAAATTTGGAATCTTCCAAAAACATGGCCACTGAAATCGTGAAAAAAGTATCGGAATCGAGACAAGCTTCAATAAAAATTGACGAAGCTCGAGAACATTTTCGACCAGTGGCCACCAGAGCCTCTATATTGTACTTCATTATCAATGATTTGAATAAGATTAATCCGATCTATCAATTCTCATTAAAAGTAAGCGATTTTTCATATTTTACCTAATTCACGTTTTGATTTTTGAAATCCACTTTTTTCAATAGTCTTTCAGTAACGTATTTCAAAATGCGATATTGAATACCGAACGCTCTCAAGATATTCAGAAAAGAATCAACGATTTGATAAGCACTGTATCATTCGACACCTTCGGGTACATAAGCAAAGGTCTTTTCCAGACAGACCGATTAATGTTCCTTTTTTTGATGACCATTCAGGTAAGTAACAGTTTATATTGGTATAAGATTTGGTACATTCATTCGCTGATGCTATTTACGTTGGCAAAGGTAAAGTAATGGTATATCATAAGAAACGACACTCCATGATATTTACATATAATGTACTCGGAGTTTAAAACATGTTGACGTGAAATTTTTTGTTTTATCTGCTCCTATCAATATATTCCTACCAGTTTGACTAATCATTCAATAATTACATTTTTTTTTATAATCATTTATAATTGTGTTAATTGACGTATAATTGATTAAATCGGATGTTTATTATGTGAATTGAGCTTTTTTTGTTGCTGGGGACAAAAGTTGGTGAAAAGAAGTAAGAAATCTGCTCTTCCTGTTGGAGACGAGCAGATATATGTGATTTTTGGCTCAAAATGACAGGGATAAGTATAAGGCTGCCAGGACGCGTAAGGTAAAATCCCAAATTTTGTTTGACCCTAGGGGGTTTGAACACCCATTTACACCTTCGCTACGCCACCGCTGATCATAAATTGTGTCAAATTTACATGTGCTTCATTTAAAAATATATTCAACACTTCTGGAAAAAGGACGGAAAACGTTTTTCAGAGAGGGGTAGGTGAAAACCTCATAAAGAAATTCTAACAGAAAAAATGTGACAGAAGAAATGTAACAGAAAAAAATGGAACAACCAAAATTATAACGTAATCAGCCCCTCCAGAAATAGATGACGGAAAACGTCTATCAAAGAGAGTACATCATAAGAAAAATGTAACAACCAAAATAATAACATCAGTCCATCTTCAGCCACAATTTCTAAATTCAAAAAGTTTAAATTTATGATATAATAATCCCTCCCATGCTGCTAAAATTTTCCAAGTTAAAATTTTTTCACAATCAGTCCAAAAATATGACGTCATCAACCCTTCCTGCTGCTAAATTTTTCAAGTCCAAAATGATGACCAATGTATTGTGTTTTTCCTGACGAGCCACGCAATATTCTCAGACTGCCTTCTGAATAAAAGATAAATAAATAAATAAATAAACAGATAGCTACGTACTATGCTACCTACTTAAATAAAATAAATATAAATAAAAAGATAAGTAGATAAATAAATAGATTTATTGCATACAGATTTGAATAATTATGTTAAAATGTAAGGTGATAGGCATTATCTTAGCGACAGCTAAAAGGGCTGATGACGTCATAATTTTGAATTTGGAAATTTGGGGGCATTGTCAGTGGTTTATGGGGCTTCCTGTTGAAGTTTTAGGTATCTATTTGTTGCATATTGATATGGACATTTTAAAGATGTTTTCCGGAAACATAGGTAGTGTCCTTGACACTACCACATTGTTCTCTTAATTTTTGTGAATCTAGAAAACGACTGATACCTACCAGAAAAAAAAGAAAGAAAGAAAGAAAGAAAAACTAATTATAACAAATCTTTTTAAAAATCGCTTTAATGTATTAGCCTATGCTTTACCAAAGTACACTGAAAATGAAAATATAATTCTTTATCATCAAATATAGTAATCTAACTTTTTAGGAATCGTAGCTTAGTTACCTACTAAACGATAAAAATTTTCTATTAACGCAGATCTTATCCCATAATAATGAAATTAGTCACGAAGAACTGGATTTCCTGCTCCGATTTCCAGTCATGAATGGTGTTTCGAGTCCTGTAGAGTTTTTGACCAATAATTCATGGGGAGCTATTAAAAATCTGTCACTTATGGATGAGTTCAGGTACCTGTAGATCTGAATGCAGTAAAATCTCGATTTAAGAGCGAATTTCGTCAAATAAATTTAAGAACTTTACTCGATAATTATTTTCAGAGGGCTCGATAAAGATATTGAAGGATCAGCGAAAAGGTGGAAAAAATTCATCGAATCTGAGCAACCGGAGCGCGAAAAATTTCCTCAAGAATGGAAAAACAAAACAGGCCTTCAAAAATTGTGCATGATGAGAGCATTACGACCTGACAGAATGAGTCATGCAATCAGGTAATATACTGCGTGTATTCATTTATTTATTTCTTTATCGATCATTTTTAATGATTCATTACACGTTCTACGCAGATGTTTTGTCGAAGAAAAATTAGGTTCAAAATACGTCGAAGTGAGAAACAATAGCCTGGTACAGACGTTAAAACAAATGAAAGCTAATACTCCGATTTTCTTTATTTTATCTCCCGGCGTTGATCCGATGCGGGTACGTCACGTCCATACTCGACTTTAAGGCTGGCTGTGATCCTCGTAAAATTGCAAATTCTGAATTTTGGTTTGCGCAGGAAGTCGAGGTGATGGGAGAAAATTTGGGCTTTACCACAGAGAATAAAAACATTCACAATATTTCATTGGGACAAGGTCAAGAGAAAATTGCTGAACGAGCTATCGAAATAGGATCTACTCAAGGTCACTGGGTGATTTTGCAGGTGCATGTACTTTACTCGATTAGTTTTCATAGCGTCTTGTCACAATGAACAAAACATTCACAATAGATGTTGTATTTAGAATATACATTTGGTGAATAACTGGTTACCAGAGTTGGATAAAAAACTCGAGCTATCGTTTGATAACGCACATGAAAATTACAGACTATTTATGAGTGCCGAGTCGACTGCACTTTTCCAGTTTAATTCTATTCCACAAGTAATTATAAGAAGCACGTCGCATGCAATATGTTTTCGTTCATCGTTGAAAACTTGTACAGATTAAATTAATGCGAGTTATAATTTATTCGATTATGGTCCTTAGGGAATTCTTCAGTCATCGATAAAAATTACTAACGAACCACCTACCGGAATTTTAGCAAATCTGCATAAAGCTTTGGACAATTTCGACCAAGAAACACTGGAAACATCGTCGAAAGAAGCCGAATTTAAAACCATTATATTTTCTTTGTGCTATTTTCATTCGTGCATCACGGAACGAAGGAAATTTGGATCGCAAGGGTGGAATCAAATTTATCCCTTCAATGTTGGTAAGAAAATTTGTGATAATCATCTGTATTTCACGATGATCTATAGTTGGGTTGTAAGCTGTTTCTCTCCTTTTATGTAGGTAAAGCTAAAAAATTAACACTTTGTTGATTTTTTTTTTTTTAGGGGGGGAGGAATGTTTTTATTAAATTGCAACATTTTTCAAGGCTTCTATGCTTATTTCCTAAAAGAAAAAAAAACTCTAGCCAGATATACTCATTACTCCGCGAGAAAAAGTATGTTTTCAAAGGTACTTATGCCTTAAAATAATTGAAACATAATTATACCTACTGATTATTCTAAATTTTGTTTAACTTGACTTTAGCCCAACCTTAAGGATTAGCTTTTACCCCAACCTTAAAAGTTAGCTTCTGCTCCAACATTAATGGATAATCAGGAAAACATTCGGAAACCAGAAGACTAGAAAATAAAATCAGTAAACAATAGAAGAAGTGATATTAGAACCCAAAAACTTCCTAATACGTAGGTACCTACCCTAATTGAAACTGTTGGATAAATGATTAAGGATTCAGATTAACAGCAAATAAGTAGATAAATAAGTCTCCGAATCAAATTTTTAATCGGAATAGGATGTGTTGATGGGAAACAATATAATTTTTGAAGCTATTGTAATATTTTCGTATATTTAATGAATAATACGAACAATATTCGTTCACAGTGTCTCCATACCAGAAAATCAGGTATTTTAATTTTACCTAAACATCCCATTCTACTTTCATAAACAATCTAAATTATTTTCTAAATTATTCCCATCTAAAAACGTGATAAACATTGAAACACTGTCTCCAAAAATAGAGACCAATTATACCTGTCCTTAAATATTATGATTAATTGACAATTAGCTAATTCAACAAACTTCTACCTCACATAGTCTATTCACCACATCCAGTCACGTACACAATGTACCCTGGACTAATATATAAACTCTGATAATTGATGTTCACTTCAGAGTTCTCTAGTTTTTAGTTGAGTCTAGTTCTAATTCAGCCTAGCTCAAATCAATCTTTGTTCAGTTAACTAAATGTGTTTAAATATTATGTGAATCCCAATTTTAAGTGTTATAAACTATTGAACCTACCCTAATTGAAACTGTTGGATAAATGATTAAGGATTCAGATTAACAGCAAATAAGTAGATAAATAAGTCTCCGAATCAAATTAGTAATCGGAATAGGATGTGTTGATGGGAAACAATATAATTTTTGAAGCTATTGTAACGTATATTTTCGTATATTTAATGAATAATACGAACAATATTCGTTCACAGTGTCTCCATACCAGAAAATCAGGTATTTTAATTTTACCTAAACATCCCATTCTACTTTCATAAACAATCTAAATTATTTTCTAAATTATTCCCATCTAAAAACGTGATAACATTGAAACACTGTCTCCAAAAATAGAGACCAATTATACCTGTCCTTAAATATTATGATTAATTGACAATTAGCTAATTCAACAAACTTCTACCTCACATAGTCTATTCACCACATCCAGTCACATACACAATGTACCCTGGACTAATATATAAACTCTGATAATTGATGTTCACTTCAGAGTTCTCTAGTTTTTAGTTGAGTCTAGTTCTAATTCAGCCTAGCTCAAATCAATCTTTGTTCAGTTAACTAAATGTGTTTAAATATTATGTGAATCCCAATTTTAAGTGTTATAAACTATTGAAATATTAATTGTGTTGTTTATCTTGAGTCTCTCCTAAGTTAAGGTCTACACTAGATAGTAGACAATCAAACTCTAAACTCTAACTTTGAAAGGAATATTATTACTGGTATTCCTTTGTATGGTGTAGCCCCGAAGGTGTCCAATTTAGATACGATTGGGACAACTTTTGGCCGTTACAGGTATTGTGTTTTTTTTTCTAGATTGAAGCAAGAGATTTTCTCAATGCCCCTTGAAAAATAGGCCCACCTTTTACAACTATTATCGAAAAGAAATAGAAAAAAACCAATCACAAAAAAAAATACTATGAAGTTACTAACTGAGAAACAAACTGACAATTCGTTATCGAAATTAGTAGGCATGATAATACACGTAAATTTCATGACTATGGGACCAAAATTATAATATGTATTTATTTATTAAATGAGCAGTGGTTCTTTCAAACAACCGCAGAGCATGAACCCTCAAACCAACTGTAACTAAATTTAAAAGAACAGTCGGTGTCAGTTTAACATTTTGTAACTATTGCATGAAAATTACGCATTTTAGAGCCATTGAAAATGTTTTATTTACAAAATAAAATAGACATAGAATGGGGAAAATAAGAGATGTAAAAAAATACGACATAACTTTTAAAAAAAAACTAGCGCAGCAATGCTTCGCTAAAAAACCCAGTTTTCTCAATATTTATTTCAATAGTAATCGATATTTATATTGATAATTATCGATATATCTATATTTCATTGCTAGTTTCAGGTTAAGAAATTACAAAAAACTATCGCCAATTAACCATATCTTTAAAAAAAATATAGATCTAATGATGTTTTATCCCTAAAAACCGCTTTCCCATAGATTTTTTGTTTCCAGTTTTTTCGAGAACTACTGAACCGATGTTCACGAAACTTCATTCAGATTTGCTCCCATAAAATAGCTATTTTTCGTAAAAATTTTTGCCCTATCTGTTTGGTAGTTTTCTCAAAACCATGAACACAAAATTTTTTACATAAATTTTTTTTCTCCAATTTTCTCAAAAACTACTGAATTAATAGTCACCAAACTTCTAAAAAACTTGCACCAACATAAGGAATAAATAATAGCATGAAGGTAAAAAAAAAGGAAGAAAGAAAAAAATAAGCGTAACAATGTATTACCTTACTTTTCAAATTACAACCTAGCATACACATCATCATATAGACAAGAAAAGAAAAATGTAGGCTTCAGTGGGCTTATTTTACTCTATTAAAACTTTTTGATGAGAATACAGAATTTAAGGTATTTCAAAACTAGGTATCTATAGTAAAATTTATATGGTACTTACTGAAATCCACAGAAAATTTATTTTTAATAAAGACAATTTTTCCAAAAAAATTCAGAAAAATTGACGACTGAGAAATTTTTCTTTTATTCTTATGCAGCTCGGGCCTATACAATTTGAATATTATTTTTTAATTTAATTTTGTTATTAATAATTAAACTGAAAAATTTTCCTGTCTAAATAATTTTTTAGCCCTACAATAATTATTGTTGAACTTCGCAAAGTATAATTTATGGATTAAATTACTCAAAAGAAAAGACAGGCTGTTATTTGTTGTATATAGCTGTTGTTGATTTTATTTCCTCTATTTTCAACGCCTTAATTTTTTCAAACAAAAGAAAAATAATAAATTAATACAAATTTATTTATTATTTCCAGGCGATTTAAGTATTAGCGTTCACGTTTTGTACAACTACCTGGAGTCGAATTACAAAGTACCTTGGGAAGATCTACGATTTCTTTTGGGAGAAATAATGTACGGAGGTCATATTACTGATGACTGGGACCGACGACTCTGTCGCACATATTTGCAAGAATTTTTAAATTCACAATTAGTAAGTAAAAAAAGTAATCCAAACCCTTGGTTTGAAGGAACATTTGCAATCTATTTTTCGAAGTTATCTTTTTCCAAGAAGCATTTCATTCCCCACTAAGTGTCAGTTGAAATGAATTATTTTTGTAATAAAAATACTTGATACCGTACCTAATCATTTCAGGAACAGTTGAAGCTAATATCATACTTTTGGTTTTATATATGTCTAGTCAGAACTCAAAATTTTAAAATTTCTTCGTAAGTACCATACTTTATTGATGATTTCATCGAACTGTTTTTTTTCTCACATGGAACATATCATTGCTGCGGGGAGTTATTTTAGAAAAACGTCCGACAGGAAATTATCGCTTCTGATGACGTCAAAATTGTTGACCAGAAAATTTTTTCGGATGTGGTTGGTAGACTAAAGTTTAGGCTACCAACTATGGGTGGTTGTCGGTTGGTTAAAGTTTAGGGTGCCTAGAAACCCTGATTTTAGACCGAAAGCGGTTGATTTGGCTAACGTTTAGGCTTAACTACCTCCTTCGGCTAATTCGATTCGACTGATAACTAAAATATACAGCAGTGTCTACGAATCTACGAACTTATATAAAATGTAACGATTTTTTTGATAATTGTAGGAAGATAAAATTATAGTATCAATTTCAAACGTTTGTCGATGAAAACATAAATTAGGACCCAACAGGAAAGCGTGAGGGGCCGAGAAGGGAAAAAGCATGTTCTAAGTTTTATAATTTTAGAAGTCGTCTGTAAGTAGCAAGCACCACCCTCGGCCCCCCAATGGCCGGAAACACTCATTGAGCTTAATTCAATGAATTGTTTTATAATATGTAGAGAGATACGAACATTACGAACCTACATTTTCAATTCCACCCTAATAATTTATTCTTTAATATTTTTTCCACAGTTGGAGGGGGACGCAAAGCTAGCCCCGGGCTTTCCAGTTCCTCCAAACATGGACTATCAAAGTTATCATAAGTACATCGACGAAACACTTCCGGCAGAAAGTCCGATTTTATATGGACTTCATCCGAATGCAGAAATTGGATTTTTAACCAGTCAGGCTGATAATTTATTCAAACAAATTTTGGAACTGCAGCCTAGAGATTTTAGCACATCGGGAATCTATGGAATGTCCCGGGACGATAAGGTAAAGCTTCCTACTGAGTAGCTAACCAAAAATTCCACATAATTTGTGATAAGAAAGATTCAAATTCGAATTGTGGTAGGTTCGACAAACAATTGATGAAATTTTGGATAAAATTCCCGATGAATTTAATATTCAAGATATGGCATGCAGAGCAGAGGAACGAACGCCTTTCACAACGGTCCTGTTTCAAGAATGCGAAAGAATGAATGTTTTGATGATAAAAATAAAAACTTCATTAGTCAAATTGAATCAAGGATTGAAAGTACGAAGAATTATCAGATCCAAAATCAATTTAAGAACACCAACAACAAATCTATTATTTTAAATTCTTTTGTAGGGTGAATTATCAATTACAACGGATATGGAAGATTTAGAAGAGTCTATCTACCTGGATAAAGTGCCAAAAAGTTGGGAAATTAAAGCGTATCCATCTTTACTTGGACTCTCGGCGTGGTTTTCTGATTTATTATGCCGTACCAAGGAATTAGAGGCTTGGGTTGCTGATTTTTGTGTAAGCCATTTGAAAATATTATACAGGGTATTCGGAAATTCGAAAGTATAACTTCCAGGTTCAATTTTTGGGGACGAAGAAACAAAAAGGTTCCTCTTGTAAAGTATCTACCGAAAAATGCATCAGTTCGGAATTATAGCTACCAAAATGGGAGGACAAATCAAAAAACGTACGTAATTTCCCCCAAAAAATCGATAAAATTGAACGAAATTTGGTATAAGGGAAGTTATTAGTAATCAGTATTTATGTGTTTTATTCTCGTGTAACTTTTAAATTTTTAACCACTTTGGAGGAGGCAATGTGGGGGTTTCCACTCTTTGAATTTTCGTATCTTTTTAACCCTTCGTTGTATCGAACAAGTCCCACCATGTTATTTAGGAAGAAAAAATGCACAAAAAAGTTGGTAAATACTTTATTTTTCTGTGAAAACTCAATATTTTTAGATACAAACTGGGTTTAAAGCTAAAATTTGGTTAAAATTGTTCGTAAGCCTCGACAACTTTCTTCTCTTCGAGAACTTATCATCTCACCTAACCCTTATCCATTACCATTCGTAACCTTGGAAACTAATGTTTCTCGAAAATTACTAAATTTAGGTAAATTAACTTACTTTTCTTGCATATTTTTTCTTCTTAATGAAACGTTATAAACATGTTCTATAAAATTTAAGTATATTTGTTGTATTCTCCACACATACAACAAGTAGATAGGTACCATGAAAATTCAGTCACCTTCTCAAATCCTATACCAGAAATTTAATCCGAAAACCACTCAGCTAAATTGATCAAAGTAGGTAAATAGGTACCTACTAATCTATTAGTAGGTATTCAGTTTTTGATTCTTCATGGTTAGGTAGACAATGACAGCCTCTAAAAAAAAAATATTCTCTTTGGTATGTGACAATGTCGACTAACTTCTCGCTACATCTTTGTTGTAGGTATATAACTTACGTATAAATTTATACTATAATTTATTGTAAAAAGTTGTTTTTATTTTTTTTCTTCCATATTCATTAACTTATAAGAGAGGATAAAAGAAAAAACTTGAAGATACTGTACTCTATGGATAACTTGACTTTGAGAACAATTTTGGTCTGAAAAAATTATTTCATTATATTTGAGTGGGCACATAATGGAAAAATAGGCCCATTCTAAATCTCGTCACAGATGTACTGGAGTACCTATTTGTCTAGTTATGGTTGGGCCTGCTTGTACCTAGTTTTATTCTACTCGCTCAATTTGTTGAAGTACACCTGATGACCAACTTCAGCGCTGCTTTCACGTGTTGCGACACACGCACACATACACTTATATCCTTTTTGATCAGTTGTTTTTTCAATTTTTGTTTGTTTCTATCTTGGGAAAAAAAGTGAAAAATTTTATTTTCTCTTTCACCGTTATTTTCTTCTTCAAATTATAAAAGCGTATTTTTCTAAAACTCGTTTTTAACCTAAATTATTTTTATCACTTAAAAATACCTATACATAAAGAAACTAATGTTTTTAACCCAGATTTATACAGCAACGTTGATTGATTTTTGTCATCTCCAAAGAAATTTTTAAATTCATGTACTATGAGGGTTATTTTCAAACTCACGTTTTCATCGATAAAATATATTTTCTGTAAGACTAATATAGTTTTCTTATAGCCCTATAGGTGTACATTATGAGTGTATATTGTTTCTTGCATGACCCGCGTAAATATTAAAATTATACTAATTAAAATAACTCACTTTACAGTTACCCTCTACGATATGGTTAGGAGGCTTATTTAATCCGCAAGCATTCTTAACAGCTGTTATGCAAAGTACAGCTCATAAAAATGAATGGCCTTTGGATAAAATGTCTCTCCAATGCGAAGTGACGAAAAAACAAAAAGATGAAGTTTCGTAAGTTGCTAGAAAATTTTTTTTCTTTTCAATGTAAGGTCTAAATTTTGTTTTCAACAATTTGTCCATTTTTTTTCGTTAGCTCTGCTCCGAGAGATGGCGTGTACATTAGCGGCCTATTCATGGAAGGTGCTCGTTGGGATACAGAGAATAATTGCATTGTCGACTCAAAATTGAGAGAACCTTTTTTCCCAATGCCTGTTATTTATATAAAGGGTATATTAGTTGATAAAAAAGAGATTAAACATACTTACGATTGTCCAGTTTACCGAACACGGCAAAGAGGACCGACATATATCTCATCCTTTAATTTAAGGACTAGAGAAAAGTCTTCGAAATGGGTGATTGCAGGTGCAGCACTTCTTTTATCTTTGTGAAATGTTACGATGTTTTTAAAAAGTCTACTTATGAGTAATGAAAAAATGAAAAATATAATTTATTCGTATAAATACACGTGTATTGCTAACTAATATATTGAAAAGTCAAGAAAAAATACTTTTGATGAAGCTGAAAAAAAATTATCGAAAGACCAACATGATACATGGTAAAGCGTTGAACTTGAAAATATTTCCTAATATATCTTCAAATGAAAGAATACTGAAGTAAGCTAGGGCGAAGATAATTTCATTGCAAGGAAGTGGAGTCCACACTTTCTTTTCTAACCCTCCTTTCCCTCACACCAAAACATCATACCTTCGACGAGAACCCACTATTTCTTTTTACTTATCACACCAGGGGGTCCATTATCTACGCCTTTGATAGTATAGACCTGCTTCTACCTATATGTACAGGTATTAATTTCATATAAATATAGCTCTTTATAGGAGTGAAATTAAAACTACATAGTTCATATCGGATAGCACCGCAAAAAAAAATTGGTGTATTATTGAATTAGAGCAAAATCGATTCCTGGTTTTCAAAAGCAGCCAGTACAAAATTTGACACTAAAAATAAATAAAAATAAAATAAAATAAAGTTTATAAATTATATTTTTATCAAGCCTATTTCCAAAAATGAAAATATAGAAAAATTTCGTTTAGAAACCTGAGTAAATTACATAAATGAAGTAAATCAAAAGTTTGAGATGCCTGACCGGTTTTTTTTTATTATTTTATTTATTAATTAATTTATAGACGTCACTCATTCATTCATCCGTCATCTTTCATTTGCCGCCTTCATTACATTTACAGGATCACCTTTTTAAATATTTTATTTTATTTCTTGATTTGCGCCAGCCCGCTTTATTTTATTTTATTCATTCTTATTTATTTTACATTTGTCGCTTTTGGCTATTTTATACATACGCACGTTTGCTTTGCTCTGCTTATTTTTATTGCTAGCTTGTTGATGCTTGCCTATACTTTTTACGGTCGTGCAGTTGCTCACCTACCAGACTGAAATGTCCATTAATTTTAAATATTGCCATGGCTGAAATTATCTGATTTTTTTCTTACAGGTGATTGGTTGTGAAATATGGTGTGATATTGTAGAAACGATGCAATTTGGTGATGTGATTCTGTTTTTTTTTTTCTAGATACCTAGGTATTATTTGTTAGTGTTAGGCTAAGAGTTAGTTGATGTTTTGGCAGCCAAATTGTACCATGTAAAAGTTTTTTCTCTAGAAGTGCTTTTTTAAACTAAGTGTTTTCCCAATGATACTTATTTGTTTCAGCAAGCCCGTTACGTCTAATGTAATCTTAAAATATACGGATCGTGTGTGTAAAATACCCTTGTTCTCAAGGTTTCAGGCCATTTTACTAAGTTTTGATTGAAATTGTGTCGTAGAAATACGCGTCACCTTTTTCAACAGTATAGGCATCCAATTTGCTAGCCTACATAGTGTTATATTAAAATTTTTATAAGTACAATTCGATTCTCTTGATCAACGAAACAATTTGGCAAAAACAAAATTTAAATCCAATCACTAGGAGTCGCACAATCTGCTTTTTCATTGTGATTCTACATTCTACATTAGAAACCAGATTGAGCAAGCAGGAGCAATTGCTTGAATGTGCAGTAAGTGTTAAGTTTTTCAACTACTGCTGATTCCAGCCTACCTATTATCTGTCAGCAAGGCTTTTTCAGCTGGATCAACTTGGGGCAGGTGCAGAATTATAACCACTGGAGATCGCATCGTTTCAAGGCTGCTGCAACACTGTGGATGCTGATTCAGTAATATTCACACATTTTATGCTTTGTTTCTTGTTCATTTTTTTCATGTGGGAATCAAAATTTATAATGATAGCCTAAACTAATAGGCATGTGGTGGGAGGGGTTGGTTGGTTTTGCTAACACTTTGGTGTTCTGTTGGTTGTGGTGTTTCCCTCTTTCCCTCCTAAAAATTTCTTTTCCTACACTTGGCCATGCAGGTATCTGTAATCCTTTACTTTTGCCTTTCTATTGGTTTGTTTTGTCTTGGTTATGTGACTTTTTTGGATGTCACAAGTTTGAAATTTTATACTGAAGTGTAAAGGAAAGAAATAGATCTGGTTCTTTGAATGGGAGTGGAATGATGGAAAAATTTTTCAACTTTTTTTTGTTTTATAGAAAATGTTTGGATCTCAGATGGTATTATTGTTAAATTGTGGGTTCAGAGTACTATACTTATACGTAAATATATTTATTTTAATTTATAAACCGTAGTTTTTAATTGACTTCAAAAAAATATTAGATTCTCAAATTTGAACCTTATTCCATGTATACTTATTAGCAAATTTGTGGAAAACTACAGGACCAATTTTTATGAAACTTTTTTGAGATTTGACTTATTTTTATTAAACTTAAATCATGAAAAACAAAAATAATAATAAACAAATTAACACGGTTCAAAATCACTAACAATTATATTCAATTTTTTTTTTGTTCCAGCATAGCTTTTCACGCTGGGCACCAATTTGAATGAATTTACTTTATTTAAAAAAAAAAAAAGATTGGTTAGACTGAATAGGGCACATTGGAGGCAGTGGACACGAATTTCTGTTTTTCACTTAATTCGGTAACTGTTATAGACCTATAGTGTGGTAGTACATCGGTGTAAACTCTGGAACCTAGAAGAGAAATAACTTTTTCATTTTACTAAAACCATAAAAACAATTGACGTATTCCAAAGTTGAAAGAGTTTCTAAAAAAAAATCTAATAATGCGCGGATTAACAATAAATTTGAGGAGATTTACCGACTGACTTGCCGATTTTGCAGATATTGGGGGTTGTGACACCCGTTAAACCCCAAACCCCTCTGCCCCCCTTCGGTACGTTCTTGCCATACAAGGAGATTAGGTACCTATTTTGATATGCTAAAAATTTGTTCTTATAGTTGAAAGAAAATATATAAATCGTAAATTCTTTAGATGGATAGTCAGCTCCATTCGAGTCAATTTTTCATAAAATGAAAAACTCGTATCAAAATTCAAATTTTTGAGACAATCATAATGCTACATAAACGAACAAAAAGATACCTACCCAAACTTGAGAATTAAATAAAAAATATTGCATAAATATTTCAGTACAGATCATGGGCAAACTTTTTCTCGCTTTCAAAATTGCGATTAGGCTACATACGAAACTTTATTTTTAGTCATTGAACCTTTTATAAAATTTAATTTTTGCTTTTGAAATTTCTAATCGTGGATATAAAATGTAATAAGAAATGCAAAGTTCTTATGGTTTTCTGCAACGAAACCCACACTTATCTGGACAATAAACCGAATTTCATTCGTATTAAGTCATACTGTCGAAAACAAATTACATAGATATCATTTAAACCCAAAAATAGATCGAAAATGGTTCTTATAAACCCATTTTCTTTACTTAAATTCGTTGATAAATCTGTCGAGTGTATGCCGAAGATTATTTAAATTCATCGTTGACACCGTTATATGAACTATACTGTATACATCAGCATAGGGCACTGTTACCGTCAGACAACAGAATACAGCGAATCAAGCAATACGTATTTCGTGTATTGTACGCGGTAATCTTAAATGGACGGTAAATATTTATAAGTTCAAAAATTAATAAAACATAGGACAGAAAAATAAAATATATAGCTATGGGTACCTAATCATGCCTAGAGACTATGTGCCATATTCACAAACGTCACTTTAACCTCCCTTCACTTAAACTTCACTTTAAAAAAGTTTTTTGCACAATTTTCTACTTAAAAATGTGGGAATATTGTATCTCTTATGATAGTTCCAATGTAAAAATAAAATGTTACCATACCGTTAAATACAAAATTGTGCCAAAAGTCATTTTCAAGTGAAGTTTAAGTAAAGGGAGGTTAAAGTAACGTTTGTGAATATGGGTCTAAATAATGAAAGTATTTCGGCGCCAACGTGACTCACGTGTTTTAGCGAAGCATCGAATACGCGTAATATTTTTTTGTTTTCTTCATTTCACCCCTGGAATATGCGCAAAGCGCAGCAAAAGCACCCTTCAACTTTTCGACGTCATTGATCTTTTCGACCACTAACCGTTAAAGTACAGTCGGTGGGACGTGAGCTCGTTCTGTAGTCGCAAAAATTTTTGCCATTCACCCAAAAAAAGTGACTTGAAGCAGTAACATACCTGTAGACGCGGTTTTAATTCGCAACCATTTTCGGTCTTTTTCTGAAATTTCTGCTTCAAGGTATGTGCCAATAAAAGTACGTATTTTGTATCTAAACAATGATAAGAAAAAACGGATCATTGCGACGCAGACGATGTTGATCTTTGCAGGTTCGCGATCGTGTTTTTTGTTTACCTGCCTGTCACAAGTAGTCGATACGTGTTTCTATCTGCAGTTGGTTGGTTATTTTGCTTCTCTGTGCCTACGATCGTGCGGTGTATCTGGTGTGTACATATTATATACATATACATACTTATATAAATATATATATATATACACTATGTAACTATGTCGCCTCATCGACTCGTAAATTAATGCAACTTCTCTCCTTCAGTTACCGCGTATGGGTACCTATCGATTTTACCGAATTTTCGTAATCCATAATGTTGAAAATTGATAATTTTAAAGAATCGTTTTCCGGAGACCAATCTCAATGTGAGTTATTTCTGCCCAACGCAGACATATTATCACGGCCATCTTTTAACTATTTGTAGCGGTTTGTGACTAAAATTTTATTAATAATAAAACATTTTCAGATAATTCAAAAATTTTGGGTTTAGAAGTCGATAATAAATACCTGGTCGCGCAAACGTTTAAAAATTCGAACGTTACTCGCGTTTGTTTATACAGTAGACGTGATAAATATTTTATGGTGAATATTATTGCTAAATAAACCCTCGGTTTCGTGGCAAAATGCAACTGAGGATAAAGATTAACAAAAATATTTTTGCAGGTTTTATTCACCAAGAAAGAAAAATTAAACATCGTTCAGGCTTCAATAAATAGCAATCATGATATTTTGGGTTAGTATATATATATTCGTATACACTTATTATAATGCAGATAAATCGATTTTTCTATTTCAATAATTTATTACGTTTTATTTTTTTTTTCCATTAGTTTTTGTTACGAAAAAACAAAAAAATGATATCTATCACGAAAATGAAGGCAACACTATCTCGGGCGTTTCGAATGCTTCAAACAATGTGTACAACGTGACTGCAGTAGATTTGAAAAAAAATTGTGAAATTTCTGATCTTTCCATTGGTTCTGAAAAACAAATCAAAGTTCAATTTCTGTATTGTAAAAAAGGGAAAAATTTCGACAGACTGCTAGTGTTTACTCACTTAAAAAGTAAGTACCTTGTCTCATCATTTTAGTTTTTGCTTGTTTTTTTTGCTTGTTTGAAATTATTTCTCTTAAAATTGATTGAAATCAATCAAATTTTAAAACTAGGTGTGGGTTCACCTTTAAAACCCACAGGCGAATTGATTTGGACTTGCGTGTTCGGTTGTTACCGTTTTTGTAAGGCAGCCAACCTTTTATAACATTCCTAAACCGGCGACTAACAAAAGGCATCGCCGGTGTATATGTTAGGCTAAACACGCACGTCATCCACGAGTATCGGAAGATAGGCGCGTGTTTTGTGTTTAGCCTAGACCGCGACATGTGCGTATTCATATGCACATTCGCGCTAGGCTACGTTCGTAACACGTCGGCTAAATAGAGAACAAATTTCGTTGCTCGTCTATTTAGCCTAAGTGCTACAAGCGCCTAATTGTTTTTACATCCGTAGACTTAATTGTGCAAACTTGGTGATGGACCAAGTCCGCGGTTTGTTGACTGTGGCCAAGCCCCAAAAGAAGGGAGGACATGGTCCCCACAGCTACTCCCCCCCAGTTTCACTGTTGGTGGAACGACTCATGTTCCAAAGTCTGGGGGAACCCGTGGACAACTCATTTGTGTCCAGTGGGTGGCCTCGCATTGTTGCGAGGGTTGGCATTTCCTCTGAAGATTAAGTCTCGGAGGGCCACGCCGAGGGTATGTCCCGCAATAGTCCCGTCGTAGTAGGATGGTCTACGGCGTTGCTGATAGTTAGCTCTGGATTGGATACCACATTTTCTATTCCTACATGGGTGGTGTCCATGTTCATCCGCCTGAGTATTTTTACGGAAAGGAGTGTAATCCTGGAGAAGTGGCGATTTGGAAATGCCAGTGTTCTGAAAGTTGTTACGGACGACAGAGTTAGAGAATTTAAAATTTGAAAATTTCGGCTCTGGTTTCGGGATTATCGAAAGAGCCTGATTTTCGGAGGTGAGGAAAATGCTCGCCTTCCTAGCGTCAGGTGGCTCTGTGGTGTTAGCCACAGAGGAACAAGCCGCCGATTGGTCCACAGGAAACGGAGGAATTTTTGGGGTTTGTTGTGTCATCTCATTGAGAATTGACTCAACATTAGCAACATTCTCTGAGGATTGAGAATTGTTTTTGGCAGGTGGAGGAGGTTGAGTTGCATCAGAAAGCAACATTTCCTCCTCATAATCGAGAAGTTGGTCAACTTCTATGGTGGTAGTTGAGGACATAATGAAAAATAAGATAAAAATATAAGGAAATTCGAAAGTAGAATGAAATCAAAGCGAACAGTTCTAATTGAACTAAAGAGTGGTGCTTTGAGCAACAGTCTACAGGCGAGTGAAATGTGTTTGTCAGTTGTTGCAATGATTTGGTTCGATTTTCCTTTTGCAATCAGCTGTTTTGTAGTACTACGAGGTCCGGTGTGTGATAGGTTATGCACACTGTCAAACGCCATTTTTCTGTATTTTAATGGAATAAATGGACATTCTTTACCAGTTGACACATCACATATTAGTAATAATTTTGTGTCAGGGAGTTTTCTCAGTTTTAGTTTGAGACCAGAGGTGTTGTAAGATAGCAATTTTTGCAATTCTTCGTCTTCCAGCTGATCTTTTGCTATTTCAGCATATGGTAACTGAGATGGAGTTGTGATAGCTTCGATTCGACTTAAGGCGTCAGCTGGTTCATTCAGCTCTCCTTTAATATACCTTATGTCAGTCGTGAATTGGCTAATGAATTCGAGCTGTCTTATGAGGCATGCTCACTTCTTTGCTCAAAGGCATGTGTTATGGGTTTATGGTCCGTATATACGGTGAAGCATCTACCCTCTACATGATGTCTGAAATGCCTTATTGCTGCATTTATTGCCAATAACTCCCGGTCATAAGTACTATAGTTTTTCTCAGTTTTGGAAAGTTTCCTCGAGAAAAAGGCAAGTGGTTGATTGGTGTTATCCTTTATTTGGTATAAGGTTGCACCTATTGCAAAATCGGATGCGTCTGTTGAGATACAGAGTGGAAGACTGTCATCTGGGTGAGCCAGTAACGTTGCATTGGCTAGCATGTTTTTTGTATTTTCAAATGCTAGTTCTGCCTTTTCAGTCCATTCAATGGGCGTTTTGTTGCGCTTTTTATTAGTTTTAATAAGGGCGAACAGTTTGCCTTGTTCTGCAGCAGCGTTTTGTATTCAACGTCTGTAGAAATTGATCATTCCTAGGAACCTTTGAAGTTCTACAACATTTTTGGGTTTAGGAAATTTCAATATTGGCTCTACCTTTGTTTTCAGGGGGGCTATACCTTCGGGTGTTATTTGGTACCCGAGAAAGTCAATACTAGTTTTAGCAAATTCACTTTTAGGTAAATTGACCATAAGGCCGGCAGTGTGTATACGCTGTAATACGGCTCTTAAGTTTTTCTCGTGTTCCTCAATTCCACTTTCTGAGCATATACATATATCATCTAGATATGCATATGCGAATGGTAAGTCCCTCAATAGCTGATTCATAAAACATTGGAAAGTTTGAGCAGCATTTCTGAGTCCAAATGGCATTCGTAGGTATTTGAATAGGCCAAATGGAGTGATAAGTGCTGTCTTGCAGATGTCTTTTTCGGCCATTGTTATGTGGTGGAAGCCCCAGTTAATGTCTATTTTGGTAAACATTGTTTTACCTTTCATATTGTTATTGAAATCCATTATATTGGGTACGGGATATTTGTCTGGAGTGGTTTTAGCATTCAGGGCTCTATAGTCCCCGACGATTCTCCAAGTTCCATTAGTCTTTTTGGTCATATGTATTGGTGTAGACGATGAGCTGTTAGAAGGTCGACAAATACCTTCTTTTATCATTTTAGAAAATTGCTTCTTGGCTTCAGCAAGTTTGTCGGGTGGCAATCTACGTGCCCTTGCTGAGCAATGCTGACCCCTTGTTTCTATTACGTGCACTGTATCGTGTTTGTATGTCGGATGTTTCCTTATTGATGGCAATAAAATACCTGGATATTCATTCAGTATTTTTAGGAAATTTTTGTCTACAGTTGCACAGCTTCCAATGGAAGTATCTAGTAGTTTGTAATTTTTTGTTATGCCTTCCACATATTTGCCAGTGGTAGAGTCGATTAAACGTTTATTTTTTAAATCAACTACCAACTCATAGTAAGCAAGAAAATCTGCTCCAAGTATTGGTTGTGATATATCAGCTATTGTGAAATCCCATGACATGTCCCTATGGAGACCAATGTCTATTTTGCAATGTTTTTTGCCATATGCAGCGAATGTATGTTCGTCAACTGCATTTAATTTGGATTTCGGAGAAAATTTCTTATGTTTATTTTTAGCTGGTAAAATGCTGAGATCAGCACCAGAATCTATGAGGAATTTTCTCCTTTTTGTCCTGTCTGTGATGAACAGGCGGCGAGAGTATTTGGGCGAGGGATCGGTAGCCACTGATATGATCCCTCGGTCTAGTTTGACTTATTAGTCTGTTCTCTCTTTTCGATCTCTGCGAGGAGAGTTTTCTTCTCCTGCGCGTCTTGGACCATCCTCTCCACCCATCATTTACAGCGGGTATTGCAAACCTTTGCTTTTTCTCCATATCGATTGTGGTAGAAGCAAAGAGCTGCTGACCAGTTTGGATCTAGTTTCTTGGGAGATTTGGATCTCCTCGGAGGTGTTGGACGCCTATTTTTATTATCTCTCCCTCCTCGAGAGCGTGACTGCCTATTTTTATTTCTATTGGGGGCACGTCCCCTACTCTTGGATTGGTTGTTGAAATTGCTCCTAGCAGATGTGTAGTCTCTGGCCTTGCGAGTTTCCATTTTTAACTCAGCTATTTCGGTTCGGAGCTTACTCAGTTCGTCTGCTAGAGCTGCTGTTGCTTGGATGGCAGGTTTCCCTGTATACTCCATTGCAGTTTCTGCAGCTTTGGCTAGTGCTAGAAGGTCATCATCAGTCCTTGCATTGGTCAGATTTAGAGCACCCAGCGATTGTACCACCGAAGCTGGTAGCTGCTCACAGAATCTATCTGCAATTACCATTGGAGAGACATGGTTATCACCTTTTTTAACCAGTTTTGTCATGAAAACGGTTGGTTTGTCGTCTCCAATTGACATCCCACTCAATAATTGCCTTATTTCCTGGCATTGAGTGGTACCAAAGGTTCTTCTTATTTTTTGAATGAACCATTCGTAAGGGTCTTCCTCATCCTCCAGACAGTCCATTATGTCTGGACAATCCCTAATTATTTCGGCTGGCATGCTACCACAAAGTTGCTGGTAGCATTCTTCACGGGGAATTTGCTCTACCCTAAAACAGCCTGTCATTTGCATAAGCCACGTTTCTATGTCTTTGGGTAAGAACGTAGGAAGTTCAACTCTCCTTTTCTTATTTTGGAGGTGGCCAAACAATTTTTGTTGTTTGTCCAAGGCTTCTTCTACACTAGCTTTAATTAAGTCTTGAATAAGTTTTTCTTGATTCTCAGCTTCTTTGGAAGCGATTGTTCGAACAGCTGCTTGCCTAGCTATATTTTGAGCTGGTTGATCAGCAGTTTCAACAACATTTTCATCTACCATTGTGAATAGATTCAACTCGTTCGAGGATCCTAGATTTACGAATCGTGGGTTACCACAATTGGTGAGATGTTTCCTTATTTTTAGGCGTGTTCCGTTACCCTTCCAATTGGACAACGTTTATTTGAAAAGAGGGGGTTAATTTCCCACAGTCAGTCTCCAAGTGAAGAGTCCAGCGAAGATTTCCGCTAGACAAGCGCGATTGCTCGCACTAGCAGGCCAGTGGTATTCCGCCAGCTAGCGTTTTCACACCTGCTTCCTAAAAAAAAAATTCCCAACGTAAAAAAAATCACGTCGGGGTCACCAGGCTGTGGGTTCACCTCTAAAACCCACAGGCGAATTGATTTGGACTTGCGTGTTCGGGTGTTACCGTTTTGGTAAGGCAGCCAACCTTTTATAACATTCCTAAACCGGCGACTAACGAAAGGCATCGCCGGTGCATATGTTAGGCTAAACACGCACGTCATCCGCGAGTATTGGAAGATAGGCGCGTGTTTTGTGTTTAGCCTAGACCACGACACGTGCGTATTCATATGCAAGTTCGCGCTAGGCTACGTTCGTAACACGTCGGCTAAACAGAGAACAAATTTCGTTGCTCGTCTGTTTAGCCTAAGTGCTACGAGCGCCTAATTGTTTTTACATCCGTAGACTTAATTGTGCGGACTTGGTGATGGACCAAGTCCGTGGTCTGTTGACTGGGGCCGAGCCCCGAAAGAAGGGAGGACATGGTCCCCACACTAGGTATAACATATTATCACAAAGTAATGCAGTCTACTCTGGTGTAATTTTATCTCAAGTAGATGTATTCTAGATGTATTTTTTTTTTAAGTTTAAATCCTCAAATTTTGATAGAAACTTTTTGATTTTTAAATCACTGCTCTTCTTTTTATTAA
Organism: Ericerus pela; assembly: GCA_011428145.1. Classification (NCBI taxonomy): domain Eukaryota; kingdom Metazoa; phylum Arthropoda; class Insecta; order Hemiptera; family Coccidae; genus Ericerus; species Ericerus pela. The sequence goes on from WOFM01000613.1 coordinate 993,272, forward strand.
GTCATTAATTATCTACCAGAGGTTGTAAAACAAAACAAAAAACAGAACATAAACGGATTAGACAGTTTTTCTTACAAAAACCAGAAATAAAAACGAATTTTTAAAATATAAGCTTTTACAAAACCTTATTTTTTTAAACAACTAAATTTCAATTTGAACAAATTTCTTTTGCGACGTATTGATTCGGAATCTAATCCCTTGAAATCGCACTGAAAATTTTTGCATAACCACTGTAGACTACGCGTATGGTTGAATGAGTGAGATCTCAAAAATTTCCTTATTTTCCAAAACTTCGAACTTTTATCTGATTGTTACAATTTTAGAGAATGAAATTCAGTTAATTCATGAAATGGTATTACGAGACATTTTACGGAAAGTGTGTGATTAATTTTATTTAGCACGTATTAGCTGCGGATTTCATACAATAAGAAGTTATTTTATAGATTAACGAGTTATGATCATTGAAACCAAATTTCCGGACCCAAATTGATGAGCAATCTCAGATGAAAAGTTATTTTTCAAAGATAAAAACAACTTCCCATCACATGCTACCTTTGTAGGATAACACATGTTATCTTATGAAATAATTTCTATTGATTGTTTTATTAGACATCAATTTATTTTTTAGTTTTTCACTCCATTGAACAGACACCAAACTAGAACTATAAATTAGAACTGAGAACTAATTTTTTACAGAACTGGTCCAGAAATAAAACTTCAAGTGCAGCACTTTTTTGTCATATCAAGCTCAGCTAGTGCCTAACAATTAGCAACAATCAATATAACTTATTCAATTTTCATGGAAATTTTACATGACAGTGTAGTCTACGCATACCCTAAGTTGAATGAGTAAAATTTCGAAAATTTTATTAATTTTTCCAAATTTCTAACTTTTATTTGACCGCCAATTGCATTTGAAAATAGCATTTGAGAAATTTATCATCGGAGGTCCACTGAATTTCTTTTAAACTTGAAGAAAAATTGTTAAAAAATATTTAAAAACTTGTACTTACCTTTCTATTTTTGTTGCAGCAATTTCTTTGTACGAACTGAGTTTGAAAGAAGTATGTAATTCACTGATTATGATTGTGACCAGTTGTAGACAAGTGAATAGTTATAATTAAAAAATTGTTTAATTTCAGGAAAAAAGAAACATCAAATTACTTGAATGTATCAGCAGTTCTTTTTCATGGGCACAATGGGACGCTCAACATCAGTGTTTATTCTACATTAGTAACAAGAAACAATCATGGCGCGAAGATGATGTAGCACTAAAAAACAACGAAAGTCCTGTCCTATCAGCATTTCAATTTCACGATGACATGCCTCACGAGACGGTGGTAAATACTATCAAAATTTACTTTAAAATTACAATAAAATAAAACAGAAATGCGGTAACCGCCTGATATCTAACAGTTAAATTTATATGAGCCAAGAAAATTATATTAAAATGGGCTGCAGAGGGTATATTTCTGATGGTGATTCTAGGGAATTAGATTGAAATAAATTAAAATTAATATAGGTACATTCGAACCCCCTCTTTTCCCATGCAAACAGTGGAAACATAGGATTTGGCGATGAATTATTTTTATAACTTATTTGGAAGACTACCTACACCAGAAAAAATTAAACATTTACCCTGGGGAGCTATTTCGCTAACGTTTTAGTCAGTTAAGTTATATCACCTTGTTTCAGGGTTCAGCAAACTTAAACGACATAAACGCAAATTCCTTTTGCGACAATATTTTGAAAGTCAAGAAAAATATTTTTTTGCTAAATTGAGAAAAACAAAAATGTTAATTTTACTTTAAAGAAGGGTTCCGAGTTTTTGGAATTTTTCAAAGTTAATCGCGGTTAGAAGAAGCTTGAGAACCACTACTCTATAGTTTTCTTGTGACCAACTAAGGACGAAAAAATTAAGAAAAAACCATTTCCACGAAGTAATAGTTTACTTTAATTTGAAAGTGTGTAAACGAAATAGATTATAAATAATCCCGAAAAATCTCGTGAATAAGAAATTTTGTTCCGTTGTAGGTACGTTTAAATTACTATTATAATCTTACGGAAAAATCTTAATCTATAGTGCAAAGAAAAATGCTTGCAGAAATTTTCCACATAAATCTGCTTCTTTCATAAGAATGGCATCTCATTTACATTTTATATCTCCTTGTTAACTATTATTGATTCTATGTGACGAGTCTTAATTTCTTTTCCAATTTTTTCGAAGAGTTTAATTTTCAAATATAGGTAGTAAGAACTGCCACGGCCGCATCCAAGGGACATTTTTTAGGTATTAAACACCACCCAAAGCTCCAAACAAAAACCTATTCAAACACTCATATATTTTAGAACACAAAAAACAATTTACAATTTTTCGCACTTACTTATTTCGTGCATTAACGAGAAGCCGATATAGAAAAAAAAATTATTAAATTCAGACTGAAGATAAAATATACCTATGATTAGCCTTACCGTATGTTCTGGTTCAACCTGAATTGTTCCAGTTTGTGGCAATTGTCCTATTGTGGCCAGCTGAGCTTCATGTTCCAGTTTCCCATTTTGTTGCAACTTACTTTTTGTATTTATTGGTAAAAAAATCTAAATAATAAAAATCAGCATTTTTTGTTTTGAAACCCTGTTAAGAAGAGGAATAACCAATCCAGATCCTAACACAAATTAACAAGAATGGTCTGAAATATTGGCTCTAAAATTTTATACCCATAGACCCCCAAACAGCACAGAAACCACTACTTAACCTACCCCCTAGTATATTCACATGTGGAAAATTTGGACATGAATAAAAATATTTTTGATAACACAAAAGCTGGTTGCTGACGCTCTCTTAGTGGGTGTCACGTTTAGAACTGCTGTTTTAAATAAATAAATATAAATTAATAAATATAAATGCAATAAAAAAATTGAAATAATAAAAGTATTTTTCAGAATGCTGGGTAAAAATTACGTTTAATGAAGTGTCAAGAAAATTCATAATGAACTGCATCGTGATCGGTTTCAAAAATACTTGCTCAAGTTATTAAGTGATTAAAATAACTGCAAGCCTGATTTCCACACAGCTTTTTTGTTTCATCTGGAAGTATCTACTCTTCTTAGCAATAGCTGAAGATACTTTCAAATCACTTTCACGGATAAATCGTTGAGCCGATTGAAATCAAATTTTACAAAATGATAGAATATAATACCTATATTCAATTTCTGTATCAAATTTCGTGTCCATTGCTTAAAAATTAGACAATTTAGAATCATATTTAAGCTCCAAAAATGTAAAATAGGATGAAGGTACCCGACCAAAAACAATAATGTCCATCCTTGTCTACATCCAAATATAAGTGTACCAAATTTCATGACAGTCGAATGAAAATTGAGACCTGTATAGGGTTACATAGAAATATGCATGTATGAATAGGTATATATCAATGAACAATTATATCAATATAATAAACGTACATAAATATACACACGAATATGAATTTCAGCTAATAGTGCCATAATTTTCTTAGATTTATAAAACAAAAAACGAACCTATTCCCATCTTTAGGTCTTAATACAAGATTAACTGTAATGCGTAGATTTTCTTCAAAGACCTTATTAAAAATCTGCCCCAAAACACTACATATTCCAAAAAGAACTTGCATTTAATCCAAGAAGACCAAAACTTCTAAAATCTTGTCCCCGGCTGGAATTTCATTCGCCCTTCAGAAGGTGAGATGCAAGAACTTCGTTACGACTCTGGTGTCTACTGTATTATCTCAATACAGGTACCGGCTACATGGTACCTAATGATGATGCTCATTACATAACACGTAGGCATGGGTACAAATTCAGCATTAGTAAGTGAAACAATTTTTAAATTGTTAGATTTCCGTATTGTTAAACATTTAAGTCCATGAAATGGATGGCCCATTGGTTCAAGTAGATACTCGGTGTTTTCACCTTTTTTTTGTGAGTTAGAAAAATTTTTATTACAATTATTCATTCCTAGACATTTCTCATCAATATATTGACGAGAAAAAATAAATTAAAAAAAAAGATTTTAGTAGATTATAAAGTTAAAAGTGATAAAAGTCAGAATTACAAATGTCTGAAAAATCGAGTCTTCAGAAGGCCGACAATTTCCGCTAAATACCTATCCAATATTAAAATTTTACCTAGCCAGCAATCAATTAAGTACTAACCTACCTAACCAGCATATAAATTAATACTAGAAGCACAATACACTACGTTTTACATGACGTTTAGTGATGCCATCTACCCCACTCCATTGAACCTATATACGCCCCATTTAAAATACATAGGAAATATGCGTTTTTACCCGAATTTCGGGTCATAATTCTCTTATTTAATGAGATAGCTACTTTTTCGTAATAAATAAAATTTTAGAGGAAGTTTCAAAAAATAAAATGAGCCCCAGAAGTGTAAGCCCTTAGAAGCCGAGAAAATTGAAAAAGAACATGAAATCGTGCAAAGAGAACTAATTATAAGAACTCTTTTTTATGAATTCACTTTTTTGGAGCCTCATCATCAGTTGTCCTTAGGGTCAAGTTTACTGATAACATTAAATTAGGCTAATTTGATGCACTATTTCATCTTCTTTTTCGATTTTCTCGGGTTCTAATGGTTTAAACTTCTTGTGTTTGCGCTCATTTTATTTTCTGAAATCTTCTCTAAAATTTTATTCATTACGAAAAAGTATCTATCTCATTAAATAAGAGAATTATTGCCAAAATTCGAGTAAAAACGCATATTTCCCATGTATTTTAAATGGGACATATAAGTTTAATGGTGTGGGGGTAGCTGACCTCGCTGAAAACGAACGAATTGTGCCTCTGGTATTAATTCATATGCTTGTTGTACCTACCTTTAGTTATTCAAATCGGTTAATTAGGCTGAGGAATTTTAGGAAGTCACTCTTAAAATAAATATATAAATATACATCTTTAACACGACATTTTCTTGCCTCATAGAATTACATATTTTTTCGGCACTAGCTGCTGTCCTCAAACAATTTGTTTTGGGTAAATTTCAAATTTTTGTCATTAAACAAGGAAATTTTCTCTCACAAGTGTTCATCCGACCAACACCACATTGTAGCGAAAATCATCCTTTGACATAGGTACATAAATTGAAGAAAGTTCATACCTACGTAGTACCTCGTCTTAGTGGAAACTATTTTCCCTATAATTGATCGTACTACCGCCTACATTGTGCTGTTATACTAAAAAAATTATCTTTTTGAAGTAAAAGTTCAATACTAACTTTTTTTCAAAAGTTTTTTAGTTATCTTAATGTGTAATTCTTTTCCATTCGTTAAGGTCAATATTTGAAAAATTACAATTTTCTATTGGCATTTCATCAATTTTATAGGCGCGAGCGAAAAATTAATAAAGGCGTACCTACTATTAACAGCTGAGTGAGAGAATGACACAAAAAATTTAAAAATTATCGATTTCCAAACGCTGTGGAATGGTAAATTAATTCTTTTTTCTTGTACCTATACTAATCTGCGGTGAGAAACCAGTTTTTTAGGTGTGTCGCACGTGCGACATCCGGACCATAATTTACAGGCCTCAAACATATTATTATAATACCTATTCACATTTCCTTCAACCGAGAAAGGTATGATTTATTATTTGCATTTTCTTAATAAGATAATCACCTTTTTGGTTTGTTTTATTAACATTTTTCCAGCTTAATGTGCCGCTAAACTTACCACAAGCGAAAATTACAAATACCTCTGAGGCTCAAGTCAGTGTCTACGATGACGTACCGATTCCTTTACGCATTCACGATTGTTCATTAAATATTTTAGTACTAATGCAATCTTCAGGACTGGTCTATATCTGCCATTATTACTTTTACCAGGTGTGGAAAATGACTACATTCCATGAATAATTTGTTTTCTTACATAAATGTTAATAACTTTTTTTTTTTTTTCCAACTTACGTTAGCCTGTTACAGAGGCAAAAAATGTGATGGAGTTTTCGAGCTTTCATACAAATCAAACAATGCATTTTGCTTATTCAATCACCGTTCTCCATCACGGCAGTATTATACATTGTTCGGTTCCAAACGTAAATTGGAATAAAGCGTTGGATTTGAGACCGGTGTTTTGCATGTATGGAGGTAAGATTATTGTCGTGATTAATTATCAAGCTGATAGTAACATACATCTGTATTGGTTTACGAGGAGGGGGATTAGATATCCAGCCTATTTCTTCCCTACCATATAGGTACAAGAATAAAATGTCTCCAATTTGGCGCAACATTTTAATTATTGGAATACAATAGTTAATAGGCACTGTAGGCGTACTTTCTTCGATGTATCCAAGGTGAGGCAAGGTGAGCGTAAATATATTTTATTTCTTTTCACTTGTACGGTGAAAATATTTGAAATTTGCTCTGAAATAAAAATAAGTTTACCTTCTAAATAAATCTTCGTTTTGGCCCATGCTTACGTTTTTCCATTTGAAATTGATTAACTCTCGAATAATTTTATTTTATTTTCAAAAATAAAAGAACGAGAAAGCTTTTCTTCTCTTCTTAACTAAAACTATCAACATGAAAATAAGAAATGAGGTACCTTATCTAGAAGTTATAAGTTATAAAAAAAGTTTTTGTTTTTTTAAAGTTTTTAATCATCACGCTCAGTATTGTGAGTTTACTACAGATGCTTCTAAAGCTGGGTTTACACCAAACGAACATTTGCTGTTCGTTCGATCTTTTCCTACATTCACATAAGGTTACAGGATTTTCGTGGATGTTCGCTCGGGTAGCGAATTATTTTCGTTCTTATTGGTTTGGGTGATGGTCGTTTACGCCAAACAAGCAAAAAAAACGTTCGTTGTTCGCTCGTTCGTTAGGTGTAAACGCAGCCTAAATGAATTGAATAAAATCTATAAAAAATCATTAGCAAATTTGTGGTATAATGAGGTTAGATGAACCATTTTACCATACATGAAGATGAACTTCTACTTATATCACCATAACACTATAAAACAGAGTATCAAGACTTTAAAACTAACGTAGACACATGTTACTAAAGCGCACATATATTATAACGATGCTGACAACATAACTGTGTGGAACAGCCTAACATTAAGGCTAAGTGACAAAACAGCGTTGGCTATAGATATCATCAAAGTCACAGATTATAAATTTTTAAATGATCAAATCTGATTTGATGTTTCATCACAGGTATTTTCCCAACGTGATACCTACATGGAACAGTAAAATACGAAATTTTAAGAACTTTTCATGGGTAGCTAATTTGGGTGGAGAAAATTCAATTGAATTATAATTGGTGCTTCGAAAATGAAATCTGTAAACCTGTTCAGAGTCGAAAGGTTGGTCGGAGTAATGAATGTTAAAGGAGAAACGTTTGGAAAATTTGTTTATCAGCGTATGTAAATCTACAAACTAATCCCATTCAATAGGCTACTGGAAAAAGTTGATGAAATTATGTTTGAGAATATTTGTTATGTCTTAAAAAAATAATGTTGTGATGCTGGATTGAAATCTGTAGCTATAAAATTAGTTCTATGATTTAGTCAAAATAGGATTGAAAGTAATTATTTCACATAGGTAAGCTTAAAAAAAAAAGTTTAAATGGTAAAACATTGTATTAAACATTCCAATAGTCTTCATCAGTCTATTATAAATATGATTTACTTTATGATGTCATTTTTCAGATCAACATTTGATTGTTCATATGTCAAATTTATTCACACACGTTCTTGATTTGGGGATTCAGCATGAACCTTGCTGTCATTTTGTGATGTCTAGTCCATCTATTACCAATTCATTTTCAAAACTTATACCACTACCAGGCAATCCAGCCGAAATTTTTGATTTATCAACATTTGACGTATTTAAAGTAGTCATTTCAAAAACAAACCTTCTTAACGCATACCATGAAAAGGAATTTTCCATACAAAATAAATTATCGATATTACACTATGTGATAGTGCATTTGAATGATCAGGAAATGATTCAAGAGGTTTGTACAATACCATTTTTCATTTACTATTCAGACTTAAACTTATAATATCTACCTTCTTAAATCCCCCATTTGTTATCTTTTGTTTCCAATGCTCTTAGATGTTGTCAAAAATAGCGATAAGAGTTACCGATTTTAATAATGTAAAAATAATGAAAGAATTTCTCATTGGGACATGTTACGCCTCCGTCAGTCGCCATATACCTTCCGACTCAATGGATTTACTGAGATCACTACCTCTAACAACTGTTCATTGTGGAACCATTAATGAAAATGTATTATTAAAGTTAATCATAGTTAATTTTGTAATTTGCTCCACAGCACTCTTCAAAGTAAGCTCATTTTATCTGCCAATTTTTTACAGATTAATAAATTTGAGCTGAACATCGAACAGGAAATGCTATGCAACCCATCTGTCATGTTATTAACCCCAAGACAACGATTAATTCCATATCGTGGTGATATTTGGACAGAATTATGGAATCATTTACCGAGTCATATTTTAACCAATTCGGAAACATCAAGATTCAAAAATTCGATTGTAGTTGACAAACTGGCTGTATCATTAGCTTGCTATCAGGTTAGCTCTCAGTCAGTAGTGAACAAAAACTAACAAAGGCATGAAGGAAATTTTACATTTTGAGGCCTTTCTAATTCTGTTTTCTGAGTAAATTTAGTTGGAACCAAAACAAATGCCCCTCCACGGTTGAACAGACCAGTAGTGGACCATTCCCTTGGCTCCCTTTGTCTCAGGGATTGAGAAAGGGAAATAGAAACTAAATTTTTCGGAAGTGGAAACTTTACTTTTTGGGCCGGAAACCAAAATAAATCGAAACACCAAAATTATGAAATGGAAACGGATTTGGGAACAATGAATCACAATTAGTTTCAAGACCAATAACAGAAATGTAATGGAAACTGAATGATGAATCGTTTCCATTTCCATTTCTCACTTAAATAATTTTTGATCAGGTCAGAGGCGGCCCGAAAACGTGTTTCTGTGGCTAGAGCCACTCTCATTTGAAAAAGGGGTGCCAAAATGGCGCAAATAATTAACGTTAAAAATGAATTTTTAAAAACTCGCTTTTAAAATAAAAAAAATTCAATTGTTGATGGGGTTCGAACCCGATACTTCCGGATTAAAAAGTTTAGATTCATTATATTATACAATTTTTCTGAGATGGTTCAAAAAAATTTTAAGGGGGGTCTAAATGTATGAGGGGTGCAAAAATATGGTGGAGCCACTGGCGCACAATTAGCTCGGGCCGCTACTGGATCTGGTAGAAAAGTTTGAAATGATATCAATATTTTTGGGGTAATATCGGAAAAATATCGATGTTTCTGGAAACTGAAAAATATCAAAAAAATATCAAAAAATTATCAAAAAAATAGGTATCAGTATATTGATATTTGAATAGGATTTGGAAAATTTTAAATGCAGGAAAAAATTTTTTTTAATGGAAATGGAAACAACCAGAAATGGAAACTGAATGAAAAATTTTGGTAAAACCAGAAAATGCTTTGTCTGCTAAATATAAGCCCAATTCACACTTGTCTAGTTTTCTAGCTGCTGCCGAGTTACATTGGAGCACTACTCTATTTACTGTTGAAGTCGTTACGTCATTTTAGTCATTTGAAGTCAACTTTTACTTGACTATTAGTCTTATAAAAATTTCATTTTAGAATCTCATACGGTGAACTGCCAATTTTAAGTTGATTTGAGGTTGAAACGGTGTAGTGAATTCAACTGTAAACAGAATAGTATCCCAAGTAGCTGGCTAGTAGCATAAAAACTAGCGTTAATAATAGGTACACAATTTTTCTACAACAATTAACTTTTATTTTAATAAATAAGGGGCTCCTCTCTTGAAGGGGGATTGGAATGAATCACATCAACACCCTCAATTGTCCACTATACTGACATTTTTTTTTTTTTTGACTGACAGAATTATCAATTTTTATTTTTTTTGTTGTTTTCAGCCAGAAGCATTATCACGTTGTTGTACCCCACTTTCACCCAATATACCACATATGGCATCAACTGGTATGCTTGCTGAAATATCTAATGTTTCTAGAACCAACAAACTGGGTATTGACCCACTACCGTTTGCTGAAGTAGAGGCATCAGCAGCTAGTAAACAAGAACATGTTATTTCAGTTGTAAGTGAACATTTTTTGCAAACCTATATAGCCTAATACCAATGTTAGTTGCCATAAACAGATATTTAGATCTAGGTGGATCATAAAAAATTCTGAAACCATCTAGTTTCCTCTAATTTTGTAATTTTTGGTTTCTTTCCTTCCACATTTTTTTTTTCAAACTTACTTAATTCCCCCTATTCTGTTCTTCCTCTATCCTTTCATACATGTTTACATTTGGCTATACCTACTAAATTAATTTATTGAAGTTTATAAAAAATGCTTATATAGTGATAACATTAATCAGTTCAATAACATGGCACAATATATTTTTATTTATTACAAACTCTGAAGTGCTGTTTTGCAGCACTTTGGCTTGTGCTGGCCCAGAATTTCTGTTGGCTTATTAGTTGGGTAATACTGTAGAAATCGTTATGTCGGTGAAAACAACAAAACATTTTATTGCTTAATAGATGGCGCATGCGCATAGAATTTAATGAACGAATTAAAGAAATTTTTTTAAATTAATTTCAGCGCACAATTTCTTTTCTTTAAGTCCATTATAGTGATTTACAAATAAAAACCAATCTCCTACAATTTCAGAATATACCTATATTTTGAATTTTAGAAAGAGAGACATTAAAATGATGAGGAGTACAGTTAGATTTTCTTATGCTGGAACTTTTTCAACAGCCTTTTATTAACTTCTCAAATCTGTTCCTTGAAAAGGAGGGAAAAATTTGTTTTTCTTTTGGTTTTTTTACCAATACCTTAGCATTCTGGAAGCTAAAAACCAAAAATTAGCAGTAAATCATAATTTTATTTGGAACACTTTTTACTGATAACGTACTTCTACTTTGCAGCTAATAGTTTTTATAAATGTCCGTATTTTCGCTGTAGCACTAACCATTTACATATCTAGTCATGTTGACATAATTAGGTGTGTGTAAATAGAATTTTTCTTATTACTGATTATGATGTTTGTCTGACAATTAGTTTCATTGCAAATTAAAGAGGACTATTTTCTTTCAAATGCAGCTTCCATTCACATAACTTCATATTAGCTATGCCATAGATTGGTATTAGGTGGGTGAATCAACCTCGCACATACTTGGCAAACAATGTATAGTAGTATATTTAGGCAGGACCGTAGCGTGGGCAACATGGGGACTGCCCGCGTTAGTTATATCATTGTTTGCGCTAGAAAAATTTTAAAATTTCCCCTAGGATCCACAGACGGGAGGGCAAATCGAAAATTTTCCCGTAAAAAAAAAAATTCATACTGTAGTCTTGATCTCTTTGAAATTTTAGTTTCCTGTATTGGAAAAGAGATTGAGCTACTAGCATGTTTTTAATAATACTGCTAATTTACTAACACCAATACATCTAAAATTTAAAATAAATCGTGAGTATGAGTAAGGTTGATCCAAAGGGTAATGTGCAAATATCTGATTTAAAAACCAATATTTTGTCCAGGAGAAATCTAACTTTCAGGCAAGAAAAATTAAATATCTATAAAACTACCTTTCTACGTGTACTATTTTTGGCTAAAATAGGGCTAACAAATAACTAATTCTAGCTATTTATCTTTAAATTAACAGTGTTACCGCTAAATTATGGACATATATGAAAAATAAATCTCTGAAAAATAGCCTTGTATTAGTCATAAAGAGAGCGCCGAATTAGGAGTTATAGCTAATTTAACGTTAGTTTTTAACTGCCAAAATGCTGAAATACCTACTGCTAAAATTAGCAGTTGTGACTCCTAATTTTTTCAACAGTTAACTATGAATTGTTTGCCAAGTAGGTACTTAATTTTCATAATAAACTGTGGGCGAGTATTAGTGTTAGCAGTATATTAACAGTATAATTAGCAGTAGGTATAGTTAAATATAGGTCTACTGGTTTAAATTCTCTACCGGGTTATTTCTGATAACGGGGATGTTTATCTTAGAAGTAGGTATACCTAAAAAAATATATAATTCAAATGTAATGTTTTTAATCATGAGATTACATACTGTTTTAATGATTATTGAGTGGTTAGTTGAAAGGTTTGAAATTTTGTATTGTATAGGGTAGGTATCGTCATTCAAATATAATCAGTTTATATTGTATGTATAGGTAGCTAGCTACCTGTACATATCATAATTTTTATTCATTTCTGAGCAACCATGTCAACATATTTGGGTAGGTATTTATATTTTAGAAGTTTATTAGCTTCGTTGTAAACCTAAATTCATTTTAATAAACTTGAAGTTTTCCACACCTCCTCCCCTCGATGAAATCATTTATGTATAAATTAAGCTAGCTTTGATCTCTTTTTATTATTTATTTCAGAACCTGAGAGAGATTAGCTTACATTCAGTGAAACTAGGTAAAGGTCATATGGAGGTTCACGCTATTGCAATAAGATATTGCTCATCACAACTGGAAACATCTCGTATGTTATGCTCATATTTAACAAAAAGTGTAGGTATTGACACAAAATATTCAAAACGAGGATTTCCATTAATGTAAGTGAATTGCAGACCATATAGGCTGTACCTTGTCTAATTATTCTGTATGATATAGATATACTGTATGTTACTGTTAAAGTATGAAATCCGTTAATTTATGAAAACTAGTTATTTCATGAATTTAGTGAATTTTACACTTCAACGGTAACATATACCTACATATAAGTGTGTTTAATTTAGTAATTTAATTGTTGTTATATATTGTAGAGATCAATTGGGAAAAGATCATCGTCGTATATTCTATGCTTTACTAGAAAGATACTTCGTGGCTACTGATACATTAGCCTTTCCTGTTCCTCAAGGATTTACTTCATTTTTTGCATACTTGGGATATCGAATTTTTCCTAACGACACGTACCTAAATTATGTTCGAGCTCATGTTTTTCAAGTGAATATTGATGTAATGAAAGCCATCATGGCTGGTACGTATATGCAACTTTTCACGTGAAAAATTTGGTATAGTACTAACGATAAAATCGTAATAATTCTTTTACTGCCACTTAAAAAAAAACAAAAAAGTATTCATCAGCATTTTAGAGAAGAAACTGAAAACTATAATCCAAATTTTAGCCAATGTATCTGTGGTGATTGGGTACACAAATTTGGTGCATCGATAATGTTGGACCTCATGGTGCCATGAATACGGTGGTCCAATTTTATTGGTAGATGAAATAAGGCGATGCCGGTTCGAATCCTTGGACTGACCCCCGGTATGATACTGGGAACACAGCGCTATCTCTCAGTAGGGCTTGTAACCACCATAACCAGAACAATAACCATTAAAAACATAAACAAATTGACAACATTGATTTAGAAACCAATACCTAACCAAGAAAAAAAATTTCATGTAACCAATAACTGATAACCAATTACCATAAAATGCTGAAACCATTAACTAGAACAATAATCTATGAAGAATTGATTTTTATTGGTTTTTCCAAAATATCAATTTTATTGATTATTTTTGTCAAAAATTACCAATTATTTCCTGGAAAATTATCAATTATTGATAATTTTACCTAAAGAAAATTATTTTTGTTTATTTTACCACAAATTTTGTCTCAAACAATAACCAATAATCAAATATGTACATTTTCAACCAATAACCTCAAAAATGTTTTGGTTACAAACCCTATCTCTTGGGCATGCTAGTAGGTACACAGTTGTCACACATCTTTGCCTTCTCCTACTGTCTCTTGGCAATGGGTTGAGTAGGGTTCAGACTGGAGTGGTGGTGTGTGCTACTGTGCACAGGTCTGCCAGTTCCTTCAGCGCATGCACCACTGCGGTTCATCAGCTATCCTGGCACTGGAGAGAGTGGTGTGGTGACTAAGTACACAAATTTCATCCATCAATAACATCGGGCCTTGTGGGGCCATGGATACAGTGGTCCAATTTTATCAGCAGACAAAATATAGGTGACGCTGGTTCAAACCACCAAATGGGCAAAACCTATATTAACTAAATAATTGCGCTTTATTAAGTAGGTACCTTATGCACAACATGTGTCTGAGTGTTGCACACACACAACAACATTCTTAACTTAGATTTTGTGGGAATAGCCCGAAGTTGGAAGTTGCGGTAATTTTTTTTACATTTACACATCAGTCCTTCATAAGTATAGCCACAGCATTATTCACCTTTTTTTGTTTTTTCTGATGGATTCCCTCTAATATTTTTGAGCCAAAACTAAAACATTGATCTTCCTCTAAGAGTCTATAGATGTAACACTTGAAAGTTGTAAAACTAAGTTTTACTTGGTTGGTTCCTTTTTCACTTCTTTTAGGACCCCTATAAATGACTAAGATACGCTCTGTGCTCCCGTGATTTTCTTTTTAGATATATTTTTTCATATAAATTTTAATTTTATACATTAAAAGATACTTTCTATATTTACGTACCTAATTAGATTGTTTTTTTCTCAATAGACTTATGTGGTAAAGAAGGCAGCATCAGAACTCAATTAAATTTATTGATTTCACTTCCTCGTTCTCGAGTGAAAAGAATTTTAAATCAGTGGCAACACCCGGCCAGTCTGATGTATCGAGCTCGTGAACATTCGTTAAACATTTTATCTGGTATTTCGAGTCACAATAATCGTGTTACAGTTTTGCCAAAAGGCATCCGTCCAGGAGCAGGTAAGAAAATTTTGTTTTGAAAAACAGAATTTAAACAAAAACATTGTCTCAGTATTAGGTACCTATAGTAGTTTGTATAAAATTAAATATTTTTCATTATTCCTTATAAAACAGGGTTAACAGCATTCCCATCGAGTGAAAGACTTTCTCCATTAGATACATTTTTGGATCTATTGACTGCTAAAGGTAAAAATATCAGTATTTAATCTACATATGTATAAATCTAATTAAAAATTCAAATACTCAAGTTTTAAGTATTATTCATTCATTGTTGTAAAAATTTGTGATTTAAAAATTTGAAGTTATCTTATTTTGTCGCGTTAACTATTTTTCTATCAGAGGAAGGAATGTTACCTAATTTTCAAGTTTTTAACAGACCTATTAGGGGTCAGGTTGAAAACAATAATGTTCTTGGAAGTATTCCAATTGTTAGTACTGGGGAAGACAAGAGTGAAAAAGTGGTATAGTAATTTGAAGGAAAAAAAAGTTTCAAATACACTAATTTGTTTAATAAAACTTTGAAATTATTAATTCTTGAGAAATATTTTTGAAATTTTGACAGCTTCGCTAATTTTTTTGGCTGGTAATGAACATAAAATTTGTGCACAATAATTTATTTGATACGTTCCTTAGTTCCACCCAATAGTCTGTTCACAAAAAAAAGTTAGTTTAAGATATTGATTTTTAATTGTGCTCTTCAATTTTCTTAAGATTTTTTTGTATTATTGTTTTTATATCGAAGCGCGTACTGCCTAAAATCTAGAACTTCGGAAGTTATTTGATATCGATGAGGAGGGAGGGTTGATCACAATTGGGTGATTAATACTCTCTCCGTAAAAATTTTCTGATTACTGAAAGGGAGAGTTCCAAATGAATCGAACCGAGTTGAGCAGGTTACTATTATTTTGTGTGAGTAAATTTGTGAAAGACAGTCTCAAATCAATGACCTTGAGGTTGCAACTTTATAAGGGCTGTAGCATCTAATATCTTAGCCATGCAGACATCTTTCTTTCAAATTCAAATACTTTGTTTAAATAATTTAACGTGTATAATGAACAAAATCTCAAAAATGAAAATTTGAATAAATAATTTCAGTACCTACCCTAGGTATTTTAAAACTTTAAATTTTTACTCTCATAAAAAATTAACTGTAGATACGAGACCACTTTTTGATCCCTAGCATCAAATATTTAAATTTAAAATTAAAAGGACACAGAAGTAGAGATAAGTAAGACTTTAAAAATAAAACAATTTTCCAAGAAACGTATTTATAATAACAGATTACGATCTGTCAAAAAATACTTAAATCACTCTTTAAAAAATCCAAACTCATCTTCACTCTTTTTGTTTGCTCATTATGACAAATTTGTTATGGTGGTTAGGTTCAAGACTCTTTACCATTTCACTGCATAGGCTGTATAGGTGAGAAATGAGGGTAAAACTGACCTTCGAGCCAAAAGAGAAAGGTGAAAGTACTTTGAGGGGTTGAAAAACGGGTTATTGCGTCAGCGGATCCATGTTTGAATGAATTCTTCACCACCTGGTCGCAATGCCTAATTGCATTGCCACATAAGAATTGGGAACATTCAATATAGTACAGATTTTTTTCTTCGCAATTAAAATTTATAGGAGTTTTTGACAAATATTTTAAGAGTACTTACTCCAAGAGTGCAAGGAGTACCCATTTGGTTTATCACTGCTTACTGGTATTGAAAATTTGAAGCTTGAAGGTATGATATTCATAAGTGATACACTGGATCAAGTGTTTAAATTTTATTTTAGAAATATCTAGTTGTTTATAAAAATATTGAATGGTGGTAATACGGTAACGAAGTACCAATATGTATCGAAAAAATTCTGGAACAACTGCGTTTCAATTATGAACGCTTTTAAAATCAATTTTAATTTTTTAGGCCCGAATGCAAGAATAATACTTAGGCATCAACAGTGACTTAGGAATAATTTTTCTTAAGAAAGTTATATGTATAGACATAATCGATAATGCAAAAAATATTATAAGAATTATTTAAGTTTCGTTCTTGTATTCAGTTTTTAATAATGTCTTCGTTCAAAATAACTTTTTTATAAAAAAATTAAAATTAAATTTTCTCAAATTTCCTCAAATATTGTAAGTATTCTAATTCATGATAGGAAAGAAATAATCAAATTGCATTCTTTTTCATTTCTATTCACATAAGATATTAGCCTATACCATTCCGTACGTCTATTTCAACAGATCATTGTGAAAAATTAATTATGCATGAATAACATTACTGATGTAAGTATGTGTATCTAAATTTCAGCGAATCTCTCCGATATTGATTTTAACTTACTAATCGAGGCCACTGCTGCATCGATGGAAAATTTTCTAGGCGAAAATCGTCTCTAAAAAATCTGAAAAACGACTCATTCCAAGTCAATTTTCAACTGCCGGGTTCTAAAAAATTAGCATATTTTAGTAATTTACATTTACCATTGTTTTAGGTTTTATTTATTCATTTATTTTTTTATTATTATTTTGTATGATTAACTGATCAGTTTTTGTTATTGATTTCTGATGTACCTGTGCTTATTTGAGTTTAATATAATACAAATTTTATATTTGTTTGATGATCACATAGGTACGGTAATAAATGTTTGTAATTTTCATTATCTGCATATTTTTTCACATGTCATTATAACTTTTTTAATGTTTTTCAAGTTTATAAATTTGTGAATAAATAAATTTGAATACATAAGAACATTATTTTATATTGAGAAGTGAATAAAATGCGGGAGAAAAGCACAATTTGAATGAAAAAATATATACAGGTGAATCAGAGGCACCTTTTTCAACTTTTTTATTTCGCAGTGTAAAATATTTTACCACAATGTACTGGCAGTATTTTTCAGTTTTTTTTCTCGCTTACCTATCCTTCAAAATATTTATAGACCACTATGAAGTGCCGCTTTCAATATTTTGCTCCTTCAAAAATTAATTTACCTACCTATACTGAAATTTAAAAAATATGTGCATCTGGGTATTTATTTTGAATGTCTGCAGGTAAGTACCTCAAATCTTATTGTATTTTTTTCTCATTGTTCGTTTTTAATTTTTTTTCACATCAGCTCACATATCCCTTGAAATCTCTTCGCATATGCCAGTATGAGAATCGCTGGCTGTATGGTAATACAGAAAAATATGCAAAAGACTCTGAAAATATTGTATTATTATTCAAAAACCAAAAAGTAGGCCTGTGTAAACATGACCAAACGAATTATGGAGGTACCTTTTGGTTTCACAATGATTCATTTTATCCTTTCGGATCTACATAATGTAACCCTAATTATTAGGTGTTTGGCTTCACAACAATAGGGTTTAACGATTCCAGACCAACTGTCCTAACTTTCAGATAAAGACTGGCGGAGTATTCGGTTTGGTCCACTGGGAGCTCCCATATGTGATTGAAAAATTAATGTTGGGAAACCACTGGTCCTCGAAGTTCAACCAACTCCTCCACAACATATCAATAAAATAACCGCAACCATAATTCCTAGGTAAGGTACCTATAACGTAGGCCTATAACCAATTTATGAATGTTACCCCATACTTTCTCCATCCATCTAGATAATGGAAGAAAAAATGATAAATTAATTTAATCTTATAGTAAAATGGAGCGTCTTAAAAATGTCTCTGTCTCTCCAAGTACAGTGGATTCATCATTTCGCACAGGAAAAATACCTACGTACCTAAACCTAATTATAGGCAACCAGTTCATCAAATAAAATTATGGTCGCGCCAAGACAGAGCTGGCCAAAAGTGCCAGTGATATAAAAATATTAAAAAAACGCTACCACAAGCGCCAAAAAAATGTGCGAATAAAACTAAGTTGGATTGTGACCCAAAGCGCAAATAAAATTACAAATATGATCACCTGATGCGGAAATATTATATTCTCGTATATTTATCAGTTGTTGAGTGAAAAATAGTGGAACATATTTTACAGATTAGTGGGCTATAATGTGAAAGGGATGGCTCAAATAAAACCCAATTCACTGACTCGTACTTGAAATGGTATTCGTGAGAAAAATAATAATAAATAGTTGCAAACAACTAACACTTCAGTTTATATTATTTAGATGAACTGAATATTATTTGGTAACCAAGGTGGGTATCAGGAAACAAGTGGTTGGTTCCAATCCAATTTGTTCTCAAAAAAAATTTTTTTTTTTCATAAGAACTCATACTTAATATTTCGCGATGTTTGTTCGTTAACACACTTTCATAAAAAGTAAAAATTGTGCTATTTTTTTTTGGTTTTATTTCCGCTTTTGGTTTGTTCCATTTTTATTAAATTAGGGCTTTTGATCTGTCATTTTTGATGTGTTTGCGCTTTTAGACAGCCGCCCGCCAGGAATGATCCCTTATTCACAAAAAATATTTTCAAATTGTATAAATTCATTTGAAACTATTCTTGTTTTCAAATCTTCCATTTTAATCAACTATTAACTCACTACAAGAAACGATAAGATACAGTAACAGTATCATTTCAATGATCTTTTTCAATGTTCTAATCGTCGTGAATGTAGGTTTTCACAAAACTAATCTATAATAAATTTAAACTGAATTTTTTATACGTTTTATCTAGCGATATAGAAACATTTCCTGCAGTTAAACTGTTTCATTTAATAAATTTATAACCATAATATCAATTTCGTTTTTTATTTAACCTCGGGTGGCCCCTATTATAAAACAGGGATATGAAGTTCAACTTTATTGTCCCTGCTTCTAAATTTTTAATGATGTTGAAATTGTATTATAGCAGCAGATAGATTTTTTCAATAGTTACGCGCAAATTTCTGTATTTTGTTTATGTAATTTTTTTTTTCTGAATGTATTGTATGGCGACCAACGTAATTAGAAAAATTTATTTAGTGCCCCATCGACATCAACTGTAACATATTTTTGGTTCTTTCCTTGGTCTTCCGTACTCTTTCCTGGCAGTGAAAGGTAACTAGATAGGTAGGTATCTACCTACCAAATATATGAATATGATGCTCCGCATTTAAAGGATTCAGGATGGGGATAGGAAGGTACCTAAATATTCGTACAATCGTGAATAATATGGAAGGGATAGGTAAAACAAATAAAAAACAATTAAAAACAATTAAGTATATCAGTATCATACACTGTATATTATTAATTTCTATTTGAATTTTATTTGAAAGTTGTACCTTAAAATCAAAATTTACTTCAATTTAGAATTTAATAGTAGACGCTATGATGTCGAGCTCATTTTTGTAATTTTACTAATTAGGTAGGTACGCTTAAATGAGGTGCGAAGTTTATCATTATTGAAAGAAAAATATGAAACCAAAGAACTTAGGAACGTCGAAATCTTAATGAATTTTGACCATACAAAAATTTTTAATTTCTTTTTGCTTGTCACTTATGATTTTTGGAAATAATTTTAGTATTATAATGCGCGACCGAGGGTTCCAGAGATTCCACATTTCCCAAATTTTAAAAATGAGAAAAAAAAATTATCAAATTTTTTTTGGTTCCCCCAATGTGAAACCTTATCTGATCTGGTCTACGCCTTTCACCTTGAATGAATCACGAAGCTGATCTACTGAATAAATAAATAACTGCAACCTGCAAAAAATCTCGAATAAATTTTCAATTATGGTTTTTAGTATTTCTACTTTTAGGTCCCTCCCGAAATTCATCATCATTCATCAGCTTATTAGCCTACTCTGGTTCCTCCTACTGCCCTGCCTTACCCCGCCAAGTACCGAAAATTCCAAAAAGCAGCTGCCTTTGGACTATGAACTTGTTTAAAGATATCAAAACCACCCTCACAGTCCACACTCATGTCTTATCCATGTTGGGTCGTTGGGTATTCCAATTTAAACATTAACGTCAACGTGTTGGTGACTTGACCTAAATTCAATTTAGTTATGTCATTGAATTGAACGAAGCTTAAATAGAAGGTCTGGTTGTGTGTCGAACTAACACTTGCGTGTCTGCATAAATTCGAGTTTTAAAACGTTCACCATTAGAAACGGTAAGTTTGTTTTTGTTCTCTCTATTTTCAACAGCTGATGATAACTCCTCTGGTCTGCAGGTACGAGTATTTTACACATTCATCCTAAAATAAAAATCCTCAGTTCTGTTTAGTTGTTGGTTTATACAATACCTGCGTATATTACAATAATATACTATAGAATTATTTTGCAGGTTGTATGCTCGATGACGCTTTGATTGAGAGGAGTCGAGATCAAGTTGACGTCACGAAGCGAACAGCTTAGTGATTAAACAGTGTACTATAACAAAACTATGACAATCCCGTTTGTGTGTATTCATTTGCTAATGATTGATTAATTTTCGCGTATGTTCAATGAGTTTTTTATGTTTTCTACAGTTTGTACTTTCGTGCTGCACTTGCGTGAAACTTGTTGCTGTCGAATGCCGTAATGGTTACCTGCTATGAATTGTATTTTTTCTTAGTTAAAGATTAAATAAGCATCAAACAGTCATGTTCGAACCTAAAGTAAGATTTATAGTTACTATTGTTACATAGCTCTTATCATTCGTAAATCCATAACTAATCACTAATTGATTGCTTCCTGTATCATTCGCTTTGTTTGTGTTGTACATTTTAGTACTTTAATTATTTGTCGAACAATTATTAAATGCGGTTTGTGCTGCTTTCCCTATTGTTTGTCTCAACAGATAAAAAAAGGAATTCTTTTCTTTGATCTTCATGTGCGTAATGTAATGCGCATCAAATAAACATATCAAAATCGTAGTTTTGCTGAGACAAGTTTTTGTGTCAGAAATAAAAAGTTGCTAGTTTTTTTTACCAGAAACTAAGAATATTATTTTCTTCGTATTCTCTCTCTCGCTCGCGAATTCATAAACGTGAGTTTTTTTTTCATTTTTCAGGGTGATACTGTGAAATTCATGGACAATGCGATGGCCCGACGGAGAGCAAAATTACCGAAGCAATTCGACGTTCTACCGGAGCATTACATCGAAAAAACGTATCCTAGAAATTTGTTACCTGTCCCATTTAGTCATTTTATAACCAATTTAGTTCTTCTTCTGGTCTTCTACACTCTTCTTGTTTTTATGGAAAGAAGTTTACCGACTCATCTGTCCATTAAAGACGAAGCCATTTTCAGAGATCGTTTTATCGCTGAAAGAGCCAGAAATTATTTAATGAATCTAACTCGATTAGGTCCTCGAACAGTTGGCAGTTTCGAAAATGAAGTGTTAGCTGTCAATTTTCTCTCAAAAGAAATAAATTCTATTATACTTACTGCGAATAAAATCCATAAGATGACCTACGATTTGCAAAAAGTCAGTGGTGCCTTTCCACTCAAATTTTTGGATGGTATGACGAACATTTACAAAGATGTACAGAATGTTGTCGTAAGAATTGGACCAAATCAAGAATCTGAGCATAGTCTTCTTGTAAATTGTCATTTTGATACTGTGATCGATAGTCCTGGTTAGTTTTACCATTCTGTTGATAAATTTGTACATTTTAATAAATAGCTAATTGATTATAAGTGGTTTTCAGGTGGTAGTGATGATGGTGCAAGCTGTGCTGTTATGTTGGAATTGTTGAGAATCTTATCCAGACGAAGAGAGCCACTCAGACATAACATTATATTTTTATTCAATGGTGCTGAAGAAAATTTCATGCAAGCTTCTCATGGATTTATTACTCAACATAAATGGGCTAAAAGTGTCAAAGCTTTTGTAAATTTGGAAGCATGTGGAGCTGGAGGACGAGAAATTCTATTCCAAGCAGGACCAGAACATTCTTGGTTAGTGCAAGTGAGTTATGCTGTATGTATAATTTATTTTATTTGAAATTGTGCTGATTTTGTTGATGTAATGAAAGTCGTTTTTGGAAGGTGTATTCCGAAGTAGTTCCGTATCCATTTGCTTCATCTTTAGCTCAAGAAATTTTTCAAAGTGGTCTAGTTCCTGGTGATACTGACTATCGTATGTTTCGTGATTTTGGGAAAATTTCAGGTAAGCAGGATTTATGCATGATGCAACTATATTTATTCTTTAGTAAAATTCTCAATCGTAAATACGAAAAATTCCTAGCTTTCAATAAATCGTCTCAAATTCATTCTTTATTACTTCGAAATCAGTTACACGTATTTTTGTCTTCTATTATTACTACTGTCATGAAGTTTATCGCTTTTAAAACTTGAAAAAGAATGAGTACTTACTTTTCTCCATTCCTTTGAACAAATTATGTATCTAATCATTTGAAGTGCTTATTTTATGAAGTGGTTTTTTTTTCTCGATAATATATACTGATTTACAGTTTGATGAATTTTATCTATGGAGCGGTGAATGAAGATGACAGTTCCAAATCTCAATAAATAATTGGTTTTTGCTAATGAGTTCATTCTTGTCAACAGTTCTCCATTTTAATTCATCATATTATAGATTTCTACAAGGTTTCATTTATTTTGTATATAATTTTCAGGTCTCGATTTCGCATGGGTTTCGAATGGATACGTTTATCATACTAGATTGGATGACGTTCACCAAATACCTCTGGGCTCATTACAGAGAACTGGTGACAACATGCTACCGTTAATTTTGAAATTGGTCAATTCTGATTATCTACCAAACGTACGGCAATATAATAAAGGAAATTTAGTATATTTCGATTTTTTGGGATCATTTATCATATCTGGGAAAGAGATTTTCGCTACCTGTATTAACGTCATTATCATTTTCGGCTCCGTATATTCAGTTTGGTATAATATGAATCGCACTAAAGGTGAGACGACCTTCAGGAAAATTTGAATTAATTATTTTTGGCTTTACATGAGCTTTTACTTTTTTTTCAGGTGTATCTAGGAGTACGTACATCAAAGGATTAAAATGGGGCGTTGGATTTATTTTGCTATCCTGGATTCTAACGATAGTATTCACCACGAGTCTTGCATTTTTAATAACCCTCCTTAACCGACCATTGAGTTGGTTCGCTCGTCCTATTTGGATTTTTTTTTTATACATCATACCCACATTTCTGACGTCAGTTTTTGTTGCTCAAGCATTTAAAAGAAAATTCAATACTGTGAGTTCTATTCGGGCGTTTATGAATTCGTTTAAATTGAAGAATACAACAATTTTTATATATTTTTTTTTAGTTAATTTCATTGCCATTGACAGTATCATTGATTTATTATGACAGCAGTATTTGCATATTCACGGCAATCTCAACGTTCCTCACATTATTTATGATACGATCCAATTTTATTGTTTCCATTTGGTTGGCATTTTCATTCTTGTATTGGGCTTTGAAAACGAAATTTACGTGGTTTAAAGGTTTGTTGAAAATATTTTATGTTTAGTAAGAGACGAGGATTGATACACCTAGTTGAGGGTCGATGTTTGTACTTTTAATTTATTTATTTTTTCAATTAATTGTCGATGTGATTTAATGAGAAGAAATTCTGGCAAATCCCTTAAGAATTTTATCATGAATTCATACTATCGTTGTTGTTTTGTCTTTTAGATCACAAACAGTTCTGGTTACATTCACTTTGCTTTTTAATTCCATTTATTTTGAGCGCCTACATTATTAATGGAGTAGCCGTATTCATCGTTCCTATAATGGGGAGAAGTGGATCAGGAAATCACCCAGAATTGGTGCTATCGTTTATTATGTCTATCATGGTGATGTTGATGTTGAATTTTTATGTAAGCACTTCCTCTTGAATTATGTTTTTATTAAAAAAAAAAAAAAAAAAAATGTAGAAGCCCCTTCTCAAGTTTAAAAACCAGATTGAAATTCTTAAACATGCGAACTTGATTAATTTTTCTTTAGAAATAAATAAGTTGGTAGTTCGTTCGTATTCTATCGAAAAGTTTCCTTATCGTCTCAATTTACCAAAATGAACTATTTCTCAGTCAAAAACAATCTCATCAATTGTCTATGCCAGAGATATGAATTATATTAAATTATTAAAAATTCAACTCAAAGTACGTTTTAAGTCCATTCAAAATGTATACAGTGTAGAAGATGACATAATACTATCGGCATCTTTATCATTTCACCTCAAATTAGTTTTTTCTTATTTGTTTAAATTTTCGACTCTCTTTATCATTTTAACAATGAAAATTACAGAATTCCTTTAGGCATGTAATGAAATTTGAAAAACTTTTTTGATAACATGCGGGATATTGTTTAAATTGTTAGTAATGGTCTTACGAAAATTTTTGAGATAATTGATTAAGGAAGACGGTAGGGTCATTTCATGTGGGGTTGAGGGGTTTCTCACCCCTTGGGTCGATGTCAGGATAAAATTGTGCCAATTTTTGAATTTTTTTTTCTTGTCAGTTTTCAATTTTTCCAAAAATTAACAATTTTTTTATAAAATAGTAAGGATGGAAAGAAAACAAAGGTAGGAAGAAATTGTTTAGATGTGGTTACCGATAGTGGTGCACAAATTCACTAAAATGAGGACTTCACAATTTTCCAAAAGGAGGTAGAAAATTTTGAATATAATTTTTTGCCTCTGCAGTTATCCATACTGTATCCCATATCTTGCAATAAAAATATACCTCAATTAAAAAACCTTTTGACCACTGAGTATTCTTTAGATAAGAGGGCTATAGCCCCATGCCCTCCATGGACCTGTTACTGCGTTCATACACAAGAGTTTCCACTGACCATGTACTTATGAGTATATCTAAGGAAATTTTGTTATTATATTCAACCCAGATAGAATAATAACTGAATTATTTTTGATTTATTGAAGTTTTAATAACCAAAGAAAAATATGTGTACTCAAAAAAGTAGGTAATATGAAATGAATTTTATTCATTCAGTCCGAAGACTGACTTTCAGTTAATCATTAAATTTGACAAACTGTAAATTGTTGAAAAAAAATATAGTCCATCCCTTATAAAATTTTGAATCAGTCTCCTAAAATCTTTCTCAAAAAATTGATACTCAAAAAGTATCAAATAAAAATGCATGTTATACTAATGCGATCTTATTTTAGGAAAAGAGCTTTGTACTAGAACTTATTCACTGCCAGTAAGATTAAGAAATTTGGCACAATTTGAGGAAAAAGTTTTTTTCCAGTTCTACTCTGGTAAATTGAAAAGCCTTTTCAAATTTCTAGTGTAGCACTCGGCCAGATTGAACAGTTAGTTTTAGAAGAAAACCAAACAGAAGTGCTGCACATTTTGCCATGTTGAACAGAACTATTAGACTTATTATTCACATGGTAAGTTAAAATTGAGTAGACTTTGTAGCATATTGAAATCAATAGAATTTTTGGGGTGAAATAACAATATCATGAAAGGAAGATGTTATCCAATACCATCAAAATTTTTAATATTAAAAAAAATTAAAAGAAAAAGTTCTGATCATGCATAATTTAAAACAATTAGATAAATAGGTACTTATGGCAAAATGTGATATGAATAATTGATTAAGAAATTTTTGCATAGGCTATAAAAAAGAAGAACTAGACACCATGTCAGTAATTTATTAGGTCTGTTCGATACTGTAAAAAATTTTAAATGTTTTGTTTGATGGGGGACATTTGATACTTTGTCCCCCCATTTCATTGTCCTCCTACCCTCTGTTTTTACACCTCTGTTTTGAAGTTTGTAAACCCATACCCTCACTTCCCTAAATCGCACCATTTTAAGTTGTGATGTAAAGTTTCTGCTAGAGTGCGCTACTATCGTTGTTGATTTTGGCATTATGAGCTGTTTTTCAGCACTGAGATCATATAAATTCGAAGTTATCGAGAACAATTGCACAAAAACAGTAAGTGGTAGAAAACTGAAATTTTTAGGAGACATAATATACATAAATTAGCTGAAGATGCTTTCTAAAAATTTCAGCTTTTTACCCCTTATGGTTTTTGTGCCATTGCTTTCAATTACATTTGATTTTATATGTTCTCTATGCTAAAAATTAGCTTATAATCTGGAATCAACATGTTTTTCTAATGGGCCACCAGTGGTCGACTACTTTGACTTTAGATCCCATTGATTCCCAGGCACTTTCCCTAATCCATTTTCCCTTTGTATAATTTTCATTAACAGACATTTTTATAATTCTTTTCTCCTAAACCCATTATGTCTAATCTATTTTGACTAAAACCAATATTCCTAATGGACATTGTAATTTATTTTTTCCTCCAACGATTGGTTGTACAAATTGCTTAGCAAATCTCATTATTTCTGTTGTGGGAATATCATGACACTCTTCAGCATTAAATCATAAAAAAACGTTGAACGTACAAGTAGTTACATGTTGATGGATTTGTATACCTCCACTTAAGGGTAGTAAATGGTAAAAATTACTGGAACTGTCAACACCAGTAAATGAAGCAATGTAAAGCACAAGCGATAACCAATGATCTGGCCTACCCCACCCCACCTTGATATTCTCCCTCACTGTGGAACCAACACAAAGCAGCACTATTCAATAGACATAAGACAAATAACGTGAGTGAGGGGAGCATAATTGGTTCAAATTAGTAGTTGCGAAACATCACCCAACCTATGTTTCTGCCTCAAGGAGTTCTAGAAAGAACAAGCTAACACAGAGGCAACTCTGGCAGAGCTCAGTGAGCTGTACCCAAACAAAAATGGTTAGAACTACAACAAAGAATACATGATGTATGCTCACTGTATGATGAGTATAAAAATGATGGCAGAGACTTAGAATATGTTTGTGCCATTGCATATAATGTAAATATATAATTGAAAAAACCAATTCCGGAATAGAATTTTGTTAGGGAAATAATACATTAGACATTTTGGTATTTGGGGAAAAAAATTAGGGAAAACGGATTAGGGAAAATGGGTGGGAACTGATCCCAATAGCTGTAAAAAAGCTGCTTAATAATTAAGTTGATTTGGGTAAATTATTAAAATTTTCTTGATTTTTATTTTTCTTTAGTTGTAGGGGCAGGAAGCTCACTGGAGGCTATTTATTAGTTTCATCTATGGGTCTGTTGTGTGTCAGTTGCAATAGTTTGTTTATCAGGCATGCTGGGTTCATGTGTGTAGTTACATTTCGGCTATATCGGATGTTAAAATGTTCTTTATGAAAAAGTACTTTATTTTGCACAGCATTTGCGGTAGGGGGAGGGGTTTAAGACAAAAATAGTAAGAATACTTTTTCATGTAAAGTTAGTATGGAAATAACTTTTGTTCGAAAATTTGTCAGGTATAAGCCATTGTTCTTAATATATTTACAAAAAACCATTTCCTTGGGTGATTTTTCCCCTAAAAATTTATCTCAAGGAATGGGGGTTTGAATTTTCCATATGCTATTTGTAAAACCATTACCAACAATTTAAAGAAAAATCTCGCTTATTGTCAAAAAAGTTTTTTAAATGAACATTTTGTACCTAATTTTTTTAGACTAAATGTAATTAATAAAATATTCGCTTTAAAGCCATGAATAATTAGTTAAAACTCAACAGATGTATTTTTTTTTATGTTTTCACATTTTAATTCTCTCAATACTCGAAACTAATCCATCTTAGTCACTCATTCATTAAATACTGTCAAAGAACTCTCGAGAACATTCCTATAACTTTGTTTTTGTATATTAGAATTTTTTTCTATAGATCCCCATGACGCTACTTGTCCAAAATCTTCGCAATGCTATCAAAGGATTCATTGGTTTGTTTATTACCGCCTTCTTGGTACTATTATTCACTCCTCTCGGATTTCCGTATTCTGGAGATTTGTCTTCTCCCGCTCCCCAACGATACTTGATTTTGGTAGGAAAATTAACTTATTTATTTAAATACATTTGCAACACATAGGTATAGTGAAAATTGGTCCTGTTCTCTTCTTCAGCATGTTGATCGAACATTTTACGATGTAAATGGTAATATTCGTGCTAATGACAGCGGCTTGTGGATTGTTAATATGGACGTAAATAGTCCACGAATGGTATCATCCCTCATACCAGAAATGGCGAAAGCTAAACCGGTAAAACGGCAGATGTGTGAACAAGAATTATATTGTGGTCTTCCTTATCTTCTCCCAGTTATGACCATCATGTGGTACGATTCGAAATATACTTGCACAAATGCGATATAATTTTTGTTCAGTACTTATTGATTATTGATGAAATATTTCAGGGATACGCACTGGATTTCAGCTCCTCGACCGGTGTTGCCATCAGAAATAAGTTTGAATTTGACGTATAAAGATTCCAGGAGGAATGATATACAGAGACTCTCATTCAAGGCTACTGGTTAGAAAACATTGGCGTTTCTTTCGCAAAAATCAATTGATATAATTTTCCGAAAAAATAAAGATATTTGGACTTTCAAAAATAGAAAGTATTTTAGTGTATTTTCGGAAAATACGACTGTTACGATTAGGGCTGCGGCGAGACCTGGGGGTGGGACTTGTGGAAAAGCGCCGATCCTGAGTCGTAGATCAGAAATATATAGGTCACTCAAATACTTCTGTATGCAATATATATACACTTTTTGCTCATTTTGACACTTTTGGGGAGTCTGGATCTTCCACTATTCGATCTATAGCAATGAAACTTTGGGTGGTGTTAGAAGCTTTCATGGGCTACACATTTGTGTTAAAATTTTTGAATTTTATCCGCTAGTTTTGGAGGAAGGGATTCTCAAAGTGTAGCTAACCCACCATGTCGTCATCACGGTAACTCCCATAAATTAGAAGATTTTGGCTTGAAATTTTTATGACAGTTGGAGACTATCGAAGACTGGTTTGGTATTGAATTTGAGTGAAATCAGCGAACTAGTTTTCGAATGGCACACATTACAAAATATGACACTTTTGGAAAATACAGACTTACCGCGGTTGATGCGCGACAGAAATATTTCGAAATGAAATTGACGTTATTAGGGTCATTTGTGTAATGATTAATACGAATTTGTGAAGTGCCTGCCTAATTTTTCGATTTTGAAAAAATACTGTAGAAGATTCCTTATTATGCTATCGAGAATATCATCACGTTTGGATATAATTTAATTTAAATTTTCATAAACTCTCGGATTAACCGGGTTTTCACTATAGGCTTTTTTACTATCAACAGGCCGACTTTTTTATAAGCTAGCTTGTAGCTTGTAAAAAAGCCTAGTGAAAACCTCGCTATTGGTCGTGTAAATTATGTGTTATTTTTCATGAATTTACTTCTTTTTTTTTTTTTCAAAAAGTGTTTCCTGTTCAAAATTTGAACGACAATCTAAATAACCAGATCTCAATGTAAAGTTTGACTGTTTAAGAAGTCGTCTAGGCGTTTAATCTTGTTGAAAGTGTATGTCACTTCAAATAGAGTTTTCTGAGCAAGTCGTGTGCTTACCCATCATTGTTAATTCACTCGTATGATCTACTCCTAAAACTGAGAACGTTCATGTCATAACATCTATCCCTCGTTTACCTCTGCCAATATAATGTTCATTTTGGATTATATTTCCTTTCTTTTTCACTGAGAAACACAATCAGTTATTTCTCGAATCTCCTGTTCTGTATTTCTTACAACACTGCTTTAATTACTTGATTATAGAAACGTCGCATGCTCAATAAAGGCTTACTAATGAAACTTACTACCATAATTGAACTGTTCATTGTTCTACCTTGTTTCGTTTGTGTTTTCAAGTGATAAATAAGAAAAATAAACATATTCGGGGGAATCACTTTGGAGTTGATATTAACACTGGAAAAACTGAATACATAGTTAAATATGAAATTCCACGTTTTTCTGTAATTGTATGTTTGCAGGGCCTGATCATATGACATTATTCATTTCTCCTCACAAAGGAGTTCTGCTGAAAAATTGGAGTTTCTTACCTGGCGATCCTTTGGAAGGACCTCGGTGGAATAACAGAGATACTTATTTTGTATATTACTCGTATGGGTCTGATCCTCAGCCTTGGAACTTCTGGCTTGATTTGCAAGTAATTTATGCTTAATTGTTTTTATGGCTCATACAGTCTAATTAGTTGTAACTTATTTCTTGTAAATTAAATTTCCAGTTGTTCTTATTTACTATTTTCAAACATTGGTATATTTTTGTGCGTATTCATTACTCAGTTTGAGTGATCGCGTTTCGTTTAATCCTTTCAACCTTTTTTGTTTGATTTTTTTCTGAATATTAAAAGTTTGTGATATGCATTTCTCAAAGAAATTGTAATATATATAATTTTTTTCCATTGACTAGGTTTCGAACAGTACTCGTAAACCAATTGTTGATATCGGATTTGGTGGATACTTCGTACACGGTGCCCATCAAACTACCCCACAGTTAAAAAAACTATTCTCTCAATTCCCTCCATGGACGGTTACCAGTGGCTGGACTGCTACGTATAAAGTTTTTACATTTTAAACTCGATAATGATATACATTCTCTAAACAGTCAAAAACAAAGTGAAGAAAACGTGCGTTTGTTGCATTGTGATATCTTGTGTGTATATATATAGCATGAGCACTTTTCTGAATTGATATACCAGATTTTTAAACTCATACTCGAATATGCTATGAATATGTATTCCCTCGTTTTCCCTTTATATTGTATATGTATAAAGTTATTTCTTTTTTTTATGTGATATTGAAATATTAGTAGCGTGCCAAAGAAACATTGCAATCTCTTTTGCGAGTTTTATTTTTATTTTAGTTAGTCCATTTTCTATACCTATTTGAGCTGTTGTATAGTTGCAAAGCATGAACTTTGCTTATGTCAATAACATAAATAGGTTGTTGCCTGCCGGAACTTATTTGTTCATATTCGTCAATCAGTCTTCTGTGAATCTAGTTGAGTCTACTAATACCATTTGAGTTATTTTGTTGCTATTTGAGATATGAAACAAAAAAAGTTTTTTTCACAATTTTTTAATAACTAAACATTAGGACGTGGGTAGAAAATATTTTTTTACAGAAAATGGTTACATTTTAAGTTTTAATGAAAGACTTAAAATCTAATATTGATGACTAAATGACTGCTTAGATATAAATGTAATTTATTTTCTCTTTTTGTTTTTTTTTGTTTTTTTTTTTTTTTTTTATGTATTATTTATGCGTGTACCATGAGAAGATCTCTTATTCTAAGAACGACGAAGATTTTAGTATTTTCGTTATTTTGTATGTTTCATGCATCGAAATTTATTTAATATTGTACGCCATTTTAAAAATAAAAATTCGCAAAAATACATGCAAGCTTTTTTTCCTCGCATCGTACCCTAAACGTTTTGAAAGTTGTGCATTTAGCTGAGTTCTGAGATGAAGATTATGTATTCGTAACTTCATATTTCTCACCAGAATCTAAAATTCTGTATTGTCTTCTGGACGTTGTTGAGGAAAGATGGCTAAATGTAGCATAGCTGTATACATTAATTTCAGACAACTATGCCAACATCTTGCCGCCTCTGCCTCAACAATCTGACAAAGTTTGGAATATTGTGTCCTCCTGCAACAAAGAAATGAAAAGTTTGATTAAAATATTCTTGTTTTTCTGCCAAATAATGACGAAGTTATTTTCTTTGTACACCTCGAATGTCTTTTAACACTCGAGAATTCATTTTTGTTTTTTGTACATTTATTATATTTTTGTACATAACTTGAAAAAGAAGCGAGGACGTATTAAGATTTCTTCAAGGGAGGGACCAAAGAATTTGATGACTTTTTTGTTCGTCTCTTTCGCAAATTTTGAAATTTAACATCTACGGAATCCACTGTTGCATATCTACTACCCTACTAAAATTTTTTTCAATAATTTGAAAAATGAAATAAAATAAAAGGGTCATAGAAGGCAATCGCCCCCTTCATCACTTAGTTACACCCTTGAGAAAAAAGTTACCCTTAGCAATTTCTGAGAATACATGATTTGATTCAATAATGAGGGAGGATTATTTGTTATTCGAAACACATACTGTGATTTTTAACCGGAGCCTAGACTTCGTAGGTAAGTACTCTTCATTATTCTAATCATAACTTCATTTTCGTAGCGCTAAACGGGAAATCGGCCCATCGACGGTTATTTTTTTATTTTTTTCAAATTCAGCTTATTTATTTTTCATGTTCTCTTCGAATTATATTTCTTAATGAATATTCATTTCACGCTCTTTATCATTAAGAATATCAGATTTCGTTTTGGTATTTCAAATTTTCCAACGAATCAATTTAACATTCTGAAACGCGTTTGTTGGAAGACATATTTCTATTTGAGTGAGTATCTAAAACAATCATTCCAACTCTCATTATTATTATTTTTTTTTTTTCTATCTTAAAGGTGAGTGAAGTTTGTCTGTAGCATCTTCTGCTACGCCTACATAGCCAACAGCAAGCAGCAGAAACCAAATATTTTGTTTGTGCTGTTTGATGTTGACTACAAATTTATGCTGGTTTGAAGTTCCTGTTGCTGTTTGCTGTTGGTTATGTAAACGTAGTCTCATGGTTATGTTTCTTTCGCGTATATTTATTTTCAGTCAAAAATTATCGCATACTGTTACGATTTTATTTATTTTCCCAATGAAAGCTATTTTTGTTTTTGTAATTTGGCAATTTTTACCAATTTATCTTCCTTCTTTTGGAAATAATAAATCGCAAGATAGTCAATTAAGCTCGATTCTGCTTTAACAATCTAAAATTTATATTATCCCCAGATTTACCGCATTACCTCACGTCGCCTCAGTTTTTGACAATAATGTACAGTTGCCCGAATAAAGTTTGGTTTTAAAAAAGTGGTGGCAGCAGCCTAAAATTTGTCAGATATTTCAACTTTTTATATTCATCTTTCTGCTCAAAGTTGTACTCTGGACTCTTAGCCTTTAGGTACCTATACGTTATGATAATTGAATTCAAATGAAAATATGATTGGAATTATCTCGACTCTTAAAAAGAAGGGCATTATTTAAATATTTTTCCATTCGGGAATACAAAAATTTATTGAAGGCTGTCATGCTGGGTTTATTACGAATTTAGGTCTTATATTTTAACATGGTATTTATGTTCTGTTTGATACTGCGAAAAGTGCAGCATTCAGTTTATTTTTAAACTATGCTGCTCGATTTGGAAAAGAGCTTTAGAATTTTAAAGGAACTGTTCAATTTATTAGAGTAGAACTAAAAAAGAATTGGTTTTTTTCTCAAAAAATTCGAAATATCCCAACACGACTCAGTGAAATTTTTTTCCCAGCTTGTAAGCTGGTTTGTATCGCATGCTTTTTTCATTAGAAAATTTCGTTTAAAGTTTCACTTGTAGCGGTTTTAACTATTTGGTCTAGGTTAAGAAGAACTGATACACGCGCAGGCTACTCGGCTTATCTGTTTTATGTACATACTTAGACTTGCACGCATTTTAATTATACTCTGTACTGACTGATACACACTCTCTGCCATGTATTTCAGTTGCGTTTTGTCCGTTCACTCAATACATTCTCGTCGATTTGTTCTCGTCTTTTTCTTGGCCAACAAGTCTACAAAGTGGCGACCGTGACGGTTAGAGTGAAGTGGAAAAAAAAAAAAAAAAAAAAAAAAAAAAAAAAAAAAAAAATTACTAAAAATTGCTAAAATTTTCCTTTTTGGAAATATCAAAAAGTGCGATATGGAAAGTGCTAGCCATAGTGCGTCTAATAATATTGGCAGTGTCGCGAATACGGCTGACAATAATAGCAAAAAGTTCGAATTACCAGCTTATACACCGGGTAACCCCGATCTTTGGTTTCTTACGTGTGAAATAATATTCGACGACTACAACATCAACACAGAAAAAAAACGATTTTCGGCTATACTGCAACGACTCGGCATTGAACAAATTAGTACCCTCGAGAGCATCATCCGACAAAAACCTGACAACTCGTACACTCAAGCCAAAACCAGACTCATCGCGGCTGACGGAAAATCAGAAGAAGAAAAACTAAATCAACTCCTACGAGGCGCCGACATACCAGCAGGTACCAAACCGTGTATAATACTACAAAAGTTACGAGCCCTTGTTGGAGCTGACCCAGATGCCGACCGACTTGTCCGGCCTATCTGGTTACAAAAGCTCCCAATACGTACGCAGGAAGTGCTGTCCGCTAATAGCCGAGACCCACTCGATAGTATATGCAAAACAGCCGATCGACTACACGAGCTCGCCGAACGTAATAGCGGACACATACACGCCGTCGACGCACCCATTTCACGCCCATCGACTACCGACGACTGCTTAACCGCTGTACTCCGGCTACTGACATCGGAAATATCCGCGCTACGAGCCGACCGCCGCGAATATCGCGACTCGCGGCCGCGGGAACGCAGTCGTGAGCGTAGCCGTGACCGTACGCACTCACGCTACCCGTCCAGAAGCCGTGGAAGGTCACAGACGCCGGGACGAGATTTGACACCAGAAATGATTGATGGACAATGTTGGTACCATCACACCTTCGGTGATCGCGCACGCAACTGCGCACCAGGGTGTAAGCGTGCAGGTTCGGGAAACGAGAAATGAAGGTGGAATGTGCGGCAATCCGACCTTCTTACCAAATCAGAACGCCGCGTCTATTCCTACGTATTACCGATTTTGAGATGCCTATCCTTGTCGATACCGGATCTGACGTTTCTGTTCTACCCCCTACGAAAGGAGAGGGTAGGAGTACTGCCATCGACTACAACCTGTTTGCTGTAAATGGCAGCCGCATCGAAACGTATGGTACTCGTGACGTCATAGTCGACCTTGGGCTACAAAAGAAGTTCCGCTGGAATTTTATCGTAGCTGCAGTTAAACAACCAATCCTGGGGGCTGATTTTTTGAACCATTTCAACCTGTTACCCGACTTGAAGAATCGACGACTCATAGACGCTTCAACATTATGCAGCACGCCGGGAGCCGTCCAAACAACTGCGCAACCATCCATTTCATCGATCAACAAAACAGCTAGCGCCGACCCTCGATTACTACGATTGCTACTAAAATACAACGCTATCACTCGACCACCACAGTACCACACCAAGGTGGAACATGACGTCATTTGCTACATCGAGACGACTGGCTCACCGACGTACGATAAACCTCGGCGACTGCGCCCCGATGTCGAACAGGAAATCAAAGCTGAGTACCGAAAACAGACGGAGATCGGTTTGGTACGTGTCTCACGATCGCAATGGGCTGCAGGGTTAATTTTAAAACGCGAAAAAGGTAAGCTACGACTTATTGGTGATTATAGAAAATTAAACGCGCAAACCATACCCGATCGTTACCCCATACCTGTAATATACGACGCTATCGGCCTCTTACAAAATAAAACTGTATTTTCGAAAATTGATCTAGTAAGAGCTTTTCATAATATACCCGTATACGACGCACATATAGAAAAAACAGCGGTAATCTCTCCTGCCGGGTTGTTCGAAAATCCTCGGATGCCATTCGGCCTACGCAATGCCCCTGCCACCTTCCAAAGATTTATGAACGCCATCCTATCCGACCTTCCATATTGTACTGTCTATATAGACGACATATTAATATTTTCTAATAATATCGATGAACATTTCCAGCATTTAGATGCCATTTTTCAACGACTTGAAAAGAATGGCCTATCTATAAATTTTAACAAATGTAGTTTCTCTGTTTCTGAATTAGATTTTTTAGGATATCATATAACACAAAAAGGGTTTAAACCAACTGACGCTCGAGTACAATTTCTCAAAGAAATGCAACCACCGAAAACTATCGCCGCACTGAGAAGCATTTTAGGCATCTTAAATTTTTACAGGCAATTTACGAAAAATGCTGCGCACTCTATGGCTCCATTACAAGACCTACTCAAGGGACACCCGCATAAAAACGATCGCACCGAAATAAAGTGGACGACTGAACTGATAAATTGTTTCGAAAAGGCGCGCAAATGTTTCATTGATTTTACACTGCTACATTACCAACGAACGGGCGCCAAACTGATTCTAACGTGTGACGCATCTATGACGGCTGTGGGAGCCGTTCTCGAGCAAGTTACCAATGCGGGAATACGGGAACCATTGGGGTTCTATTCTAAGAAGCTAGACGAACGCCAAACGAACTGGCCTGCGTATGATCTCGAACTGTATGCGATCTATGCTGCAGTGGAACATTTTGAGCAACTCGTAAGCGGCAGAGATTTAACTATAGTCACAGATCACCGACCACTCACGTTTCTTTTCACTACCAAGAGAAGAAATAAATT
Source organism: Ericerus pela (assembly GCA_011428145.1). Classification (NCBI taxonomy): domain Eukaryota; kingdom Metazoa; phylum Arthropoda; class Insecta; order Hemiptera; family Coccidae; genus Ericerus; species Ericerus pela. Next base: position 1,030,266 of record WOFM01000613.1, read on the forward strand.
GGAGCGCCGCTCTCGTTTTACCGAATATATTGCGCAGTTCTCGACCAAAATAGTACATGTAGCGGGCAGTACAAACGTTGTGGCGGATGCATTGAGCCGCCCGGAGGAGGCGGGTGCCGCGGTAGTCGGGTTGATCGACGCACCGGTCTCACTGCGCCACATCGCAGAAGAACAAAAAAATGATGCAGAAATAGTCGAATGGAGAACGAACGGTTACCGCGATCAAAGCCTAAAAGAAGTAAAAGTTGGAAAAAAGCTGACCCTGCTATGCTCCGTTTTTAAGGGCATTGAACGACCTATCGTGCCGACAGCGCTCCGATATTGTATATATAAACAAGTCCATGAAGTGGCACATAATGGATTGAAAGCGACATTACGATTAATACGATCGAAGTATTATTGGCCTAAAATGACCACTGATATTCGAAAGTGGCATAAAGGGTGTCCTACGTGTCAGAAAGTGAAAGTACATCGACATACCATACCACCGATAGGAAATTTCCCACCGAGCGAACGATTTGAACATATACATGTCGACCTCGTGGGGCCTATGAGGCCGTCGAATGGATACACGTACTTGTGTACATTCATCGATAGGGCGTCTAGATGGATTGAAGCTGTGCCATTAAGAACTGTCACCGCCGAAAAGGTAGCCGAAGCCTTTTATACTCAGTGGATCGCCAGGTATGGTACGCCACTGAGAATTACATCGGATCGGGGACCGCAGTTTCGTTCTGATCTGTTTGCGGAACTCACGCGGTTGTTGGGTGCACAACACATACAGACCACTGCATACCACCCACAAGCTAACGGGCTTGTCGAAAGACTCCATCGACGACTAAAAGAACTACTCATGTGCTACTCGCAAAACTGGTATTGCTATTTGCCCTCGATATTGCTGGGCCTTCGTGCTGCACCTAGAGACGAAAGTGGGGTGTCGTGCGCAGAAATAGTCTTTGGACAAGGACTACGACTACCTGGCGAGCTACACCAATCGGCGGAGATAGGAGAGGACTCTACAAAGTTCGTGAAGCACCTGCGGGCCATTCTGCGTGAATTACAGCCAGTCCCTGCCAACAACAGACGAAAGGAAAAACCGTTCATACATCGTGACCTGGAAACGTGTAAAAGAGTCTACGTACGTGTCGACAGAGTGCGGTCATCGTTAGAGCCACCATACCAAGGTCCCTATACGGTGCTAAAACGTAACAAGCAGTTCTACGAACTCGAAATAGAGGGAAAAAAGGATTCGGTATCTATCGGGCGACTAAAACCGGCGTACGAGCTACAAATAGATGGTGGAGATAAACCGTTGTCGATCGTGGAACAGCAGCGGAAATCAATCTTAAAAATAAAAGGTAATACCCCTCTAATGGTAAAAGAGGGTCAAACTACTAATAATACTATACATAATTCTAAACTCATATATATTAACGATGAAAATCAATTTCAGCAATTCCCAGAGATTCGTAATAACGAACCTATTCTCCCTAATCAAATTAACGAACCACTTGCACTCCCCCCCGACCCTCCTATTCTGGTAGCACAGGGCGACATTGCTCAAAATCAAATACGACAATCTGGTAGAGAGAGACGACCGCCTGTCAGATTCACTGATTTTATTACGTGAAATTATTTTTTATTTCCTTCATATTACGCTTTATTTTATGTACTATTTACCTCGTCATTCTAGTCTTTATGTTATATGTTGTGCTTTACAGAAACGTTCATTTTGTTATACGAATCGAGTATCGCGGACCAATTTCAATTTCGACTTATTAGAATTGTATTTTCTTATTCTCATACTCTTCAATATTTTATTTACTCGTGAATCTTATTATATGTATACTTTTACCTTATTACGCTCCGCTCTTAGGGGGGGGGGACATTTGTAGCGGTTTTAACTATTTGGTCTAGGTTAAGAAGAACTGATACACGCGCAGGCTACTCGGCTTATCTGTTTTATGTACATACTTAGACTTGCACGCATTTTAATTATACTCTGTACTGACTGATACACACTCTCTGCCATGTATTTCAGTTGCGTTTTGTCCGTTCACTCAATACATTCTCGTCGATTTGTTCTCGTCTTTTTCTTGGCCAACAAGTCTACACACTATTTGAATTATTGCGTTTTTTTGAGTTTTTTCCTTTTCACGAGAATTAAAACTGGCAATTCTAGAACTGAAAAGTAACTTTTAACAAAACTGAACACTCATTAAAAACTTTTAGTGTAGTACTTTTTTATCATATCGAACATAGCTATACGTTTAGACTGAATTATATTACCAAAGTTCTTAAAATTAAAAAATATTTTCATGTGACCTGTGAACTGAAACGTTGAAACATTTTTTGTTACTTAAAAACATTTAGAACTCGCGGCCACACGTAATTTTGTATTCTGAAGATTCTTGGAAAATATAACTATTACATTCAGTGCAATGGCGGGATTTGGGGGCGAGACCCAGTCGTAGGACACGAATACATGGGTTACTAAAATTCTTCTGTATGCAATTAATATATATATATTTAAACTTTTTGGAAGTCTGTGGAACTTCCGTTGTTTGACCTATGGCAATGAAACTTGGATGGTGTTAGAAGCTTTTATAGGCTACACATAATTTTTGAAATTCATCTTCTAGTTTCAGTGGAAGGGATTCTCAAAGTGTAGCAAACACACCATGTTGTCATCAAAATACCTCCCATAAATTAAAAGATTTTGGCTTGAAATTTTTATGGCAGCTGAAAACTGTTAAGGACTGGTTTGGTATTGAATTTGAGCGAAATCGGTCCGCTGGTTTTCGAATGCCGCTATTATAAAATTTTACACTTCTGGAGAATACACACTTACCGCGGTTGACGCGCGGCAGAGATTTTTTTTCCATTTGGATTTTATTCCTGTAATATTTAACCCCTCCCACATATAATTATAGTCAGTTACTTGGTGAACACCATGAAAACACTTTTCAGTAGTCTTTCGGAAAATTAGATTTGTGTGGTCATAAATTGTCTCCCTTTTTTTTCGATTTTAATTCAACCATTTTAGAATATAATTTATTTACATGCAAAGCCGCCTCGGAGAAATATATTTTTTTGGCTTTCCAACTAAGCTGATAAGAATAACTTCTTTGAATTAAAAAAAAAAAATCAAAAGTTTTGCAAAAATATTGCCAGAATTCGTTAAATTTTGACGTGAAACAAATTTTTCTCTCAAAAAAAAAAACAGTATTTTTTTGTCAACTAAAACTTTCTCTGTCAAATAACACGATCCTCCAGAGAATTTTCACCAAAACGAACTTCAAAGACCTCAACATAATTGCACGGCCAGTGGCATATTGAGGGGGGTGCTGAGGTGCCGCAATACCGCCCGACATTTTAGTCTGCGAATACCAATTTTATGATTTTTACGTGAAAAAAAAAAATAGCCTCACGAAATCGTAATTATGCGGTACGAAAATTTTCAGTACCTCCGAAGATTTTCTTTGGCTAGGTACGCCACTGTGAACGGCTGATGATTTTTTGCAATTTTTCTTAATCTAAAAATATTTTGATTTTGCTCATAAAAAATCTACTGTCTCTAGACTTTAATATTAATAATAAAGTTAAAAAGTTAAAAATAATCATATTTATGCATACCTTGCCTGCGAAAAAATTATTCGGTTTTTCCAAAATACATATTTTTTTAATAATCGCAGATTCAGTCAAGCCTACTTGAAAACTAAGTAAAACTGATCAATACAGTTTGTTCGAAAACTTAAATTCACTCGTATAGAAACAATCGTTGATTCACAATAGCGACGCAAAAAATGAAGTTGTTTCACCGAAAACGAACTAATGAAAGTTTATTTTGTTTAAAGAATTAAAACTATAATAGGTAAGGTGGTGTTCATCTATTAAACTTCTCCCCATAAATGCTTATGTTTCGAACAATGAATCCTAAAGATGATGTCTCTTTCAAATATTAATGTTAACATAAATATGCTAAGAGTGTACAGAGCCGTGTAAATGTTTAGATTCATTATGAGACCCACCACTGTCTGCAACTGCATTAAGAATAATATTACTTATTCAACGAGTGCTTTATTTGTCGAGGAAGTGTGAAACGCCGATCGAGTAAAAATATGCGATATAAACGAGCCGCGGATGACCATTTCGTATGTGACTTCCTTTCTTATAATTTTATAATCAAAAATTCTTAGTACGTCGCGAGTTCGAAGCAGGAAAAACAATTTATTTTTTTCCCTTTTTTTTTTGTTTGACAAATGTATAACCAAAATATAGGAAATACTTGTTCTATAGCCAATAGGTTAATGCCTTAGTTTTGAAAAATTGACAAGTGAAAAAATTAACATATCAATGGAAGTGAAGGAGAGATTATTCTGTAGTAGGACTAGGGAGGCACTGACTCTTCCGATTCCAATTGTTTTTTAATTTGAAAAAAAAAGTACTTTACGTTCTTTCGATTTTTGTATTATTTGTTTTGGCCAATCGAAAAACAATGCTTTTATAATAATTCTTCACGAATTTAATGCCTTACGGTAGGTGTTTTTGGGTAGTCGTAGCACGAAACGATTTATTGCTCGACGTTTGTCTTTTTTTTTCTCAAATTTTAACTTACCGTACTGAAAAATTTTTTTAAAGTTACAAAATTTAACACAATTTCAAATAAAAATTGTTTCAGTAACTACCTACTTTTGGGGCTGAAAAAAAAAGATATGGTAAAAGTACTGCATGATTGCATATATCTCCCACAATGAAGGTAGGATTCGAAGATGGGCAAAATCCGCTCACTAATTTCCGAATTACCGCTTTCTGGAGGTTACTAATGCCAATTGGGAAGAAAGATTTTGTTCGAATAGGCGCAGATTTTAAAAATTTTGCAATACAAAAATAAACTTTGAAAAGCCTATTCAGAAACTAGACAACAGAGTTGGCCCCTCTTATGAGCATGCGTAGGAGGTCTTTTTTCGTCTGTTTTCAGTCTTTTGGTCCTGTGAATTTAAGTTATATAAATACGTTTCCGTGAATCAGTATTGGGTAGTAATTAATTAATTAATTAATTAATTATGTAGGTATAATAATTATATGGTATGACAACAAAAAAATAAAAAAATAAAAATAATTACACCAGGACAAAAATTAAGGAGCCAAAAACCTAGAAAGGCCTGAAAGAGTAAAATTATGATTGTAAAAAAATTGTGGGGTCAAAAAAATTCCTACCCTTTCTAAGACACAAACAACTTTGAAGGTCTGTGCATGGTAGTGGGCGATGTAGTGGGTAGAAGCTTATAATTAGTGCGGTTTAAGGTCCAAGGGACCAAATAATGTTGGTTGGAGTCACACCCTATTTCACACGCCTTGTAACTCTCAACTGATGTTGCCTCAACACCAATGTATCCTCTACCAAGAAGGAGTACTCGGGCGCATTGCCCGTGTGCAGGAGACTCGTGGGGGGTGGTGTGCGAGGATAGCCTTTGGAGACTATCTACTGAAGATCAATCTGAAATCTGAAACAGATTCAACATGACAAGTACAAAACAAAGTCTTTATTTAATAAAAATAAAAAAGTACAAACTGTAGGAAAAAAATAAAATAAAATAGGTAATACTTTAAAGAATCCATTAGTCTTCTTAGCAACTGCCAGATGTAGAAGAAAAGGAAGAAACAAATTATAATTGGCCATAGATAACAGATTCTCGAAAATAATATTAGGAATTGGCAAGTTGCAAAACATTATACATATTTTAAAAATGTGTGCATGCTCTGTTACCAGTTGTCCGTGATCCTTTGTGAGGTACTTGACAACAATAGTGGGTGCCAAAAAATCAAAAGTATACTGTTTTGAGGAGCATAGTATTCAATTACAACGCGCCCTAAAGACAGTAAAGGTTTTTTGAACCTTTCCTACATATGTCATGTACAGGTTGATCTTAGATAAAGGAATAAAAATTATTTCTAATTTTGAGTAACCTTCAATTGCAGCTCCAATGGAACCAAAAATTTCAATAGCTGAGAAGATTCTGTTTTACTACAGAATTCAATTTCCGCATGTCTGATGTTTCCATCATGTGATTTTTCAAGACCAATAATCCTAGCGAGTTTATAGATTCCAGGTTTTGATGTGTAATCCAACACATGAACTATGTCATTAACTTGCAGTTAGTATGAAACCATAAAATATGTATTTGGTAAGGTAGATGGGTGCTATCTCGAAGATAGAGTAAGTACTCTCTTATATTCTCTCTTCAAAGATAACCATAGTTTAGTAAGGTAATCCTGATCAAGTTTCCACATATCGATGATCTGTTTAGTTATAGGAGTTGATTCCAAAAGTAATAGATCAAAAGGTAAACTTAGTGTTCCTAAGTTTGCATGTTGAAAATGCGCAGGTGTCAATGTATCATCTGAAGATGAGCAAAGAGGTCTTTTATTAACCATAGTTGGAATATCTTTCAAACTAGCCTGAAAAGTATGGATATGTATGGAGTTTAGTCCAGGTACTCGATAAAAGACTTGTTTTATAAATCCAATAATACATTCATAAACTCCACCATACCACGGCACTTTTGCCAGTATGAAATGCCATTTGATGCCTTTCATATTTGATGTGAGGAAGTGCGAGGATCGTTGAAAAAATTTTAAAAAAAACTTAATACGAACAGTTGCAGAATTATATTAACGATCAACTGAATCACAGTATTTGAATAAAGTATGAAATAGCAAAGTGCAGCGCTAGGGTAGATTGTAACTACTGATGTGAGATTGAATGTAGTGGAATGTATGACATATATATGTAAGAATATGTATTCACATTCTTAAAATAACCACAGTTTCTGTCTGTGTTTCGCACTCGCTGATATAGTGAGTTGCAGAGATCTCTCATATATATATTAGATTCGTATTGTATTCATCTATTGATGGATTTTAAGTATGGAAAGATGAAAGATGTGTCTACATGATTCTTCATTATTTTCTAAAGAGCTTACATATATATATATTTGTAGTGATGATGATGGAATTTTGTAACAACATAATTGAGACTTTCCTTAATTTCTGAGTTTTCAGAAAAAGTTGTCCAGTAATTTAGTAGGTATACCAAAAGCAGCTGAAATTGTGCTGCATTATCTGATAAGATTGCTTCACAATTGCCTTTGTCAGCAAAAAATGTCAGAAATGCTGTCCAAATTTCTATTGTTGTGAGAGACGAAATAGAAATTAGATATACAGGTCTTGTTGATAGACAAGTAAAAATAAGAACCAATTTTTTATAAATAAGAGATGTTGGCATTGCCAACTGGCTTTTTGTTTTAGGTAAGTATTTGTCAAATACAGAAAAAGGTCCAAAAATATCCACACCCATATATGAAAAGGGGTGAGTAAATGGAATCAGTTTGAAATCTAGCAATGACGAGTGTGTTGATTGCTTAAACGGTGTATTTCTGGATTTTTTGCATAAAATGCAAGACTTCTTTAAAATTTGAGGAAGGACTTTTAAGGCTTTAGGAACAAAATAATGCTGGTGGAAATCCATAAGTGTGAACTTACTAATTGTATGCACACTGGTGAGATGTGTATGTGTTAAAATGAGTTCAGTCGAATACAACTTTGGATGCAATAATAAGGGCAAGAGCATATGTTTTGCACAAGGAATTTCTGGAAGGTAATTTTTTGTATACAAAATTCCAGATGAATTCATACAAACATGAAATTTTCCATAAGAAACGTAATTTGGAGGATTTTGTTTCATAAGTATGTCAAATATTTTGGGGAAATATTTCTTTTGATTGGCATATATGAAGCAAAGTAATACAAATTGAAAATTATATTTCATTATTGCAAATGGAGTTAACAAATATTTCCTTCTGATCCTTCAATTGTTAAATCTACAAACTGCTTTAAGATATAGGTAAAATGTCCTGATTAGCTTTTTCAAAGAATTAAAATTTTTAATATTTATTTCGAATGGTGTGTTTGAAGGAAGATGAATAAAAATTGTAAAAAAATTACGAAACATATCAGAATCCTCGTTACTTTTTGACAAGTTTATGGGTTGTAAGATTGGACTATCTCTGTTTCCTCTTCCTGTTCAGGAGTGGGTTGAGAGGTAGGAAACTGTACTTCAAATTCAGAATTTTCTGAATTAAAGAAGAATTGAGGTATAAGTCTCTTTTGGTATTTTTCAATCCTTCTTCATCCTGAAGGACGATGATTATCAAAAATGTCATCTGTTTCCACAGATATAGAGGATGATGATTTTGGAGAAATGTTTAAGGTTTGTCTTAAGGTACAAAATATTGGTATAGAAATTTCTTCCTCAGTATGTTCTGGTAAGGACTTAATTACGTGAAGATCTGTTTTTGGCCAGGAAATTAAAATCTTGACTTAACCAGGAAGGTCCAATCCACTAAAGTGACTGAATGAGATTTTCTACAATAGATCCTCTGGATCCAATATCTGCAGGATTTTCTATGGTTGGTATAAAGCAATAATCAACAGCTGGAATGCTTTTTATTTCATTCACCCTGCTTGCCACAAATTGAGGTAAAATTTTATGTTCAAGTAACAATATCAAGACACATTTGCTGTCACACCATAGAAAGGTAGGTGAATTTTGAAGATTCATCGGTTTACACACAATGTAAACCTCTAGCACCGATTAAGGCGGCCATTAATTCTAATTTAGGAATAGTTATGGGTTTCATGGGAGTGACATAAGATTTTCCCATAAGAAAACATATAGAATAAGAATTTGATTCCTTATTATGAAAACATATATAAATTGCCATTGAAAATGCAGTATTAGATGTATCTGTAAATACAAGTATTTGGCATGCATTAGGATTATAAGTCCCAATATACAATTGCCTGGGAAGACAATACTTAATAGATTCCATCAGATCAATAAGGATATTAGAAGCTGCAGGTTGTAATTTGTCAGGGATTTGATGATCCTATTTTAATTCTTCGGATTAAAGTATTTTACTAAATAATCTGGAAGGTACAAAAGCTGATGCAAACCAACCAAGAGAGTCACAAAAAGAAGACATGACCCTTAGGAATGATCGTTTTGTCCAATATGTAGTTAGAGCTTGAGGAATTGGAATATACATAACATCGTTATCCATGTCCCAAACAAGACCTAAAACGTTTACAACAAGTTTATCCAATGCAAAAGACAAATCAAATTCTTTTCTCATAGGTTTACAGTTTGTTTCCTATAAAGCAAGTTGCATTTAAATGTTATTGAAAAGTTTATTAGATCTAATATATAGATCTTTTACTACTTGAAAAGTAGGTAAAGATGTTGCCAGATTATCAACATAAAATTGTTGCAAAAATTTATCAAGAAATTCCTTATCAACCATTTGAAAGTGATTTAGCTAAATTGCTGCTAAAAGAAATGGAGCCGTAACTATTCCAAACAGAAGACGACAAAAGAGAAATATTAAAAAAATTTTTCAAATCCATTGGTTTAGTTGGGTCTTTTATCCAAAAAAAACAAGTGTAATTTCTGTCAACTGTATGAAGTCCTATCTGGTGAAAGGCTTTTTTAATATCAGATACTATTTTGTAAGGATATTTACAAAAACCTAGTAGAATAGATATTAAATCTGCTAAGATGGTTTTTCCTTTGTACACACAATCATTTAGGGAATGATTAGACTTTTTGGTTTTTGCGGAACCATCGAACATTATGTGGAGTACTTTTTGATTTTGTTGGATCATATATACCTTTGGGGGTAAGCAGTGTACTAATTCAGTTGGAGTATCATGATCAATAGGTTCGATCATTTTCAGGTCTACCAAAGAATGAAAATACTGATCGTATAAATGAAAGAATTAGAGATTCTAAGATATCTTTAATAACTGTTGTTCTAAATGGCAAAATGCTAGACAATAATTGTCTAGAAAAGGGGGAGGTTTGAACCTATAGAGCCATCGTATTTGATAACGATTATTTACAAGAGTAATATCCTTGTAAAATAGTCTAAGTGCTTCAGCTTCCACTTCAGATTCAACTATATTATTCAATTCAATAGGTTAGGAATGGCAAAACTATTGATAGTTATTGACAATAGCCCTATCAGTAAACTGTCGACAAAAGAAAAATTATCGATAACAATCAAACAAGTCAGGATTTCCAAAAAATATTTTAAAAACACAAAAATGCAAAAAATCAAAAGAAAATATTGAAAATCAAAAGTTGAAATGTCAAACTCGAAAGTGAAGTTATTTCTTTTAATTCTTCGATAATGTATTTCATTGATTATTGAGAGTTGAATTTGACATTTCCGAGTGTATGTGCCATCACTAAAAACTGATGCTGAAAATTTAATTTTTTTCATGTTTTTCAATACATTTATCCAGATAATGAACTATGAAAAACTGTCTAATCAACTCTTTATAAAAATCATAATCCATTTTATACCTTTTACACCTTTTACATTAGGTATAAAAAATTACTGGGATCGAGATTTTATATTTGAATTACTGATTAGAAAATAGAAATTAGATTATTTGGAATTTTGGTTAAACTATTGATAGTTATCGATAGTTATTGACAAGGAATCCAAAACTATCGATAGTTATCAACAAGGAAAAGTTCGATGTTTGCCATCCCTACAATAGGTACCTAGAGTATCTATTTTCCAAAAGTTTTCTACAATTTGAGGAGATGTAAACAATATAGAAGTAAAAATATTGCTTTTTACTAGAGGGTTGATAGAGCCTCCTAACATGTGACCAAAATCAGTGTTGATTAACGTTAGAGTAGGGGAAAGTTGTATGACATTTCTTATAAAGGACCACATAAAATCATTACCAATAAGTAAATGTATCGTATGTTCACAATCTATGATCGAGAATTCAATATACGAATATTGAGGAAAAAGAATTTTAAATTCCTTAAAATCTGGTTGAGATAAATTTTTATCTAAATAAGGCACTGTATTTGCCAAAATAAGAACTTTTGTTCCATCAGGTTTTTGAATATTAAATTTGACCTTATGTGATCGAAAGCTATTTGATTTTGAATTTGCAGCACCTTTGAGGTGCAAAATCTGGTATTCATCAGACATATTTTCTTTAAGATAAGTATTTACATATTTTTCATAAATGTAAGTTTCCTTACTACCAGAATAAAAAAATCTATTAATTTTTATAGGATCGGAGAAATCTGATAGGTGAACATACGATTGAAATATAAGAAAATGAGCTTAAGTATCATTATTATTAAAACATGAAAAATACTCACTCAGTATGTGTAATCTGTACTGCTTCTTAGCCTCATTTTCTCAGTGGTACTAGGAATGGATTGTTAGATGCATTTTCCAGCTGTGAAGATAAAGAAACATCATTATGATGCAGTTACCCTTATAGGTAACCTTCAATATGCTAATTGAAATTAGTTTGCCTTTTGGTAATCTCAGGTAAACTGAGTCATCAGCATCTGTAACTACAGAAGAATTTGTTGTTGAGGTATTAGATGAAGAATTGGAAGATTTAAAATATTTATTGGACGCATTTAATTTAGTAGGATTATTTATATTGCTAATAGTCTGATTTTAGTTAGATGATTTATCTACTTTTTTAGGTATCGATGTAGTAAAGTTATTAGTGAGTTTTCAAATTTCAATAAATTCAGGAATTGCTTCAAACAAATGTTTGACATGCCTTTTGCTAAACCTTAAGTTATTTTGATAAGACCTAGGAGGAAATTTTTTAACAATAATATTAAAAAGTTGTTCCTTGTCTACAGTTTAGCAAAACATGCGATAGCAATCTATCATAACAGACACAGAATCCAAACCATCTAAAATAGATGTAAATTGATGTAGGAAAAGCTGTAAGTTGTTCCCACAATGCAGAACAAATTTTGCGTTTGTCACCATATCTACTATGGACAAATATAACCTATGTCATCAAGTGAAAAATGACTTATTTTTCTCATCAAAATTTAGATTGTGCACCCTGATGTAAATTAATTTTTTGGGGCATTGCAATGTTATTGAGTTTGTTGACATAATTATTAAAACCATTAATAAAGCCAGAGTATTCCAACATTTCTTCATTCCAACTTTCCAGATAAAATTTTGGAGGTTTAAGGTTGGTAAAACCTCGTTCTAATGGATTTTCAATTTGAGATTCCCAACATTTAGGAATGTATCCAAAGGATTGTTTAGTAGGGACAGAAATGTTAGTTTCTGTAGAAGATTGTATTGGTCCAATGAGTCCCAATGATAAATTTGATTGAATATTATTAACTATATGTATAGGATTATTAATAATAGGTACAGATGTTAACAAATGTTCTGTCAAAATAGGAGGTAACTCACCTCTAGATGTTTTAGACGAGGTAGTAGCTTCATGTTCCACAGAACTTTTATTGGAAATTTGTTCAAATGTACGTTATTTAGAATTGGAAGATTCATTACCCCTTTTGATGAAAGGTTGCTTCAAGGATGAAAATTGTTCCATCCAATTGGAGTCAGCAGCATCGTCTTTTGAATGATCTGGTTTTCCACCAGATGCCTCTGAAGTTGACTTCAGATACAATATTTCGAATTGTATGATGTTGATGTGGAATTCTTCTTGAATTGAAGTCTCAACATTCTACAAAGTCTTCTCCCAGTGTTAATATGACTGTAGGCGTTGGTTCAACTCTTTAAAAGTTTTAACGAGCGTTTCTGCTAATTCCTTAGCACAAACTTCTTTACAAAGCTTTCCTTCTTCCTCTTGTTGCTTCTTCTGTTTCTCCAACTTCTGTTGGAAAGAAGCTGCCATTGAGTATGGTTGATATGTCTAATCAACTGAACTGCCCTTTTTACCAACAATTCTCGCTTACAATTGCAGGAAGCAATCAAAATGATCTTGTACTTTTTAGAGGTACCTCCAAATCTTGGAGGCACGAATCAATCACGTCAATTTTTGACATAATTTTGTTATAATTTTGACCTTGAATGTACAGTGTTTTAAGAAGTTTTTCAACTTCTTTAGCTTACAATTGGCAGTCTTCTATTATTGCCATGAATTCTACATCGTTAGATAAATCTGAGTTTATTGATGACAACATTAATAACAACATCTTGTATGGAGACAGCTTGTCTACAATAGCTTTTGCTCTCTTCAGTTCTTCTTGATCAGCTGCTTTTTTCATTCTGGCTTCTCAGACCAATTGAAGCTTTTCAGCTTTCTACTCTAAACAAATTTCTGCAGCCTTTCAGGCTTTTTCATTTTCCACAGGCCTTCAGGCTTTTTTGGCTTTTTCAGCCTCACATTTCTTCGACAGATTTTTTCTAATTTTCTCTTCATGTTATTTGAAGAGTCTTAATTGGTCTTCATAAATCGCTTTTTGTTTAGCTTCTTCAGCTAATTTTTCATTAGTTTTCTGCTGATTTTCTTGTTCCACTTCCTCATCCAACAGGATGTTATTGGAATCAATAAGAGAATCTTCGTCACATCCGTCAAATTAGCCTATCCTTGCTGCTGGTTTTCATCAGGCATTTCTGTTCTGAGGACAGATAAACATACAAAAATTTGTATAGAAAAATGCAATATTATGTATAGTGAATGTAAAAGAATAAAAATATTATGGATAATATGCGATAACATACCTAATTTTGGGTATGTGTCAATGACACAAACTTCAACACACTAGGGATGAACGGACATGAAATGTACATATAGAAATATACGTGATTGCATACTCTAGATGTTAGGCGTAAAGATAAAATTTTACACCAAAATGGAATATGGAATTACATAATGCACCATGTATTTAAGTGTTATATCTGTGAGGATATAAATATTTTTGAAAATATTTCAAAGTGCTTAAGATTGAAAAAAAAATCGAGTGTGACCTTAGGACAAAAATATGTTTTTTATACAACAATGATGAATTCAAGAAAAATTACCAAGTATTAAGGAACCAAAAAAAAAATTGGTTGTGACCTTAGGGCGATAAAAGGTTTATTATTTGTAACACAAATTAATTTAAATAATAATTTATAAAAATTTGGGAATAACCTCAAGTTAATTATTGGTAAAATGAACATATAAATAAATTAATTAATTTGAATAAATGGTTTTTCATTCACAAGCATAAGATTTTTTCAATTCCAAAAGACCTAATTTTATTTTTGTAATTTATGGATTCTGTTTCACATAATATTTTTATAAGATAAAAGACGCTAATAAGAGAAAAATAAATTTATAAAAGTATTATGGTCCAAATGGAACTTACCAATTTTCATGGATGAAATTGCAGGTAAGATTTGGTGAAAGATATGATTCTGCTTACTACACCCGTTGTATTTGGAAAAATATGCAAAAAGTATGGAAAAAGGGTTTGCAAAATTATCTTTTGTAAAAAGACAAAAAAACAACAATATTAATTATGGAAAAATACAGAAGTATTGTGAAAAAGCTTAACAATATGTATTGATGAAAAAACTTTTTGAAAAATTTTAGTGAAATTGTAAATATAGACAGAAATTAAGCAAAAAATGTAAAAAATATAATAAATTCGTACAAATTTATACGAAAATGAGTGTAAACAAATTGTGAAAATTAATTGCAAAAAACAATAATTATTACGCAAAAAAAAGGAAATTGTTTAAGGCGAAGTGCATGTGCAGCTAAAAGACACTATACTTGTTAAAAGTAAGTAGGTGGCAAGGCATATGTCTCCAGAATTTTCACTCTGCATATGCGTGAGCATACAACATGGATGATTTGGTTGCAGCCTACGACATCCAGTTAGTGTACATATGTGTAGGGTTGCGCATAAATACATGTAATGTGTAAGTGTGTGAGTGAGATGCGTCAACTATACTATACAATGTATAACTTGCAGGTTATGAAAATGATTGCTGTCTTTGACCTTGATTGCATCGATGTTATGCAATGACATCCATTTGTTTCTATTTTCAGACAAATTTCTGCAATTCTTAATTCGTATTTCTAAAACATGGTTGCGAGAGAGAAAGGATTATATATTTCTATAAATTAAAGGTGGTTTAGACCTAGGGAATTATTTTAGCCATAACATTTTTCAATGCCCATTGACGATGTAAAAAAAATTATTCTCCAGATATTAATATAGGACTTTATTTCGGATATCTGATTTCAAGAAAAATACGTAAAATTTTTGCCATATAAAATTTTTGGGGGCTGTAGGAAAATTAATTTATTAATTTTTTCGACTTTATTTCCTTGTGTAATGAAAAAATACGTGTATAAAGAGAATGTTGAGTTATTTATTTTGTTGGGGGCAGCAAAAAATAGTTTACCACATTGTATTAAAGTATTGTAGATACCAAATATGATGAAATAATTTCTATTTCTAAAATGAATATTTTTTGTATTTCGATGTATAGTTTAACTTATGCAGTTAAAGTCGAGAACAATAATAAATTTTTCAGGAAAAATAAAAAGTATTTTTAGGGAAGAGTTTTGCTTTGTAGAAGCAATTTTTACAGATAAATTTATACAATTTGAAAAGAATTATTCATTCCTTGTGACCACAAACCTAATTGCTCCTGATACCATGTAGTGGGTAGAAGCTTATAATTAGTATGGTTTAAGGTCCGAGGGACCATATAAAGTTGGTTGAAGTCACACGCCTGTTTCACACACCTCGTAACTCTTAACTGACATTGCCTCAACACTAATGTCTCCTTTACTAAGAGGGAGTACACCGGCGCATTGCCCATACACAGGAGACCCTTGGGTGGAACCACAACAGGCTAGAACTATGTAAAAGCACCAATCCAGGGTCATACATCAAAAATATATAGGACACTCAAATTCTTCTGCATATGATATATATATATATATAAATATGAATGTTTGTCAGTTTGTTTGTCTATATGCCCATCACTTCAGAACCATCCTGTTGATAGAGCTGAAATTTTCAGGACTTATTTTTGTTGTTCAAAGGAAGGTTTTAAGCTAAGTCTGAGGTCTGTATCTCCCTTGGGGTAAAGTTGTGGATTTTGACATACTCACCCAAAAAAAAGTTTTCAATATTTTTTTTCAAAGCAATGTATTGTAATCAATGACATACGTATACCCTCAAAATTTTATTACTCCATATTGTCCCTTTCTTGAAATATTGGAGTGCAAAAAGTTACAAATTTCAAAATCAAAACCTACCTACCTATACTTATCGTAATTGTGAGAAAAATGAGATATGTATTTTATAAATAAAAAAATAGTTATTTAACTTCTTAGAGGGACAAAGGGAAATATGTAGTGAGAGAGTGTGATAGAGAGCATTCATGGGAGCATTCCTCATTTTTTTGGAGCTCACTTACTGCAGCTCTTTTGAAAAGGAACAGTCCGTTCATTTCCGCACCAGTTAATTTTTTTGTTAGTAAAATTTAAGTACACTTCGGAAATTTTTTTGCAAAATTATGAATTTGTTTTTATAAAATTTGGTAAAATTATATTGTACCAAATCATCGTAGCCAAATATTTCAGAATAAAAAAGAAATTGATATAGGCTAATCTAAAATTTGTAATAAAAATAGAAAATCCTAAAGGAGCTGAAGAGAAGCTGTATTCAGCTCATTCTCCTAAAAAAAAAAGGCGCTCGCTTAGTCCAGCTCACATTCCTTACTACATGTAGCTCACTCTAGCTTGTTGGGTAATTGGCCCTGCTCTAGGATCTGGAGAAAATTGCCTCCGCTCTACCCATGTATAATTGAGAGAAAGAGGAGGAGAGAAAGAGGGAGCAAAAGAAAGGGAGAGATCAGTCAAAATAGTATATCATAAATAATTTGTTATCTTGTATCCGCTGCTGTGGCATGTAGTTTCAGTAGAGCCCCATAGATACAAGTACGGCAATATGCCATTTTGTATCCATAGTGTAATTCGCATAGGCCTTCTAGAATTTCAGTTTTATCTCAAGAACCAATAGTACAATTTCAGCAAAATTTTTACAAAATATTTAGCAAACACATGTTAATGTTTCTCTAAAATTTCAGCTCTCTACGAGTAATTCTCTTACAATTGCATTCCACAACTTGGATTGTATAGTTTGATCCCATAAAAATATGTATGATAAGATGATTGTTTCTGTGGCCTTTCAATCTGTAGGGTGGTACATTTCAAATGAAACAATGAAAGAGATTTATAAAATTAATAGAAAATTTAAACACATAAAATTTCTCAAATTTAACATAAATATCAATTAATTCCTTTATGAGATGTAGGATATAAAATGAAATTTAAATTTAACACCATCATAACAAAACTATAAACAATAATTCTATTATACATGGTCTTTATTTATTTATTTATTTATATTTTTGGAAATTCTGAGCTCCTGAAAACCCAGGCATGGGAAATCCCCACCTCTCGTCAGTCCTACTTGGTCGACGACCGAGGTAAAAATGAGTGACTATGAAGATTGCAGATTTAAGAAGTACCAAATAGAATATCATGAAAAGATTTAAATCACGATTCACGAACAATAATAAAATTTTAAGCCGTCGTTAAAGCATCTCTAGTTTTACCAAAGTGAAGTAAACCGAAATTTTTCCACCAAAAAAGTCCAAAAACCACAAAATGCCTATCGTTGAGCCACAATTGGTTCAACAGTAGACATTTTGTGGTTTTCGGATTTTTTTGGAGGAAAAATGTCGGTTTACTTCACTTTGGTAAAACGAAAGATGCTGTACTGTGGTCCGATTCGGAAACAAAAATATAATAGTTAAATAATGTAACGAAATCCCACCTCATCTCCTTCTTCATCATCATCATCACCACCATCCTATATATATGTCATACACTCTACTCACTCACGAATTGCTTCCCCTACTTTCAAACTACGATAACGTTGTGCTTCGCCATTCTGTATAATATTATATTTTATTCTAAAATGCTTTTTCAGTCTGCTAATAAATTCTATCGTGAAAACAACTCTCTTGTTTTTTTTTGGTCCTCACATATACAACCTTCACATCATGGTAGCCATTGCTACAGTTGAACTATAAGAGAGAATTGTAAAAATTTTATTTAAAAAAAAAGCAGACTTATTTTTGAAATTGATTCATTGTTGTGCATAAATTTTGTCATTTTTACACGAATAATACACAAAAAAGTGTCGTGCAATCGAGAAAGTTAAACTTGAATTTTTAATTGTATAAAAATTTTTCGTAAGTCGAAAAATCAAAGTAAACTAAATTGTTCTTGATCCAATAACGGCCAACCCTGGAAGTCAACAAACTACAATCCAGAAAGGACCGCCAAACGATACAGTGAACCACCGGAGAAAATCTTCTGCTCCCATCTTCGAAGACTCTACCAGAGATCATCAACAATGGAGACCAAAACTTTTAGGCCAACCTTCCTCAAAATTCAGCGGAGACTACAACGGTGAAATTGGAAATCGATAATCTACAAAATTTGCACAACAGATCAACATAGAAAATTTTCACATATAAAGGTAATATATGTTATAGTTAAATTATTTTTTGTGTTTTTCAAAAATTGTGTTTGAGGTAGATATAAATAAATTTTTTTTCCCTCCCCATAATATATGTCCACGATAATAAATACGATTGAGAGTAAAATTGATGAATATAAAATAGATAAAGAAGAACTAGTGGAACTAATTAATAAATTTTAAAGTGAGAAAGTGATAGACTTAAAGGTAGGAACGTATGATCTTCCCTTCTACACGTATTTTACTGGTGAAATTATACTCGAATACTTTACAATCGATATTTCTGGAAAAATAGAGGAAATAAGTTCTATTAAACATATTAAAATATCTGATTCAACTCCAAATTATTTTTCATCTATAATATACAGTTTGTTGGAATCGGAGAAAAAATTCATGAATAGATTTTTTTAATAGCTGTTAAAATTTAAAATTAAAAACTGGATAAAAAAGAAAAAGAAAAAATTAATAATAGTGAAAAAGAATCTAAAAAAATAGAATTAAAAGAGCAAAACTTGTTAAAAAAAATAGAAAATGAAGTAATTGAAAATAAAAAATACATACCAATTACGAATAAAGATGAAAAATTAATAGGATTCAAAAAATTGAAGAGAAAATAATGTCGAATCCAAATGAAATAAAACCCATTCAAGCCCTATTAGGAAAAGTTTTCAATGGGAAATATTATTTGAATTTGAGGAGGATGATTATTTCAGCCATAAGGGGTGCTGGTTATTACGACATCTTCGGGGAACACAAATTCTTACAATCCTACATAACCCACATTGATGATTTGAACTTTAGGCCCGATAGAGAAATGATAAACTATTGTAAGATGCAAGACAGTGCTAAAGCATTTGTACTTGAGAGAGTTTCCAACGATATTACGAAACAAATAAGAGATTGTAATACTGCCATTATGATGTTAAAAAAATTGGACAATATTTATGGTACAAAAACATCAGTAACAGCTAATATGGCTAAATAAGTGGATGGTGTTCAGATTTCAACCAGGGGGTAACATGAGAGGATTCCTTAAAAAATGGGATGAGCTTGTTACAGATGTAAGAGATAGTGGAAAGGAGGTAAGTGAAGATGAGGAATTAGAAAATCTACAACTTGCTTTATGTTATGAACAGCCCCTGGCAAAAATGCAATTCAAAAATTTACCCCCTAACAATTTTAAACGAATTTTGAGAGAGGATGCAGATCAAAAATTTAGAGATCAAACGTTGAAAAAACAAACTAATAATCAAAATAATATTAATAATAATTTTAGGAATAATGGTAATGGTAATGGCTATAGAGGTCGAAACAATTATTACAGAGGAAGAAACAATTATAGGGGAAATAATTACAATAATTACAGAAATAATAATAGGAATAATGGTACGAATAATTTGAATAATAATGGTAATGAGTCAAACCCACAACACAGTAATGGTAATAATTTGAATAATATTGGAAATGGTAACTATAGGGGAAACAACTATCGTAATAATAGTAATTACCGTGGTAATAATTATAGAGGTAATAATAGGAACTATAACCGAAACAATCCAAAATGTTATAAATGCGGCCAAAATGGACATATGGCTCAGAATTGTAATAGAAATAGTCCCCAAAATAATAACAATAATGAAAATCCTAATAAAAATCAAAATTATTACCCACCTAAACCAACTCAAAACAATAATAATAATACGAATAAAAAAGAGAATCCCAAACAATAGGTAAAAATGTCCTGTATGATTAAAAAATATTCAAACAATTCGAATGATTGGTTATTAAATAAATTAATTAAAAACAATGAATATAAAGAAAACTATATGAATTTAGAAAATAAAGCAATTTTTGATGGAGCAGCAGAAGTCCCTTTGACATCTGATATAAATAAATTAAATAATATTTAAAAATTTATCACTCCAGTTAAACTTCAATGTGCTGGAAAAAATGCTTTCTTGTATGCTACCCACACTGGTCAAATGATCATAAAAGTTGAAAATTCTAATAAAATACAATCCTTAATTGAATTAAACGATGTACATTACGTACCCGATTTAAACATCCATATAATTTCAGCAATAAAAATAACAAATACGGGTACAGTTAATATTGACCAACAAAAAGATAAAGCATATATATATTTCCTAGAAAATGGTGAAATTTTAATAACCACCCCAAAAGAAAATGGTATATTTTACATACATTATAATACTCAAAATAATATTAATAATGATATCATAAAAAAAAAAATTATCAGGAAAATTTTGATCATGAATTAGATGATTATACAAAAATATGTCCCATAACCCAAGCAAATGAGGATGATTGGGACAATTTTTCAATCAAATTGGAAATACAAGAAAAAGAAAATAACAGCACATTTACTGAAAATAAAGATTTATCTGAGGGGGTGAAAATAATAATAATAATAATAATTTTGAACAAATATCAAATGATAAAAAATCAATTAATAATGATAACACTGATGATATGAATAATGTTCAAAATCATAGTAATAATAATATATTTAATAAAAAAATGATTATACACAGAAGGTTGGGACACTTGAATGCTCGATACATCCAAAAATTAAAAAATTTATCTGTCGGAATACCAGAAAATCTAAATTTTAGGGACGATGATTTTAAAAACTGCCAAATCTGTTGCATTGCAAATAATACGAAATTGGGTCATAATGGATTGAGAACAAACGTCAAGAAAATTAGAAATAACTTCTTCTGATATAATGGGTCCATTCACGCCATCAATTGCCAATCAAAAATATATCTTAACATTTATTGATCATTACTCAAAATACACATTCGTAGTACCAATCTCAACCAAAAATCAAGTGTCAAATGAGTTCAAAAATATAATAATGTCTATGAAAAATAAGTTTCCTGATTTTCCCATTGGGACTATCAGATGTGACAATGTGAAAGAATATACAGATACAAAAATAGTTAATTACTGTCAAGAAAATGGCATCACAATGGATTATGTGGTTCCTTATTCTCCCAAACTGAATGGTGTAGCCAAAAGGCAAAACCAGACACTAATGAGGAGAGTAAGAGCCATGCTCATAGATGCCAATCTTGACATTAAATATTGGTCGTATGCTATAGTAACATCAGCCTATTTAATAAATTGGTCACCAACAAAAGCCAATTTATATTTTAAAACACCGTATGAATTATTTTATGGCATAAAACCCAATTTAAAAAATTTAAAAGTATTCGGCTCATTAGCATACAGACATATCCCTTTTGAAGTTAGAAAACAAAATGCAACTAAAGCAAAATCAAAATTGAAAAATAAAATTGATCCTAAATTGGCACATCAAGCTGAAAAAAGTATTATGATGGGATATACAAACACAGGCTATTGTTTAAGGGATCCATTTGACACCAAATTGTACATTGCATGTGACGTAAAGGTAGATGAGTCCCAAAATATTAAATCACTAGAAACAGCAGATAAAACATTAATAATTAAACCAGCCAATTACGAACAGGATCTGGGCATAATAAATCCAATCATAATGAATATTAACATCAATTATAATAAATCATATATAGAAGATTGTGTACCAAAAAGCTTCAGTAAAATAAATAACAACCCCTTTAGAAAAGAATGGCAAAACGCGATAAATGATGAGTTTAATTCATTAAATGACATGAATGTTTGGGATATAGTGGATTATGATCGTCAGAAATTAATTGATACCAGATGGATATTTACTATTAAATACGATGAGTATGGTAATCCTAAGCCAAAGGCAAGACTGGTGGCAAGAGGCTTTAAAGATCAAACTGAATACAACATTACCGAAACACATGGCCCCGTTGCATCCATTAGTACCATTAGGTGGTTGCTTTCTATAGTGAATAAACAAAAATTAACACTTGTACAATATGATGTGAAGACAGTGTATCTGAATTCCCCAATTATAAAACCAATCTACGTTAAAAAACCTGAGGGGATAAATATTAATTCGAATCAAGTTTTAGAATTGAAAAAATCAATATACGGACTTAAAACATCCAGCAAATCTTGGTACGACATATTGGACTCAAAAATAAAGGAAATGGGTTTTTTAAGAACTAAGGCAAATAGATGTTTGTATCAAATGAATGCTAATAATGAAAATACATATTTCTTAAGCTACGTTGATGATATTTTGATAGCCTCAAACTCACAAATGGCAATAACAAAAATTAATGAACAATTAGAAATCATTTACAATCACAATCATAAATAATCCAAAATTTTTCGTAGGGCTAGAAATTGAAAGAAACATCGAGAATAAAACGATAGTAGGTATTATCCCAACACAAACACATCGAAAAAATGATTAAAAAATTTGGAATCTCAGAGATAAAAAAGACAAACACCCCAATCAAAACTGGCCTTAAAATTGAAAAAATAGAAAATGGAAAAGATGACACTGAATATAGATCTATGATTGGGGGATTATTATACTTAGCCAGATTGCATGTTACCAAACTATTTATTTTATTTTATCATATTTTATTTATTTATTGTAATTCATCAATATTTATTCATTTACTTTTCGAAGTGCAGCACAACAAAATTAATTCCACTTACCATTTTTTTTCTTTTTTTTCAATATGAATATTTTTTTATCGTAATAATTTCTATTTTATTTCTTTATTGTTATTTTATTTATATTTTATTTACTTTCAGCGTACAGATGAAGAACTCGAATGGTAAAATTTCAGGGGGGGTGTTGTAACGAAATCCCACCTCATATCCTTCTTCATCATCATCATCACCATCATATATATATATGTCATACGCTCTACTCACTCACGAATTGTATCCCCTACTTTTGAACTACGATAACCCTGTGCTTCGCCATTCTATATAATATTTTATTTTATTCTAAAATGCTTTTTCAGTCTGCTAATAAATTCTATCCAGAAAACAACTCTCTTGTTCTTTTTTGGTCCTCGCATATACAACCTAACTGTGAGAAGATGAGGAATTATCAACGGATCGAGTTGACTAGAAACATATAAAATGAACCTAAACTACACAAAACATCGAACAGAGACTAGACGCACACATTACAAACACATAAATAAAAATACAATATTCACTTAATTTACGAACTTTTATTTCCACATAAAGAATGGAGGAGATGTTAACATTATAAGTATTAAAAAGCGACTAGAGGCGTATGATTAAACATTATCACAGTTTGGAACAAAACACTAAAATCACAGATTACAAAAAACATACCGACAGTGTTGCCACCACAAATGATACGTGAGAATAATAGTCACGAGTATAATTTAATTTGCTATAATTCTCACACGCCTTCTCAAATTATAATTATACGATTACGATAAAAAATGGTAAAAACAAATTATTAAATTGGTAAAGTCATTAAAAATACAAATGACAAAAGTCAACAATAATACAAAAAAATTACGATAACAAATACTAACACAGATGGTAAACATATACAAAAAGTTACAATAAATTTAACATTTTACAAAATACATCAAATTTGGGCCTCGGGCAGCCCTTTGTAAAAACATCAGCCAACTGTCGCAAAGTTGACACGTATGAATACTTAAAGTCTAAATTTACGTGATTGCACACAAAACGGTACTTCACGTCCACATGTTTTGATCTGCGAGTGTTCCATTTTCCAGAGTGCAAGGTAGCCAGACAACTCTGATTGTCTTCGTAAATTACAGCTCTGTCATCAACTTGAATGCAAAAATCACCTAGTAGATACTTCAACCAAATTGACTCAGTGGTAGCATCGCAAATGGCGATTAACTCACTTTCAGTGCTGGACAGAGCTACTGTTGGCTGTTTCTTACTGGACCAGGACACCAGCGACCCATAAACAAAGACACAGTAACCCGAGATAGACTGTCTTGTGTTAACACAGTTACCCCAATCGGCATCCGAATATGTTTCGATTATATTGCCGTTATTATTAAGTTCATATGAATATACCAATTTTTTGTCTTTTGTTGTCATCAAGTATTTAAGGACTCTCAATAAGTATCTGAAATGTTCGTCTGTGGCATGACTGGAGAACTGGCTAAAGTACGATATTGCAAAGCAAATATCGGGCCGTGATCCTAGCATCAAGTACATCAAACATCCCACGAGCTGTTGATAGTTATTATTCAACACACTATCACACGCATTGAGGTCCCTATCCAATTGGAGTTTGGGGTCAATGGGTGTGTAGGTGGGTGCGCATTTATCAACACCGAACCGCCTAGCAACAGACTCAATGAGATTCTTCTGCTCGATCTCCAGTATGCCCTCTTCGCGACTATAATTAATATTCAGACCAAGATATTTTTTCACCTTTCCAAGATCCTTACACTTAAATCTCTTATTAATTTTATTTTTGAAAATTGTGATTTGTTCTCTATTGTTGGAACTAATAAGAACGTCATCAACGTAAGTGAGTAGATAGACTATTGTTCCATCATGTTTATTTTTGAACACATACAAACATTCATCAGCCATGCTTTGTACAAAGCCAAGTGACAACAGGAACTCATTAAATAGTTTGTTCCACACTTTCGGCAACTGTTTTAGACCATATATAGACCTATTTAATTTCAGTACATTAGTCCGTTTATCAACCTGCGTTTCTATACCTTCTGGTATCTCGAGGTACACATCCTCAGAGAGAACACCGTTCAGAAACGCACTACAGATATCTATTTGTTCTATATAAAATTTTAATTTATTGCTAACAGCCAAGAGGGTCCTCACAGTCGAAAGTTTCGCCACTGGCGCATATACTTCATTAAAGTTGAAGCCTTTCTTCTGCTGGCAGCTTCTGGCAACTAACCTGGCCTCATATAAAACATTATTTTCATTATCATATTTCTTGTTGAAGATCCAACGACACGTGATGGTAGGGGCGTCCTTTGGACGTTTGGTCACCTTCCAAGTCTGATTGGAATTCAGGGCACTTATTTCAGATGAAATAGCCTCCCTCCACATCAGACTATCAGGTGCTACACTCGCCTCCTCAAACATCAAAGGGATGCCATCCTCAGCCAGGTATATATTTCCTGCTGCTTGATCACATGCAGTCGCCTCCTGTGGAAGACAATCCAAATTTAAATCACCATCAACTTCAATATTTTCCACGTTGGATTCCGTGACTTCCTTAAACAAATCATCGTTTTTTGTATATTTATTATGTCCAGAATTTCCAATTGCACTTTCGAAGAACTCAACATCACGTGACAGACGTATCTCCTTAGTATTTATGTCCAACAACTTATAACCACATGGTGAATAACCTACCATAATTAACTTTTCACTTTTACTCTTAAACTTGTCAGAATCATGTTTGAACGATAACATATACGCATCGCATCCAAACGTTTTTAATTTTTTGTAGTCGTATTTTTCACCAAACCATCTTTCAAAAGGAACAAAATCTTTATTCGTGGGGCATCTGTTCACAATATAGGAGGAGCACAATATGGCTTCCGACCAAAATATCTTCCCAAGACCACTCTCAAACAACAGTGTCCTTGCCCTTTCCCACAGTGTCCTGTTCATCCTCTCAGCCTTTCCATTTTGTTGAGGACAGCCGCCAACAGTAGGTTCAACCACAATTCCTTTCTCAGTACAATATGACTGGAAGGTAATATTCAAGTACTCTGTGCCGCGATCACAACGGAGTCTCTTTACATTATAACCAAACTTATTCGAGACCATCTCGTGGTATTCTTTAAATTTTGGAAGAGCTTCCGTCTTGTTTGTCAGCAGGTAGACACAACAAAAATTGGAATAATCGTCGATAAAAGTCATAAAATATTTTGCTCCTTTATATGCAGGAGGGTTAATAGGTCCACAGAGATCAGTATGAACCAATTCCAAAGGCTTACTTGTTTTTCGTTCATGCCTTGAGAATGGTTTTCGACTCTGTTTCCCCATAACACAGGGCTCACACAGCAATCTGCAATTGGAGTCAACATTCGGTATCAAACCCCTGCTTGACAGCAACCTATCATCGTTCACATTCAGATGAGCAAGTCGTCTATGCCACATGAACAGTGGGCTCGATTCATCTCCCAACGTCAGATTACACGATTGACTTGTCATTTTAACAAAGTCAATTGTGTACAAATCTGAGTCTACGCTAACACCAGTGGTAATGATTTTTCCACTGCAGCGTTGGATGATATCAACAGACTCTTCTCGAAACAAAATGTCAAATCCCAACTTGCTCATACCTTTAACCAAAAGCAGATTCTGCGGCAGCTCCCGAGCAAACCTTACGTTTTTCAGCTCGATTACAATTCCATTCAATAGTATCAATTTTACAGTACCTACCGACGTGACAGACAGAGAGACACCCTTCTTCGCAACACAGATACTATGCGGTCTGATCAAATCTATATAGTCACTGAACAGGCTTATATCATTAATTATGTGAATTGTGCATCCACTGTCAACTATAAACGTGGTTCGAGGCATTGAATTTACGTTTTCTTTTGCATTGCAAGAGTCATTAATTATATTATTATAGTCATTATTTAATGTGAAGCTGTAACCCACTTCAGAGCAATCGTCATTAGCATTAAAATTCTCATTGCACATCTGTGCCGAGCTCCTATTACTGTTACTGTTATTGGAACTCTGGTCATTAACACAATTTCCACTATTATTATTATTATTATTGTTACAATTTTCATTATTATTACGATTTTTGGCATAACAATTTCGGGCTATGTGCCCTATTTTGTTACAATAATGACATTTCACGTTAGAATGTCCACCGTTAGTACCAGTATTATGACCACGTCCATTAAAATTATTATTATTATTATTTTGTGAGCTCGAATTTTGATTATTATTATTAAAATTATTATAGTTATTATTTCCGCCTCGATTGAATCCACGACTATTATTATTATTATTCCGAGATCGACAACGATTAAAACGATTTCCATTATTATTATTGTTATTATTATTACTAGAATTTCGTCCAGCATTGTTGTGATTTCCAAAATAAATATTCTCCTCACCAGTGACAACCACTGATGAAGGTTTCTGTGATGCAGTGTTCAGAGTGTTACCTCGAACTGTCGATTTGCTATCAGAAGATAGCTCACACTGGAAGTTGTTCAATTTCATGAAAACTCCATCCCAGGTGACAACTTCTGCATCTTCTATCACAACCTTAATCGGATGAAATTCCGCAGGTAGTGACCTCAGCAGTACCAAAATAAACTGTTTAGTGGTCGTTAAATCTCCCAATTCCATTAAACGTCTACATCGAGAACGAAAATCCAACAGATACTTCTGCAAATCAAAACTAGACACATACCGTTTTGCGTACAAATCACCTCGTAAATCCATTAGCGTCTGGTCATTGCCGTTGACTATGAGGTTCGTCAGGACATAAAACATTTCCTTCGCTGTCATGTACGTTTGAATCATCTCCAGGTACTCGTCAGTTAAGTTGTTTGCTATCAGGAACATCGCCTTCGCATTCTCCTTGGACCAAGCATCTCCCCTATTACAAACAGTCGGCAAAGAATCGGTTATAATATTACTTAGCGATTCCTTTGCCAACAGCAGCTCCATCCTGAACTTCCATGTCCGGCCATTCTGCCCATTGAACGGCTCAATCATGTTCTTCTTTCTCGCTTCCATCTCGTTGACAGGTACAGCCGATCAGTTACACCGCAAACACAGCGATTTCAGCAACTTCCAGATACGTCGACCAACAATTCAACACGAACGAGATCACAGGAACATCGAGCAGTGAACATATTAAACAATGGAAAAACAATTAGCAGGCATGATACTACTTGGGTGTGGCGAGCAGAATTCGACAGCACAACATTGACGAACTATAACAATGGCGACCACGTTGACATCCAGGTAACTGGGCCCATAACCTGTGAGAAGATGAGGAATTATCAACGGATCGAGTTGACTAGAAACATATAAAACGAACCTAAACTACACACGACATCGAACATAGACTAGACGCACACATTACAAACACATAAATAAAAACACAATATTCACTTAATTTACGAACTTTTATTTCCACATAAAGAATGGTGGAGATGTTAACATTATAAGTATTAAAAAGCGACTAGAGGCGTATGATTAAACATTATCACAGTTTGGAACAAAATATTGAGTTTTTCTTCTTCTAGCTTAGGATCGGTTTTCGTATAATTATTAAAACACTGAAGAACCAAGAACAAATTCACAAATCGTATAATTAATCGATTCGTATTACACACATTAAAAAGATCGCAAAAGTTTGTCAAATTGAAAATCATTAATTAACAGAAGAGACTAGAAAATTGGAAGGACCAAAAACGTTGAGTCCCCAAAAACAATGTTACTGAGCAAAAGGTATTTTCATAAATATATCTATCACAGACAAAATATATACGTCATTTATAAAATATATTCGGATGTGGAATTGGATCCATTCGTAAAGCCAAAAAGGAGTCATATAAATCAACACCCCCCCTCAATTCCATATCCGATCACAATTATATTAACGATCCGCTAATTACAAACATTACAAATTATTAAATAATTTCGACATTAACTTGTGATGCTGCGGACCATTAAGGCTTTTTGTTAGCACGTCTGCTATCTGATCGGTCGTTGACACCTTGACAAGTTTGATGACCCCATCACGGACAGCGTCTTTCGTTATGTGGTAGGCAATGTCAATATGTTTCGTACGTCGCGTTTCTCTGGTCTTAGCTATTGCGATAGCGCCGGAGTTGTCTTCGTAGACTGGAACTGGAACCAAATCATTGCGCTCGTAGCCCATTTCCACCATTAAATTTAGTAGGCCCTTGATCTCTGTAGTAGCTAACTCCAGAGCAACAAACTCTGCCTCCGATGATGATCGTGCGACACTACTCTGCTTTTTCGTTCGCCAGACTACTGGATTACCATGTACACAGAGTAGAACACCAGATGTAGACCTGCGATCATTTGCGTCCCCTGCCCAATCTGAATTTGCGTAGCCAGTGATGATTTCCTCAGCACCAGTCCCAAAATTCAAACATTGATCGATTGTGCCGAGCAAATAACGTAGCACTCGTTTCGCGTACTTGAACAACATCTCCGTCGGCATATTCTGATGTCGGCTCAAGACGTTAACAGCGTACATGATGTCTGGTCTCGTACCATGCGCAATATAATTCAGACAACCAATAATCTCGCGATAGGGTAGCTCTCGACGGATATCGCGTTCGTCGATTTCGATTTTCAAACCAAACTCCATCGGCGTACTGACTGGTCGTGAGTCTTTCATACCAAACCGCTCAATAACAGCTTCGATATACGGTCGTTGATGAAGTTGGATACATTGACCTTCTATATCTCGTGAAATAACCAAACCTAAAAACTTAGAAGGCACATCTACAACCTTTACATTAAATGCAGATTTCAATACATTTATGGTAAAATCGATTTTGTGTTCGTTGTTACTTGCGATCAAAATATCGTCTACATAAACTAAAATAAATACATTTTCATTTTCGTTTCTAAAAATACACGGACAAGTTTTTAATGCGTGAAAATTATTCTTTTCTAAAAACGTTTCTAGAGTATCGTTCCAAATTTTCGCGGCAGTATCTAAACCATAAAGGGCTTTGTTAAGTTTCCAAACATAATCATTATTATTATTCGCGTTACAATATTTATACGATTTACACCCTTCAGGTATTTCTACATAAATGTCTTCGTTCAATTTTCCATTTAAAAATGCCGTTACAAAATCTAATTGTTTAAGTCTCAACTTATGAAAATTAATAATCGATAAAAACGTACGCACAACTTCTAATTTAGGTACCGGCGAGTAAATGTCTTTTAAATCGTGATTATTTAACATACAACCAAGTGCGACTAAACGAGCTTTAAATAAACTATTAACATTTTCAATACTTTTCTTCGCGAACACCCACCGGGTACGTATCACTTTCGTTTTCGCTTCGTTACGTTTAATTACAGAATATACGTTATTTTCGATTAATGAATTCAATTCAGCGTTAATCGCGTTCAACCAACTTTCTCGATCAGGACTATTAACCGCTTCTGCATACGTCGTTGGTAACCCCACTTCTACGTTTACGTGCAGAGCATAAGCGAAATTCGATTCAGCTTCTTGGATTAGTTCTTCGTTGTTGGATATGATCTTGTTTTCCAGATCACCGTAGTTACCAAACTGAACCGGATTAAAATCTTTGAATGTTTTCGTTTCGTCGACTTCAACATTTGATGATCTCTCGTAGCGTTTCGTTACTGGATCATACAGCAAATAACCAGTGTCTGTATTACCTACAACAAACATTTGCTTACTGCGAGGATCTGACTTCGTTGTATTTGGAGTTTCAATTTTGACGTAGGCTAAACTTCCAAAAACTCGTATTTTACTGATGTTCGGTTTTCTGCCAACCCAACGTTCGTATGGCGTTACAAAGTCATTGGCTCTCGTTGGTACTCGATTCAGCAAACAATTCGTATGTTCTACCGCATATGGCCATAATTCTAAAGCTGCTCCTGATTCAAACATTAACGCACGCGTATAATTTAATAATGTTCTGTTATACCGTTCTACACGTCCTTGATGCTCGTGATGGTATGGTGCTGCATACTCGTTGCGAATACCATTTCGTTTACACATTTCTTTAAATGAATTCGATGTGAATTCACCACCGTTGTCTGCTCTTATTTCCACCACAGGATTCTGATGGAACGTTTTCATCAATTCAACGTATTCTTGAATCGTATCGGCTGCGTCGCTTTTTCGATCTAAAACTTTTATTATTACGTAATGTGTAAAATCGTCAACAATTACCAAAATCCATTTCTTTGGCACCACGTTACTGCGAGTTGAAACTTTGTTGAGATCTACGTAGACTATCTCACCAGGCTTCGTTGCTTTTCTACGTTCGGCGTTGAATGGCTTTCTCATCTGCTTCGCTTCTTGGCATACGGAGCACGTTCTGTCTTTGAGGGAAGAGAAATCGTTAAAATTCATACCTTTGATGACGTTGGATAACTTTTCCAGGTATGTTACGTTCAGATGACCCATTCGTTTATGCCATAACTCAGCGACTTCGTTGACATTCGTTACAAGAGCGTAGGATTTTCTAAGATCGACGTCCTCATTTACCATTACTCGAACTCGTATCAAGTTATTCTCCAGTTGACCTCGTAGAATCAGCTTGCCACCTTTACCAACTAAGGCTTCGTTGTCACGAAAAACTATCGTATAGTCACCTTTCATAAGCTTAGTTACTGAAAGTAAATTCGTTCGCAAATTAGGTACATATAAAACATCTTTTATTACAAGATTTCGCGTTAAATCGCCGTCGACAAAAACCGCATTAATATCGCCACTTTCACTTGAATGTAACGCACTATTTTTATTCGCACTATTTATCGTAACCGGATTTTTATAAATGCTGTCTGGAATAAAATTTGAAGCATCACCAGACATATTGTCTGAAGCTCCACTATTCAGAACAAATTCTATTTCATTACTAGATTTAGAACACCAATTTAAAGTATACCGTTCTTCGTTACATTCACGATTAAAATTAACTTCAGCAAAATTTACGTTACTCATTCTTTCACTATTTACAGCTGGTACGTTGGTTTTCGTTGGATTCGTTGTGGCTTCGTTTGCTTGTCGTACTTGATGCTGATTATTCGTTTTACTGGAGCGTTGATCGTCGTTGGTTCTCACATGGTTCCCAAATTTAGGACAATGTCTACCAATATGACCGAAATTATCACATCTGAAACATTTAATATTCTCGTTTCTCGAATTACCGTTAAATCTCTTAAAACTGTTACTGCCGTTGCTATAGTTTCGATTCACGTTAGCGTTACCATATCGTTGATCGTTTCGTTGATCATTTCGTTGGTTTCTATAACCGCCGTTATTTCTAAATGTCTTGGAATACATAGCCTGCTTTTCAGCCTCTTTATATTCGTGACTGTCTTTATACGTAGTCTCTTCAGTCAACAATAAACTTTTAATATATTGAAAGTTTCTTTGCTCACCTGACAGTGAATTTACTACCGTCTTTACGTGTGACCATCGTTCAGGCATCGTTTTTAGCAGCCAAGCAACCTTTAGCATAAATGGAAGACGTTCATTCGCATTTTCTAATATAGCACAATATTTTTCAAATTCTGCTATATGATCTTCCAATGGATTTTTCAAATTGTATTGCATTGCACCAATTTTCGTTTGTACAGCGATCACGTCAACTGGACCAGTTTGTTCATACATTGGATCAAGAATCTGAAACAATTCTAAAGGCGTATTTGCAGCATTTACAGTCGTTTGTCTCACAGTATCTAAACGGTTATATATATACGCAAATGCTTTTCCTTCTCTCATCTGTCTTGCTGTCAAAGCAACTTGAGCATTTCCTTCATTATTTGGAATGTACTCACTGAGAGTATCTAGCCAGACGTTAGCTCTCAGATTCACACGAATTAATTTCTTCCATGCTGTATAATTCTTACCATTGAATATCTGACTTTTTAATACCAGATCGTTTTGAGATTCCATACTTTCGTTTATGTTTAAAATATGAATAATTGGAACATTACCGTTTTCGTTTACACCGTTTAAATCGTTTAAATCGATCAAATCGTTTACTTCGTTCACTTCGTTTTCGTTGATCACTGGATTCACCTGATCTACCACGTTTTCAGCTTGGTCATGAACAATAGGAATTCTTTTACCTGATCTCAGTTCTCGAAAATCGATTCGTTGATCTTCACCGTTGGAATCAGCCAGATTGTTGGAAACCAAACGTCAAAAATAATTAATTAAAATCGTAGCTCAGTTCAATAATTACCACAGTGAGAATCTAGACAAAAGATCACGTCAACAATGGTTCCTCAGTAACCTTGCTCTGCTACCATATTGAGTTTTTCTTCTTCTAGCGTAGGATCGGTTTTCATATAATTATTAAAACACTGAAGAACCAAGAACAAATTCACAAATCGTATAATTAATCGATTCGTATTACACACATTAAAAAGATCGCAAAAGTTTGTCAAATTGAAAATCATTAATTAACAGAAGAGACTAGAAAATTGGAAGGACCAAAAACGTTGAGTCCCCAAAAACAATGTTACTGAGCAAAAGGTATTTTCATAAATATATCTATCACAGACAAAATATATACGTCATTTATAAAATATATTCGGATGTGGAATTGGATCCATTCGTAAAGCCAAAAAGGAGTCATATAAATCAACACAAAACACTAAAATCACATATTACAAAAAACATACAGTGTTGCCACCACAAATGATACGTGAGAATAATAGTCACGAGTATAATTTAATTTGCTATAATTCTCACGCTAACATCAAATAACGCATTGCTGCATCAACAGCTAGCTGTTAGCGCAAGCGCAGTAAATATAACATAAAGTGAATTACGTTGCAGGTAGATAACAGTAACAGTGAGTCTTATCAGAAACGTGAATAGGAATCACGGATTGAGAAGTGAACAAGACTTACCTTCTTCACTGTCAGCCGTATACGAATATAGCCAAATGCAAAAACTTGATATCTTTTTATCTTACCTAAGCCAAGCAAGAGAACTACGTCGGTTGTGTTGAGAATCGTTACGAAATTTGTCAAATCGTCAACCGCTATTTGAAATTTTTGAAGATAAATTTGGTTTTTTTCTCTTCAATTATATATTTTTGTTTTATGAAAATTTGCGCATTTTCGGTTCGACGCTAAGTGAGTGAGGCCTTCTGCCCGCGTGTGGTATTTCGTGTGTATGATGCGAGTTTGTGACGAAACAGAATGAAGATATTAAATGGATACGATGAACAACAGCAGGAAAAATACTTACGAACTGTTATCGATGTCCGATTCGGATAGCGACACACCTCAGCATGTGCCAGAATTGAATTTCAAGTCGCCGCGTCGAAAGCGCTTAAGAAAGTAAGATAAATTTTCGGCTTCACCGTTTAACATGATTGTCTACATAGTATAGTACCTACAGATGTGCTGTATATTTGTTGATTCAATTTGCAGTATACTATATCTGAAAAAATCGTTTATACCAGTTATGTCAACATTCTACTTGTTAATCGTCATGGTTGTTTAAACGTAATCATCTTTAATTATTTACGCAGAAAATTACCCGCCTATCGACTCAAACGATACGATGAATCGTCCAGTCAACGATGCTGTCAACTGTATGGAAGATATTTAAGTCTTTCGTTTGTCATTGTCGTATTATGTTGCTGGTTACTGATATTATCGTGGCTGGTAGTGATTTTTAATGACGAATTGAAGAGATTTGATAACAGTCTGGTGCAATGTACGTATAAACCTTCTTAATGGTATTATTATTCGTGGAAAACTACCTATGTTATTAGGGAATCCACAAAGATGGATTTGTTTCCTCGGGTTCCCCTGCATTGTACCTTTCTTAAATTAAAAAACAATTTTGTGTAAAACGTGTGCACTGCGTACTATTTAATTCCTGCCTACTAACTTGGTGTAAGCTAATAATTTTCAGTGCCTTTTCGTTTTAGTATTCTATGTCGAAAAAAGAGAAAATCTGTGTTGTGGCGTTGCTTAATTTAATTATTCCTGTAATGAATACCACAAACTTGCAGGTTTCATTTGAGGGAGAAGGGATTCCTCGGGCCCGGGATTTTTAAGGACCAGGAGTCCTCAAAAAAAAAAAAGATTTTCATGTACTGAAAAACCTCTAAAAAAATTTGATCGCTCCGCTGCGAAATAGGCTTTTTCATTATTGTAAAACCCATCTCACTGATAAATGTTAGGTACTGCATTTGAATATAGATACAGTTTTCAGTTTTTTTAGGGAGTCCATACTTTTTTCCCCGAGCCCGAATTTCCCTGCAAAGTTACATTAAATAAAGGTTGGATCTAAGAAATACAACCAGAATTTGATGAATGGTTTTTCCTTTATCGTTTGTAATGAGAAAATGTTCGAAAAAATGCTTTAGACGGAAATTGATCACATTAACTTATAACTACTCCCTTGAAAGAGTACTCCTTATCTCAATGCCAATTCTTCTCTTTTATTTTCAAACTTTGTTAATTGGATTGAAGAGATGAAAATTTTTTTTTTACATCTTTAGGAAAAAAATTACTTTTTTGATGATTTTTTATAATATTTGTTGGAATGAGATGAGTTCGTATCTGAAAAAATTAAGGTCTTGTAAGCCACTTGAAACACCCTTCGACTTTGTTTTTGGTCACTGAAAAAGTTTTTCTGTGATGATGAACTATTCAATCGGTTAGCTTTTATCCTTTGTTGTATGATTAATTGATTATTTTTATAAAAAAATTTCGATACCTGTAGTTGGCACCAAATAAGTTGAGCTCTGAAGAAGATAGGCAATATGACATACTTACAATCGTTGAATGGCCAGTGAAAGACAGTGTTGTACTTATAACTTGTACTATATTCCATCCAACGAAAGATGGTTGTTGCGAATTGTTGCGCTTTAAAACAGTGTATCCGATAATCAGTTTGTATCGAATTTTTTTGTTTCAGTTTTCAAATACCTACTTTATTAAGATCGAAATGTGTGGTAACAATGCATATTAACCATTGTTAAAACTGTAAAGTTGTTGCAGTTTACGTTCTTTCTCAACAACCATCTTTCATTGAATAAACTATAATGCGCTTTAAACAACAGAGGTCGAATTATTTCATGTTGACTACAGTTAATTGAATATCTCTATAAGGTCCGAGGAGGCTTAAGGCTCCAGCTTCAGTTTTCTGTGTAAATTTTGTTGGAACCATAACAAGTTGCTCCTTCCCGAGGACTATCTCTGTTGCTCCTTCCTTGATGCTACTCTGCGGAGGGGGATGTGTGAGCTTTTAGAGAGGTGTGCTTCAATCACGTCAGGGTCACCATTTCTGTAGGTTGCTAGAGTGGAGATTCGAATGGCAACCTACAGATTAAAATAAGATTAAAATAGTGGCCATGCTATCACATGGCTACGACGCTGTTGATAGCCTGTGAAGGTGCGAGTGTATTGTATGAAAATTAGGATACTGTGTTTTCTCGCTAAGTATTGCTGCGCTAGAGTTCTTTGTTTTTACATACCTACAAAAAACTTAGAAAGAGGGACTAACCTCCTTGCAGGTGTGGAACTTGTAACACCCTTCAGACTATTTTGTGCGGAATTGGTACAGAAATTAGCTGATAATGCAGAGCTGGTGTATCACCCCCAAACAACTGTGTAAACTCATCCCCAATCAGAATGCTCATAAGCCTGGTTTACACTTGGCTAGTTTTTATGCTACTAGCCACCTGCTTGGTGTACTATTCTGTTGACAGTAAGTTGAATTCACTACACCATTTTCAACCATTTAAAATTAATTAATTTTGGCAGTTTCACATGTGAGATACTAATGAGATTCTTATAAGACTACCCGCCAAGTTAATGTTGACTTAACATGGCTAAAATGACGTAATGACATTAACTGTTAGCAGAATAATGCCCCAAGTAGCTCGCTACTTGCTAGAAAACTATCTAAGTATGTATCAAGCTATAGTCCATTTACTCCAGTCATATCTCCAACAAAAATTATTACACTGACTACAAAGGGTCGTTGGGTGGGTCCTCTAGATTAACATACTAAGCGTTGCACCTTCCCCACCTCTTTCATTTTTGTGGAGGATGTGTTTATTCCAAAAAATAAGGCTTTCGGCGTTTTTCTCTTCAAATCTAGATTTTGGGATTAAAATAAGTCAATACTAAATTGTTCAGCATAAAATTTTATTCAAAAAAGGTTGCATGCTGTTTTTTGCCCGATGCCTCCCTTCCCTATGAGAGTCTTAAAAACTACCATTCTTAAGTGAATATGTTAAGTTGTAGTATATGGGAAATATTACTCGTAATTATCATACTATTTAGATAATTCGTTAACCCAAGTCATATTTTCTACCCATCCAACCCCTTCCATAGCACCTTACCTATCATTTCCTCCACCTTCTAAATTTTTTGTCTTACGCTCACCTTCCTTTCCAGAATCTTGACAACAACCATGTTCACTAAATATTACGAGGTTGTCGAGGACGAGTTTATTGTACTGACATACACTGTTTTAGAAGTGGGGACGAGTTGATACATAAGAAATGAATGATTTTGTGAGGGGGACAGGTTGAATGCTTCTTTTGGGGCAAGTTTAGTGTCGCCCGTCTGTTGATGGGCACCGGATGGACCGCCACTGTCCAATTCAATGAATGAAGGAACAGAATCATTCGAAATCCTTGCTTTTTAACTAAAATTATTTCTGAGAAGTAAATTAAATTAAGATTTAACAAATTCAGATACTTGTTCTCCGAAAAGCGTTTGAAGTACTTTGATCCACGTATCCAATGTTCCCTCTCCCTCGTCAAAAAAAGATTCAACGAAAAACTGTTACTATATACTTCTTAAACGCGTATGTTGACCTCTTGAGTATTGATTTTCACTCTGAAGAACCAGTTTTATTCCTTATGGGTATTTTAGCTGCAAATTTTCATCAAGTTATCTGACTCGATCATTGAGTTTTCATGTCTATGATTTTAGTGAATCACTAGAGAAAAATTTAATTCCAAAAGTTTTTGCATTAAAAGAAATCGTTTTTATTGAGTTCATAGTTTTATTTTCTATCGTTAATTTAGCTCAATTTTACGGAGTATACGCCGTCGAAGAAAATTCATCATTCCAGGTTTGGATCTCGCCATCTTTACTTCCTACCCATTTCTTGGGAGTTTTATTTTTTTAAGCTTTTATTTTACTCATTATTGTAATTTTAAAATTTACCAATACTGCAGCCAACCTTCCGCAACAAAATAATGTTTATTTCGTATGAAGCTAAAGCCAAAAATAAATAATAATAAAATCTTTTAAAAATTCGCTTGTAATTTAAGTTTCTCAAAAATAGACTTCATATCTTTATGTATCGTTCGCTATTCATGGGGGAAAAGCTGGTGATTAGGATTGACGAAGTCTAATAAAATTAGAAACTGCCAGTTAGCTTGCGAAACTTTCTGAGGGTTTTTTTTTTTTTTTTTTCTATTAAGAAATTGAGATAATTTCATTTCAGTTTTTAAAATACAATAGGTTAACGAAAATTGTACTAGTTAAAGAAACGTATTCCCGCAATGATAAAGTGGAAATCGTTGTTTACCTCCTTCGGGGTAACCAATTAAGTATGGACGGAACTTTTTGCGAACATGAAGTGTCCTTGAGTAACTTTGTAAAAAAATATCAAAATAAATCAACGATCTTTAATGAGCATTCTGATTAAAATTCACTAGGACGATGATATTGCGTCGTCGAAAATATTTGAATAATATGGTAGTCGGTAGGTACCTTATGCTAGAAATTTTTTGTATACTTCTATGTTGCTGCATTCTCTGAAAATTTAATTCAGAAATTATTGAAAGAAGTATATTAAAAACGATCTTGTTACGTAAACCGAATGAAAATTTTAATGACAATATTCAAAAAACCCGGAAAAACAAACAATAAAATTGTACAATGTGAGGAATACAAGAGAAGGTGGCGATTTTAAACGAGATAACTGCTT
Organism: Ericerus pela; assembly: GCA_011428145.1. Taxonomy (NCBI): domain Eukaryota; kingdom Metazoa; phylum Arthropoda; class Insecta; order Hemiptera; family Coccidae; genus Ericerus; species Ericerus pela. The sequence continues at coordinate 1,069,352 of WOFM01000613.1, forward strand.
CGAATCTGATTACCAGATTGCAAAACGCGTAATATTTTGGAATGAATCCCTATCCTTAAGCGCTAAAAAGTAACATAAAATTAGTTTCTGTTGTATAATTCGTGATTGGAAGTATTGAATTTACATAATTTTTTGTTCATTTGAAGTTGACCTCCAGCGAAGTCAGTCAAGGAAGTTTTCCCTTTTTGAAACAGATAGGCCAAGTCCTTTAATTTAGTGGGAAGAAAAGATCGTCGTATTTAATGAGTGAATTTCACGCAAAAACGAAATAAGTTCAAAAACATGCTTTGAAATAACTTGAACTGGTTCCTAATATAAATTTATATATTTTTTAATTGCGATACTCAGACAATTAGTTTAATTGTTTGGTATGCCGTAAAACCTTTCTCTCTCCGAAAAATTTTCAATTCCTTCTCCTTTTTTTCCTTGAAGTGTAAAGATGTTGAGCTCATCACTAAATTGATTAAGTTAATTAATCTCTAAATTATCAATTATTGGGGATGACCGTAACGTCATAAAAATAACCTGCAACTTCTTCTGTTTATTGATCACATCAATTTTTGATCAGTTCTTATTTTTTTGGACAATGGGAAATGGTAATCTTCTACTGGATTGAATCTTATATTTTTAATTTTTTAGCAACAAAATTAAACTACTTCAATTCCTATATTAATTTCTAAAAGAATTTTTCCAAAGCAAAAATGAAAAGTGAAAAATTATAGATTTGAATTTTATATCAGGAGTTGTTTTTGTGTTTGAGAGAAGCTATTTTTCATAATTAGGTCCTTTATTACGTGTGTACTCTAGTGAAAAATTACGCTTAATATGTTGTTTAGTTGGAAGTAGGACCAGGGTAGGTGTTCTTGAAATTTTTTCTGTTTATTACTATTCTTGCTATCACTTTATTACTACGATAACATTGATATTTCTTGTTCTTGAATTCTGCTATGATATCATAGCTGTACTATAAAAAGTTCTGTTTTGAAGTCAGGGGAGCCGTTCCACTGACAATTTACATTGTTTCTGCCACTTCGGTCTGTATACAAGAATGATACTTAGGTATCAACAGTGACTGAAGAATTACTTATCTCAACAAATTTATATCTCTAGTGTATTCGTATATTTATGTATAGATTAATATGGATAATCGAAAAAAATTGAGAATTTCTGAAGTTTCGTTTTTGCATTCGACCCGTAAATATGGTTTATACTCACAGATTTATTCTCTATGATCTGATAACTGAAAAACTGATTAAAGGGAAAACCTGTGTATGGTAACTGAATTATGCTGTTTCTCTTGATTTACTCTCTAAAGTTAGAATTTCTTTGCTTTACAATTACGGATTAGGGATAAGAGAATCGAGACATTTAATCTTGACTTGGAATTTTAATGGGGAAGGTTTAAGAATTATTTGGTTTTAATTTCATGTAAATCTGTCCATTGGTTTGTGAGTTTTAGTTGAAAATCCGGAACTCTGGATTATCTGCTTCAAATACGATTTGTTGCGAACAAATTTTCTCTCCAATGGTGCAACACTCAATCATGAAATTTTAGTTATATATTTGTTAATGTTTGAGGATAATGCAGATGCTATTTCATTAAGATCTAATCCCTGCTTCCTCAGTTACTCCTAAAAATACTTGAAACAGCGTCAATTAATTCGTAATTGATAAGAGCTGATATGAGCAGAATAACAGGGTGCTGAAAAGAATTTCGAAAACTCCACGTAACCGAGAGCTATCAAAGTTCATAATAAAACTTTCATAGGGCAACAAAATTGTGGTCCTGTAACTCCTTCAATTTTTGAAAATATGCCATTTTTAAACGCTTTTATTCTACTCACTTAATTTGTTGAAGTACACGGGATGACCAGTTTCAGCGCTGCTTTCAGGTGTTGCGACACGCGCACACATACACTTACATCCGTTTTTATCAGTTGTTTTTTTCAATTTTTGTTTGTTTCTGTATCAGAAAAAAAGTGAGAAATTTTATTTTCTCTTTCGCCGTTATTTTCTTCTTCAAATTATAAAAGCGTATTTTTTAAAAACTCGTTTTTAACCTAACTTATTGTAAAAGTGCGTTTTGTTAATCTCTTTGAACTATAGTTATGTACCTACTTGATACATCCATTTATGCCAGAAAAATTTTTTGCTACATATTTTGCTTACTTTTGCTTCTAGAAATTTCAAAATAAGCAACATGTTGATGGACATCCTTCCACCACAGATGTACACCCTATTATGACGTAGGTAACTAACTTGCATACCTTCGTTGTATACCGTTATTGCATTACGTAGCAACCATGCAGAATCCCTTGTCGTGTGTCAAAATATTGCCTTAATTCCTCTGCTCTGTGTGTGTGTGTGTGTGTGTGTGTGTGTGTGTGTGTGTGTGTGTGTGTGCGCGCGCGCGCGCGCGTGCGTGTGAAGAACCAATTAGCAGCTATAGTGCGGTAAGGAAAGTGTGGATCGCCAGTGTTAGTTATCTAGGTTATATATTAGTGTATATATCTGCGGATACTCCCTTTCTATTGTTTTTCTATCACGTTTCATCAAAATCTGAATCCTTAAAACGGCAGCCTTCCTTTAAACCGTCTGTGTTTTTTTTTTTCTCGGAAAGTAATGGACAGTTTTTCAAAAATGTTCCTCTGAGTTTTCTTACCGTTCGTTACATACGTCAATATTGAATACATTTTTCTAGAACTTGAAAATATAAATTTTAAATTTGTAGACTAATTTTAGTCTCTATCAGGTTAAATTGAATCATCAGTTTTGAAAATTGATTATTTAAATGATAAATTTACTCTCTGGTTCAATGGTTGCATTAATGAGGCTGAAAACTTACCAAGAATTTATCGAATAGTTTCCAGCCATTTTTCTTAGTAATCTTATATTGAAAATCTCATATTCATATTATGTTAAGTACCTACTTAAATAAGAATTGGGCACGAAACCTTTCCAAAAATAATTTGCCCTTTAACTTTATCTGAAATATGTTTTAGTTTCTTAATTTTTGTGCTGAATAACTGAAATTTGAAAAATCTAATTTCTTGTCAAACTTTATAATTTTCAAAATTTTCTGTGAAATAAGCATAAGAAACTTGATAATTGGGTTTAAAATATTTCCCTGATTCAAAACCTTTATTTATATCAATGTTAATGTTGATTAGAAAAAATAAGGAGGAAATATCGATTTCCTTTTGAAAATACAGAAAAGTACCACAGAGACAAAACTAATTTATCTGCCAGTTTTAGATGCATCCATTTTGTTCTCTTGCTACATTTTGGTAATATAATTTTATCAGAATGATTTTCTGCTTAGAAAATATTTTTGTATTTCTCATATACGTCTTGTATAATATTTTGTATTATGAAATTATTTCGAATATTCGTGACCTCATTCTTTCGCATATTACAATTACATATTATTGTTTGATGAAATGCTTTTATTACAATGAGAGTGATCGCTTTGTTACTTTCATGGCGATATTAAATAAATATAGCCAGTGTATGGTTATTATATGGCTTACTTTACCACTGCTTATTACACCATTACGATATTTTTCCAAAAAAGAACAACATTATTCAGAATATTACTTTAATCGATGCAAATTCCAATAAATTGCTGAAGGAAACGACATTTGATCGCAGAAATCTATTTACCCGTTGTGACTGCTTTTACGAATCATTATTTCTGGGAAAAATTTGTCTGCGAAATAGTTTGAAAAAATTTAATGAATAAAAATTTCAGTTTATGATTCTCTAAGTTCTGACCATTTGCAGGTCACATTTTGAGAGAAAAGTTTATTTTTCTTGATAAAACTAAAAGTTTTAGTTTTAAATGTGAATTGGTTTCCAGACTTCTTAGAATATTATGGTGTAGCATCGGGATGCCCAAACTTTTTCAACCGTGATCTGTATTGGAGAATGAGAGCAACACCACAAGTCGCAGACCCTCTTCTTCAAAGAAATGAAAAATTATTGACATGATTGAAAAATATGTGAACAGCATCTCCGAAATTTAATAGCATAACTCTCAGGATTGATTTTGTGGGTCTCAAAATCAAGGAAGTTCCTCTTGCAAAATACTGATAAATGCTTCCTTCTCGAGTTACAGACTTCCTAAAATTATAAATCTGATGTAATGCCCCCAAAAATTGACAAAAAATAAACTTTAACTAAATTTAGTGTAGGTGAGTAAGTACCTAAGTATTTATATTATTTATTTTCAGCTATCTTTAAAGTTTTACTCTCATGGAGAGGGAAAGTGAGAGGATTGCTACAATAGCTGTGTTGTATTGAAAAATGAATCCCAAAAATTCATTAGGGAGTAAAAAGTACACCAAAAATGTAGGTATATTTTATCTCTCTGTGAAAACTGAGTACTCTAGTTTTTCAAAAAAACAGAATAGAAAATTGAAATTTTTGAAAAAGTATTTCAAGTTTTAGTCACATCTTGTCTTTTTGTACAATCAACCCCACACCCACCTGTTATTCCTAACCAGAAGTGACCTTAAGGGAAAAAATTTTAACTTAATTTTAATTTTCAACCCTGTTTTTCTCAAAAACTATTGACTTCTCACAGAAAAGTAAATTCTACCTTTTTTGTGCACTTATTCTTTTTGAATAGAATAGTTGAAGTTGGACTCATTGTTGTATGCAACAAAGTTGAAAAAATATGGCCTTTTTAAAAGAGGAAGCGCCCTTCTCTTTCCTTTCTAAATGTTAGTAAAACTTTGAAATCAAAGTGAAAATTAATTATATAAGTAGTTAATTAATATTTACTTCCTTATCCTAAATTTCGTTTATTTTTGTTAATTTTTAGTGAAGTTACGCCAGATTTTTAATTTTTTTACTCCAACTTGGAGGAAGGGGGCTATAACTCGAAAAGAAACTATATAAATCAATCCTGGAAGTTATGCTACTCATCTTCCGGATACCCTGTATATTATATTATATATACGGAAACATGAATTGATAATATTATTTTAAAGGGAAGGGAGATACTGTGTGCAATTTATTTCATTATTTCATTCAAATTAGGTATCAAATTAAAAGAATACATTATGACACATTTTATTTTTTCGTTATTTCTGCATTCGAGGTACCTTTTTCAATTTTGGTGTGCGTTCAGAATAGTTCGTTGGGCGCAAAAAAGTGCTTCGTGGGCCCCAGTTTGGGTGCACCTGGACTGCAGCACTAGCACGCACCGGGTCGCAACCTTCCCTGTTATCATGTTTTTTCTATAATGCACACTGTTACCAGCTCATTTAAATTTTTTATTGGCCTAGGCGAAAATTTTGAACAAAAATTTACGTCACATCGCTAAGTCCAAAATAAGTTGTTTGTACGATTTCTGCGAATGCGTGATTAATCAAAATTTGAAAACAACAACCTATAGGAGGTTGAAAATTGGACTAGTATTTTAACTGTAAAAGAAGGTTACCAATGCCCGAATTTCATAGAACATGAAAAATATTATCTGCATGGATGTTTTTTTAAACGAAGTAAAACGTCCAAAAAAAAAAGTCTTATTTTATTTTTTTCAAGCTTTGTCTATCTCGTTTATGAAACTTTTGTTTTAAGTATAATCGCGTTATATTCTTTGAAAAACATGTTACTATCTATATTTTTTAAATTACAATACCACCGAAGGACCGTTTGGAATAGAATACTTTTAACATTCCCGAAACTAACCAGTAATTTTGTAATGTCTTGAAGTTTTTCAAACAAGTTCTTAAAATGTTCGAAAATTAGGTTTTTTGTGGGTATGGATTTCCGCTTGTTTCATGGAATGTAGCAGGATGTTATTTTATCTTCAGTCATCATTTCGTATCTATGTATGTAACTGTGTGTATGAATAAAACTCAAAGTAACTATGTTTATTCGCCGGTAACTTCAGAATTGCCTAACAGATCAAGAGGAAATTTTTAGAATTAATTTTTGTTTTGAGAAATGTTTGAAGGCATCTTCGAAGTCTCTAGCCCCTCTTGGGGCAAATTTGCGCACGAAGATGCCTGTCAGTGCCCGGCACCCTTGGCGACTTGTTTTTCTTCATAATAAGTAATAATATTGAGAAATTTTGGATAGGCTTCATTTCATTTCATCCTGTGTAATAATAAAATAATTATTTGTATGCTGTATGACATTAAGGGAATAAAAAAAAATGAAAAAAACCACAATTATGCCATGGAAAAAATTAAGGGGCCCAAAGATTGGGGTATGGCCGAAAGAGTAAAAATTGGATGATACAAGTTAGAAAAAAAAAAAACGAAAAAAAGCTTTACCTGAAGTACCGTCGGGTCGATTCGCGCCAAAAATTGATAGCATGCCACAATAAATTACAATGAATATTTATTTCAAATTTCGTACATATGGTTCCGAAATTCCGCATTTTATGACCAACATTAAAACAAAAATATTGGTACCGGAACTACCCTCCGGCCGATCCGCGCCAAAATTGGTAAGTACCTACTACAACGAATCAAAATAAATATTTATTCCGAATTTCGTGGCTATTGCCGCGAAATTAAGAATTTTATGTCCCAAAATAAAAACAAAAATGGTGGTACCGGAAGTACTAAATTAATAGGTCTGGTCCTTGGCTCAGTACAAATGTTCGTATCAAATTTCGTGATTATCGGACAAAAATTGCAACCTATACCATGGGAATAAGAAATTAACATATCCATGTATACGTATATATAATATATATGCATTTGAGTTATTAGTGCCAAAATTTTCCTGAGGTCATGAAACGAAAAACTTACCCACCCCAAATACTGGGGGGCTAATACCTCACCAAGCGTAATAAATAGATATTCTAAATAAAAACGACTTAAAAATTGTTTTCACCAATTGATAGGGAAGGCGAAGAAGGAAATGAATCAAATAAGAGTTGAACGGGCCTATCTTTTTTAAGGAGAGTCAGCTGTAACGTTTTTTTGTTTCAGGTGCTTCGTTGCATTACCGTTTTTAGTTTAGTACCAGCGCAAGAAAATTTCACTTCAAAAAGTGAAACTTTTTTTGGATGTTTTATCGCATTGCGATTATTAAATTTAACGATAATTTTCGTTAACATTTTCGACGGTGATGTTTCGTTTTTGTTTTTTTTTTTTTTTTAATCATGATTTTTGTAGCTTCCTAGAGCAAAATTACCCGCTTTAAAATCCACAAGTGTTACGTACAAAAATTTTGAGCTGGGTCGTTTTATGAGGCAACTCCATGATATTCATATTTTCGAATCCGTTTTGCTTGGTGCCTGGTTTTTGTCAATTCTCAAAATTTTGATGATCGTCTGGTTTCAAAGTGTGAGCTGGATGTAATGCGAGAATGTTCATTATGGCAGTAGGTTATTACTTTTATGAAGTTTATCTATGGTAGACCTTTTCTGCCGCCCTTAAATATTCAGCATTTATTTTTGTTTTGCACACTTACGCGCTCTGTTCACTGTTCGAATACTTCCCTGCCCGCGCCTAATTGTTGGACACACGAAATGAAAAGTTAGTTTTTCTCGTGAATTTTTCATCGGTTTCCTGTGCCATCGTTCACGTGGCGGTAAAATAGCGTTGCCTTTTATTATTTTTTTATGCATTTTAATTGCATTTCCCTCACCCCTATTTTTGTGTTCCGTCGTTCGCGTCTTCGCATTCGCCCCCACAAAAAACGCGCTCGTGGCGCACCTTTTTTTTGCGTCCCTCAGTCAGTAGCGGCAGCGGCAGCGGCACGTGCGATCGATCTTACCCTTGTTTTCAGCCCTCGCGCGTTACCTACGTCTCGACACGATCGAATTTGTGGATGCGAATAGAATTTATACTTTATTCCTATTCGACCAAGTCGACAAAATGAAGGTTCTTCGGCGTAATTTGAAAACAAAATGAATTTTTGTTTTAAAAATATGCGTATTTTGTATCGATTGCGCTTCAAACGCTCGTTTCGTCGATCGGCATCGTGTGTCTTAAGGTGTAAACAAAATTTTCCACCTTTTCGTTTTTTTCCTTCTTGTTGAATTTTTCATATTATTTGAACGTTAATATTTTGTGCAAAACACAGTGTCTAGTTTGAAATTATTGTGTAAGTGTTTTATGTTCTTTCAAATATTTGGTGTGTTTATCGAACCGATTAAAACGGCGGCGATGGTGATGGCCGGTGAACCGCTATGTAATTATAATATTTTAATGTAGGTCTATAAAACTCTTGATTGCTCGTTTAGCTTATTTACCTCATCACTCGTATTTTCGATTATTTACGTTCATCCGGACCGGAAAATCTTTCGACCTTGACATTCGTGAAAGATTGACTGTCATCGTTGCGGCTCCATAGAGTGTTTTCTTCCCGATTCCGTAATCCTTTTTGTACGATTTTTAACTTTTTTGTTTTCTATATGTACATTTGTTGAAATTCAACTCGGCGTAAAAGCACACAGTGGGCGTCGATAAGTTTTAGATGCTTGGTTTAGAGAAGTAACAAAAAATAAAATAAAACAATTTTGTGTTTGACTTATTTGTGCTCGATGATTTTTTAATGCCTGCTTCTATATTATAATCTCAACGAAGTGATAAAGCTAACTTTTTCGCCGAAAAATGAAAACTTCCGCCGAAATTGAGTTGACTTGTGTAAATTTTCTGCCCAATTACGTATACCCGTAGTTTTGATAAAACTGGTTGTATGATGCTTACAAATTTGTCATTCCTCATTTTCCACTCGTACGATTTAGAAAATTGATTCCTAAATGGATGGTTGTTTGTTGTTTGTTTTTATGATTTGTGGGCGGGAGAGGCGAAAAGTTTAACGCATCGATGTTTGTTTCTATTAAATACTTGATTCGCCCATTGAAACTAAAATTGCCCCTGTTATACTTTTCTGTGTCACCGTGATTTTAAAATGCTTTTTCATATAGTTAGCTGACTTAATTAAACACTTCAAAATTTGAAATAATCATTACGAATCATTGTTGATTTATAATGGATTTGAGAACTCGACGTTACAACAGTTTTCGCGAACAAAGTTTCACTTCCTTTTTGTATCATTCTCTATGCGATTATTATTTTTCCTCTTACTCAACCTTAATTATGCGGACCTGGACCAGTACAGAAAGATGATTTCTGGTTAGACATTCCGGCGCTAAATAGGCAACCATAGCGTACCTTTCGCCGTACTTCGCCTCTACATACGCTATCCTTGTAAATTTGGGGAATGTCTTTATCGGATGTATTCTAAATTGGTGAATTCAAACAAAATTTCGAAAATACGCAAAGGTATTCTAGGGTTGCCTACTTTTTCGCCGGCATTTCTTGACATTAAAAAGTTCATTGGTCTTACGGAGCTTTACTGGTCCAGTACGATACAGTCAAAGATGTGGACAAATTGTAGAAGGCTGAATTTTAGTGATAAATCAATTTTTCGCGTATATCTCTATTAACGTTGCGTAGATTGCCAAAATTGCTCAGTAAAAAAATGTTTATCCTTCGACTCTGTGAAAGAAAACAAGCTGTCAGTATTCGCGAACGATGCACCGAGCGTCTGTAAAATAAGGATAAGAAATATCGCTTTGTGTGATGCGTGTTACTTGTAACACATTGCTGCCTCTACGCAAAGAACTCAGAACGTAACTAATGTGATTTTAATTGACGTTGTCCAAGCACTCGCGACGGTTGCTTCGTGCGTGCCGTGAAAATTCATAATTACTTTTTATTCAAAAAGTATTTAGCGCCGAACAATTTTCTGCCGAATCATTCTCAGGTTCACGATAAAATTTACACGCACACAGATGTACGTAGGTGGGTACCTGAAACACTAATTTCTTGATACATTTTCGTTATTTGCCTCGGTGACCAGCGGGTTGGAAGTTGCGACTCTCAGTACGTTATTTTGAACGTTTAAAAAAAATTAACGTGGCGAACCAGTTTGGAATGAAAATTTTGAAAGGCTTGGACGAAAACTGTTAGTAATAGATTCTCTGTGTAAAACGTTATCATTAACTTTCTGGGGCTTTACTAGAAAATAATTTCCGGAAGAAGGCAGCAAAGAGCCGAGAAAATCTGTGGCGACTATTCCGCTGCAAAGGGGCAAGGCCAGGGAATTATAATATAAGTACAGCGAAACCCCACGGAATAACGACATGAGCGGAACCAAGCATTTTGTCCGATATTGGCAGGAAAAATGTAAAGTGTAAAAAAAAATTTGGATTTATGTAATTTCATTGAAGGGTACAATAGTAAAGTATAGGTGTAGTAATTGCTTCTTACAAAACAATCGAGTCATTAAAAGTTGTTTTTGGGATTAAACAATGGTTTTTCGTATATTGTATTGTTATTTTGGCACTAAATCGGCACTTTCAATGGAATTAATCCTCTAATATGATACTATCTGTCTGCTATTCAGAGGTGAAATCTGACTTACACGGACCATTTTGTGTTTGTTACATGACATGTAGGTGTGTGGTTGTGTGCGTGCCCTTGCACAAAACTACAGTTTTTATGTTTACACATCAATCTTTCGTCAGTATAACTCCGGCAGAACGCACGCCTTTTTCAATAGATTTTTTTTCAAAAATCTACTTATTAAAATTGCTTAATCATTCGGACTCAGAAGTGAGAGTGGGTACGTTTTTCGTTTCATGATCTGAGCATTTTGGCACTATTTTTGAAAATTCTTTTTTTTTTAAATATGTAACCCCTTTTGCGTTGAGTCCATTTCCAGGTGTAATTTTGATCGGATGGTTTCGAAATTTGAAACACATTCGGATTTATCTAATGAAGAAGCCTGTAGTTTATGGTCCGGATTGGGTGCATAGTCCCGGTAGGTCAGTTTGTATGCATTTTTTATTGAACAGCGTACAAGTCGAAATTTTTAATTGATAGGCCTGAAATTTGGTGTACATATGTGTTTTAAGTCTAGGACAATACCCACCAATTTTGGTGCAGATAGGCTTTCCGATACGTCTGATAGGAGCGATTTTGTTACATTTTTGGCAGATTAATGGCTCTAAAAGTAGTAATTTTCAAGCAATAGTCACAAAATTTGATTTATGTATTGATTTGAAGTATATCTAACATGTTTTCAAATTTGGTTTATAGTATTGGTATTATGGTTCATTCTCAAAGGCTGTTGGAGGTGCTAATTTTTCATGTTATTTCAATAAAAGTTGCAATTCTCTTTCAATAATCGCGGTACCTCTCATACAAGGATCAGACCTACCAATTTTGGTTTTGATTTGTCAATTTATTCCCAACTTATTAGCTATTCAATGTGGTTTTTCCTCTTTTAACCTTTTCATAATGGTCCTGAAAAATTAATATTCTAGGCTTCATCGAGAAAAACACTTGTTTTAACCTAAAAACAACCCGATCTCAGCCAAAGGTCAATTTTGAAGATTTTTAAATTTACTTATTAAAATTGCCTGATCATTCGGATCCAAGGGTGGGAGTGGAACCACATATCGGTGAAAAATTGATGTTTCATATATTTTGATGCGGTAACAATTAAAGGGTGGTGATATACGATCATTTTTTCGTGATCGAGTGCCAGAGCCAGTGTTATTGCAGGGGTCGCACGAAGCGATGTTGTTGGGGGTGTGTAACCGGTTAATTTTTACAACACACCTAAAAAAATTGTAATTTTTACCAAAAAAATCCCAAAAAAAGCCAGTTAGTCGGTGGAAGAGCTAAAATAAAAGTCACTACCTCTTTCAATTTTTGCAACAGCTGATTTATTTTTACCACTTGGCCCTAGGTGTGGTGTAACAGCCTCACACCCTCCTGTCGTGCGGCTCCTGAATTTCAGCAGAATGAACTTCCTTATCTCTTGAAGCGTGGCTGCCATCATGTGGTATGCCGAAATTGTAAAAAATCGTTATTAAACGAATGAATTTCAAAAGTTTGTTAGAAAGAAGTGACCATGTTATTGTGGAATTGCCTACTTTTGTCGGAATTCGCTGTCATAAAACTTATCAACGCCTACTGAACCACGATTTTTAAATTACGTGTAGGCTAATGCTGTATTATTGTATACACGGCATAATATTATCGTTAACATCTATAAGAAAGAAAAAAAAAAACTCGCGATGATAAAGTAATGATGGTGTGGTTTTAGGTAGGCACTCCAGGGGTGAGTTAAATTGTCGTTTCTCTGGTCTGACTGATGGTAGGCTCGAACGTCATCGGAGACCTGATGGTATTTTTGTAAAATTTGTGGAGTGCTTGGTGACGTCGTTTTTTTGGTAGTAGCCGGTGCCGTACCATGTGCTGCCTGTTGCACTCCAAGAAAGACGTCGGCTACGCTATATTCGTGGTACCGCAAACGGGCTGAGTGAATGAAGAAGACGACGACAACGGCTGCTGATACTGCTGCTGCTGCTGCTGCTGCTACTACTACTACTACTACTACTACTACTACTACTACTACTACTACTACTACTACTAATACTACTACTACTACTACTACCACTAACACTACTACTTCAACTTTTATTTCGGTGACGGATCCGGCCGCTTCAGTATGATGGATGGAACGCAGATAAGCGTGCCGCTGCGTGCGTCCAACATTTCGGGCAAGAAGATGCGTAAACGTCGCGAGCTGGACGCGTTGGTGGCGGCGAACGGTGGGCTGAAGCGGTACAGCGGGTACGTGGGCGGTCCGGTATGCGTGAAGCCGGGCACCAATTACCACGACCAGCTGCTGTCGGAGAGCTCGGACGAGCCGGAAGACTATTGGCGAGCGCGCAACAAGGCCAACCACAAACGCAATCGCACGCGCGTCATCCGCAAACGGTGCTCGTCCGTGCTCGGCGTCTGCACTCTGGTGCTGGCGTTCGGCTGCGTCATCGTCACCTCCACCATGCTGTGGCTGTTCTTGGACGTGCGTCACCAGGCCAACTATCTGCAGTACGAAATCGACCAAGGTACGACTTTAGTGTGTGTGTGTGTGTGTGTGTGCGCGCGCGCACGCGTACGTCTAGTGTCGCGCAATTTATTTATTTTTTTTGGGCGACCTTTTAGCTGGATTTCGTAGAACGATGTTGAAGGCAAAAAAATTTTTTTAATTTTCAAGGCTGCTTTTTTTTCTTTTCTCTCGTTAGGTACACTTTTCTATTCTAAAACTAGTTGTCATTGACGGGGTCGTTTATCTGCATTGATTGTGTTCGCCGTTCATCGTCGGCAGGCAACTAAAATATATTGCGTAGAATTTGTATCTTTTATCTGCGATGAGATGCTCGTTGAAGGTTTTTCTTGAAGATCCTTGTACAGTATAATTCGTTTGGTGTGCCAGCATTCTGTGCGATTCCATTAAATACTCGTCATTTAATCGGTCTTTCGGTATGGCATCTGGAGTTTTGATTATCGATTTTCCGATGCGCCGTCTTGTAACCAGAATGTTGCATTTTCCTGTACTCGACTGTTTACGCATTTGTCGATCCTCTAATCTTCTCGGTTTGGATGAAGCGGGAGGAATAATCAGTCCCTACTGCTTGGGGCGCGATCTAAAAACTCTGTTTATCTTCCTTCATCATTATTATTATTATTATTATTATTATTATTTTTGTTATGGCCAAAGAAATGGTATTTGTGAAGAAGTAATTGTGTCTCCTTCAGTCTTTCGTCGCTTTTACGTAATATTTTCTCGTCTTACCGTTGGTAACCTAAGTGCTTTGACATTGAAAACATTGTGGTCGAAAAAAACTGAACATTTGGCGCCGACCATATTTTCGGGGTCTTTCCTTCTAATTAACATTATTAGTTCTTTGATTTGATTATTGAAAATGCAGATAAATACGTAAAATTTTTGTCAATCATACATGACATTCTCAGCCTTTGATGGTCGGACTGGACAGAATATCGTATTAAAAAGGAAAGTGGCTATGCCATTGTTTTTAAAGAATGCTCGAGTATACTAAAATTATACTAAAATATTTTCGTTCGTTATCCTAATTATATGAATTATATCTATTCTAAACGGTCAATTTAGCTTTGTTTTAATAACATAATTCTTATTTCTATCGTATTATGTACCTATATAACTTTAATACCGTGGGATGCTGTAAGAAAATGACTCGTATAATCTCTTGGAATGTCCAGTTTTTCATGTAAATACAGTTTTTTCTTCTTACGTAATTCTAATTAAATTTGTGGAAATAGAACTGACAAACTTTCAGATTCTAAAATAATTGTTGTAATCAAACATTGGTTTCGGACAAATATTTTTTGATCGTCTTCTCATCGTAACGTCATCAACTGTTGTAGTTGGCACCTGTAAAATCTTCATTGCTCTTCGTGGATTTTTTTTTTTTTAATATAAAAATTGCCAGTAATACATACGTACCTATCCTTGATTATGGATTATTTAATATAGTTAATTTTCAAGATGTATTTTTCAACAAATTCGTGAATATTCAAAATTGGTCTCATTATTGTCCAAAAATTAAATCGTTTTTTAACCATACTTTCACTCTTTATGCATAGTTAATCATTATGATAACGACCTTGTACCTATGTGTTGATTATCAACGTACACAGCTCTGTTATTTAATCAACATTCTTGCTGAAGATGGAAACGAATAAATTTGAATGTTAATAGTGTCATAGTTTAATTTACTAAAAGATGCCACGTTATTTCCTTTTTCACTCAGTTAGCTTACGAACGTGGTAATAAAATTTTTAAGGATAAATTTGAATGAGAAAATAATAATGCATTGGTTTAAATTTTAAAATTTTCAGTTCAGTTATTCGCAATCTAAAATACTTATTTTTCTTGTGCCATCTAATGAGATATTTGTCGCGCCCTCCTACTCACTCGCTCGCATCTCATTTCCAAGTTTTTTTTTAATGACGTCACAACCCATTTAAAATATATCGATAGTTGTAGACGGATTTGGACTTTGTGTCAAAATAAATTGATCACGTACGTAAAATTTCCATATGAAATTGTTTGGATTCGAAATCACGTCAACCCGTGACTGATCTGAATTTTTTTTTAAATTTTGTATTTTTTTGTTCATCAAAAGTGATTTTTTCATATTATTCTTGAACTGTCGGCTGTAAGTTATGATATTGCTGTTTCGTTTATACTTGGTTTTCATGTTAATCGAGCATTCTACATTCGTCTTTAAAATTTTTAATATTAAAATTGACAGACGAGAATCATTTAAAAAAATTCATGACGCAGATGAAGGTTAAAAACAGTTAGCGTCGATGATCATGATTTAAAAATGTTGAAGAAATTTTGGCAGCGTTGTTCATCGATTTTGAATTATTTTATTTTCATTGAATACGAGCAAATCAAGTAGCGTCAAATTCACTGCATCATTGTTATGGTCTTCTTAATATTATTTTACTTGTCAGTGACAGACTCGAAGCTATCAGGATAAAACTTGGCTCAAGGTCGTGTCATTGTATCCTCAAATTGAAATAACCAGTAGTCATCCACAGGTTCCGCCTCCGCTCAGAAATTTTATGTAAAATTTTTATAATCATAAATGAAAACCTCAGCGTAAAAGAGAGAGCCATTGAGAGAAAGTGAAATACAGATATTTTTTCTGTATCTTTATCTTCTTTTTGACTTTTTGTTATTCAGTTTACAAACAATAAAGTAAAACATATACTCGAAGGAAAATTCAAAAATTTGCACTCAGAAAGGCTACGGATTTCCTCTGAGGCTTCAAACCTTTCGTAGAATAAACCACTTGGCATTTGCTGAGAGTAAGCAACTCTTTGCATAAAATGGCTCTCTTTCCTCCCTCACTCACTTCCCATGTAAAATCAACCAATCACAATGTTGTAAAAGCCAGAGTCCCAAGTGAGATTTAGACCCATATTCACAAATGTCACTTTAACCTCCCTTCACTAAAGTTTCACTTTAAAAAAGTTTTTCGCACAATTTCGTACATAAAAATGTGGGAACATTGTATCTTTTATGAAAGTTTCAATGTAAAAATAAAATGTTACCACACTCTTAAATACAAAATTGTATCAAAAGTCATTTTTAAGTGGAGTTTAAGTGAAGGGAGGTTAAAGTGACGTTTATGAATGTGGACCTTAGACGCCTCTGAAAAATTGCAATTAACCCTAAAAGTAAGGAATAGGAAAGGTTTTATTAGCGAATTTTTCTAGGCTTAAGCTGCGTGTGATTGTTATAATTTATAACTAATAATATAATGAGTTGAATATTGCGATGTTAATTCTCGAGACATAGGGTAATACCAAAAGATATACCTGACAAATAAAAAATATATTGCTGAAATTCTCCTTTTGCTTTGAGTTAACAAATTTTGTTCTATTTTCTACATCCGAACAACGCTCCGTGAACCAAGTACTTATAAATATATATAGCTATAATATGCCTAGACTTTAATTTTTTAAACTTTTTGGCACTCCATATTTCATGAAGGAGGTGATGCAGAAGTATGAAATTTTGTGGACTTATATCATTATAGGGAAATATCTTTATGAGAGAAAAAAATGCCCAAAAACATAATTAAACTTTGTCTTCATCCTTTTTGGTCAGCCTTATATAAAACAAAAATTTTATTCATCAAGATTAGAAAGCTTTCTTTTGATTACTATCGCCTATTGTGTCTTATATAGTATCAATTGATTCTCACATGTTTTGTTTCTTTTAAAGTTATTAAATTACGTGTCAGCCTTTCTGTGGGTAAAACATGACAAATCAAGCACATCACTAAACTATTTTCAAAAAAAAATTTTTTATTTAAAAGATGAGTTTTACGTTTCTCTCGTTTTTGTTTGATTGCGAAGCTTGTCAACCTTCATTTTTTGTTTTTGTAACTCTCTCGGCCCGAACTTCTGTCATATTTTAACAGTATTTCTTGGAATATATAGCCCCTTCTGTTTCATTCACGTAATTTGATCTTCTATCATTCAAAATATCGTGCTGTTTTCGAAGAAAAAATTGTTTTCTAAACAATTTTTTTCTAAATAATTTTTTTCTAAACAATTTTTTTATTCCTTTTTTTTTCTACACAATTAAAATTATTATTACCCCATGTCAAGTTAGAAAAAAGTGTGATCTATTCAATGTATCAATTGTTATTTTTTTTGTTGAGGTAAAAAACCGTTTCGAGTATCTTTCCGAGCTCATAAATGAATATTATAAAATTTTCGTAAAATGTTATATTTGTCTTGAAACCTTCAATTCACTTTGGCTATCATAGAATTTCTGCTTGAGAATTTTTGAAAGGTTTTATGTCTTCAGTTGAAATCGTGTTTTCAGTAACACATAGAGTGTAAAAATAACCTCTTATTTATTTATTTTTTATTTTTTTGTCATTTAACATGAAAAACCTAACCTGTAGATATCAGTCATATAAATTTTTTCGTCGAAAATCGAAAGAAACAAACGACGCTGACTTCATCGACATGTTATGCTTACAAAAAGTTTATTTTTGGTTTGAAAGTTATCAAGATGGTTAATGTAAATGTTGAAAATATTAATAAATTAATCAGAACTCTTTTTCTTAAGGGTATAAATTTAAATGCAAATTTCGTTGGTTGTTTCTTTGTGTGTTCTTACTGATCTTCAAAATTTCAGTTCTGAAAAATCAAAATATATTACTCGGACCTATTCTTGAACTTACCATTAGTTTTCAAAGTAAGCTTTGTTACTGTGGGCAAGTCACCTTGCATGATGCAACGTTTGAAAATTATTATCTGTGTTGCGTATGGCAAAAAATTTTTTCACTAAAATTTTTAGTGCGGGTCCAGTTCTGTTAAGTTAGTTATTTCGTCGTTCGGTTTTGCGGTTTTGCGGTTTTGGTGCGGTTTTAGTTCTGTGAAGTCGAAAAATTCAAAAAATTGTCGATTCAAATAGAATAATATTCAACAAATTGTTTTGATAAGAAATATAGGTACAACACAAACGCCTCGTATCTTCGGAAAAACTTTTTTCGCCCCTTTTCACCAACTTGAGTTTCACACTTTCTGAGAAAATAAGTTTTTCGTCAGTTCCACCCTGATGAATTCTTAAGTGTTTTAGTGCCTTAAAAGAAAATTATAGTTCTGCACATTTTACCATATTCAAAAACTAAAATTCGTTTTGTATCTTTTTCGAAGCTTCTTGAATTTATTAGAATTACTCTTATTCAGGGAGTGGTTCAGATTTAATAAATTAACGTTGATGTCCGCCAATTGGCGTAGTCTTCAGAGTATTTTCTTTTCACTGTTGCTGTGCTGGCCCTTGAATGGCTTGAACATAATCTAGTGGCGAGAAAAAAATTTAATCAGTACTTCGTACGTTTTTTTTTGTGTGTTAATGGGATAGTTTAGTACTTGCTTTGTTGGTCACGGTTTACGAGAGTAATAGACATAAAGTAATAGACATAAAACTTGTAATACCTAATGGTTTGTAATTTTAAATATAACGTTTAAATATATTGGCTAATTAAATTTGTGAGTAGCTGTTTTGGAGTTTTATGTTGTGGTGCAGGATTATTCATTTACAAGTTCAATAATAATTCTGATTTTTTGTGCGGCATTTAAAATTTAATATTCTTGAATTTTTAGCAGATTTTATCATTTGAAATTTTTCAATTTCTGCCATCCGTTCAATAGGTATGGGTTTGTGGTAAACTTCGAAAAGTGTTGTGAAGCTTTTTATGACTTGGTTTCTGTGTAAACTTCTATAGCCTTGCTAAAAACACTCATATACATATACAATGGAAAATTTGGAGTGGCTGAGTCAAAATGGTGCCAGTCTGAATTAGTGATTTTTCAAGGAAAATGAGAGACTAATTCTTTTTAAGCAAATTGATTGGGTTGCGTTTGAGGCGAAAATGTCGATATATCTCTGCCATTACCCCAATTCCTTTTGTTTATCTGTCATTGCATTTTGCGTAGAATATATTTCATTTCTTTTAAAATAAAAATGAATCGTTCTTCTTTGATCCTCCACCGTTGAATGAAGTAAATCGGATCTCCCCTAAGAGTTTTCGTCAGTTATTTTGGGTTTAGAAGTCGTATATGAATTATTTTAAACATTTTGTGAACGAATTTTATCATATTTTTTGCGTCATTGACCTCATAACTCAGTTTTGGTGCCAAACGACGCAAGTTTTTCCGGCATTTTTCTTCCAGTCTTCCAAAAGCCAGCGCAATGAAGCCTAAGTGATCGAAAATTGATGGAAAATTTTTCGACAGATTGTGTTGGAAACATTGAATTTTGAAACGAAAACAATAAGTCGTTATATGAGTGTATCGTTCCTTTACTGTGTTGATTCGAAATAACAATAATTGATGATTTGATTTCAGCAGTGTTGACTGAATTGAAGCTTTCGACGAATTTGTGGAGGTAGTTGCCGTTTTATTTATCTGTCATTGCTACGATTCGTCCGACGATAAGGACATCCTTTCGTTCTCTTTGCTTCGATCAATGTTTTTTGGAAACGCATTAACTTACCTTCGGTGTTTATGTCACCGCCTTGGTATTCTCTCATAGTTTCCCAGTAAATATATTATACCTCTATCAAGTATTTTTTAAAGCGTTCCAAATTTCGTAGATATCGATTCGAATTTGAATGTCGAAGAAAGTCGTTGTATGGAATGGCTCACAAAATTGAAGTAATGAATAATTGATGCGTTCGTCTATAATAACACCCATACGGAATTACGAATAAGGAAAAAATTTAAAGACGAATAGCAGGAGGTGTACACCATGCCGGCCTATGTTTAGAATCAAATGATCGTATTTCCGCTGTCTGCCCTACCTCCAGGACGATTTTAATTGTACCTGTACGTGAATGACGAATCATATATTTCCGAACGTAATCAGCTCTTCTGAACGACACGTGTTCAGGTTGAGATAACGCGTACTGTTTTTGCGCCTAAAATTTTTCGCGGTGCCTCTAATGACGGTACCATCATTATTTTGTGAACATAGATGGCTTTAAAACTTGATGAAGGTGAATTATTTTAAATCTTTGTTTTCCCTGTTCTCGTTTTACATCAGTTCGACCGAATATTTCGTTCCCTTCCCAAAATGCAAGTGTCTTGTGCCCATCTTACTGGTATTCGTACCTACTTTGAAGAATATTCAGACTCACCGAACTAAGGAATTAGGCAATAAAGGAAGAATGTATGATACAGAATTAGATGTATCTTTCAGTCTTCGAAAAAAATTTAGGAAATTTATATTGCCGACTAAAAAGTGCATTTATACAGGTTGTTTCATAAGAATGTGTTTAGTTACTCAATAACCAAAGGCGACATAAAGCAAAGCAAATTACGATCACGTACAGTGGTTTGTTTACTATTCGATTTAATATTGCATACTTCGTTTGAAAATTTTTGCTTAAACTGAGAAATTTTCATTTTTTACCAGTTGAGTATTATGTGTGCGTTGAGCATTCAGTTTTTGTATGGTGATAGCAGGAGCTTTACTCTGCGTACATTTAATTTTTTTATGAGGTCTCTTGGGAGAAGGTTAAGTGAGACATTGATATGAAATTTGTCTAAAAAAATTCAATTTTTTTGTGCGCATTCGATATCCTCTTTAGTACTTCCATCGTTGCGAATACTATAAACAAATCATTCATCTTCCCTCTTTCAACGGTGGTTGAAAAAAAGAAAAACCTATTATTTTCCAAAGATAAAAAAAAACCGCAATTTATAGGTATATTATACATAAAAAAGTAGACGTTCAACACGACGCCTTGTTTACTAAATTAGATTGACCTTTTCCCCCAGAGAATCATTAGCCTTATAGATGATCTCATACTTAAACGTGCGGATAAATATTCGTGTTAGGTTTTTTTCAAGTAAAAGCTAAATATAGGTACTTATTATACCTACCATATATTATTATTCCCCTTTGAGACTAGGTACATTTACTTTTTTACGCAAATTATGAAAACGTAGAACAAATATTTTATGCCATACCTGTATAAAAGTTCATTAACTTTATCGTAATTTATAGGCTACGTACACGTCATTATGTCCTCGCAAACGAATGACGTCCGAAACTCTGAAATGAAATCTGTATGGAAAATTGTAACGATTTTTTCTTCAGTTTTTGATGGAAAAGTTGACTGTTTTTTTTTTGGTGTATTAATTGAGGTCAATAATAATTTTATTATTTGACCGTTGATTCAATTTTATGCTTTTGTTGATACTTGATACCTATTATATCGAGTTTATGTGTACCAATGACTTACATATATGTATTTTTTTTTTGCAGTTACTAGTGGCAACATTCCGGAGTCATTACAAAGATGTCATCAAAAGACCAAAGAACTGCAGCAAAATCAATCCGACATGTATTCGAATTTTGTGAAATTAAATTCCAAATTGTCGAATCTTTCATCAGAGGTAAGCGAAATTGTTTAACATGTAAAAACCATTCGACTGGAATATTTTCCGTCTTTACTTATCAAAATATGGTAGAGCTATTGTATTTGAAACGTACTAATCGGCCTTAAAATATTGTCTACCTGTCGCGTCATTTGTCACCTTCTCATGTACTTATAGTATAGTACTTATATTGTATTCATAAACTTCCCATTTTCATTTAAACCATGCTGGTTGAACGTATCCAAAATAGAAATATTGTCGTGTAACCTTATTATGAATTTTTTCATGCATGCGTGTGACATCTTTTAGTCTTCCATCAAATTACATGTTTGTTACGGTGTGAGAAGAAGATAGAAGAAAAACTTTCATAATCATAAAATTGTTAAACTACCAGCTTTAATTTTCGTCGATAAATTTTTGCCCTAGTTTCTCACGAACCGATTTCCCGCTAAAGCCTTTCTATAATTTTCGTCATTTTTGGTACAAAATTCCAAAAATTTGTATATTTTCGAGATACGAATTCAGATTTCTGTAGTCTGCACATCGTTTTAAAATCGAAACAAAACACTTTTTTGTCCTTGATTCAAACAAATGAATAAAATCCATTAACTATTCTCTAAATATGTTTTTCAACCCCCACCCGAAAAATACGTTTTTTTGTACGCCTTTACCAAACAAAAAAATAGGGAATTTGAATGTGACGTAAAAAAATTTAGTGCATGTGCGTTGGAAAGTTGCCTTTCTTGCCCAGCACGATCATTTTCTCGCATAGCTCAATTTTTTTTTTAAACTTAGTCTTTATTACCATCTTTAGTTCAAAAAAAAAAATTATTTATTTATTTATTTTTTTGGAGGTGGGTTGTTGCAAAGTACTGAAAAACAGTGTGTGACACGCGGTTAACGTAGGGTATTGCTACGAGTGTGAAATCACCTACTTTTGACACTTGTATCACGAATAAGTATTAATTTGATTCTTCAACAATCTCACAGAACACGAAAAAGGGAATCGAAACAACTTTTTTCTTTATCATTGTATTAATTTATTTTTATTTTTTCATATTGTTACCAACGATGAATTAATGCTAAATTATTATTGTTATAGATTTCGGTCATATCGCAAGATTTATCAACGGTTCGAAATAAACTGAATATTTCCATTGGTTCAGATGTTCCTATTAACGTAAAATACGTCCTCGAAAATATCACAATGCTCAATAATTGCATGAAGGAGCTAAATAAGACAGTTATGAAAATATCAGATAGTCATTTGGAAATTTTAAATTTTACTAGTCTTAAGGTAATTGCGTTTTCCAAGTTACATTAACTATTGACTCGTATATTTAATGCGTTATGTGGATGATTTTGTCCCCCCGCCCCACTTTCGGTAGTCATTCTTTGAAAGAACAGATAATAAACCTCACAAACACTTTATCGATAGAATAAAGTTTATGATACATGAAAAAAAAAGTTGAAAAATTTTTCTTCACTTTGAAACAATATACATATACCTATACCGAAAATTAACTTAATACTACTCGACGTTAAATATGTTGAACTCTGAAGAAAATGGCAATATGACTTAAAAACTTTTAATGGCCAATGAAGATGGCGTATAAATGTTGAATGGCCTTTGAGAAGCAACATTTCATTAGTGCGTTTTAAACATTAGAGGTATACTTATTTGGCGTCAAGTGTAGTAAAAAGAATAAAAAATGTATGATAAGTACAATGAAATTCAATCGAAAACCACCTGTTGACGTAAGAAGAATGAATAGATTCTTAAAATCTAGGTAAACAGAAAATATAAAAATAACTAATCGTAAATGAAAACGAGTAATACGTATATTCAATGTGTAATTTGATAGTTCAAAACTTACAATTTAGTTCCTCTTGTGAAAACGTTAAAATTTTGTAATAATGTTTTGTAACTAAACGCAAATCTCTCCTTGATAAAGTTGTGCTTAGTTTAAGATTTCATAAATTTCTTTATTTTACTCAGTCTTCTTTTTCAATATTTTTGTTGTAAAAATAATTCTGTTTCGTTTTCATTTTTTCACATAAACTCTTTTTCCCTAAAAAGTCAGAAGAAAGTTTTTTATTACAAATTTCTTGCTAATGTAATATCAATCAAAAATTTGTTTATGACGAACATTTTTATACTTCTGAATAAAATTGAGAGATGAGTTATAAATTTTAATTAAAATTTTAATGTCACAGTTTATATTCGAATTTTTAAGACGAACATAGTATTTTTTTTTTGTGACTGATTGAGAATGATGTCCTATATGTGGCTCATTGCCTTTAATGATTTTCAAAGTTTGAAAGTGAAGTTTATCAGCGGTTTTAATTGGCAGAATATTTCAATTGTTAGGAAATAAATGAAAAAATTCTATTTACGAAGAAATGACCGAGTATGTAAAGAAATATTGTTAAAATTTTCTTCTTTTTTTTTAAAAAAAATCACTTGAAAAAGTTCCTACCACCCAAACCTTCGTTCCGGATGACGAGCATCATTTTAATGATTCACATTAAGTCATTTCAGTAATGAATAAATTGACCAACAACATTACATATTTATCAGTAATGCGTTTAACACTGAGATTCAATTGATCATGTGAGTGATTCGTGGATCATTTTTGCACTTCCTAAAAATATAAAAGCTTTATTCTAAACCTGCCTCTTTACTTTTTCAGAAGTTTCACATTTTGGTCTTATTTCAATCACTGGCGTAAATATAAAAAAATTCTGGGGTTTGAGTATATAATTTACTATGAGCTATATTCAGGCAATAGTCGAACCCACGTTATTGTTGACGAAAACCTGTGGTCTATTGAAGTTTGCTCTAATTGATTTCTAATGTATGTTCTTCTTCTCCTTCAGTTGTACAAAATCTTACTAATCATCACTTGGCTGTACTCATGTTGCGCAGTCAGCCCAGTTTAAAATCAATGGTTTATATTTTGAATTCTTATTCGTTTGATGAGAGAGCTTGAATTACCTTAATGAAAAAAAAAGGAGTTTTACATTATTTACCTAAATACAAGTTAGATAAAAGAATTGTTGCACTTTTTGGTTTTTCTTTCTAAAATGTGAAAATGAGAATTCAGCAAATGGTTATACAGTTCCTATTCCTCGAACGCCTTTCTGAACATTTTTCAGCTTTTGTCGTTATCTAGGGCTTAGAATAGGTGGCTTCATTGTGAGTGGGGTCTACAAGTCTACCGTTCTGTCTTGAGTCCCTCCTCGTCCTCTTAACCAAAGCATCACCACCACCGACGAAGAAACAATGTTTGGAATTCAGACTATTCTTTAATCTAATAGAAGGTTCAGACGTCAGAGCTCCTCCCCCTTATCTACATTTTTGATAATTATTTACATGTCGGTGATCTCCGTTTAATCATACATTTTTATTTTTCAGTCGCTGGAAAAATTTGAAAATTTGAGTTCGTTCACTTACAACAACATTAGTCAAAGATTGAATGACCTCGAAGAAGAATTTCATAACATATCTCAAAAGTCGAGTATTATGCGCAGTTTTCCTGGACAGGTAACATTTCTAATCTATTAATATGAAAGTTTTGTTGTCATGCCAACAAAATTATTGTCCAGTATTATCCTTTTTTCCTGGTATTTCGTCCGTGAATTATTTTTTATTGTTTTTTTTTATTTTATTTTTTGTACAGCTCGATTCCTCCCATAAAACATCAAATACAGCTGATCAAAATACAAACGTACCGAAAGGAAAATCGCCTGCCGTTTGAGTATGACCATAAAATCAACGAACAAATAAAGTATTTGACAACCATTTTGGATATTAGATTTGTGTAATGCCATCGAAACTTTCTCTGTTACCCTGTTAAGAGATGCAAGTTTATGCCATTGAAGACATACGAAGCGTTTTTCTCAACTTGACTGGCGAATCTAAACTTTTTTTTCTTTTCTTTTCGAATGAATAAAAATTGTTTAATTTTTAGACGAAACATCATAACTAAGTGATTCAGTCATATATTTTAATATTTTTAATTAACTGGTACGTTCATACAGGCATATAATTATTGTCTTGCATTCGAATCTGCTGAAAGATTTCAGTTCTTCAATTTGTCGTTTTAGACAAATATCCTGACTCACCAGTTTGCATTTTCGAAATAGTACGTACTGGGCCACTGGTAATGCAGTATGGAACATGTTTTGTTAAGAATTCAAAAATTGTTGTGCGATTGTCTTATGAACATCTGTTAGTATAATTTATTTTAGTCTGTGTTTTTTTATCGGAAAAATACGTTAACTGTTTTTTCATTTGTGTAATTATCAAACTTGCAAAAACAGGTTCACCTGTTTTTCCAAAATTTAGCCTTTTCATGAATTGAAAAGAAACTAGGAATAAACGTGTTCTCTTTGTAAGCACATCTGAATGTGTAATTGAAAAAATTGTTTTCGAGTCTATTTCTTGAAAATCTTTATTATAATTTTTATTTTTCGACGGTAAATTCATCAAGCTGAAATGTACTTTTCAGGAACTTTTTCCATTTTGTTTTGATTTTTTTTCTTCTAATTATTTATATTTGTTTTTTTGTTTTTTTTTTGTTTTTTTTTTTTGTTTTTTTTTGTATATTTTTGAAGAAAAAAAAATTTTTAGTTACCAACTTTTTACTTACATTTTTTTTTCATTTTAATTTTTCAACTCATGCATCTGTGTTGTAAGGAACATCAATTGAAAGAATCTATTCTATATTTTTATATTCAAACTTGCCCCAATTCATATTTATAATTCGTAAAAATTCGAAATTTGATTGCAAGTTATTTGCATTGTATCAAGGTCTTTTTAATAAATTATCTCATTTTTTATCCATTATCATTGTTTTAGTCGTCATCTTGCCAATGTAAGATTCAGTAATTTATGATTTGCTCGTTCTTTTTTTCTGGATATGACAATCGCAATTTTTCATTTTTGCGGAAAATATTAGATTCTATTGTTACAAAATTCTACGAATTTTTATTTTTATTTTTTAAATTACTCATCTCTTGAAAATTCAATAATACTGTGCGGGCTTAGCTTAAAAATTATTTTATTTGTGGTTATGTTCACCGTTATACGTTATTAACTTGCTAGTCTCGATGATCGTTATTCTGGCTAGTCATCACGTTTTATGAATTCATGATTATACGTATAGGTATTTTTTTTATATTGTATTGACGGAAAGTGATATCGTTTTTCGTACTTTTTTCGCATAAAGGTACCCTGATCGGAAAGTGTACTTCTGTGTGCCTTTGTACGTTGGGGGAAGTTAATTGCCATATGGGCCTAGTTGACCTTCAAACCTACTTAATAGATTTTGTTACTGTAGCGTTAAATTATGAATGATCAGGCCGTAATTTTAAAAAACGGTTGCATTTGTACAGTAACTGTTACGATTCGTTATAAATAAGTATATTTAGTTGTAAGAACTGCAAAGTTATGAAGACATTCAAAATTTGATTGATTTTCATTTTTGTATTCTTTTAAAATTTCATAATTGGGCTTTGAATTTCTCGTAAAATGTGATGTTTAATTGTATGTTCTCCCGAAACTATCGTTTTAAATTTTCGAAAATGTTGAAAATGAATAAATTTTACATTTCTTACTTTTTTTCATTTTTAGTATGTATTTACCTGGCCTTGGGGCGGAGCCATACTGCTTCTAGAACCGTTTAACAGTTTCGTGAAATCGGTTGCTAACACGAATGCACAGACGCCGATTTTAGGAGGGGGCAGAACACTTATCCCCATTTCCGAAACAATTTTTTTTTTGTCAAATTCGCATTATCGATTAAATTTAGCTTTAGTTTAGTTTACATCGTTTTAGTTTGACTGAAAAATTAAACTTCTAAAAAAAAGAGCATTGGCGTTGGCGTGGCCATCAATAGATGTTTCTCAGCTACGTATATTTAAAATTTTAAATTGCTCGTTTCTTTACGGAAAGAAGCGCAAAACTATTACCAATAGGTTTTTCAAAACACTTTTTTCTATTTCGAAAAATGCGGAACTTGTGCACTCTGAAGAGACTGCTTTGAAACCTTCAGATTAAACTGAATTTTTTCCCTCGAAAGAACTAATTGTCGAGAACCTAGAATTTAATTTCTCTTTTTATTTTCATAAAGTTTCACACTTTCTAATTACTTAAATTAATTTTTTTGAGGAATTAACATTTTTTTATGAATTCCTGCTGTAAATTCGTGGAATCCCGCTTTTCTCGAAGAAGGCCCTCAATTTTTTGCATCAGATGCTATGATTTGTAATTAATACTGTAAATTGTTGAATAAAATTTTAAACTGAGTTAACTTCGTAGTGCACATTTCGTCTTTTCTATCTTTTCCCCAACTAGAAAGAAACAACTTAAAATTGTTTGTTTTTTTATTTATTTTCAATTAAGTATACGATATACCTACAAATAAATTTTTCAAATATCGTTCTGTTTATAAGCTTTTATTCTGCTCACTACTGCTATTTTAAAATATCCCAATACTGCAGCCAACCTTCCTCAACGAAATAGTGTTTATTTCGCATGAAGTTAAAGCCAAAAAAAAAGTAAATATAACTATCCTTAAAAAACTCATGTATTATTTTGATATTATAGGAGCACTATTGTTGTTGTGAAACTAATACCCAATAAGTATATGTGACAACAATGTGCTTATAAAAACCAACAATGGGAATTATTGTCAACAACTGCGACAAAATTACAATAAAAATGATTTTTTATGCTGAAAAACAAAATTTCTTCAATTTCTTACTTTTGGTCTGCACAGAGGAATTTGTTTGAGAAGCAAGTGAATTCAGAATTATCATCTAAATTAATATTAAAGTGATTGAACTACAGTAATTTCAATGAACAAAACAGTTACCTATTCATTTTAATTATTGTGATTCCACTCAGGCAAGTTTATCTACCCCCAAAATGACCAACATAACTGATATACAGATATCAAAAACGAAACTGGCCCAAAATTGGGTTCCACAAAGAGTCAACAGCACCCACGGACCCTTGATATTGAGGTTAGTCAATATATATATGTATTAATAAAAAAAAATTATTTTGGAACAATTAAACTTTTTATCGTTTCGATTCATCCCATTTTCCCCATTACTTACGTCGTCTTGAAACTGAGAACCTATAATATGTCATCTTAAACACCTGGGTGTCCAGGATGACATTCTAAAATTTTTTTTTTAATTGTTAATATCAGAAATATTATTAATCATACCAGCACTTAATCCATACAGTTTGAAGAGATGACAATTTTTTTAAATTTGTTTCTTGTCTCATTTTAATTGAATAAAAATTCAAGGAATCATGGGACAAAATAACCTCAATTTGTCATATTCGAACCACTAACTCTTCCTACATTTCCAAACAATTTTCTGGCTATTTGAAAGAGTTCAGTTATTTCATAATTTTGTTACGGTATTTTATAGTCAAGTTAATTGGTATCGTGGATTTATTTAATTAATTATACTTTATATTTGTAGTTACAATTAAAATCCAATAATATGTTTTAAAACTTATACATGGTATCTATTTATACATATATCTATATGAATTCATTTATGAAATCTGACTTTCAACTAAACAATGAATGGGGCACAACAGAGCACAGAGGCTTAGCCGGACCGCCCATGGGCTTCCATCCAAAAATAGACTAATATTTCCAGTATTTTTTCTGTTGAAATATTTTTCGAAAAAATCAAATATGTACTTATAGTAGGTATTGAATCGGATCTATTGTGGTACATATTCCTTGCATACTGGTGAAGAAGGTTGGGTTGGTGCTAACGAGTCATTATTATCATGTTCATTTCACTTAACTCTCAATTTTACTTCCCACTTAGGTAGGTACATATGTACCTATCTAATAATTTTTTCAGTGAGTTCTTCTAAATTTTTCCTCTTCTCTAAATTTTCCTTCCTAATTTCAGATTTTTGTTATATTACCTACTTACGTATGAGTACCTATACCTATACTTTAGTATTTAGCATAATTTTTTATGTCTTCTGAACTACCTAGGTAAACCTCTGTTTGTTTCTCTTTTTTTGTAAAAGATTCTTGTGTTTTTTTTACGATATAATTTAGCTTAATGCGATTAATATTTCCAAAAGGTTTTACAGTTAAGATAATATGTTGGGAGTGCGGGCTCCTCAATGAGTGATACAATTGTTCTACCACTATATCCAGTGCTTCGACCAATGGGGACTCGAATGCGTGACTATTTTTAGTTGATAGTTTTCAATTTTATTCGATACCTGAACGATACACAATAAAATTATTTCAGTGTAAAGTAATGTGCATTAGATTTTAAACAAAAACTTCTCAAGCATTTTTTCATTTATCATGACCATAATGAGATGGTAACGTGAGCGCAAATAGGGTTTGTGCCAAAAAAGTTTTATGACTTTTTTTTGCTTCCAGTTTTCAATTTTCAGTTTCACATCTGTGGAATCCTGTCGCGTTTTCATTATACTCTGTTCACACTAAGAAGTGAGTGACGTCAGAAACCATATCCACACTTATCTGCTTGAAATACGATATTTGTTTACTTCATAAAATGATGCTTTTCGTTGTATCCTCTCTCCCTAACCAACCGCAACATCTATAGTGATTCTGACGTCACGCACTTCTTAGCGTGAACAGAGTATAGTATACCTATTTACAACGGAAGTGGGCAGGAACCTAAATATTTGGATCACGGATACTTTTTATGATCCGTGATCCGAGACTTAAATCATTTTTATGTAGAGGATCCATGATCCGTGATTCAAATCATTTTCCGAAGAAGGATGCGAAGTATCTGTTCGGATTTTTTTCTAAGGATCCATTTTTAATTCAAATTTTCTAAAAAAAGAAAAAAACAGGGAAAATAAAGAATAGGTATACTTGAAAATTATTCATTTATTTTTTAAAAATTTATGAAAAAACATCTGCTTTCAAATCATACACAGAATTCATGAAAATTATCTTTCTGTGGGAAGTGATTCGTGATCCGTACTTAAATCACTATTTTAAAAATTGAAAAGGATCCGTGATCCGAGTAATTTTTTTGATGATCTTGCCCACTCCTGCTTGTAAAGATCACAATGGGAAAAAATTTCTTACAAAATTTTGGGGGGCCAGGACTCTCCTGCTCCCTCTGTTTGCGCGGTGGTAAAAAAGAATACTATTTATCTGTGTCATTTTCCGTTTGGGAGGCTGAAAGTGGGTATAAACGTAAAGATGGTAGGTAAAACACATTAGCGAAGGTATCCTTGAATTTTCCATTAGAAAGTAATCTATGCATTATATATTTTCATGCCTGTACATACATGGTGTCCCTAATAACAGGAATAAATCATTAAAAATGTAATTTAATAAATTCGTAAATTACGTATTTTATTGGGTTAATTGTTCTAGGAACTGTTGGGCCTTCGTTAAAATAAAATGAACTATTATAAATATCTTTTCCCTGACGATAAATCATTTTATGACTTCAATTACACCACTATACTAAAAGGTTACATTTTTAATAGAAATAACATTTTTATGTGGCTTAGACTTAAAATATTTCAATTCCGCTCGAATACTTATTTAGTTTTTAATCTCTCATCAGATTCTGTTGTATTGATTTAATGCGCTTTCTCCATTTTGTTTAAATTATTACATAATTTTTAACCTTCAATTTCTCCATCATTGCGGTCCATCATATCAACGAACCGTTCAACTTAGTTACACATGAGTGATAGTCCGTCACATATACCAAATACAATAGTACCTATACTTAATCATTTATTTGTTCAATTTTTTTTCTCTCTTATATTCGTGTAGGTATGTAATAATTCCAATGAGTTTATCGAAGTCTCGCACATTGTTCTGGTTGACCATTAAATTAACATGAATAAAATTTACTATGTAAATAGTAAATACCTACCAAGTATATTCGAAATATGCACAATTATAATATTTCCTTGTGAAATAAAGAAGATAGACATGTCGTAAACGTACCAATGCAATATTATAGGTATAGTCTCTTTGCAGACAGGTTGTTGGCAAATGGTTCTCCGTTTTTATTTTTTCGTTTCCTTGCACGAATTGGCGGATTTTCGATTATTCTTTGCAAATTGTGAACGTTTAACCGATAAAATTAACTACAGATATAGGTACCGATTGTCATCATGACATTGTGCCAAATACCTTAGCTAAAGAATCTTAATCGATTTCCATAAATTATGACAGGATTGATTGATTTAATGATCTTTAAAGACCCTCTCTACATCGTAGCCTACAATCATTGGCAAATACTCCTGCAACGTAATTTGTAATAAGGTGTGAAATAATGCAATTAGTTAGGGTTCGATTTGCAGCGCAAAATCACGGTCGCTTGGCGTCAGCTACAGATAAACAAAGATACACACGCAGCAATATATAAATATTATTTCGTCGTCATCAAGAGGCTTATTTTAATTCGTGATCGGCTGTGATTTTATGCGTTATATACACTTGCTGCTGGAATCGAAAATAACAGCGATGAATTTTTTAGTCACGTTGATTTGCGTTTCTACCGCCCTAATCGTCTCCTGCGGAGGTCAACAAATCAAAAACGCGAACATCGATAGTTTATTAAGTGATCGACAGTTTGTGAAGAAACAAATTAATTGTGTTTTAGGGAAAAGTCGATGTGACAGTTTCGGACAGTCGTTACGAGGTTCGTATTGTAATTAATTTTAATGAATGAAAAAAAAAAAATCTCAACTGCTTGTTCTATTTGGTACGTAGATCATCAAAATATTAACGTTAGGTATATTGTCCCTTTTGGAAAAGAAAGAACATTATTATATTTTAGTTTTGTGTACCTACAGATACGCATATACATACTTACAAGACTTGAATGTAGTATTTCTTACGGCTGAATTTTTTCTCTTTATTTTTTTCAACTACCTACGCTTTTAAATGGATTATTATTCTAATTTTAAAACGTATATCTACCGGTATGTAGTCTACCTAGACTTTTTTGAAACTAAAAAAAAAATTAATTATCAGTTTTTTTTAAATTAAAAATATTTAATCTGGACTATACAACATATAGTGCTCGTTATTGCCTAATTCGTGAGATAGAATATCATTAGTAAAATACGTATACATACAATAACAATTGTTTTAATTAATTTATTACAGTAGGTACTTAATTAAAATAATCGTATAGGTACCTATAACCTCTTCATTCTATACGAAGGTTAATCACCTCTGTCATAATTCACCGAATACACTTTTGATCAATTCTGATAACCTTCATGAAAACAATTAAAAAATGGAAGAATATACCAATATGTAAAAGAGAATTAGTACATTATACCTACAGAGAAAATTAGTGTAACAATATACATACAGTGAGCCCAGTTTCAATAGCTTTGAAAAACGAGCAATCAAAAAAATATGAAGCCTTTACAAATCTGCTGCATTCACTATTATAGGTGAGGTATCACGCATTGTTGTAATTTATTAATGCATTTGTCAAGCTGCTATAATTGGAATTTTTTTCAGCTTCAATACCGAAGGTAATAGATGGTAATTGTCGTTCGTGCACCCCTGAAGAAGCAAAATCAGCCGAAAAAATTGTTACTTTCGTCAAAACGAACCATCCGCAAGTTTGGGAGAAGATTTTGCAGAAATATTCAAAAAAAAATTAATTTCATGATTATACTTATTTACAGAAAATTCGGACTAAACTGAAAAACAATATTTAAAAATTTTTTAAACGACCATTAGAATAGAATAGTGTGTGCAAATTTTTACTCAGTTTGTTTGCTAAACGAGTGATTGTTGATTGTCGATGAGTTGCGTAGTTGGAGCACAAATCCATGAGTGGCTGACTAGTGGAGTACGATATTTTTTTCAACAAATCCACCAAACAGAGGTTATTGTTTATTTGATTAAATAGTATGTCAATGCCTTTAATTAACAGAATTTTATAAAATAATTGAATAATTAGGGAGAGGGTAAATATTTTGTTTATGGGGATCACTATGTAAAACAGCCATTTTTATGTTGATATTGCACCACTTGTGTATGAGTAAATGATGCATAAAAAAATGAAAATTGAATTCCGTTGAGAAAAATTCAATTTCTACACTAGTAAAAAAATGAAATTTTTTTCGGTGAACAAACAAACAGAAAACAATTAAAAGAAGACTCATTTCTACACTCGTGAACAAATTAATTTTTTTTCAGAGAAGAAGTAAACACAAACAAGTTAAGAAAAAACTCATTTCTACACTGATGAAGAAATCAAATTTTTTTTTCAACTGTCCGAATCTATTTAGAAATCTCGAACTTTACTAACCAAAATCGATTCAATAATAACCTCATTTTGGTGTACGAGTTGAGAAAAATGTATTGTTCAAGTGATTATAATTTTCTCATAAAATTTTAAGAGGAGTGAAATTTTAAAAGTATTAGTTTTTTTATTTATAAATAAAAATTTTATCTTTACAATATTTTACTGTTATTAAATTAACGAATTCCATTTTATACTTCTGCCATTTGCAAATAAAAAATTGTTTGAATGTAATGTTTCAGTTTTTTCTCATTTTGTGCGTGCGTATGTATGTGTGCGTTTGTATGTGTGTGCGTGTTTGTGTATGCGTGCGTGTGTAGGGGGTGCTATTTTTTTTCAAATGATTTTAATAAATCGATTTAGAAAAAAATTCTTACGTTTTTTCAAAAAGTCTGAAATGAAAGGGAACGAATGCGAAAAGTCATCTTTCAATAAAAACAAAAACTAAGAATTACATAGAAATTCGGAATAAATTAAAAAACATTTTTCATTTTCGACCAGACGATAATCATTTCAAAATTTTATTTTTGAGTTAAAAGTAAAGTACTTTTTTTTTCTTATTTTTTTTTTTTTTTGTAAGGAACATGGTTGACTCAGAAGTTGAAAATGTTCTCTACCTCTGACCTAGTTTTCGGCTCTGACATACTTTTTGGCCATGATGAAAAAAACTTTTTATCACGACTTAACTTTGAGTTATTGTAGGTAGCCTATCTACGAGGCTATAAGTATGCGAAACCCTCGAGCAGCATATTATAATAGGTATATTTTCTGTGAACTGTAACAGCTAGGGTTATAGACGTTGATCCTCCTTGGAATGAAAAGATTAAATTTTAAAGAAAATTATAAATTCATGGAAAAACCTCGAATACCCAGTAGCCCTATCTCAGTAATGTTAAGAAACGTGCCATCATTCTGGGGCTTTAAAATAGACATAGATTTTCTGAGCGTGCGCAGCAGGTATTTTTTTTCGTCTATTTTCAGCCCCTTCGTCTAGTGAATTTAAAGCTACCTAAATACGTTTCTGTGAATCCGGTGAAATTTAACACTGTATTTTCTGAAGGCGCACGCAAGAGGTGTATGCAACGAGATGCACTTGCACCTGGCTCCTGAGTTCTGAATTTAAAAAAAAAGTTAAAAATCATGAAACAAAAAAAAAATCAAAAAAAAAAATTTATACCAACTTATTAGCGCACCACCTTGGAACAAATCATGGCAATGTCTACGTGCATTCTACTTTTTTTGTTGTCATTGAAGTAATTTACTTTGTATAAAATAAATTTAATTTTGATAACATTAAAAAATTAATTTGGTAGTTTAACCCAGTTGCTAATCGTAATGTGAATCTTCAGATAGGTTGCTTCTTGTTTGGTCGACTGAACCCATTGTACGAGCATACTCTCCAAAATTGTAACAAAAATTTGGCTGTTACTAATCACAGCTAGTATTAAATTTAATAAAGGACGTACGCTTATCTAAACACAGTTACGAGAAACGTCACCACATTTAAAGCTTTCTCCCCCTCCTACGGTACGGAATTCGAATTTGCTTGTCTCTAATTTGGGCCCATTGACAATATTTAGAAATTTTTTCATCCCAATAATTGATCTAGATGAATGAATAACTATAATTAATAGTTCAAAAACCACAAAAAACACGAATTTTGTTTATAAAAATGGGATTGAAAATATTAAAAAATTTTGTCACAAATTTGACGGTATAGACATTTAAAGCCTATATGGTAAAGAAAAA
Organism: Ericerus pela; assembly: GCA_011428145.1. Classification (NCBI taxonomy): domain Eukaryota; kingdom Metazoa; phylum Arthropoda; class Insecta; order Hemiptera; family Coccidae; genus Ericerus; species Ericerus pela. The sequence goes on from WOFM01000613.1 coordinate 1,104,736, forward strand.
AGCGCAGACTTCAATAATTTCAATCTCTAGACGTAGATCTTGTTGGAGAAATTTTAAAAGAATTATTTTTCACTTTTTAGTGCTTTTTTTTTTTTTTTTTTTTTCAAGACTGTTCAATTTTTTGTTTCAATTACATTTCCAAATTTGCAAATACTTTCAAAGATCGTATCCTGCAATAAAAAATTGTAAACACGATTATAACCGCATAACCAAAGAACTGGATTTAATTAAGTAGATAAAGAGAGTTGGTTGGGTAAAAAATAACTATAATACTCCAAACATGGTGGAAAGTAGGGTGAGGTTGGTTGTATATTCCAAAATATAAATACATTTCTCGGATCCATTTAATATATGGTGGGTAATACGGAAAGGTTGTCTTATTATTGAAACTAATTTTCTACTGAGCGACATTTTTGAATTTCCTGACCGATAGATATCATATCAATATATTATAATTATATAGTCAGTATATTCTTGAAATGGTATCCACGTATCTAGTATCTAATAGAGTGGTTGCCAAACTTACTCACTAATTGAGCTACTTCCAAGATTAAAAGTATGTTGTGAGCTACTTCAAGCCAAAATTTTATATTGAATGAAAAAAAAAAAATTTTGGGACTAGAATCAAAATTAGATAAGATTTAGGCCTATCACCATGGTGAAAGTTAACAAATGACTACTTCAGACTAGAGGTATAATTTTCAATGTTGGCTAATTAGAATCATAATACAACAGGAACCATCAATTTCTGCGAGCCACGAGTAATTATAGCAATCCACAATTTGGCGTACATTGATCCAATACATAAGTACCTATATCGTAAGCGCCTTTTAATTTTGACAAATTGGGCAGAGGATGTGTTTTGTCCGTATTAACTATAAAATCGGATTAAGTGGCACACTAAAAAAGGAAATATTTGATCTGTTCCCAGCAGTTTTGGCCAAAATAAGCGGTGGTCCAGATTATCAGTGGATAGAGTAAGCAGCACCCGCTATATATATTGTATATTTAAATCGAAAAGTTTGTACATACGTATGCTCTGTTCAGTAGGAGATGATCTCCGACAAACATTAAACAAACCCTTATCAGGCAATACAAATAGTTTAAATTGATACACAATTGCCATTTTTGTGTTTAACAAACCGCCTCTAGTGCCAGCTTCGTTCGGCTCACTCACCAAATGTAGGGAACCATTTCAGAATATGTACAATGTTTTTTTTATTATAAACTTTTATTCTACTCACTACTGCGGTTTATGAAATATACCAATGCGGCTGCCAACCTTCCGCAACGAAATATTTTTCATTTCGCATGAAGCTAAAGCCAAAAAAATAATAAAAGCTTATCCTTTATTTCATCTTTTGTCACATCTAAGAGTCGAAAGAAAGTTGTGATGTGAAAACAGAAAGTAAATTTGAACTTGGCACCTTAAACCACCATAGTGATGATATGTCACATAAAAATACGAATAATTTTTTATCCCCTCCTTTTTTTTTAGCCATTTGGGGCTTAAAGGCACTTTAATTTAAAATTGGACATTAAATTTGAACTCGGTACCTGAAAAAATTACAGTAAGTAGAATCATAGGTAGAGGTACCCAGTCCAAAAATATATGTAATTTTTCCCCCGCCTTCTTTTGAGTCCTCTGGGTGAAAATGACAGCTTCCATAATATGAAAATGTACATTCAATTGGAATTTAGAAACCTGAAAAACCTCAGTGCCACCGTTAATTACTTTATTAAAGTAGTTTGAAAAGAAATGGGTGGCGAAAGTGAACTGTAGCACTGTGGAGAGGGAAAAGGATAAATAGTGATGAAAGAAGAGGCAGAGATGGAAATATTTTTTCTGTTTTTCTTTTGTTCTATACTTCGTTAATCCCTCAATGGATGCCGATAATATTTTTTATATATTTTTTTTCATGCACAATATGCACATTTTGCTGTACTACTCAGGATATTATTGACTGATCATAATAATAAGCAACCTATTTTCATGGGTAAAAATTGAGCTTTGCAGTTGCGCTGCTGGTAAAATAATCATTCAAATTCATTCTGAAGTTTTTAAGAGTACCCATTTCACACAAACATGCTGAATGCTTTTATTTCTTAAATATATATAGGTATAAATATATGTATATATAGATAATAAGAATATTCTTGCTATGTAAAATAATATTAGAAGTACATAAATTTTAGTAACAACCAACGTAGCTTATAGCCAGGGATCTATAATGGACAGTGTAGGTCTATTTATATCTACAATATTATTTTGGCAACGCCAAAACTTCAGAACAACACTTCATAGATCAAGATGAAATGTTTTGGACATATTTGTGTTGTCCTAGGGGATGTTTTAATCCGTTCCAGTTTGGAAGTCCTTAGCTTAACTCTGGTGGTAAAATTATTCATATATCCGTAGAATTCGTGAATCAAAACCGACTAGTGACTGACTTCGTGAACTTGCTGCCGCCACGCCCAGAATAATATTTCCTGCATTACGAGGTATTAGAAGGCACTGGCTGCGCCTTAAACATGTGAAAAGATACTTTCCACATTACACCGTGAAGGGAAATTGGTGGAGCTTTTTGGTTCCTTCTATTCTTCATGACCTACGCGGATACCATATGTTTGAAATAAGTATTTGATATTCTTTTGTTTTATGTAGGTAATTAGGTATATCCATAAAAAAAATTTATTCGCATTTTTTTGGTTGTCCCAGTCGTTTTCATTGATCTCAATCCTTGCATTTGATGCATTAAGATTTTAAAATTTTTTTTTCTTGGAAAAACAAAGAGCATGTTTTGATTGTCTTACGAGCCTTACCGTCAAATTATTGGGCATACGATTTTTACTATCGTTTCACCATATCGGGATTATGTTAACGAAAAGTATATCATTGAATATTTCAAAGGCATTGGTTACAAATTTACAGTCTCGGTACATTTTTGATTTTTTTCTTAATATATTTCTGGAATTTATACCCCCCGTTAGTACCTAGATATGATATATTTTTTTTTTTTTAATTTCATGTATCTAACTTACTGGAAAAATATTTTTTCAGAACTTTATGAAATCGTAAACTTTCCGTAGAACTTTCGAATTAGAGCAAACGGTGTGGAACAATCGGCTAAAGTACCTACGTACCTATAAGCTCTCCGGGTGCCATTTCCGACCAATTCCGCAAGAATCTAACTACCTGTGGCAATTGCGTTCGTGTTCACCAATCTACTTAAAAAAGTTACTTGTTCCATTTGTAGAATTTTAATCCGGCAAAAATCTCAACAACTTTCAAACATTCAAACATTCAACATGTGCCCACCTACTGCCTTCTTAACCGCACGAGTGTAGGAATTGTAGAAATCATTTGAAACCGATCATCATTATGAAACTCTGTTCGAATTCACTCTCCAACGAGGTATAGAGGTATACCTAGACTGGTTGTTTCGTAATTCGTACACGTATATATCGGTACGGTGTCGAAGTGTTGCACTGTAGGACGGTTTTCAACTCGTTTTTATAAAGTAAAACTTTTGCTCAACGAGACCCACAACATCATTTCCAAAAACTGGTTGTTTCTCTTGCATACGACGGCCGTCGTCGTCGCAAGAAAGTAGAACTCGGTACCTATAACGAACCTATAGTTCGAATATTATGTATACGTTCATAATAAAAGTGCGCATATAGGTACTTCACTACGTACATATAGGTACTAATTATACTTATGTTGATATATGAATCAAAATTTATTTAAAAAACAACTACAATAATTTAAATTGAAAAAACATATTTTACAAAAATTGGAAAACAGTTCGTACCTATTTTTCACATTAAGTATAGCATAGGTATAGAAATATCATATATATATATATATATATATATAAACGACTAATTATATTCGCTATTAGTTGGTCGTCTTCGATGGTTTCTTTTGCTGACTGTCCGCCATAATTATTCGCTCCCGAATACTTTTCTCATGTTTACGCTCGGGATCGTATTTGTCCATCAGTTTTTTAAATAAATCTGGACGCTGTTGGTCTAACGTTTTCAAAACCTTAGCGATGCCCAGTTTTTGTCTCTCGTCACAATTTCCGCATTCTGTTCGGATGGCTTCTGGTAATAATTCTGTAAATACAAGAAAATGCATCGTGAAAAACTTATTTCTAAACGCGTGCATTTGTTACCAAAATGACGATCTTCCCGTCATTACGGACGGAACCAACGATTTCTCAGGCTAAACCGTTCAATTCGCGAGGTAACCTAATAAATTGGAAGTGGAAGGGGACTTGGAGAAAAACCAGCTGATTTTATAGAAAATTATCTTCAAAAACGTTTGCGATTATCCTATTGTAATATGGAACATTTATGAGAAAGTACCTACGATTTTATTGATTTTTGTTTTGAACGGATAGGTAATGTTTAGGATTTGCTCGAAGGGATACATTTAGCCTATACCTGATGCATATATCACAAAATGTGGCTAAGTTGCTTAAATTTTTACCCCCATTGGTGTAGGTATGCTAAATTTTCATTTAACTTTCACCATTTCTTGAATTCGAGTAATACCTATCTAAAGATGACAAGAATTCGCAAATATTGAATAGGTAGTTACATTAAATTTCTTTGAAGTTTGGGTAAGGTTTCTTACTCTCAGAAATACTCTTGTCATGATGATGATAATGAACCACCATTTTGAGTTTTTCTATTAATTATACATTGGTTATATAATACTAGGACCGAGTACCTTGTGGGGACGTGAACATAGACGCATACCTTTTGCTGGTTATTGGCGAAGGCATAGCTGCGCCAATAGTGTCATCATTTTCCCAACCCGTAGGTTCCCGGTTCAATTTCCGGAGGCGACAACCTACATGGTGAACCCAACCTCAAGATGGACACGCAACTTTGCTATTGTTCACGCACGCTCCTCCTCGGAATGATTTTGAGATATGATGGCGTAAGCCTGCATTGTGGGTTTGATAGGATTAACCACATAGCGGGAGTCTAGCTCTACCCTTTGAAGTGATGTCATGCCACATTGTAGCTGCATCATTGGGAGGAGTGGCTGTGGGGACATGAACATAGATTAGGATTAGAATTTGGCCCGTCGATCCCTTTACAGTTTAGAATATACAGGATCCACCTCTGTCGAAGGTCTGGTATACCAGAAGTACCTACTTAAACTGAAGAAACACTGGCAGAGAAACAGGAACTATGTAATCAAAAATCCGATTTGAAATTAATTCTGACCGTCGAACTGGTTTTTGATGCTGTGCCATCTAGACAATTTCTCTTTTAAGAGTTGATTGCTATAAAGTTACAGAGATTTGACCAATATATTTTTTGGGATAAATTCATATGTGGTGCGGAAGAGGCAATTTTAGAAAAAAATCAAACATAAATTGAATTTTAACGAACTCTTAAAAACGGTGTTACGTTACCTACCTAAAAACAATTAATGGTGTGGCGAAGTCATGGAACCCATATCGAAATCAAATCAGACACGATATTATGTGTTGTCTCTGGTCAGTGTCTGGGTCTGTATATCGTAGTTACCAATGTCAAAATGGTGGAATTCCGCTTTGGGTTAAATCGATCAGGTATTATAGTATTATAGCAATTCGTGGAGGTTGTACCCGCCAAAAATAGTCAAGCGGGATAACGTTAGCATATCAGCCTCTCAAAAAACGAATATAAAGTTAATTTTAGATTGGGGAAACTTTTTCAGCTTGTTTGTCATTCCGACGCCAATCAACAGGTGTGCACGAATACTGAGAACATGTATTCGTACATGCGAGGCGTGATTTTACACTGAAATAACATCTCCACCATATTGAGTACTTATAGGTACCCGACGATATTCGACTATTAATTACCGCAATCGTTTATGGGGCACGTTTATTCCATCAGCGCTGTGATACAAAAATAACGCCAATTAAGTTTTTATGATTTTTTTTTTTTTTTTTCCCAAACAGAATTTATTACAGGAAAAGGAAAATCCGAAAGAAGGAAGAAAATTATTATGAAATAATATTTTTATGGTCGAACTACGATTTGTATACATCCACACTCCTTCAAAATTTGTGACGATATAACGCTTTCTATTTAAATTTATATAATGATTTATTCAAAGTACCTATCTTTTCTTTAATAACTTATTACACAATTGGTTGCAAAAAAAAATAAATAACAAAATAAATAGGTAATAAAAAAAAAGTGCATAAAAATATCAATATACTTCGAATATTAGCGGTACCTGGTTAAAGAAAATCATACGTTAGTGAAAGTATATATATATATATATCTCCTGTAACCAAGTTGACTCAGCTAATTGACAGTCACTAAAGAGAAAGTTACTTATTTATGATTTGAAATTTAAGGCGGTTCTAGATCGTGAGGAATAATTAATTTATTGCAGGTACATGAAACAAAAAAAAAAAAAAAAAAAAAAAAAAAAAACCGTAAATAGGTACCTATGTTACATGTAATTGATCAATCTATGGGGTTTATTTATTTATTTTTTCTAACGAATTACTATAAAAAGTCTCATCTTCCATGTTAATTGTGATGGGTATGAAAAATGAGAAAAACGAAATTCAGTATTAGAGCATAAGTGGAACTATTATATAGGTACACCTACCTACTCTTACAAACGTAGAAAATATCCAGACAATGACGAAAATGAGAGGTGCGGTAGAAATGGTAAAATAACTTTACGCAGGTATACATACAGTAAATTCAAACTGGTTATATACCTATGCATAGTTTGTTCATAGGTTAGGAAAAAAACTGCGATTTTGTTACAATTTATTCGGTACCCATAGGTACCTAGTTTTTATTTTTGGAAAGTTTTTCGGGCTGCATGAATTATTAAGTGCTGTGGGCAGTCGACGAAAATGGTCTGTTCGATTTAGAGACACAAAAAGGGTGTATATTCATCTACACTTCTTACACTCTAGCGAGAAGTGTATATAGGTATCTATGTACTGTATATACGATACACGTCTATTGATTTCCAATAGGTAGGTACTTGAGTATAATGGCGCTGTCTGTCTGAATCGAACAGACTACATGACTAAAAAAAAGTCGAGTTTGATTACCTAATCCTAATAATGTTTTATTTAATGCAGGGTAAAAAAACAAAACCTATTTAAAAACTGGTAATTGAAAATTTGCTAACAATACAATTTATTGCTAAACAATTGATATTTTTATTGTCTTTTTGTTTTTTAATTACGGTACCTAAGTTTCGATTTTTAATTTTTATTTATTGTACATAGAAATGTGTTCAGCAAACTTGATGGATGAATACATTTTTTTATACAATCTGTAAAATCAATAATCTCAAATGAAATTTGGTTTATTCATATGGTGACTCAAAGCCCAAAGCCAAAGGACAAAATACTCGTGTAACGACGGAGCATCTTATTAACCTAAAATAGGTACCTAACTAAAAGAATAAAATTGTACTTTTGGAAAATTTTGTTATTTATGTTTAATTATTAATTTTTAGAAAAATTTCTACTTCTCCTCTCAAAAACCATTGAGAAAATGTTCCATTAAAATAATATTGAATTTGAATTATAAAATCAAAATCCAGGTATTACAGAAAAAAAAATGAAAATGAAACTTCGGTGTGAACAATAAAATGGGTAAAAAAATAATTGAGTTAAAAATATATTTTCAACTAAGTTAGGGTAAAAATCGAAATAGTATTAAAAAATGAAAGAACAATAATATGTTACCATAGATTACCTAAATACCTATTCCGCACTTGAGTACTTATACGATTTTTCTGCTCTAAGTATTATCTTGTTGTATAGGTAATTATTCCAAGTAATTAGCGTTTTTTTTTTTAACATTTAGGGTCGAATATAAGAACGATACCTTAGGAACAATTCCTAAGCACTGTTCTCATCTGTTCATACCTAAGTAAGTAGGCATCGGAAAGATGAACTTTTCAAGTATCGATAATACACACGTTCATTCTCAAGAACATATTTCTCAAGTAGGCCCGTAACTAGGGGGGCCAGGAAGGGGAAAGCCCCCTGATGACATCTTTTGCCCTCTATAATAAAAAAATCAGAAATATTTCGCCCTCCAGGCTCCAGCATACTTGTGTTTTTAAACTTTTCCCGTTTGTGACTATTCAATATGAAAATTTTTTGGTGGCAACTGGTACCATTGATTGTTTGATTCAATATATTTTCATCAATCTTATTTGGTATTTAGGATTGTATCAATCTGAAATGAAAATTTGGTTGTCAATTATTATTTTACGGTTTTTTTTGTTCATATCATGCTCTCTTTTCCTCTCACCCACTATGTGTACAAGTGATATTAAATTATAGGTAATAGAACATATACCTAGGTAATATGCAGGCTTGACGAGAGAAGAAGAGGGGATTCCCTCAGTTTGGAATTCTTAGGGACCTGGCATTTAAAAAAAAAAAGAAAAAAATTTAGTAGATTTTCTTGGAAAAACCTGTAAAATAATTTTTTCACTCGCTACGCTTGTAAAATTAGCTTTCCTATTATTAAATTTTTCGCACAGATAACCTCTGGATGCCACATTGAACACAAATATGATTTTCAATTTTTGAGAAGGATCATAAATTTTGTCTACCCACCAGGCCCAAATTTCCTCTCTAGGGCTCTGGTAATATAATATATCTGAGAATAAAAACTCTTGCCCTCGCTAATGAGATGTTTACCCAACCTGGAATTTTACTCTGTTTACAGGCCTGTTCTCAAATAAAAAACGTCTTATTGCTTGGGCACAAGTAGTGTTGAGCAATTCCCAGAAATGAAATTTTTAGCCAAGAATTTCCACAAATATTTGGGGAATGAGAATCCCATTGGGAATTCTTGATGAAAATGGATACAACACCCTCATACTTCATATTTTGACTATCCCTGTTGATTTCCGTACAGTAGAACTTGAGTAAATTCAGAAACAAAAAATCTTTTCACTTCTGCATTTGATCAATGATTTAATGGTATTTTGGCACCGATGCACTGCAAAAGAGAACATTACAGCACAGACGTACTGCAAAAGAGAATATTACAGCACCGATGCATTGCAAAAGAGAACATTTGTGTACCAGTGTAATACATTTTGTGCCTTGATACTTGTTCTAATTAGGCAATTTTTGTAAAATTTCAACCAGTCTTTGAATATGCTGCATGTGCCAGGCTAGAGCCTTCATTTGTTCATAAAAATGTTAAAAACCACAAAATTGGTAATCCCCAGAAAGTTCTGAGCTGAGAATGAAACATGAAATTCTAAGGAATGGGAATTGAGAATTCTCGCACCCCACACTGCACACAAGAGCTCTTTCTGATAAAATACATCAACTTATATCAACCTACAACCGTAGGGCTATTCTAAAAATGTAAGAATGCTATGTGACTTTGCTCCAAGTTTTACCCAAATATTTATGGAATATCCTCCCTGGTATAGGTTTGTGTAAGTTGGTGTAATTCTATCGAACAGGGGTGAGTAGAAATTAAATTATCTATCTGTACGTGTATACGACTCCAAAATTTTTTTTCTTCCTGAAACTTTTAACCGCCTCTTCCTCATATTCAAAACCAAAATGTTACGTTTTTGTCTGATTTTACAAAATTCTCAAACCCCTATCTTACCACTCCCTTTGCCACATACTGATTTTTCTCGCATATTTGCCTGCTGCCTATCTATATGATAAGAAGTTTTTGTATGTAAAAATTTCTTATACTATGTTTAAATAGCTAAATTAGATAGATAGGTGCCTTTCGTTGTTTCGTTTGACCTTTAAAGCATAGGTGTATTATTTCAGAATAGAATATTTACGTTTTTCATCATACAACCTTCGTCCTTCCTCTTTAAGCTAGTTTTTACGAAATTTTCGACCAAAATTACCCTTTTGCAGCCATCCAACCAACGGTCGCCTATATTCCCTTCAATCCTGTCAGAAATAACGTTTTTATTATGACGTTTAGATTAAATTCTCCCAAAGAGTACAGTAGCCTAATTTTATTAGATTTCAAAACCAGGAGTAATTCTTTGTCACACCTGCGCTTTCTTTTGTTTTGTGCTTTTTGATTTCTCTTCAATGAATCACGTTGGTAGATGGGTACCGACGACACCACGGTTTTCAACTGCACGTAGGCTACCTATATATAGCTGTTCTTTCACGAATTGAAAATGTTCAATAAATGAACGGAAGTTTATGTAATTGAAATTCGCTGGACATTCGCGGCAGTTCGTGGTAATTTTGAATCACGTTTTGTTGATGTTCGCCATAATTTTAAAATTTGTGTACAAACCCAAAACTAAAAGTGAACTTCGTCATAACGTGAAATTTGTGCGAAGAACGATTTTTAAACATTTCAAACGTGCTGCAATATCACCTAAATTGGATAAGAGCATTTTGCAATGCTCCTGAGGGTAGATATTTTTCCTGTTCAATTGGTCTCGTTGTATGTTTTCGATACATAGAGAAACTGAGTAAAGCTTACAACACGGTGAGTTACACATCCCAATGACACGGATGTTTCGAGAATGAATGACTTAACATTGCATACCAACGATAATATAGGTACTAAAAATAAGAACTACCTACTTACATAGAAATTACCGAACAAAGCATAAGTAAATAGCGTGAGTTGGTTATGCTATGTCACACTCCTTTAGGGCTTTGCCTTGCGTCAACAGACGGATCATGGACTTAATGGTGGCCCACATAATTAGTGCACAGCACTTGAAACTCATACTCATCGTCTGTATGCACTTATGCAGACGATGCTTGGCAGGGACATTCCGACAACGGTGGTTGGTGGTTGAGTCACCCCCCTCCATGTCAGAAAAATCAGTCGACAAATCAGATAATTTTGAGAGCAGTCAAATTTTATGAGCCGTCAGCAGATCCAAATATTTTTGACAAGCAAACTTTAAAAAATGAGGTTTTTAATACCATTTTTCTCTTTAACCGCACATAAATAAAAAAATAATATTTTTAGAATCCCCAATGATATATTTTTTGATTTTTATATTCTTAATTCTATTATATTTTCATTCACACTAGCCTCACTTAAATATTGTCAAAATTACAGTTTATTTTATCGACAAACTCCAAATGGTAGGTACGATTTATGCAATTATTTTCCTAAATCATACCAAAATATTGTTAAAACCAATACAGCAATTCAGTGGCGTACGCATGCGTAGAATGAAAGGTTTCAGTACTTCTCGAAAGACGGATTTAATATTTTTACTACCTACATAGGTAATATTATCACATCAAATTATAAAACCCCCTCATTCAACTTTATGATAGGTATCAAAATTACTGTTCCTTCAAACCTCTACACACAGGCAAACCATTTTCAATTCTCTTTTTTCAAAGAGAAATGTAAAAGTACACATCTATTATTTCCGATCTACTCCTCTGTGACAAAGTACTTAACCTTTTCTTCCACTTCTGATCTAACAGCCATTGCTCGTAGCCCAAAATTGAAAATAATCCAAATCATTTTCTAATGCACGTAGTTTTGGTACAAATTATTACACTTTTCTTCGTAATTTCAGTTGACCGTTAACTGGAGGGAGGAGATGATGTGGACCGTGGAGGACAGGGGGCTTGTGCCTGGTTGTGGTCAGTCAAAGTTTCATTCTCTTCCTACCTTCCACCAATCCATGGTTAGTTCATTTTCCATCTTCCATATTTATCCTCATTCATAGTTGGTATCCATTTACTTATTCAGACATTTATTCATGTCTTACTTTTTACAGTTTATTTTTTAGGTTCATTTATTCATTTGTATAATTTTCTTCATTTTTTTTCAACTTTAAAAAAAAATTTTATTTGAATTTTATTTAAATTCTTCTCCTTTATTTATTTTTTTAAATGGCTTTATTAATAGCATCTCTTTTTTATCAACCTTTATGGCATTATTTTAGCTTGTTTTTAGGGGGAGGGGGATTTTTTTTATTTTCTTTGTAAATTGTACCTCAGGAACTCCTGTAACTGGCTTTATGCTCTTGGGGGCCATCTCATAAAATAGGTAAAAAAATACATAAATTTTATGAAATAGGTGAGTCATAATGATTCATGAATTTTTTTTTTAATATTTTATTAATTTTTGTGGACGAATACTTTCAAACAACAAAGTTTTAAAGCGAAGTTTTCAATGGATTTAGATTTTATGTGTATAAAAGCGTCACGATCGAAAATATTGGTAATTCTCAAACGATTTCAACAAACATGTAAATAAACTTCAAGTTTGAATACGACGTATTTGTTAACTTCATGTAGATGTCTTAAGCGAAGCTGAATTCCATTTTAATAGGAAAAAATCCAGAAAATAAGTCTTCTATCAGATACTTTCAGAGTTATATTGAAAATTTTTTAATTTCTATAAAAGCCAATAGATACTTACTTTTTGCTTATATTATTACAAGGTGGATCCCAAAAAGTACAAAACATAAAAATTGTAAGGCTTTGGTTCCTCGCAACATAAGAACTTCATAAAAAAAATTAAATGCCAGAATTGAACGTACCTACGTCTCGAATGACGAATACTGTTATAAAATAATTATCTAAATATTAAGCTACGGTGGCGTTGCAGAAATTTTTTCAGAGTATTTTTGTGTCGATTTACCATATGTCTAAAAATCATCGAATACGACAGCTGTAGTTATAAAAAAATTTTATCCCCATAAACCTCAGCTAATTCGATGATTAGGTACCTATATAGCCATGTTGGGCGTTACAAAGGTGGCCATTTCACCCGTAGCTTGGAGGGTAAATTTGATGTCGGAGTGAGGGAGAGATGGTCGGGATCCGGTGGCCAATGGTCTACCAGGATGAATTTTTCAAACACATTCTGGATCACCGATATAATCTAACAGGAGTACACAGCCATTTTGGGTCGGAAGTATGGCGTCGCAGCCGGTTTCAAACTGGCAATCTATCGATTGCAAAGTCGAGAACTCTTTATCACTAAGCCACGCAGATCCCCGAACGAAATGGTAATTGAATTTTTCTTCGAAGGAGTTCAGATTATAAAATGTAACGTAATGGATTCACATTCAATCAGAATTTGCAGTTGGTGTTTCTGAAAAAGGACTTGTTTAGATGAAAAAAAAAAAAAAGAAAGAAAGAATTGAATTCTACGAATACCACTCTAAATAAATGGGTTTGAAGTTGACGAATATGTTTCCAAATGGATCAAATTCACTTTCTTCTGTTAGGTAGTATCTATACGATTTTTTTTTTTTCAATTTTATTTTCCTAATTGAAAGAAAATTGATAAATAATAGCTACCCACAAATGTCAGATGAAAAGGGTCCAGAATTCAAAATGAATTTTAAAGCATGATAACGTGAAAGGTATTCACTTAGTTACCTACTTATACCTATTATAGTACCTACCTATAATAAATATTAAATAAGTGATGGGGAAAAATCGATTTTTCAAGAAAATTTCAAAATAATCGTATCAATTTTTCGGAGGAAAAGAAATCGATTGAAAAAATTACCGATTAATTATTTATTAATCGATTAAGTACTTTGAAAAATTTATTCTCAGTTTAGGGCAGAGAAATGGAACAGTTTCGAGAAAATTAATTATCCGATTATTTTGAAATCCTTGAAAAATCGATTTTTTCGTGATCGATTTTAATCGATTAATCGTTCATTGCTATAATAAATTTACCCTGGAGGTTGTAAACGATAATGGCCCCCATAATTCGAGTCGCGTTAAAATTTATTCATTATTTAACTTACGTTTGATGTCTCGCCCCTCCTTGGTGCAGGATCCTTCGCCTACGAAGCATTTAACGTAATTGACCAGAATACGTGGATTACCGAGCACAGCATCCAAATCAGCGTCGCTGAACTGACTAGAAAGTCCACTCGTTTTTTGGCCTTTGCCTTTGGCATCGTGCGATTTCTGGTCCTCGGCACGACCCCATACGACGGCCACAAAACACAGAACAACAAACGTTAAACGATACATCGTGCTTTCGCTGCAGTGTAAATATTCGCGTCTCCACAATACATAAATAACGAGTCGATTGTGATGGTCCTCGCGACCATTCAATTCTTTATATACAGCAAGATGCAGTCCCCACTAGAAAACTTCTTTTCTTCTGCTTTATAATACATACCTATTCGATCGGATACCAGTGGAATACCTATGTACGTACACACGCATTAGGTACTTGTTACTTTATGATCAATATTTATCATTTCTTCGAAGCATTCATAAATAAAGTCTGGTGAAAAAAGTGGCGAGTCTACGATAATAGATCGAGGAGGTTTTACTTTCGAGTCGAAAACCATGATAAATGGGAGCTCTACATGCCTATACACTAACAAAGTCCCAACGGTTGCAACTAATTATATGGATGTTGTCTTTTTTTCTTTTTTTTTTTTTTTTTTTTTTGTTTTCACCAAATATTGAAGAAATGATCATCGAATGAGAAAGTTTTCATTTCAAAATTACTTTTTGAAGTGAAACTTCCTTTCACTGGGTAGTAAACTAAAAAATGGTTAAATGACGAAGCCCAAATCAACAAAATGGTAATGCAGTACGAAGCATATGAAACAAAATCCACAGCACACTATTTTCATCCGTTCAAACGTCATTAGGCTTTTACTGCTAATGTGATTTTTGTTTCAAACTAACAAAATACGCAAATAATACTTAGGTATATGAAAATTATGTATTTTTTCACGAGAAATACGATGATTCTATTCACAGAGCTCTATTTTCATTCGTTTGAAAGTTATTAATTTTCTTATGAAATAATTTTTGCTTCGAATTGACAAAATAAAGTAAAGGAGGCGAAGATGCCGCACTTTTTGAATACTTGAAATAAATTTGGACAGGAGAGTTGAAAAGAAACCATATTTGACATATATGTACTTCTAGGCCTTCAGCATCATTTCCTACCATTCAATCAAATGTTTATTCAAAAATAACGAAGTAGTACCTACCTAATAAAAATAATTATAAAAAACCTAATATTGGCCATCTTACCCGGTGGGGGGGGGCGGTAAGATGCCACATAGTGGCAGCTAAGATTGCTAATGGAAATTTCCGTGTAAGTATTTAAAAAAAAAAAGTCAAATCCAAAATTGTTAAAATTTCTAGAGAAAATCTGTTAAAATTAAAGAATAAGTTCACAGAATCACGTTTCTTGGCTTTCAAAAATAGAAAAAAATCAGTTTGAATTGTTTTCTAAAGATATTCTTTAGTCCTTGAAATCATAATATGTTTTTCTAACGTATTTCCCTAAAATTTGACTATAAATAAAAACAAAATGATAAAAGATGATAGGTGTAGTGCACAAAAGAGGTCGTTTAGTACTAGGAAATAACCTCTTTTCGTGTGGTTACACTTCCCTCGATGTATTATAATATTCGAGAATTATTTTAAATTAATGAAGTTTATTATCCACAGCTATTGTGGACCTTAACTATTTGAGAGATTTTAGTGAAATTAAAAACACAATAATTTTATCATTCTATAATAAAAATATTTAAAAACACAATATTTGATATACATTTAGTCATTTACAGTATAAGACTGGATGAGTATTTTACAGTACAGTACTAGACTGAACAAGTAGGAAATTTAGTAGTACAAAAATTCTAATGGAAAAAAGAATTTAAATACCCTGTCAGGGTGTACATTTTTTCATAGTATTGCTTATAAAGTAGGGATTTGCTGATGAGGGATTTGTTGTTTCAAGAATATTCGGGGACCAGTATATTCAGGTCACCGAATATCCCGTTAAAAAAATGTATTACGGTTGCTGACAGGAAGTAATGGTACTTTTGCCAGTTAACTGTAAATTTAAAGAGACAGAATGTGCAGAATAAAAATACGTTTTTTCTGTGAACAAATATGTACGTCAATATTAAAAATATGATGAACATATCCGTTACAATAGGTACCTATTTTAATTATTCATTAAATTTAATCAATTAAATATCATTTGGCAATGAATAATTTCAGTATTAGTGCGGCATCTTCGCAGTTATGAATTTTGGCCATATTAGTCAATTTGAATTTTTTATTATTTCACATTTTCAAAGTTAAATATTGACAGTCAAATCAGTGGAATTAAATATTACTGCAATCTAGCAAAATTTTATAATTATTTCATAAAGTATTGGAGGAAATAGGACAATTCATTCCCACAATAACTACCATCAAAATTCAAGTTAATTATTTTTAAGGTTATCATTAAACTGTCAATTCACTTCAAAATAACATGTAAGGAGCGACAAAGGTTTCTTGTCACAAAAACTTTAACAGAAGGTCTGTTGACTGGCCTGCACATACCTTAGTTCTGAAAAAATTTCTTAGTTACCCAATCATCTAATTATATACGATTAAAATATCGTCCCTTGCTAAATGCACCTCCCCCTTACGAAACTCCTATATCCACTTCTGCTACTGCCGAACTTGTCATCTTGATAAAAATTTTTGGCAAGACTGGTCCTCTATTCTGTCGAATAAAAGAAGATAAATATTCATAATCAATTGTTGAACTTTGAAAAATTTTTTAAATTAAATCTATCTCAAAATTTAAGTATACGCTCTCCTTACCCCGGTAATACTAAGAAACATATGAAACAGACAATCACAGGATGTACTTATTTCGTTTTATTGTTCTCTTCTTCATAGCCTACATATAAGGGTAGGTTCCTACATGTTAATATAATGTCCAAAAGGATTTCTAGGCATAAGTTTTAGCAGATAAAACTTTGAAATACACACTAGATTATATCTATGAAATTTTTCCAAATATTTTTGTGGATTTCATCAAATTTTCTCGAGAAAATTTGCTTATGGTGGAATTTTTTCCTTTATTATTATTGCCCACAGTGCATTAATTTGTTTTTTGTTTATTCCATAAAATATTTTAATTAAAATTTTGAAGTCGATAGTAAACCCATCGATCTCTGTTTATAATATAGGACATGAATGAAAAATGGCTGTATTAATTATTCGAAGCTTTTTTTTCAACATTTTTCAATGCACTGTTCGCATCGTCCTTTGGTGAAATACAATTGGCGTTGAAATTTGTAAGAGTATTATTCCGCAATCAACAACGCTCAAAAAGATCTTTTAGAAAAGTTATTTTCAATTAAGGGAGTTGTATGAATGGAGGTGAATACATATTGTAAAAGTACTCCAATCTACGATATTAATTATTTAAAGACATCGCAAAATGTGCTCCTAAAAGGTTGGTCATTGGCCAAAAATGGTTATGTTCATGAATAAATCTGAAAAAATTTTCTAAAAGAATATTTCCATTAATTTTTTCGTATCATTCATATTTTTCAACGAATCCGCCTGTCAATGTTCTTTTCATTGTTTTTGAAGTCAACTTTCAGGTACCCTACACTTCTAGAGGTTTCCTACTGCTATATTTATATTTATTTTTTTATTTTTTGAAAAAAAACATGATTTTTAACAGGGGGATTTCTCAGAAAATCTGTTCTAAAAGGTCTGTCGAGAAACCCTTCGTTGACTAGACTATATATTTAGATAGTTTTCACCTACAGAGGACCATTATTAAGCAGGGGCAGTTTCATGTTTCTTTCTTTTAGTAGTTTTGCAGACCCAGTTCTCTCAAATGAAAATAAAATAAAGTTTTGACATAAACTACCCCCTTTAATTGATTATTGATCAATTAGAATAACACTTAACAGCTGTTAGATATTACTATACTCCTTTCACACTAAGAAGTGTGTGACGTCAGAATCACAACAGATTGCGGTTTGGTGGGAAGTGAGGAAAAAGTATCAATGCATATTGTGGAATACCTTGTCGTGAGAGATATTCTCACCAGAAGGAAATTCTACAGAATTTAAGCGTGTTCAGCCACTACATACGAAAGTATGGGCAAGCCAAAACCAAACCGAACACTGGCGATTTTAGAGCCGGTTCTGAGAGTTTTTATACCGGTTTTGGCTGGTGCACACAAACACACGTACGTAATAAAATACGTACGTTGTTTAAGTACGGCCAGGTCGCATCATCCCCTACTATCGTAGGTGGCGGCTGGCCGGTTCGTGTACGAATCGTGACATTGATTGATGGATGACGTCACGATTCGTACTCGTATATTATCTGCACGTATTCGCAGGTAATTACGATCGAACGTAATTTTGTGTGTTCGTTTAACGTCGCAAGGACGATAAGTTGCCTGCCCTATGGGGCGGCGACTGTCGTCGGGGGTCCGAGCCCCTACACCTCATACCAATGAGTCCCCACAGCTACTCCCCCCCAGTTTTTGCGCCACAAAAACGACCAAAATTGCGCAAGGCCTGGGGGACGTGCGGGTTTACTTACAGTTTTTGATCGGCCTCCCATTTGGCCAGAGCGCTGCCCACCGCGGCCCCGACGCACTCGTAGGATTCCCTACGGGCGTTTGCTCGGGCCAGGTAGTTGCTCCGGCTGGTTTCACCCCTGTGCCTCGACTTCGCATGTTTTGCGTGGGCGTAGGGATGATGGCGGGAGTGAGGGGGCAGCGGACGTTTGAACTCTGGCTTTCGGTGCATCGGGGAGTTGGTGTTCCCCGATGTCCATGCAGCCATCCTTGCTCTTTCGTTCGCGGCCCTCTCTGCCGTGAACAGGAAGCCCATCGCTTCCTTTTTCTCTTCGGGTTTCGGCTCCGGCTTCGGGGGTTCCGGAGTCGGAGTCGTCTCCTCCGGAGATCGAGGAGGAGAGATGACTGGCGGCAGTGGAGTGGTCATCTCCGCCAGTACATCAGCAACCGGAGGAGCTGTGTCCATCAACAGCTCCTCCTCTATCCTATCCAGCTCCGTTTTCGTTTTCGTCATCTGCTGAGTCTTTGACTTCTCAGCGGATGTCTTAGCGAAGTGGAAGCTGGCGGACATCGGGATAGGTATGCGTGACATTAGAACAGAATGGGTTGTATTTAGGAGAAGGCACCAAAAATAAAGCTCAAGAAACGACTAAGTAGTTCAGAAGTTCGAGAACTGCTGTTTTTACCTCATTTTTCGATTTACCTTTACAGTTATTTTTCTTTATTTTCGGATCTTCTTATCTACACGTAGAGGGGATAGCGCTTAAAATTCTCGGCCGTATATAAGTTTTCCGGTTAAGATCTGATCGGGTTAAGCAGAGTTATGCCTGAAATAAACTCAGTGAATATTATTTTTCGAATTCTAAGTACAAAGGAATCTCCGTTTGTGACGTCACGTCGTAGAGATTATCTTTGCGGTTAACGGTACTCGCACGTTGCAATGTTTTGTTTCCGTATTGCACGTGGATTTGTTTATTCCTGTCTTCTTCTTTTTGTTGGCATTCCTCGTTTGCTTATCTCCGGAGTTTCTTTGTCTCGCGGAGTTCCGATATTTCCCATATGTTTTTAGCGGGTTTCGATTTTTCCTACGGATATTACTTTTCGGGAGTAAATTTTATTTTTGTCGCATTAACCTCTCGGACGTGCGAGAAGGATGTGAATTTTTGCGTTTTTTCGTGCCTGGAGGTCTACCTCTTTTACGTGGGTGTAAGGGGGCCTCGGGATCAAATGTTTTGATGATCACATCGTCCGAAAATTTCACTGTTTTCTTGAGTTTTTCTTTATGTGAGGTGTTTTTCTCACTTTTTTCGACGAATTCTTCCGTTTTTGTTTCGGAATTCGTCTGCGTATTTTCGGGGTTCTCCTTTTGTACCCTTCTAATTCTTTTATCGTCACTTACCAAGTACGCAGGCTTCAATCTGTCGATTGAAATTGTTCTTGGTTCGCCTGCGATGAGTATCACAAAGTTTTTCTCATCTCGTGATACTACTTTATAAGGACCGGCGTATGGTTTCTCCAGCGCAGATCTCATTTTTTCGTCTCTAACAAATACGTGTGACGTATTGGCCAAGTGTTTCGAGACGTAAATCTTGGGCTGGCCATGACGAGCTGCCTGATTTAGGAAGTTGTTGGCATCATTTCTTATATTTTGTACCATTATTTCGGGGCTAACTTCTTTCGATTTTGTGAAGAAGTCCCCTGGGAGGCGTAGCTCTTCGCCGAACGCTAATTGCGCTGCAGAGTGACCTGTATCAGTTTGTAGGGCGGATCGAAGGCCTAAGAGGATGGTAGGGAGTACTTCTACCCATCTCTTTGTATCATGTGACATGATGGAGGCTTTGAGAGCTCTATGCCATCTCTCTATTTTGCCGTTGGCTTGAGGATGGTAAGCTGTGGTATGACTATGTTGAACACCAAGCTTATTTGCCAGCTCTTTAAAGAGCGAGCTCTCGAATTGGCGACCTTGGTCTGTAACTATGACTTCCGGTACGCCATACCTCGCAATCCAGGTATCGTATAACCTTGCAGCTACTGTTGGAGCTGACATCTCGTGAAGAGGGATTGCTTCCGGCCATCGTGTTGCCCTGTCTATTATCGTTAACAGGTATCTGTGTCCTTGGGATGGTGGCAATGGGCCTACCAGATCGATATGAACCGTTTTAAACCGCTGTGTTTGCTTGAATGATTTGAGGGGCGAGCGAGTGTGTCTTCCTACTTTGGATTCTTGACAGTTCAGGCAACTGCGAGCCCATTTGTTGCAGTCAGACTTCATTCGTGGCCATACAAATCTTTCTGAAATTAGTTTAGCACTACATTTTGGCCCAGCATGTGACAGATTATGTACACTGTTGAAAGCCAACCTGCGATATTTTACCGGTAGAAATGGCCTATTCTTACCTGTACTGATGTCACATGTTAATAAAACATCAGTACCGGGAATTTTTCGCTGTCTCAATTTGAGGGTAGTATCATCATTCGATAACAGCCCCTGCAATTCTGCATCCTTAAGCTGTGCTTTAGCTATTTCAGCATAAGGCAATTGGACAGGAACCGAGATAGCTTCGATTCTACTCAAGGCATCAGCTGGAGTGTTAAGTTCTCCACTTATATACTGAATGTCTGTAGTCAGTTGGCCAATATAGTCCAACTGTCGTGCTCTTCTCGGAGATGCCGGTTCTGCTTTTTGTGTGAAGGCATATGTTAGGGGTTTATGGTCAGTATACACAGAAAAACATCTACCCTCTAACTGGTGCCTGAAATGCTTCAACGCAGCAAAAATTCCGAGCAATTCCCTATCGTATGTGCTGTAATTCTTTTCTGTTTTTGAGAGCTTCCTCGAGAAGAAAGCTAGCGGTAATTTGATGTTGTTAGTGTCCAGTTGGTACAATGTTGCACCAATAGCAAAGTCTGATGCATCGGTACTTACGCATAACGGCAGACTTTCGTCTGGGTGAGCCAACAGAGTTGCATTTGCCAGTGTTTCTTTGATATTTTCAAAGGCCTGTTCGGCTTCTTCATTCCATTCGAGTGGAGTTTTATCTTTCTTTTTACTTGTCTTTATTAGTGCAAACAGCTTACTTTGTTCGGCTGCTGCATTCTTCATGCAACGTCTGTAGAAATTCACCATCCCCAAGAAACGCCTAAGTTCTGCGACATTTGAGGGCTTCGGGAAGTTCAATATTGGCTCTACCTTGGTCTTCAAGGGGGAAATGCCTTCGGTCGAGACTTTGTAGCCGAGGAAGTCAATTTCGGTCTGTGCATATAAGCTTTTGCCTACGTTGATAGTGAGTCCGGCTGCGTGTATACGCTGTACCACGGCTCTCACATTCTCCTCGTGCTGATGCTCACCGCCTTCTGAGCAAATGCAGATATCATCCAGGTATGCATATGCAAACGGCAATTCCCTAAACAGTCCGTTGATAAATCGTTGGAAAGTTTGTGCTGAGTTGCGTAGTCCAAACGGCATTCGAAGGTATTCGAATAATCCAAAGGGGGTTATAACCGCTGTCTTTGGGACGTCCTGGTCGGCCATAGGAATTTGGTGGAATGCCCAGTTGATGTCTATTTTTGTGAACATCGTTTTACCCTTCATATTCGCGTTGAAGTCCATTATGTTGGGGACTGGGTAGCGATCAGGAACTGTTATGGCGTTTAAGGCCCTGTAGTCGCCGACAATTCGCCACTCTCCACTTGATTTCTTTGTCATGTGGATAGGAGAGCTCCATGAGCTTTTTGAGGGGCGACATACGCCCTCCTCAACGATGCGATTGAAGTACTCTCGTGCCGCTTTGAGTTTGTCGGGTAATAACCGTCGTGCTCTAGCATGGCAAGGCTGTCCTTTGGTTTCTATGTAGTGAACCGTGTCGTGTTTGTACGTAGGATGCCTGCGAATTGAGGGTTGTGTGACTCCAGGATAGTCTGACAGGATCCGTAAGAGTTGTCCGTCGACTTTAGTACAGCTGGATATGTTTGTGTCCAGTCTGTATGCTAGCGTTTTGCCTTCCACACTTTTATTTTCACTATTGATCAGTTTACCGTGTTTGAGGTCGATGATCAGGCCATAGTGTGCAAGAAAATCTGCACCCAGGATCGGGTTTGGAACATCTGCAACCGTGAAGGACCACGTCATATTTTTGCTGAGTCCGATGTCTACTTTGCTTGTCTCAAGTCCGTATGCTGGAAGGTTTTGACCATTCACAGTACGGAGATAGTATTTCGGAGGAAGTACTTTTTTGGTTCTATTTACTGGCAATATGCTCAGGTCTGCTCCCGAGTCTATTAAGTAACGTCTCCTGTTTGTCCTGTCCTTGATGAACAGGCGGCGTGAGTATTTTTCCGAGGGGTCTTCGGCCGCACAGATGGCCCCTCGTTCTAGTTTGACGCTTCCTTGTTAAAGGTTTTACCCCACCATCTGCACCTGTTGTTACATTTGGTGGCCTCAGCGCCAAACCTATTATGGAAAAAGCAACTCTTATCATCCCAATTTCGAGACTGGGTTTTGGGAGATGATGTTCTAGGGGGAGTTGAACTCTGACCCCTGCTTCCGGAACTAGATCTGCGGTCTCTTGACCGGGACTGACGTCCTCTGCTGCTATTATTATTGTTGTTGCCTCTACTTTTCGATCTTTGTCGCCAGCTACTATTGGGCTTCGTCGAGCTTTGGCTTTTGTTCCTCTTTACTTCCTCGGTCAACTGAGCTATTTGTGCTCGAAGTTGAGCGAGTTCCCCAGTCTCTGCAGATACTGCGCTGACCACCGGCTTTGACCTTGTGTATTCGAGCGCATTGTCTGCGGATTTCGCAAGGAAGTCCAGATCCGCGGATGTGTTGATTACCGTGGAACCAACGGCGGCTAGGCACTGCACAACACTTTGTGGTAGTTGCTTACAGAACTGATTGCCTATGACAGAAGGGGCTACGATATTGTCCGCCTTCTGTCGTAACTTCGCCATGAAGATTGAGGGTTTGTCGTCCCCCATCATCATACCACCCATCACATCGTCTATTATTTCATTTTTCGTTTTTCCAAATACTTTTTTAATTTTCTTGACGAACCAGGCATACTTGTCCTCTTCTGTCGAAGGGCATTCCATAACGTCCGGAATGTGGCGGATTATCTGTGGGGGCATGCCTCCACAGATATGTGTATACCGCTGGTTCAGAGTTATGTTCTCTGTTCTGAACCTGCCTTCTAATAGAGTCAACCATAATTCTACCTCATTCGGTAGAAATTCCGGGATGTCTATCCTTCGTCTATAGAGATTAGGGTTCTGTCCTGGTTGCATTTGTAAAAGTTGCAAGATTTGGGCCAGGACTTCGGGTGTCAGCTGCGGCTGACTACTACCTCCCTGTGATGGTTGCGGGTTTTCAGTTGGTGGTGGAACCATTGCTGTGTCTTTTTGTTGACAAGCGTATTCCACAGTACTTCTGCCTTCCTTACTGGTCGAAAACACTGGCTCCTGTGTTTGTAGGACAGGTGTTTTCGGGTCGGAGCTTTGGCTTAAAGTCCGACCACTTCTCAACGTTTTAACTGCAAGATCTTCTTTATTTATTGCAGTTCCCAGTCGTGCTAATTCTGGGTGTTGAGGGCCTTCTTCTATATTTGCCAAATTCAAGGAGTGTCGAGTCGAAGTCGGGGGAGTTGGGGGATGAGTCCAACCTTCTTCCTCCAGGTCTACTGTCTTGTTTCTCTTTATTTATTTATTTTAAAGAGAGGGGTATAAATTCCCACTTCAGCAGACTCTTACTTCGACGACCAAAAGGTGTCTTAGTCTGGGTAAAAAAATATTTTTAATTTGCCGAGCAAGCGAGAATCTCGCCAGCGCTACTGCGCCAAGTTGAATTAGCGCCGAAGCGCCTAAGACTCCTCACGACGTGGCCGAAATCACGTCGGGGTCACCACTGTGGAATACCTTGTCGTGAGAGATATTCTCACCAGAAGGAAATTCTACAGAATTTAAGCGTGTTCAGCCACTACATACGAAAGTATGGGCAAGCCAAAACCAAACCGAACACTGGCGATTTTAGAGCCGGTTCTGAGAGTTTTTATACCGGTTTTGGCTGGTGCACACAAACACACGTACGTAATAAAATACGTACGTTGTTTAAGTACGGCCAGGTCGCATCATCCCCTACTATCGTAGGTGGCGGCTGGCCGGTTCGTGTACGAATCGTGACATTGATTGATGGATGACGTCACGATTCGTACTCGTATATTATCTGCACGTATTCGCAGGTAATTACGATCGAACGTAATTTTGTGTGTTCGTTTAACGTCGCAAGGACGATAAGTTGCCTGCCCTATGGGGCGGCGACTGTCGTCGGGGGTCCGAGCCCCTACACCTCATACCGATGAGTCCCCACACATATTATTATACAATGATAAGCATCATTTTGTGGAGTAAATAAACATCGTATTTCAAGCAGATAACTGTGTATATAGTTTATGACGTAACGCACTTCTTAGTGTGAACAGAGTTACGGTGTAATTTGTAAGAAAATAAAATTAATAATAAGTGAATAAATATTTGAAAAAATATATGTATATTTGTGTTACATCTCTAGCCTAGATTGTGTAGAGACAATACAAAATAAGTAGATAACTTTCGTCTATTTTTCTTTATTAATATGTGTCACAATTAATCACGTCACAAATTGGATGCTTATACTTATACACTTTCTTATTTTATAATAATATACCTTACTTATGTTCTGCCACTACTAGGGTAAACTATACTAACATGCTAATGTCTTCGACATCTTACACTTATCAAACAAAGGCAGATGACCACTGCTCTTTAATTCGAAAGAATGGCAAGTGAAGTCCTGGTTTATTCCGAATTTCCAGGTCGCTTCTTTTGGTGCCTATATTGTTTACATAATCAAAAGTGTACCTATCGTACTTCACCGTTATTGTGCTGACAAATATGCTGACTTAGTGTTTGTCTGCACTTTTGTTAGCTACCAATATGTGTGTCATAATTTGGGGGTAACTGTGAATATTTCACTAGAAATATTCGCCGTTAATTGTTTCAAAATATTTTGGTTGGCGAATGTGTTTGTCTACCTAAATATGACGGAACAATTTGAAAAAACACAACCTTTCATACAGAATTGTCAATTGCAAAAAAATTATAAAATATAGCATACCTAAAATGTGAAAGAAATTTTAGTATGATTGTATTTCAAAAGCAATAAAATTTATCATTATTACCTTCTTAGCTGCTCCTTCATTTTATAAACCATGCGCTAGATACACTAAAAAACTTATCATTTTCCACTGAACTTTTGTGGGAGACGAGCTTTTCCATTCAACTCCTAAGGTACCTAGATAAAACTTACTTAGTTGAGGTTTATTTCTGAAAAACAAACGCTGATTCAGGGCAATGGGTCATAAATTGATCTGATCTGATTGTTTGATAGGCACTAGCGTGTGCAGACCTCCAAAGTCACAGGTGTCTGAGAAAGTACAGAGAATTTTTTTCTCCCCACAATTGTTTTCCATCAGAATTTCACCCCTTCAAACCATTCCAAATTTTTGGGCTCCTAATTTTTGCCCTCGCATAGTTTTTTTTTTTAATTTTTTTTAGTCTTCTTCATGTCATACAGCATATTAGCTTACGTATAATTATTCAATTTCTACCCAATATTAAATTAAATGAAGTTTATTTAAAAATTTTTAATATTATTACTTCTTATAAAAAAAGTCATAATGGATGCCTGGCACACATAGTCATTCATGTGTGTATTACTATTTTGATAGGATACACGTGAAACACGTTTAGGCTATTGATATAATTGAAGGCAAAATATAATTTTTGCAACATGCATAAAAGAACAAGTTTTACATGCATTTACAGCAAATGCAAACAAAAAAATTTTTGGCCTGTGAAGTAGACAATAATTTTACTATCTCTCGAACATCCAAATCCTACACAAAAGTTTGTAAATTAATTTACACACTCTTGCGCATCCCCATCCTGTGCGACAGGGTGTAAAATGTTCGAACATATAATAATTTTGATATTATTATTTAGTTATTTCGTGAAAAATTATTCGTCAAGTTGCCAATCCAATCAAACACAACATTTCAATTTAAAAAAAAAAAGTCTCAAATTATTCCACAGTCTCTCAGTTAGAGAGCTGGGGTTTGTAATGATCAAAAGAGGATAGAATTTAAAAAATTTTCGTATAATTTTCTAAATATCTTTAGCTATTTGACAATAAATAAACGAAAAAAATTCAAATTTATAAGATACTTGCGATATTTTGGAATCTAGAAACTTCTCTTTTCCTCAATGATTCCTCAGTCGCTATTTGAGCTAAAGAGCTGAAAATGGTATTTCTGAAAATAGGAGAAAATTTATCTGAATTTAGTTTTCATTTAATTTTTTAATTATCATTCCCAATTTGAAAATAAACAAATAAAAAAAACTTAAATTGATGGCAAAATATTTTTTTGGAAATCCAGAAACCTCTCTTCTTTCACTCAATGATTCCTCAACCCCTGTTTAAACCAGAAATCTGGGATTAGTATCGCTAGAAAGAGGAAAAAATTTACTTGAAACAACTTTCCTTATAATTCGTGAATTGTTTTGAGCTGTTTGAAAATAAACGAACAAAAAAACGCAAAACAATGAAAATTATTTTTGGGTTTTTTTAGCTATAATTTCCACAATTTATTATTTTTTTTTATAAGGAGTGGGAGTTGTTGCTATAATTTTTTTTGTGCATTATAGTTGCAAAAAGTAAGATCTGCTTGTGAGCTATTTTAACTCGTGTCAAGTTTGCAGCACTCGCCTTTGATTTATCTGCAAATTCTTCACACTCGGTAAAAAAAAAATAGCCCACATTAACCACTTGTCAGGCAATATACTATTTTGTCAAAATGTCGGTTTTAGATGCTTTTCCATTTAGGGTTTGTTATAATAAATACGAATTAACGCTAAAACACTTCAACCATTTACCATCTCCCTAGGATGAAAAGTTAAAGGCCACTTTGTATACACCTGAAACCTCAAATTAGAATAATTAAATATGAGTTTTTCTGGTAGATAGTGATAAGCCACAAGTAAAAAAGTTACGATAACATTTTCACCACGCTTCATACTGAAAGAGCTATAAAGGTTTCAATTTTTAAATAATTCAAAAATTTCAGGTTCTACATTTTTTATCGTATACATTAATCGAAGGTATGTTGATCTACAAGGCTTTTTTTTTCAAACATCCTCTTCGAACAAAAGGTTATGCAACATTTTATACACTAGTGTAGAGATTGCATTGCAACTACAAGTGTAATTATCAAATCATCGTCGTCGTTTTCAGCGTTTCCCTTTCCGCCAATACACTCATGTAAAAAAAGTTGCATAACCTCCTTTTCAAAATAATTTTAATATAGGTTTTTGAAGAAAACTTCATCTTTCGCTTCATTACGAATTTCCTTGACACTTCATTTTAAACGAAATATTGACCCACCATTTTTTCAAAGGATTTTTGTATTTTATAATTTCCTTTCTTTTGTGAATAGCTTATTAGGGATGGGGAAATAATTCAACTACTTTGCCTATAAACTGGAAACAGAGTGTGACAAAGCGAAGTGAAAACGTAAATTTTATCATAACTTACTGGGGCTAATAGTTCTAAAGTCTTAGTAGAACAGACAAACACGCAAATTTCGAGCTAAGATTCATTTATTTAGTTTTTTTGTTGAAGAAAATCAACATTTACTATCATGGCTTGCTACCATAGTTTTTTTTTTTTACTTCTCTGTCATTTAAAACCTATCAGCAAAATATAGATGACATTTTACTGGACACCGTGTATAATGTCAAATTTGTGAACTTTTTCGATAGCGTTTTATAAAAATGAAACTTTTTCGATAATCATAAAACTGATTAAATGAATGAATTTTAAGAAAACAGCCATCAGCTATATTAAGCACTTCACGCAACAAAACATAATATCCAGCAGGTATAACCCAACGGTTTCTTTCGACTGCATCACTGACTCGAAGAGTTAAGAATCTAATCTATGAAATGGTAGAAACAAAATTTCTCATTTGTAAGCCATATTAAGCACCTTGTTCATAGCACAAATCCTCATATTTTTTGTTCCTAGAACGAGTTCCATAGCTCATCGTCGCTAAAATCATCATTCATTGCATTGGTTAGGTCATAAATTATGGCCGGTTATCCCTCCCCCTCCCAATTAATATTTATTATCAGCGCATGCAGACTTTACATAATGAGACTGTGAGATATACCTATTATTTTTAACGCTGATCAAAAATGGTTGTTATTTAACCGAAAAAGTTTGTGGTAAGATGAGGTCATTTTCTATTCCAGTTTATTCATTATTCTTCGCTTATACAAATTGAGGTTCTTGTAGTCTTTTTTTCAACTTTTTCTTTTTTTCGCGAGAAAAAAGTAGAAAAAATTAGGCATAATTATATAAACAATAAATATCCAACACATTAAGGTATCGACTATTAACGTATCAGGGCTCAGACTGTAAACAATGGACTAGTGATGTTTCGTCGTTCAGTACTAAGTCGACTCACGAGAGTCGGTCTCACGGATGAGTCAACTGAACTAACTCTGTGACGACTCTATGTGTTACTTACCTGTGTAGGGTACTATTCTTGTATTTACGTCTTCAGCTCTTCATCACGACTCAACTATAAACTATTTTGAGTCAAATGAGTTATGTCGACTCTTACTTGTTAATAACTCTAGAAGAGTTGACTCACATTGATGAGTCAAACTTCCCATCTCTACATTGGACAGAGATATGCGAAAATCAAACATACCTACAGCTAAAGGGATGTCCAACGCTCTGCGCAGTGGTTTAAAAATACGTGAAAGATATATACCGAAAAGAAGCAATTTTAATCGAACATTCCGCACATCCAAAGCTGCACATATTTTGTTGGGAAAATAAATATCTCCATACCAATACACATGCGCGCGCGCGCCCGCGAGCACACACACAAACACAATTGAGCTACTACACATGCGCCACGACAAATATTGGAATTTGAAACTTTCTATCAAGGTTGTATCGCTGACATGTTCTTGATCAGGCATTGGACATCCCTTTAGCTGTATGTCTCGGATAAAAATTATTAAATAAAGCACAAATAATCAAGAACAAGGTACATTGATAAACGATGTTGCAATAGGGTTTTTGTTTCATATAGTGAAGCAGGATCATTCAAAAACTGTTCGATTATTTCAAACAGTCAATTTTACCATTTATCATATAACATGCAAACTAAATTTTTTCAACACGCATAAATTTTGATGTAGAATATAAAATGTTTCTTCTTCAACAGTTAACAAGTAGAATTTTCCCTACCTATATAAAATCAGAGATTGAGAAATGGAAATCAAATTTTTTGGTAATTGAAACCATATTTGTTTGCTCTAGAAACTGAAATAAACAGAAACACCAAAATTCTAAAATGGAAACCGAGTGATGATTTGTTTCCATTTCCAATATGATTAACTTTAACATTTCAAGGGAAATATCGAAAAAATATCGATATTTTTTGGAATCAACACAAAAAATCTCATGATAAACCAGCCAATGAAAAGCTTGAACCATTAATTGACTCACTAAAATCCAGAGATAAAGTTGAATTGTAGTCCACGACGTATAAGTGTTTTACCACAAAACCCAGTTTAAACTCTGAACTTGGTTTGAACTGCTATTGAAAAACTAGCCCAAAGATAATTATACGAGCTTATTCAATATTCAGCAAAGATGAATATTCAAGTTTTTTCCGAGAAGGCATGAATGATTCAAAAAGACATATTTCATTTCCTCTGTTATATGTCAGTGGAGTGAATCATGTTTGAAAAAAATAAAATAAAAACAAAGACTTCTCTGCAACTGCAAGTTTCTAATTTAGAATTAAATCTACATCTGAGACTTGCAATCACTTTATTTCTAACTATACGAAAATTTTTTCTTCCTCCAATCTTATGTGTTTCATTTCCAGAGACGTTAGAAACAAAAAAAAATTAAAATTTACTCGTTGCAATGGTAGATGAGAACCATACGAAAAAACTTCCAAAACTTCAGGAGAGAAGTACCATCATTCCAGTTTTAATACTCCCAAAAACGAATGCAACTGTGATTCATTTTCAAATAAAAATTCAAGGGGTTTCTCAATCATTCCGGAAATGTGGGTTTACTCAAAAGAGGTTACGGGTTGATTTTTTATACAGTATTTAGTAATTCGAAATCGAACCTAGAATTTTGAAAAACTGTAATGATACATAAAAGAACCATAAAATTCTTCCAAATCTGCTACAAAACCAACAGAAAAATGGAAGAGTAAGGAAAAGAAAAAAAATACAGAAACAATTATTCACATTACGATAAAATATATTGTAAAATTGATGTATAAATATTTTCCTTACATAAAAGATTTACCAAACTATTGTAGACTTCACCGCCTACTCCACCATTCGTCTTTACCATATCCACCTCCATTCGCAGATAATTCACTGGTAGATGAAGGCGGCCCTCCTTTCAGATTACCTATGACTCCCATAACCGCTTTATTGACGACCGCGGCCACTACATCGGGATCAATATTGGCATCTGCGGCAGGAGGGACATTGTCGCGCCACCTATTTCCTGAAGATCGATTCCAATCACCTGATTTCGACTTCCACGAGTTTTCCTTATAAGACGGTTCATTTGTCCACCGCCCCTCTCGCCAATTATCCTCTCTATCATCAGTCCACGGTCGCCTTCTATCATAAAAATCATCATAATTTGCATTTCCACCACTATAAAAATCACGTCTGTTCTTGTTACCACCACTTCTGGATTGGCTACGCTCAAATTTCTCGGTTTCACCTTTCGGCACTGCTTCAGTAACATAAACTTTTGTATCTCTTATCTTATGTTCTCGAGCGCATACATTTTTGGCGGAATTAGAGTCAATAAAAGTAACGAATGCAAAAGCTCTGAACGGCTTCGGAACATACAAGTCACTTATTTCGCCGAACTGGGAAAAATATTCTCGTAATATGTCTTCAGTCAAATCTTCAGTACACTGACCTATAAACACCTTATACGGAGACTTCTTGCCAACGCTATCCTGTTAACAATGCAATTCAACCAGTAGGGATATTAATAACTCTCAGATAGAAATTCAAGACATCTAAGTTTACAATAGACTTAAAATATTTCTGAACAGTAAATAACTCGTTTCGTTTAGAGGCTAAAGAAGGTATCACCTGAAACAATTATGATACGTTTTATAAGTCACTTTGAACAAGAATAAAAATGTTTTCAATCCACCATGGACATGAACTCAAATCACTTGAACAAAATGAAACACCAAAATTGTAATAAACATTACCTTGGACACTGGTATGCGCACATCGCACCATCGTCCATCGATCTGATGTCTTTGAAGCATGACACGAACTTGAACTTCCTGATCTGCAAATCGAATAAATCCATAGCCTTTCGATTTCTTTGAAATAGGATCAACTTTAACCTACTCATAACAAATAATATCAGAAAATTCAAATCGTCATGTACAAGAGGTTAATTAAAGGATAAATACCTGAGCCAGCTGCAATTCGCCATATTTTGAAAAATAGTCCCGTAACTCTTTGTCAGAAGTTTTCCACGGCAAACCCAGTACTACCAGATCGGTGTTAACCCACTTGGAATCAGCTTCGACTTTCGAAGTTTTAGATTCTGAGGTTTCTAGTGCATCATCAGCTTTACGTTTAACACTGTCTGTAGTTGATAAACCTGAGTGGAAACGTGGTGTTAAAGGAAAATTAACTATTCAATGTCTAACAGTGAGATACACTAAAAAAAAATATTACCTTTCGGGAAAATACAATAATAAACAATGTCACCCCATCCATTTTCTGGAGGATATAATACATTGTTGGTTAATCTCACTGCTCTTGTATGTCCATCTAAACGATACTTCAATCCTGTTGCACCAGGATACTGGGCGGAAAGAGCAGCAACTGTCAGCGTTCCATCGTCTTCAGAAGGAATTTCAATAGCCTCGGAATCATCCGCGTCGGTAACAAGGATATACTGCACCATTGATGAAATTGTGTCAAAAATTGGAAACAATCACGCACGACTAACTCCTTGAATGATAATTAACAGCAAATTATTCACAGAATTATAAATTAGACGACAAAAATGGCTGACAAAGAAAGACTAAACAGCGTTGCTATGAGCTTGCCGCTACGATACAGCGCAGCTTGTGGAAGAGGCGAAAATCAATTTTTTTTTATTAAAAACCGAGTAAGCTAAATAATTATTTAAAGCTGGTTTATTATTCATCAAAGTGCCCATGCATGATTGTCCCATGAAGATTAAAGCCCTACAAGTATGATGTGAGAGGTACAGAACGAGGATCGAAAGAACTTGAGACTTCTAATATTCTGGAGGTTTATTACACGAATGATTAATACAATATTAACAGAATATGAAATGGCGAAGCAACAGCAATGTACGATCGAAAGTAGTAGGGGGAAAAGCACTTCGTGGTGAGAGTGTACGTATGACATATATATAGTGATCGTGATGATGATGATGAAGAATGAGTGAAGGTGGGATTTCCGTTACAACACCCCCCTGAAATTTTATCGAATGAGTTCTTCATCATGTTTGACGCTGAAAGTAAACGAATTATTATTGTTTATACAAAAAATATTAATTACAAAAATGACATATGCGTAATAAAAAATTTCCAAAAAAAAATAAAAATGTTGACATAGTATTATCTAAATTATTATGGTAACTCTAAGTTTCAAAAAAAAATTTTGTTGTGCTGTGCTTCGAGAATAAATAAAATAATAAAATAAAATAAATATGGTAACATGCATAAGATATTCAATGATAATATATAATATGTAAAAAAAAAGTTATTGTAAAAAAATATTATGATAATATAAAATTGGTAACATGCAAAATATTAATTTATTATAGGTAACGTGTGATTTATTTGTTATATCTTTCGATTAGGAAAAAAAATCGGAAAAAGAATTCGAGAAAAAAAATATTCACGTATACACAATACATTAAAGAAAAAGAAATAGAAAAAAATATATATATGAAGGTATTTCCGATTACGAGTTCATCGAATTCAAAGGAACGTTACGTTTCGTATTTTATCTTAAACGTGTGACATGAAAAAGATTGTAGTATAATATTCATCGCATCGCTTATTATCTTTCGTGTATTGCTATTGTATTTGAACCGGCGCTTAAAATGTAATGTGATAAAGGAACATTTTCGACTTATCTTGTTTTGCGGTCATGTAATGGGTTTAATCTTCATTGTATTTATTGTCGGAGAGTTTCTTTTCACTATTTCGTGTGGGAATATTACGTGTATTTCTCTCACGGTTGTTTGAAAATGTATAGGGTTTTTATTATGCGAATTGTAGGGTTTATTCCTGTTTGATTTTTCTGCTTTTTCTTTTGTTAATATTTTTAAGAGGTCGGGTATTTATCTGTTACAAGTATTTTCTGGTAAATGGCTTTGTTGCGTACTAATTTTGCAGTAATTGAAGGTTAACTTTTAAGCATCTTTTTTCATGTTACGACCTATATTTTGGACTTGGGACGACTTGTACTTTGAAATGGTAAATTTCGAAACATATTATGACTTTGAAATAAATGAATTATTTTTATATTATATTATGTATAGATGTTCGTTTCGTTTAATATTTTGACAACTATATTTTCGAATTTTGAACGATCCAATGATTTTGTCAAAATATCTGCTAATTGATTTTCAGAGCTTACAGTCCTAAAAAATATTACTTTTTTTTTAAATGCCTCCAAAATTGAGTAGCACTTGATCATTAGGGCTCTCGACTTTTTCTGACTACCCCCTGAACATATTTTTTGCATTGAGATATTATCTTTCATTATATCCACACTTAATTTTTCACCTAAAATTTTGTAATTTATATTTTGTATGACTTTTATGGTATCGAGTGCATCATAGACTGCAATTATTTCAGCTGCTGTGCTAGATGATGCATGAATGGTCTGCTTGCCGCAATTCCATTCCACCAAGTCCCCATAAGAAAATACCATAAATCCAGTTATGGATTTCCCTTTTCCCAAATTATTTATATCTATGTTATTTTCATCTACTTGGGGTGCATATGAGGCATCAATATAGGCCTGTATTCCATCCCCTTTCGATCTATATATTATATTGTAATTTTTCGTAGTATTAATATATTTGAAAATTCTTTTTACATAATTTTTTAATGTGTTGTTAGAATTATTTTGAAAGCGGGATAAAAAATTTACCGGGAATAATATGTCCGGTCTTGTAAGTCTCGCTAAGTATAGCAATCCACCTATCATTGACCTATATTCGGTGTCATCTATGCCACCTTCAATTTTATCCAATTTCAATCCCGTTTCCATCGGAGTGTTCGTATTTTTTAACTCCGAAATTCCAAATTTTTTCAACATTTTGTCTATATGTTTGTATTGGGAAAGTATTATTGTATTATGTTCTATATCTCTAGTTATTTCCAATCCCACAAAAAATCTTGGGTTATTTATTATGGTAATCGTAAAGTCTTTTTGTAGCTCCTCATTTATTTTTGTAATTGATGACTGTAAGTTTGATGCGATCAATATGTCATCCACATAAGTTAAAAAATATATTTTTTCATTATTATTAATTATCGTGTATAAGCATCTATCGCTTTTAGTTTTAGTAAAGCCCATCTCCCTTACCTTTGTATCCAACAGGTCATACCATGACTTACTAGATGTCTTTAGTCCATAAATAGACTTTTTTAATTCTAACACCTGATTTGTGTTGATATTTACACCTTCAGGTTTTCTTACAAAAATGGGTTTAATGATTGGTGAATTTAGGTATGCAGTTTTTACATCATATTGCACCATAATTAATTTTTCTTTATTTATTATAGATAGCAAGGATCTTATCGTTCCTACTGATGCCACGGGGCCATGGGTTTCAGCAATACCATACTCGGTTCTATCCTTAAAACCTCTTGCTACAAGTCTTGCCTTTGGTTTTGGATTTCCAAATTCATCAAATTTAATTGTGAAAATCCATCTTGTATCTATGAGTTTTTGGCGATCATAGTCGACTATTTCCCACACATTCATATCATCGAGAGAATTAAATTCATCATTTATGGCCCTGATCCAATCATCTCTAAAAGGGTTTACTTCTATTTCAGAATAATTTTTTGGTATGTTATCCTCTATATATATTTTATTATATCTTACATTTATATTCATGACTACAGGGTTAATTATCCCCAAATCATACTCGTAATCTGATGACTTTATCACTAATGGTTTATTATTTATTAGTAATGATTTAATATTTTGGGTTTCGTCTACCTTAACATCACATGAGATATATGATTTTGTATTATAGGGGTCTTTAAGACAATATCCCGTATTTGTATAACCCATCATTATACTTTTCTCCGCTCTGTGTGCTAGCTTTGGGTCAATTTTGTTTTTTGATTTTGCTTTGGCTTTTATGGCGTTTTGATTTCTGACTTCTACAGGAATATGTCTGTAGGTCAATGCCCCAAAGACTTTGAGATTTTTTAGGTTTGGTTTTATCCCATAGAACAGTTCATAGGGTGTTCTATATCCCTCATTTGCTTTTGTGGGTGATCTATTAATTAAGTAGGCCGCCGTTACCACAGCATAAGACCAATACTTTATATCAAGGTTGGCATCAATTAGCATGGCCCGTACTCTCCTCATTAAAGTTTGATTTTGCCTTTTGGCAACACCATTTAATTCTGGAGAATATGGCACCACATAATCCATTGTTATGACAACCTCTTTGCAATAATTTGGTATTTTTATATCAGTATATTCCTTGGCATTATCACACCTAATAGTCCCTATGGGGTACTCCGGAAATTTATTTTTCATGGATACTATAATATTTTTAAATTCATTTGTTACTTGACTTTTGCTAACAATGGGCATTACAAACGTATACTTTGAGAAATGATCTATAAAGGTTAAGATATACTTCTGATTCGCCACTGAGGGCGTAAATGGACCCATAATATCTGAGGATGCCACTTCTAATTTTCGAGTTGGTTTAGTTCTAATACCATTATGCCCCAACCTCGTATTATTTGCTACACAACATATTTGACAATTCAAAAAATCTTCATCCCTAAAATTTATATTATCGGGAATGCCTACTGCTAAATTTTTCAGCTTTTGCAGATATCTGGCATTCAAATGCCCTAGTCTCCTATGTATTGTTAATTTTTTATTAATATTATTATTTATTTGTGGGTTATGAGGTACTCCCTCAATTTCATTATTGTCGTCTCTTATTTCGATGACTTTCAGGATCGGCCGTTATTAAGTCGGGAACTTCAGCTTCAAATTTTTATTTAATTTTGGATTTTTCAAAAATTAAAAATGTATTATATTTCGAGTTAAACTTCTTGAAAACAAAACGGTAACTATTTTGTATATTATTCAACAGAAAACATGAAAAGATTTTCGCGCAACAGTAAATGAATTCAAAAAATTATTTCATTCGTTTAAATTTCTAAGTCTCTCCTCATAGTTCTACCACAGCGATGGCTACCATGATGTGAGGCGTACAGAACGAGGATCGAAAGAACTTGAGACTTCTAATATTCTGGAGGTTTATTACACGAATGATTAATACAATATTAACAGAATATGAAATGGCGAAGCAACAGCAATGTACGATCAAAAGTAGTAGGGGGAAAAGCACTTCGTGGTGAGAGTGTACGTATGACATATATATAGTGATCGTGATGATAATGATGAAGAATGAGTGAAGGTGGGATTTCCGTTACAACAAAGTACAAGTCGGCAATACACCATGTTCTATCCAACAACTCATATTAAGTGACTACTTTGATATTCATGTTAAATTTAGAGAAATTTTGTGGTATTAAATTTTTTTATTAATTTTATAGATATTTTTAATTGTTTTACTTAAAATCTACTTTGCTCAACAGATTGAAGGGCCAAAGAAACAAGCCTCTTATCATATACAGTTTTATAGGATCAAAACCATACAATCATAGATATCGAATACGATTGTAAGAGAACCATTGCTTGTAAAGAGCTGAAATATTGGAGAAATATTAATATATATTTCTTAAAGATTCTGTGAAAATTTCGCTGAAATTGTACCATTAGTTTTTGAGATAAAGCTGAAATTATAAAAGGGTCATGTAAATTG
The DNA here is from genome assembly GCA_011428145.1 of Ericerus pela. Classification (NCBI taxonomy): domain Eukaryota; kingdom Metazoa; phylum Arthropoda; class Insecta; order Hemiptera; family Coccidae; genus Ericerus; species Ericerus pela. The sequence goes on from WOFM01000613.1 coordinate 1,142,333, forward strand.
TGTTGAGGAGAGTTGAGATCTTTTAAAAAATGAACACAGCGAAAAAGATTGTAAACTCAAATATTCATTTCACGACATCGTAACACTAACAACAACTGAAAATAGGAGAACAATCTCCGTTGATCAAAGATGGAAAAACTGAAAAGCATTTGACTACAGAATTAACATGGACTGCTATTTGATTGAAAAATACGTACAAAATTTCGTTATCAATTGTCAAGACATAGGAGGAAAAAGTTAGTTGGGTTGGGTTGATAATGATTTCAATGTTCTTTGCGCGGTAATTTTGTTTAGAATAGAAATTATGAAAATTTAATTTAATACTATAGAAAATGCTTCTACTTATTACTTATCACTGAAAACAAATTATAAAACTTGAAAAGAGTTAAACTTGACAACTGATTATTAACATATTAGAATATTAATTATTTATTATGCACCATGCGCAGTCTACACCTTTAATTCATCCATTAAATTATAATATATAATTCAAAACTTCCTCGTTAGTAAAAATTTAAAAATATGTTGGGATATGATTCCCTCACTCCCTCACGAACATACAGTCCGAACCTAGACTAACACTGTATATGACATAATCATAACTTTCCCGTTTTTGTATGTGGCAACACTGATCGCTGCCTCAACGTTTTTTCCACCAGTGTTTGACGGAGATTGTTCTCCGTTTGTCAGTTGTTGTCAAAGTTATGTTATGATTAAAACGTTTTATAAAATGGCAGTTTGTTTTTACTTCTTCTGCACCAAAAGATCATAACTCACCTCAATATGGTAGGTAGAGCAGAAGATTGTGAAGTAGTAATCGAAGTTCAAATGTGTTAATTGTGTAATTAATTAAAAGTTATTTTAGTTCACGCAAAGTGAAAGGGCTCAATGCCGTAAATTACCTCCATGCAAAGTGGTAGGAAGATAAAAATACGTGAAAATAAAGTTCGCCTTTGTAAAAGTAAAAGTGCAAATTTGAAAAATTAAAAAGTTCAAAGTGAATAAAATCCAAAATAAAATCGTAAAACAATGAAAACGAAGTTGAATTATTGACCGCTGATGAGATAATCAGTCGAGAAGTTGGAGATAGCGAATTAGTTTCGAGAAATCTTGAGGTTTGGTAAGCCAGCATATCCAGTTAAAAGCGATTGTCAGTTGTTTTGCGGTGTTCCGGAGAAAGCTGAGGAAAAGAAAATTGGAAAAGTCGAGTAATTTTGGTTCCAGTCATCGAAATCAAAGTCCAACAGGTGAAGAAAAGTAGGAAAACATCGTAGAAAAACACCAGCAATAGAAGAAAATAAAAAAGACAAGTTAAAATTTAAATTGATTAATCGTTATTTTATGTGTTTTTCGCCCAAAAATTAATTGAAAATTTGAAATATTACAAAATCAGCTCATACATTGACATATTTTCATGAAAAATCTCGGTAAAAATTCAAACAAAGTCGAAACTTGAAAGGTTGTTTGAGCTATCCTTTCGAACTTTAAATTCAATACTGCAAGAACAGGAATCCTTTTGTTGAGTTCATTGCATTGAATTCAACAATAGAAAATCTTCTTGCAAGATCATTAATCAAAGTGACAAACTTTTTCATTCTAATATACAATGAAGTTGCCTTCAATAGTTGAAGGTTAACAGATAATAATTTTTCTTTTCAGCAATAATTCTCTTTATAATTTTTGATAAATAATCTTGACTTGACATTTAATTTATGTTTTAATATGTCCGATAGAATATTTTCATTCTGGAACATCACCTCAAAGATCAATTGACCGACTGAATAATTTGGGCAATAGAATTTGAATTAAACCAATCGATTATACATTAGAAACAACATAAAAGAGATCAATCATCGTCAGCGGAAAGTAATTTGTAAGAAATAATTTTAGAATTTTAATTAATTATTGAATATTATTTATTAAATTTTTATTTACATTCCCTATCGAGCGGTTGAGACCGTGTATTGAATTATCGTGTGGTTGAGACCGTGTTACCCTTTAATCTTAAGTTCTCGTGTTTCTGAGGTAGGACTCATATTTCAAAATCGATAAACAAAATTTAATTAAAGACAATGTCACGTTTTGACACAAAAAAGGTTTTCGATGGTAGGAATTATGACGCCTGGAGAACCACGATGGTTTCGACATTATATGCAGAAGGATTATATCCTATAATGAACGATGTCGAAACCGAAGTGCTGTTTCTGGTGCTGGAATTAAACGTTTTTCTAAACCCCGATCCTGGAAATGCCAGTCCAGCAAATCGGATGACTTACTTTTGAAATCAGGAAAAGGGAAAGGCTTTAATATATCAGGGATTAAATAATGAATTGATTGAACGTGTAAAAGACCTGAGAACAATAAACCAAATTTTGAAAGTACTAGATAAAAGGTATAAAAGCTGCACTCAAGTGAAGTATATTAACGCAAAGCAAACCTTCCAAAAATTAAAATTTAATAACGATGGCAATATGCCAAGTTACTTAGATGTTTTTTTGGATCTGCACAGAAAATAAGGGACTGTGGAAAACCTCTTGATAAACAAGAAGAGATAGAACAACTACTAATATCATTAAATATGGATTACGATATGACAAGGCTGGAGTTTAATACATTAAGTCAGGACTAGAAAACGATAGAAACACTCCATGCCATGCTAATAGAAAGATCAGATAGGTTATATGACGAGAAAAAGTAAAGATATAATAATAATAAATTTCGTAATTTCAACCAAAATAATAAAAGTCAAAGATTTCAATATGGAGGAAATTACAATAGATATAATAATAATAACAGAAATTTGAACCACAGTCAGAATATAGATCAGGGGAAAATGACATATAATAATAATCAACAATTAGAGATGTCTCAGAATAATAATAATAAATATGAAAATAAAAAATATAATAATATTCAAAATCAAAACACTTTGCCAAGTTCGAATATTCTAGTATGCTTAAGTGTCATGGCAAAGGACACATTGCAAAGGTATGTCCATCAAATAAAGAGGATATTAAACCCCAAGATAAATTAGATGGTCCTGTGCAAAATACAAGATATGGACGAAATAATAATAATAATAATAAAAAAGAAAACAACGTTCAATGGTCTATGATGTTAAGATATAAAGACTCTGAATCGAAAGTAAGTAAATGTGATAATAAATTAATAAACTTAATCACATCTAAGGACATAGAAAGGGAACAAGATTTGGATTACGTTCCATTAACTAATAGAATAATGTTAGATGGTGGAGCAGTTAGTTGCTCATGTAATTTCAGACTTTTTGAAGTTATCCAACCCAATAATGTTAGAGAAACCAATCGAATTAGAGTGTGCAATTCAAGATACATTATTGATTGCTACACACATAGGGACTATGTTCATCAGGGTGGAAAACTCAGAGAGAAAGCAAACCATTATAAGACTTAAAAACGTACATTATGTACCATCTTTGAATATTGATCTTATGTCAGGAATTAAAATCACAGAAAATAGAGAGCTTGGCATTGACCAAAATTTCTCAGCAGCGCATATATACATCCGAGGTACGGATGAAGTAATATTTTCAGCCACAAAAATAAGAGGTGTGTACATGGTCAAGTACGAAATTGTACCAGAGTCCGCCATTAATATAATAGAACCCCAAGATGAATTAAACAAAATATGCCCATATAATAATAGGTCAAATAAATTGGCGTGCATGGCTAACATAAATTCCTAAGATGATTGGATAGAATATGAGATAGAAGAAGAAATAATGGAAGAGAGTTAGGAGGAGAATGAAGAGAATGAAGAGAGTAATAATCACACAAATTGTGAGAATGATAGCAAATTATATTATACGCTAGCCTATTATTCTCACATATCATTTGTTGTGGTAACACTGTTTTTAGTATTATTTGTAATCTGTGATTTTATGTTTGAAACCCAACTGTGATAATATATTTTGTGTGCCTCTTGTCGCTCATCAAACGTTGATGAATTAACATCTCCACCATTTTTATGTGGAAATAAAAGTTCGTGAAAGTGAATATTTTCTGTTTTATTTATGTGTTTGTAATATGTGTGTCTGATTTTCATTCGATGTCTACGATCAATTAAAGTCTTTCGTCGGTATTTTCGTTCAGTTCAATCCGTTGATAATTCCTATTTCTTCACAGGTTATGGGCCCAGTTACCTGGATGTCAACGTGGTTGCCATTGTTATAACTCGTCAATATTGTGCTGTCAAATCCTGATTGCTTCTTCCAAGTAGTAACCATGCCTTCTAATTCATTTTTCGTATTTTAATATGTTCACTTCTCGCTGTTCCTGTGATCTAATTCGAGTTGAATCGTTGGTCGACGCATCTGATAGTTGCTGAAATTGCTGTTTGCAGTACAACTGATTGTCGTTACCTGTCATCGAGAATAATCTGGAGAAAGGGTGCTCCACAACTGGCTATATGATTTTCGTTAACGGAGACTTGTTAAATTGGGCCGTTCACCGGCAGAACACAGTTGCAACGTCGTCAACTGCAGCCGAGCTAATTGCGTTGAATGACGCACTAGACGATATATACGTGATCTGGAGACTTACTGAGAGCGTTTTCTCTGTAACCAACCCAGTGCAAGTCTATGAGGACAATATATCTGCATCCAGAATTGCATCTGGGGGAGGCCAGAAACGCTCCAGGTCCCTAGCGATCAAGTGTTATGCAGTTTTGGAAGCTTTCCAAAATAAATTAATAAGTTTCAATGATATTAGGTCACCTGATCAAGTTGCCGACATACTCACGAAAGCACTTGATCGGAAAACCTTTCAAAATATCGTTATGAGAATACTCCGGACAAGTCAACTTTTTGGCCAATAGTCTTAATTGACTCAACCTGCCAAAGTTTTTGATATTTGGTTTTGGACTGCGGATGGGCGTCGGTCTTTAAGCGCCTATCGTAAACCGAGCAGTCCATACGTCGTTTCACAATCATCATCTTTTTCAATAGGTTCCCCGTCGCTGCTCTGCCTCTCTTATTGGCATCAGCATTCCCTAATATATACAATTGATTCCCCCAATAGAATATTCATACAATATATACCCACACGATTAATTATAAGGACATATATATGGTAATATTATTTCTCCACAGCTGACAATGAGGAGATATTGATCTCTCCGACCTGCATTTTGTTTATATATTTTCTTAAACTAAAATCACACTATACTTATAAGACGCGACATAGCAACATAGAGTAAAATGTATACCTAATGTTGATAATTACACAGCATATTTAAGATAAAACACAAATACATACTTCCACACAAATTAATTATATATTATAACACTAGTCAACGACATATTTATTTTATCGTTTTACCATTTTATATATATAGCAATTGTATATGACAATCACATGTAATAATTTTGACTGCTATTGCTTATTTCTTTTAATTTTTTTTATTTTTTATATGTTTTTTTTTAAAAATACATACAATGTGTAACAAATTTTTACTTATTCGTTCGTCCATTTTGAATCGCAGGGGGGTGTTGGGATACGATTCCCTCACTACCTCACGAACACGTGACATCACTATGACTAACACTGTATGTAACATCCTATTACCTTATTTGTTTTACATGTGGCGACACTGATCGCCAATATATTCATCCGCCACTGCTCGACGGAGAATGTTCTCCGCTCGTCAGTCGTTGTACTAACGTTGTTGTTAATAAACATTTTTTCCAAGATGGAAGTTCGTACTTATCTTTTCTGTGTAAGATAACTAAACCTCACCTCAACAATTTTCATTGATATTAGAACCACAAACACAGATTGGCGATTCACTGATATTGCCAATATACACGCATGGTATGGTGTTTTAATTATCCAAGTTTCAGATAGGTAGCGCTTTTTTTTCTGTCAAAACGAGCAGTGGGTCAACGTGCATGGTGGGTCAACCTGGAACAGTTGCCCCTATATATTTATTTCATATTTTGAGTAAATGTTTTACACTAGATGTTTCACATAAATTTTTATAGAACAGATGAAGATGAGATTAGTTGTACAGAACTTGGATGTACTTGAAAAAAGGCTCCACCAAAGTCTGTGATCCCATTCCTCTAACTGAACTCTGTCATATCAGGAAAAGGAAAATAAAATTTAATATTGACTTTCTACAGAACACTAATGAATCAATTATTAGTAGCTGTTATGACATTCTATTTCAAGGTATAATTACAAGCCTTAAGGAAATACTTGAATATAACAGCTAAAGTATTTAACTTTTTTTTTTTAATATTAGAGGATTCCCAGAAAGGGCACTGTTGAAACAGTCAAATGGTAGAGAAACTCATCGTAAGGATATATTAGTGATGATAAGAAAATGGTTGAGCTGAAAAAAGTTGTCCGAAGTCAAAATAATTTTGTTCACAAACCTGTTGACCTAGAAGAGTGGCTGGAAAATGTTTCCTTTTAAATTCGCTTGTTTTATTACCAGAATGTGATGGTAACTGAGGAGGAAGCCATAAATATTTGTAAGGAAACTGTCAAACAAAGTCAGTGCAGCAGATGGTTTTCATTAAAAATAGTGAGTTTATAATTTATTATAGTAAACTTTACTTCTCCTGTCTTTTATTTTTTTTTAAACCAAAGAATATTAATTTTTCAAATTTTTTCCCCCAATTATTATTTCCTTTAATTGTTGATTTTATTTTACACAGGTACGAATCACAGGTTCAATTGTACATGAATTCTTCACATATTCAAAAAATCCAAAGAGAGACTGGCAGCTGAAGTTCAATCGGTTATTACTGGGTCCAAAGTTCAACAGGAATTCAGATATTATTTATGGCATTGTGAATGAAAAAAAAGCGCTGAACCTTTTTCCTATTGATATTAATGAAAGCATGATTGACTGTATTGGTCTTATTATAAATCTAAATTATTTCTGGTTTGGCTGCAGCCCTGATGGCTTTCTAAGAAGAGATACTGGAAAGTTGATTTTGATTGAAGTGAAGTGTCCCAAATTAGGTAAAAATTTAGTTAAGGATCAGTTAATAAATTCTCTTAAATGGTTAGTGACAGATGAAGGATCATAAAATTAAAAGAAAAACATCAGTATTACACACAAGTACAATTTAATCTTGCTATTACAGGCTGTGATGAATGTATTTTATTAATATATTGTGAGAAATCCAACAGTGTTATACCAGTTAGAATTCAGTTTGATGATAATTATTGTACAGTATTATTAAATTCATTATCAACTGTATATTTTGACCATGTTACCATTTTTAGTGAAAAATAATTTTTGATTACTTTAAGAAAATAATAAAATTGACAGATATAGGTACCATTGACTTTTATATTTCAAAATTACATGCATGATAATTGCGCAAATGATTTTATTAATCAAATAAATAAATAAATGAATAAATAAATACCCAAACCATTTACTGTATAAGTTAACCTATAAATATCAAAATTGAGATTCATTCATTATTGGCTTTGACAAGTTCACTAAAGCACAAATTATAACGATAATTTTATCAGTTATTTCTAGAAAACGCTGACAACTCTACCTTGAAGAATTTAAAACATTTTTAGTCTCTGCATTACCCTTTCCACATGCACACGTGCTCTAGCTATTTTCCTATTTCTATCATTGTTCACTGCTGTTAAATGTTTGTTTTTCCCTAAGAAAGGAGGCTGAATTAATTCTATTCCAGCTTCAGAAACCCTTTGTCAACCATAATGGCATCACCACAGTTGCACTTATTTATAATTCTAGAATGATTGAATATGAATTTATCAGACATCCTACCTCCAAAACATTTACTTACAAAACTATTCATTCTACTAGGAGTGATTCCAATCATAAATTTGTGTGCGACTTGACCCTATTGAGAATAAGTTCTGGAAGCTCATTTTGGGCATTGAAAAGCTTGTAGATTTATTTATGTACAATCAAGAACTACTACAGTATAGAAGAAGAGTTTCTTGCATTATCTAAATTAAAAGTGTGGGAAATAATTCCCATAGAGAAAAACATGAACACTTGATATCAATTGTGTCTTCACTACCAAACAAGATCAAAATAACAAATATACTGCAAAAGCACGCTTAGTGGCTAGGGGCTTTAAAGATAAAACAAATTATAGCATTAAAAAAATCTACGCACCAGTAATACAGTACTGAATAATAAGATGGTAAATATCAATAACAAATAAATACCAATTAAAACTGTCACAATAGGACGTACAAACAGCATTTTGTAATTCTATACTAAAAACACCTATTTATTTAACTATTCCAAAAGGCTATGAAGGAAAAAATAAAAATTGTCGACAATTACTGAAATCAATTTATGGATTAAAAGTATCTTCTAATAATTGGTTTGAATTATTAGACCAAAACATTCGCCAATGAAATTTGATAGATGTGTTTATAAAAAAAAGTTATGATAAAGGCAATATGGCTTTTCTTATAAAATATTTTGATGACATGCTACTAGCAACAAATATCCCACAATGAACAGAAGACTTAAATAAAAACTTCGAAATAAATTTAATATGAAAATAAATAATAAACCGAAATTCTTTGTAAGCCTTGAAATAGAAAGAGACATTGAAAATAACACTCTAAAATTATCACAAAAAATGGAAATAGAAATGTAATTAAAAAAAAATGGTTTAGAAGAAATGAATCCCTGATGCACACCCATGGTAACATCATTAAAAGTAAATAAATCAGAATTGGGAAAATACGATAGAGAATACAAAGAAATTATAGGATCCTTTTTATACATATCCCGACTTACAAGACCAACTTTACTTATCAAAAATACAAAATTGCTCCGATAATACCACCAAAAATTATTTAAAAAGAATCTTCAGATATTTAAAACAAATCATAAATTATAAATTAATATATAAGGAAAAGGACATCCAATAACAGGATACCTAATATATATTAACAGATACTTGGTCAATTGTGGGGTACATCGACAAAACACAATGGCTGCTTCCTCTACTGCTGTGGAAATAACAACATTGCATGATGCTCTTGATGAAATAGTTAATTTGTTTAATGACTCGCCTAGTCCTATGCAAATATTTGAGGACAATATTTCAGCTATAAAGATAGCAATGGAGTCTCATGATAAAATGTTATGATTTACAAAATGCGACAAGTGAAAAAATAATTGATATATCATATATTGGGACAGACGATCAACTTGTTGCCGATATGACTAAGTCCCTTGATAGAAAAAAATTTGAAAATATAGCAAATTAGATATACGAAAAAGAAATAACAAATGCTTAATCTAAAACAAAATTATTGATAATGCTAATACCCACATTCTATAACATACTTTTAACCTAATCAGTTGATTCATGTGTAATTGTTAGCATTTTTTATTATATGTACCATTATATATTTTTTAGAGTATAATAATATTTTTGACAAACATAACTTAATGTACTTATTCTTTGTGAATATTTTTGTCTGTTAATCTCATATAATGATGTTATTATTTAATTTTTCTTTCTGGCTTCATTATTTTAAAATTGGATCTTATAAATCGATCATCTGGGAATATTGTTAGTTTTACAAATATCTCGTTATCTTGTTATAGACAATCATTTATTCTGTTCTTTTTTACCCAACGTTTACCAAAATTTTAACTCGGTTTGTGAGTTGTTATTTGGGGGAGGGGTGTTGAATATAGTCCATCTCACTCAAACTCCCCTTTTTGGTCCATCCTCTGTAGTTAAAGGGTTACATCAATGTAATACTACCCGAATCTAGTGCTAAGCAATGCTAGTTTAATATCTGTGATGCAATGACCAAAAGTAGACTAGTGTATCGAGAGTTGGCTTTTTATGTTACGTGGTATATAACAGTCAGTCAATCATATATGTAAATTATTGCTTCTTTCAATATATACTGATCTGCCATGCAACACACGTGTTCTGTTTTATTTTGTTTTTAGTTTAAAAGATCCTGATGAAACTCAATACAATTTCTAATTTAAAAATATTACAGTAACTTTAGTGAATGATGTTGTGATACGATTCCCACACAACCTCATGACATGATTTTATATATTTACAACTTTACACAAACTGTAATTAAATATATAATATAATTTTATACTTTGCCATGTGGCAGCACTGATTCCCAGCTGGGGAATAATTTGCTCAAGGAACTTCTAGTTGGCCGCTAACATTTTTGTACCTTATCAAAATACATTCATGATGGTTCTTTTTCTGCGTTTCTTCTTCAATTTGATATTCAACCATCACTCAACATGTTAGCAGAACGTGGAATTGAAAAATACGTTTTATTTTAGTGATGTGGACTGTTTTTTTAAGTAATCATTAATTTATTAATTCACAGAAAGTGAAGAGCTGTGTTCCATTTAATTTTTTGTTCTTTTTTCACAAAAACGTGAAAGGCAGATAGCCGTTAAAGTTCAAATCGATAATGATTCAAAAGTGAAGTGAAATAATAAAATTTTATGAGATTTGCTCTAATTTGTTAATTAAATTAAAAGTAAATGTGTACAGCAGCAAAGTTGTGGTCACCAACACTAAGCACAGAAGCAGAACTTGAAAGAAGAAAATCAACTTCGAATCAAACTTATGGTATGGAAAACCCTCCAACTACATCAAAAACAGTTGGATAATTTTTATTCTACATTGAATTTATGGTTGAGAATTGGGTTTTTTCCATTTCTTCAACAACAAATTTGCGTTTTACTGGTTCTGGTGTCATCAAAAGTCGAGTTCCCATTGTTTTTGGTTGAATTGGACTTGTCAACGGATCAAGAATTGCAGAAAATCAGAGGATAAGTGAAAAAAATTAATTTATTAATTCATTTTATGCTTGATTCATTGTGTGTTTTTTTGTAATTCATGTCTCAAAGCGTATTCTTTCGTGCATAATTTCGATATCATAGCCTAAAATTCCTGTGTTCATGTTCAACTTTATCATGAGTTTGAACCTGAACATTTTTGGAAAATTTTGCTTTGTTAAATTTTAAAGTATTACTTGGTCTTACAATTGAAATAGTTATCTTGTGCAAGCTTGTATGCTTTTGACAATAACTATTTTCGAAGACAAGATTATTTGATGATAACAATTTTTACCTCGTATTTTCTTTGTTAACACTCATACAATATTTGATCTTATATATTTGAATTTTTTTCAGTTCGAACAGTAACATACCTTTTTCATGGTCACTGAGTACTTTTGACTGCAGATCCACTCGCAAATTGCTATAATTTAGTGAAGTTGGAATTTTAATTTTCAATCATCTATTTAATTTTGAGTCATTAAACATCGAAGTTTTTGATCTATTGAAGTATCAGATGCGGATTTATTGTGATATGGCTGAGAGAATTGCTCATCGAAAGTAACATAATAATTAAATATTTAATAATATATCGATATATTTTAATTTGATCGATCATAATAATATAATTTGCATTCCCTATCGCGCAGTTAAGCCTGTGTTATTGCATATTCAAGCGGTTGAGCCTGTGTTACCTGTTAATTGTAAGTTCTCGTGTTCCAAGGTAGTGTTTATCCTTTCATTTTTGTAAAATTCCTGTGATTAAAAGATTCGATATGTCAAGATTTGATACTAAGAAGGTCTTTGACAGAAGGAATTACGATGCATGGAGAACTACTATGATCTCTATGCAATATGCAGAAGGTCTTTATCAGATTATACATGACAATGAGACAGAAACACTATTTTAAGGTCAAAATTTAGAAAACATTCTTAATCCTGAAGCTGTGAATGGTAATCCTGCGATTTGTATGACTTATTTTACAAATCAGGAAAAAGGTAAAGCACTGATTTACCAAGGGTTATATAACAAATTAATTGAAAAAATTAAAAATCTCAGAACTGTGATTCAGATTTTAAAAATGTTGGACAAGGGGTACAGAAGTTGTGCGCAAGTGACATATATTAATGCTAAACAAGCCTTCCAAAAATTAAAATTTGATAGTAAGGGAAATATGAGGAGATATTTGGATCTTTTTTCTCAATCCGCCCAATGTATAAGGGATTGTGGAAAAATTTTGGAAAAGCAGGAAGAGATCGAACAATTGTTAATTTTCTTAAAAATGGACTATGATATAACTAGATTAGAATTTAATACTTTGCAACAGGACCAAAAAACAATTGAAACATTACATGCAATGCTTATAGAAAGGTCTGATAGGTTATATGATGAAAAAATGTCGAATTTTAATAATAATATAAGAAATTATAATTATCCATAAAATAATAATAAAAATTTTAGATATCAACTTGGTGGAAATTATAATAGATATAACAATAACAAACCACAATCCAGAACAGGGGAAAATATACAATAATAATCAATTTTCAAATATGCCTGCTAATAATAATAATAATAATAATAATAATAATAATAATACAACACGATAGCTCTGTTTGATAGGATTACACTGACTTACACCAATCTACACCGGTGGGGATATTCCACAAATATTCAAGTAAAACTAGGCGCAAAAATATATAGTATTTCTACATTTGTGGAATCGCCTTCCTGGTGTAGGTTGGTGTAAGTTGGTGTAGTCCTATCAAACAGAGTTAATATAAACCTAACAAAAATAACAACCTTTACCAAATTCCAAAAATATAGTTACATTCTTCAAATGTCATGGTAATGGACATTTAGCTAATGTTTGTCCGTCAAAGAAAGAGGAATTGAAAGCCCACAATAATAATGGTGCTGATGGTCCAGCACAAAACACAAAATACAGATATAATAATCATAACAACAACAATAATAATCAAAATAAAAAGAAAAAAGAAAATGAATTTCAGTCTATGATGTTGCGCTATAAGAATTCTGATAGCAGCCTAAATAAACAGGATGGCAACCTAATAAATCTTCTAACTAATAGGAACCAAAATAGAAATCTACCTTCAGATTATGTACAATTGAATAAACAAATTATGTTAGACGGTGGTGCTGTGGCACACGTAATTTTGGATTTGTTTAAATTATGGAATTTGATAATGCTAGAAAAGCTGTTAGAGTTAAAGTGCTCAATACAGGATATTTTGTTAGTTGCAACTCATATAGGTAATATGTATATTAGAGTAGAGAATTTAGACAAAAATCAACAAGTGATATGTCTCAAGAATGTCCATTATGTTCCTTCATTGAACATTGACCTATTATCGGGCATTAAAATAACTGAAAACAGAGCTTTAGGGATTGATCAGAATTTTTCTACATCAAATATATATGTAAGTGGTACTAATGAGGTGTTGTTCACCGTTCCTAAAATAAAAGGAGTATATATGGTCAATTATGAAATAGCTGATAATGAAATAACTCCCAAATCTTATGACCAATTAGATTATCTTGAAAAAATATGTCCTTATAAAAATAATTCAAATAAATTGGCTTGTATACCCAACATAAAGACACAAGATGAGTGGAATGAATTTGAAATAGAAGAGGAAGTTATAGAGGAAGATGATGAGGTAGAAATAGAGAATGAAGTTGGTATTAGTGACAAAGATAAAGATGACCCCAATAATAAAAACAAAAAAAATGAACAAAATTCCACAAACGAACAAAATTTAGAAAACATAATAAATCAACAAAATATTAATAATGAGGGGACTCAACAGTATGAGGCAAAGGGGCTCAGACCCCTCAACGACAGTCGCCGCCCCAAAGGGCAGGCAAATAATCGTCCTTGTGACGTTAAACACACAAAACTCGTTCAATCGTAATTACCTGTATGTACTTGCAGGTAATGTACGAGTACCGAATTGTGACACAATAAGATGATGTCACAATTTGTACACAAACCAGCCAGCCATCTCTTATCTCGATAGGGGATGATGCGACCTGGCCGTTCTCACCAACGTACGTATTCTCTTACATATGTGTGTTTGTGTGCGTGTAAATAAGCCGTATATAAACCACCCAAATCAGCTATAAAATCGCCAGTGTTCGGTCTGGTTCTGGCTTACCCATACTTATGTACGAAGTGGTTGAACACACTTAAATTCTGTTGAATTTCCTTCTGGTGAGAATATCTCTCACGACAAGGTATTCCACAGTGGTGACCTCGACGTGATTTTTGGCTACGTTGTGAGGTGTCCTTATGCGCGTTGCGCTTTTACAAAAATTTGACGCTGTGCGCTGTCAAGATACTCGCTTGCTCAGCAAATACAAAAATTTTTTTGCAGAATAAGACACCTTTTAGGTCGTTGAAGTAGAGTCTGCTGAAGTGGGAATTTATACCCCTCTCCTTAAAATATACAAACAAGGAGAAACAAGACAGTAGACCTGGAGGAAGAAGGTTGGACTCATCCCCCAACCCCCCCAACACTCTACAAATTTAGCAAATCTGGAAGAAGGCCCTCAACACCCAGAATTAGCACAACTGGGAGCTGCAATAAATAAAGATCAACTAGCAGTAAAAACGTTGAGAAGTTGTCGAACTTTAAGCCAAAGTTCAGACCCAAAAACACCTGTCCTACAAACACAGGAGCCAGTGTTTTCGACCAGCAAGGAAGGAAGTAGTTCTGTGGAATACGCTTGTCATCAGAAAGACATAGCAATGGTCCCACCACCAATCGAAAACCAACAACCATCGCAGGGAGGTAGTAGTCAGCCACAGCTGACACCCAAGTCTTGGCGCAGATTATGCAACTTTTGCAATTGCAGCCACGACAGAACTCCAACTTCTACAGATGGAGGATAGAGATCCCGGAATTTCTGCCCAATGAGGTAGACTTATGGTTAACTCTATTAGAAGGCAGCTTCAAGACCAAGAACATAACTCTGAACCAGCGGTATCTACACATCTGTGGAGGCATGCCCCCACAGATAATCTGCCACATTCCGGACATCATGGAATGCCCTTCGACAGAAGATGACAAATATGCCTGGTTTGTCAAGAAGATCAAAAATATATTCGGAAAAACAAAGAACAAAATTATAGATGATGTGATGGGTGGTATGAAGATGGGGGATGACAAATCCTCAATCTTCATGGCAAAATTGAGGCAGTAGGCAGATAACATAGTAGCCCCTTCTGTCATAGGCAATCAATTTTGCAAACAAATTCCCCAAAGTGTTGTGCTATGCCTAGCTGCCGTAGGTTCAACCATGATAAACACATCCACAGACTTGGACTTCCTTGCGAAATCCACAGATAATGTGCTCAAATACACCAGGTCAAAGCCCGTGGTCAGTGCAGTGTCTGCAGAGACTGGAGAACTCGCTCAACTTCGAGCCTAGCTCAGTTGACCGATGAAGTAAAACGGAACAAAAGCCAAACCTCAACCAAATCCAATAGTAGCTGGCGACAAAGATCTAAAAGTAGAAGCAACAACAACAACAGTGGCAAAAGCAGAGGACGACAATCCCAGTCCAGAGACCTCAGATCTAGTTCCAGTAACAGGGGTCAGAGTTCAACTCCCCCAAGAACATCATATCCCAAAAACTAGTCTCGAAATTGGGATGATAAAAGTTGCTTTTTTCACAACCGGTTAGGCGCGGAGGCCACCAAATGCAACAACAGGTGCAAATGGTGGGGTAAATCCTACAACAAGGAAGCGTCAAACTAGAACAAGGGGCCATCTATGTGGCCAAAGACCCCTCGGAAAAACACTCATGCTGCCTGTTCAAAAAGGACAGGACAAATAGGAGATGGTACTTGATAGACTCAGGTGCAGACTTGAGTATATTGCCAGTAAATAAAAACCAAAAATTACTTCCTCCAAAATACTATCTTCGTACTGTGAATGGTCAAAACCTTCCAGCTTACGGACTTGAGACCAGCAAAGTTGACATTGGACTTAAGGAAAAAATAACGTGGTCCTTCACGGTTGCTGATGTTCCAAACCCGATCCTGGGTGCAGATTTCCTTGCACATTATGTCCTGATCATTGACCTCAAAAATGGCAAACTGATCAATAGTGAAACTAAAAATTGTGTGGATGGCAAAACGCATGCTTACAGACTGGACACAAATATATCCAGCTGTACAAAAGTCGACGGACAACTCTTACAGATCCTGTCTGACTATCCTGGAGTCACTCAACCATCAATTCGCAGGCATCCTACATACAAACATGACACGGTTCATTACATTGAAACCAAAGGACAGCCTTGCCATGCTAGAGCACGAAGGTTACTGCCTGACAAACTCAAAGTGGCATGGGAGTACTTTCATCGCATCATTGAGGAGGGCGTATGTCGCCCCTCAAAAAGCTCATGGAGCTCCCCTATCCACATGACCAAAAAAGCAAGTGGAGAGTAGCGAATTGTTGGAGACTACACGGTCTTAAATGCCATAACAGTTCCTGATCGCTACCCTGTCCTCAATATAATGGACTTCAACGCGAACATGAAGGGTAAAACGATGTTCACCAAAATTGACATCAACTGGGCATTCCACCAAATTCCTATGGCTGACCAGAACATACCAAAGACAGCGGTTATAACCCCCTTTGGACTATTCGAATAGCTTCGAATGCCGTTAGGACTTCGCAACTCAGCACGAACTATCCAAAAATTTATCAATGGACTGTTTAGGGAATTACCATTTGCATATGCATACTTGGATGATATCTGCATTTGCTCTGAAGGCGGTGAGCAACAGCACGAGGAGAATGTAAGAGCCGTCATACAGCGTATACACGCTGCCGGGCTTACTATCAACGTAGGTAAAAGCTTATTTGCACAGACTGAAATTGACTTCCTCGGCTACAAAGTCTCGACCGAAGGCATTTCAAAGAAAATGACAGGAATAAACAAATCCACGTGTGATACGGAAATAAACATCGCAACGTGCGTTTACCGTTAAACACAAAGATAATCTCAACGTTGTGACGTCGCAAGCGGAGATTCCTTTGTAATAAAAATTCGAAAAATATATTCTATGAGTTTATTTCAGGCATAACTTTGCTTAAACCGATCAGAACTTAACCCAAAAACTTGCATACGGTCAAGAATTTTAAGCGCTATCCCCTCTACATGCTGATAAGAAGATGCAAAAATAATGACACATAACTGTAATGGTAAATCAAAAACTGAAGTAAAATCACCCACTTCAGAACTGCCAGAGATCTTGGACGTGTTTTCTGAAATATTTTTGGTTCCTTCTCCTGCTAAACCCATTCTAATGTCGCTGCCAATTCCTATCCCGAAGTCCGCCACCTCCTAATTCGCCCAGAAAACTGCTGAGTCTTTACAAACTCAGCAGAAGACCGAGCAGAAGACCGAGCAGAAGACGGAGCTGGACTGGATCGAGGAGTTGCTCATGGACACAGCTCCTCCCGTAGACGATGTCCCAGCGGAAATGACTACTCCGCTGCCTCCAATTATCTCTCCTCCCCGATCGCCGAAGGAGCCGACTCCGACTCCAGAACCACCGAAGCCAGAGCCAAAACAGGAGGAGAAATGGGAGCCGATGAGGTTCTTGTTTACTGCTGAGAGGGCCGCAAATGAGAAAGCAAAGATGGCCACCTGGACATTGGGGAACTCAAACTCCCCGATGCTAAGGAAGCCAACGTTCAAACATCCGCTGCCCCCTCACTCCCGTCATCACCCCTACACCGGCTCAAAAAACGTACTACCAAGGCGTAGGGAAGAAGACAGCCGGGCAAATTACCTGGCCCGGATAAACGCCCGTAGGGAATTCTACGAGTGCGTCGGGGCCGTGGTAGGTAGCACCCTGGCAAAATGGGAGGCCGACCAGAGGCAAAAGTAGAAACCCGCACATCCCCCAGGCCTTGCGCATTTTGATCATTTTTGCATCACAAAAATTGGGGGGGAGTAGCTGTGGGGACACAACAGTATGAGGCAAAGGGGCTTGGACCTCTTGACAACAGTCACCGCCCCAAAGGGCAGGCAAATAATCGTCCTTGTGACGTTAAACACACAAAACTTGTTCTATCGTAATTACCTGTATGTACTTGCAGGTAATGTACGAGTACCAAATCGTGACACAATAAGATGATTTCACGATTTGTACACGAACCGGCCAGCCATCTCTTATCTCGATAGGGGATGATGCGACCTGGCTGTTCTCACCTACGTACGTATTCTATTACGTACGTGTGTTTGTGTGCGTGTAAATAAGCCGTATATAAACCACCCAAATTGGCTCTAAAATTGCCAGTGTTTGGTCTGGTTCTGGCTTACCCGTACTTATGTACGAAGTGGCTGAAAACGCTTAAATTCTGTTGAATTTCCTTCTGGTGAGAATATCTCTCACAACAAGGTATTCCACAAATAATAACAATGAAATAAACATGGAATAAAAAAGGGAAGAAGAATTGAACAAAAATGAGAAAGATGAGAATATAGGATATCAACTAATAAATAACAATTATAATGACAACATTATAAATAGTGACAAACAGGATTCAAATGAACGAGTGATACAATTTATAACAAATAAAAAATTAATATGGCATAGGCATTTAGGGCATTTGTTAGGAAAAAATTTAAAAATATTAAGTAAGATCTCAAGAGGAATTCCTTCTGGAATTAATTTTTGTGATGACGAGTTCCAGCTTTGTGAGACATGTACGAAGGCCAATTCTAGGTGTCTAGGTCATAATGGAACTCGCACACGTCCAAATAGGAAACTTGAGGTAGACTCATCGGATACAATGGGCCCATTCTCACCTGAAATATTTGGTGAGAAATATAGCTGCTCTGCCTATCTTATTGGTATTCAGTATCCCTTTATTTTTCCATTGAGTCCAACAATAGTCCATATCCTACAACTCAATCCTACACACACAAATAATTACATATATATTTAAATTAAGATTAACAATTATAGATTCTCTCCGACCATATCACAGCATTGATACATAATTATTTTTATATTATACATGTTTATTTTAATAAATGCACACACCATAATAAATTGAGATTACCTACACACACACACACATATAGTCTATACCATGAATGATATTTTTATTTTTTATATATGCATATGTAAACCATTTAAATTGACGATCATTATTTATGTAATTGTTGCTTATTAATAACGCTTTTGTTATATAACACTACACGTTTTACCTCTTTTTCTATTTGTGATTCATCTATTTGTTTAACATTTTTTCATTTTTTTACACGTACATTTGGTTATATGGAATCGCAGGGGGTGTTGGGATACGATTCCCACACAACCTCATGACATGACTTTATGCGTTTAAAACTTTACACAAGTTGTAATTGTGAAGAAATAGGAATTATCAACTGGTCGAACTAGACAAAAATGACGACGAAAGACTTTAGTTGAACGATGACATCGAAAGAAGATCAAACACACATATTACAAACACATAAATAATACACCAAATATTCACTTTCACGAACTTTTATTTTCACACAAGATGGTGAAGATGTTATTTCATCAACGTTTGTTGAGCAACAAGAGGGACACAAAATATATTATCACAGTTGGGTTTCAAACATAAAATCACAGATTACAAATAATACTAAAAACAGTGTTACCACAACAAATGATATGTGAGAATAATAAGCTAACGTATAATATAATTTGCTATCATTCTCACAGTAATTAAATATATAATGTAATTTTATACTTTGTCATGTGGCAGCACTGATTCCCAGCTACGGAATAATTCGCTCAACAAACTTCTAGACCGCCGCTGACATTTTTGTACCTTATCAAAATACATTCATGATGGTTCTTTTTCTGCGTTTCTTTTTCAATTCGATCTTCAACCTTCACTCAACAAATGATTAAGCTATTTTCTCCTATTGACTTGAAGAAATCAAAGCTCCTGCCACCATAAAATAAGGTTTTTGGATCCAAAGAAAGTGATCAAGTCAATTTGAAATACTATAATGCATTAAAAGAATAAAATTTTGTACAAGTCCGAATCAATTCAAAAAGAGTTGAATGATCTCTCTCCATTATAAAAAAGTGTTCAAGTGGGAAATGCAAAAAGTGTTTACAATATGTGAGATATAAAAATTGTAGGAGTTACTTAACCTAAACAGTATTTGAAAATTAAGTCGCTAGTGGTCATGAGCAAGTGTAGTGAGAGTGTAGAACAATAAAAATCATTTCCAATCTTCGAGTATATATTTATATGAAGGAGATGACATGGAACAGTTTTAACAGGGGTTGAGTGTCCAGATTAAAGATGCCACATGCTGGCATATGAAGTTCCCAATAATGAACACCCCAACCAATTAAAATTGAAAATCAGTGTAAAAGTGAGACACTCTGTACGCCAGTGTTTATAAACAAATGCACCTTGCAAGATTTTCCTCCAATCAGATATTTAGTTTGAAGGACACGTGTTTGTAGAAGCCCTTTCTATAGGCAGGACACCGAAACTGTCCATGTGTCGTCTCCATCATGTATATATACTCGAAGTTTCCAATGTATCATTGAATGTGCAAGAAATGCAAATTGTGTAAATTTTTTGTCTCAGAGCTTCAAGGATGGAGACGACACAGGGCAGTTTCAGTGTCTTACCTATAGAAAGCGCTTCTACAAATACCTGTATTTCCAACTAAATATCTGATTGGAGGAAAATCTTGCAAATTTCATTTATTTATAAACATTGGGGTACAAAGAACCTCACTTTTACACCGATTTTCGATTTTGATTGGTTGGGTTGTTCAGTCTGGGGTACTTTGTACGCCAGCACGCGGCATCTATAGTTTGGACACTCAACTCCATGTTAAAACTGTTCCGTATCGTCTCTATGATTATGTCCTCCAAGTGTCTGGGTAATTTGTAAGATCGCCAGCCAGCCAGCCAGTGTACACTTGCTCCAAGTAGAAGTAAATGACAGTGGATCCCATTTATAAACAGCAGCATGTCGTCTCCATCATATATACATCCTCGAAGATGATGATAGTTGATAAGTGATATCACATTTTGATGATGACTTCGAAGTTCGAGGGTTGAAGATTACTGTGAAAAATTATTCAATAAGATTTTATTAAATATTTCAAAGCTTGGAGATCATTATTTCTTCGTTTGTACATTCGCTCTGTATAATGTTGAAGTGTAACAATTGTAATTAAGTGGTTCCATTTTCATTGGGTGGTAATTGTATTCTGATCCATGTGATGTTATCAGTTTTTTTTTGCTGACTTACCTCACCTCGTAGTTATACAGTGGTAATTGGCAAATTGAGACTTATGTTTGTCGTAGAAAATGTGGATTTTTTCGTAGTGTGTTTCACTTTAGTATCCGGTGTGCGATTCATTCAAATATTAATAATCTGAGGAAGTATTTCTTCGAAGTAGTAGTAATTTTTCTCATTACGTGTGTTTGTTTCTTCTAAACTTGGAATGTCTTGACGGTTTTTGTTCGTATTTTTTCAAGAAGAAGACAAAGGAAAAAGAGAATTGTTATCATGAAGTTTGCCGAACATCTTTCGGCGCATATTACTCCGGAATGGAGAAAACAGTACATTAATTACGAGGTACGTCTGCCAAATGATAATTGCCTTATGATATATTTTTCTTTAAAATATTATTGAGCGTTGAAGCCAACCAGATCTACCGAGATTGATTTTATGAGCATTATTTTCATGTTGGGAATTTCATTTATTTGAAACGAGTGTTGTTATTTCTACCAGCTTGGGTGAGGAGTTGCTTGGATATGTACTGAATATGAACGAAATTGCTTGTACTCCCTGGGTGTTCCTTTATTTTTCAATGTTATCATTATAATGAGGAAAAATATATGAAAATTTAACAAAGCTGAAACTACAAAATAAAAAGTCGGCTTTTCATTTCTTTTTTAATATTACTACTTTATAATATTCACAATGTTTTCGTACAAAGATTTCATTCTTGACTTGAAAAAAAATAGTATCAGTTTTGATGAAGATGATAAAAATATTGAATGTGTTATTGAAAGTGCAGAAAGTTTTGAAAAATTTTCACGAAAGCTGAAAGAAGCCGGAATTTAATTTTCAATCCGTTCATCAAATAATAAAAGTACGTCAATGAATTCTGAAAAGGTATCTTCTTACCTACTCAATTAACTTCAGACCTGTCACACACATCAACTAAGCTACAAGTTGAACAGGTACTTGGGGTATTTTAAATATGACGAAGTTTTTTTAGACACCACAAGCTATATTGTTTTCATAAAATATTCAACTTAAATTCGACATTACATCAATAATCTACAAAATAAATTAGGGTACTTAATTTTTTGGTAAATGTAAATTGAAAAGTGAAAAATTCCCACTTTCCAGTCCCCATTAACTCTAATGATAAAAAAATCATCCTGAAGGATAACTGAGACTTGTATTTCTATACCACTTTGCATGATTCACTGAATCATTTGAAAACAAACGCCTCACCCAAGCTTGTAAAAATAACAACACCCATTTGAAACCTTTAATGGTCTAGTCCTCTAGTAGGTATTATGAAAAATATTGCGCAGTAAGCGGATCTAATAAATTTGAATTGGCTTGTATATATTTGTGAGGATCGAATGGATGAATTACAATTACGACTAAATTTAATATTTGATTCGAATTTATTCCCAGCCTTAAAGTAGGTATGTCTTATATTTCAGATAATTGATTGAGTTGAGGAAATTCCATTTGTTAACGGAAGTATATAGGCGGTGAACGATAAATTTTTTTTCTAAAATTATTTTCGAATAATTGTTCAAATTTAAGGTATTACTTTACTTTCACATCAGAGAAAGTACCAGTGAAAAAATTTCGTAAATTGTTTCAACCAGAAAACTGATTAATCTATAAAACCAATATAAAACATTTAATGTAACAGGTTTTGGGAATTTTTTAGATTTTGTTTAAACGTTTATAAGATTACTCTAGGCAATTGCTTGTTACAAAGGTTTTGAATAGCTTAGATGAAAAATCTGAATCATAGATTGATTTTTTTCTCGAATGTCAAGTTGAAGTGTTTTTTTCTCAATAATTTCTAATTTTCATTTCCTAAAATGCTAAAGGCCCGAAGCAATCAAAAATACTCGTAACAAACCCCGAATTTTCTGAACCCGTAAGTAAAAAAAATTTAATCTGTCATTGTTTAAACTGTTTTATTTGCCTAATTTTTTGTAAAAATATTTTCCTGTTGCTGCCTACTTTCATTATATTTTCATATTTACAAGTCTTTACCAGGTAAACAATATTTCTAGCGGTATATCTAGTTTTGCCGCTAGTTACCTTTACTGATAATTTACCTGCCAACATAAATACACACCCAATTTATTATGAAACATAAGTATGGGTGGGGTTGATTTATTTTACAAATAACTGTGGCAAGGTTAATTACATATATGTAACTATCTGAATGATGGTTGCATGCAGGCTTGTAGCCAGAGTAAAATCCCAAGGGGGCAAACTGTAGACCAAGGAGGGAAAACTTTTTTTTGTGGATTATATTAGCTGTATTAAAAAAATATTTTTTTTGGGGAGGGGGAAGAGAAAAATAGCAATTAGCAACGAAAATCTTATCTACATAAAATAAAATTTGTTAAAAATTTCAACTTGGCCCATTAATAAAACTGTAATTTTTAATTTTTATTATTTGTAAAAATTAAAAAACATCGTTAATGGGCTCTTTTCCTTTTTTTTTAAATTCAGAAAAAAAATTGAAAATTTTGCCATAAGGGCAAAGAGCACCGCCAGAGGGCGTTGCCCCCATCATCTGGCTACTCGCCTGGCTGCATATCGAAATAAATTATTCGTTCTGTTTAATTAGTAGGCTAATATCAGGTCAATAAGAAAGCTAACTATTTTGAGAAAGTACATAAGACATTTATAAAAATCATTAAGCTGTTTAAAGTAGCATTTTATTAGTAGTATAAAGTGTTCCAAATGAAGAGTTACTGCTAATTTCACGTTGGTTTTTATTAGTTGCTTGCTAAGGTATCGTTAAAATTGGCAATGAAGACGCTAACCTGGCGAATAGTTTGCAGCTATCTGATGAAAAGAATTAGCCTCTTCAAAATAAATCGTAAATAATACAGTATCACTCATTTTGACTTTTTCTAGGAAATGAAATCAATGCTGTATAATGCTGTGGCTGATGCAGATGCCGAAGACCTAGATGACGAAGATCGTAGGAAAAAGTTTGCTCAATTTGACGATTACTTTTTTCGCTATTGCGACGGCGAACTGAAAAAAATAAATATTTTTTTTTCCGGTAATATGCCAGTAGATACCATATAATTCATAATTCTTTAGAATACATGCTCTATTAATTTGTTGTCGTGTCGTGCCAAAAATAAATTACGTTTGAACTTGCAGTCGGTAATTTTTCCATCTGTTTGGCGAGTTCAAAGAGAATAATTATATTTTCTTAAAATAGGGTACCGGACATGACTCTCAGAATTACTTAAAATTAATGGAAGAGATAGTCTAAAGCCTGTGAATGAAGGTTCTGAAATTTTTTTTGAAAAATATTAAATTGAAAGGAAGATATAAGATGTCAAAGTTGCGCTGCACCAAAAACAGTACCTCGATGAGCACCCTGTTGTTGTGATGTTATAGAATTGACATCTTTGTATTTTGCATTATCAGAGGTTGCTGGTTTCAATACATCTCATTAATACTTCATTTTTAAGTAGGTTTTTGGTGAAAATTTACTGAACAAAATTGACTTTAAAAAATGACTTTGAAGCAAGGATGGGCGCACATTTAATTTCAGGACCCAAGAAAACTTTTGGCACAGAAAGCTCAAAGTCTAAATTATCACCTAAGTAAATAAGATTCAATAACTTTGGATTTCTATCTGTATTTATTTTTTGTACTTCCCACTGAGGTAGAAGGTTGAAAATTGGTATGAGGGTGCTTGAGTATCACATCTAATTTTTTTTTTTTGAAATCCCAAAAATAAGAAAGGGGCAGTAGATATGGGCCAAAAATTCATTTTCTTGGAACTTTCAACATATATACACTGAAATTATCCAAATCAACACAAAGATGGTATAATATTGTTTGTTTATGCTTTAAAAAAATATTTTTTGAGGTACTGAGTTCAAACTGGACCTTAAGTTTTTTAATTTGATCAATATTTTGACCCAAAGGAACTCAAAAAAGGGCCTAATTTTGTTTTTTTACATTTTAGTATGTAATACATCATTTGTAATGTTTCTTGAGGTGCTGAGTTCAAATTTGTCAATAATTTTTCAATTTGATCAATTTTTTGACCCCAAGGGATCATAAAAGTGCCCAATTTTGTTTTTTTACATATTATTATGTAATACATCATTTGTAATGTTTCTTGAGGCAACAAGTTCAAATTTGACATTATTTTATTCATTTGATTCATTTTTGACGCCCAAGGGGAAATTTTGATTTTTCATATTTTGTAGTGTAATACATCATTTGTAATAGTTTTTTAGCTGCTGATTTTGAATTTGACGTAATTTCTTAATTTTACCCATTATGTGATCCCACAAGAGCTCTGAAAGGGGCTAATTTTGAATTTCTCTATTATATTGTGTTATACATTATTGGTAATTTTTTTTGACTTGAAGTTTTATTTTGACATGTATTTCTTCATACAACTCCTTTTAATGTGATATAAAGTGGTTCAGATATAAGTAGCTAATTTTGACTTTTTACATTTGATTGTGTGATATATTGTTTATAATGTTTTACAAGTTTCTGAGTACAAATACAAAAATCATATTTTTCTTACAAGTAAGTTGGGCAAGTGGTTTTACTGAATTTTGTTGTTTTTTGTTGGTCTCAAAAAACATGGGCATCCAATACCTAATAAATCACTCAATAATAAGTGAAGATATAATTGCAATCCCTTTTTTGGGGCCACAGGAAGAAAAAAGTGGTTCAATCTAAAAATTGATTGTAAATATAATCTCAGTGCCTCAAAAAACATTATTTATTGTGTATCACTCAATAATACCTAAGAATTTTATTTGAACCCCCTATTTAGGGTCACAGGGGGCTCAATAATGGATTTGATCAAAAAATGGATTGCAAATCTAAACACAGCACCTCAAAAAACATTATTAATGATATATCACTCAATAATATCAAAGAATATTATCTTATCCCCCTGTTTGGGGTCACAGGGGGCCAAGGAGGGTTCAATCTAAAAATGGATTATAAATGTAAACTCGGAGCCTCAAAAAACAGTATTATCGATGTATCATTCAATAATATCCAAGAATATTATCTTAATTCCATTTCTTGGGCTACAGGGGGCTAAATGAAGGGTTAAATCTAAAAATGGGTTGCAAATATGAACTCAGCCCTCAAAGTAAATAACTCCTCAGGCACCACCAAAAATTTTTTCCAAGGCTGTGCTCTAATATAAAAACAAATAAGGAATAATTGGTTTTTGATTTTCTTAGTTTTTATTGTTTTTCAATGTTTTGAATTTGTCTATAAATAAGGGAGTGGGGGTGCAAGTGCACATCCTTTTATCCCCTCCCTCACAGTCACCATGAACTTTCTAAATTGATGAGCTTAACTAAACCAATGTACAAACACAGGAGAGTGAGGAATGAATGAATGAGAAACCTGTGAAAGAGGTGAAAAGTTTGCTGATGTGTCAATTCTATGACATCAAACCCACTGCTCAAAAAATATCACAACGTTTTTTGACAACTCAAATTTACCATTCATTTTCTCCCATTCTATCCTACCAATTTTAATGCAATTTTCACTGATATTTTTTATTTTTTTAAAGAATTTGAAAATATGTTTACTGAAAATCATGTCCGGTACCCCATTATCTTCAATAATTGACGTTGTATGTTTTAGTTTCATTTAAGTTTTTTAATCTTGCATAACTCGCTTAAGGAAAATAAAAAAGATTCCTTATTTTACTGCGCAAATAAGATAATTTTAGATAGCCAAAGTGTATGTTAGGTGTGCCTATAGTGAGGTACACGTTGAATTTTACTTGAGAAATCTGATCATTGAATTGTGTTAAGTTGATTACTGGATGAAGGGAGGAAACGGTTTTGGCCAATTTTACTCGAATTTCTAATGAAAAAAAGTGAATTCATGAATATGTCGATATCTTACTGATCATATATCTCCGTGATTAATTAATTTTCGTTGTTTTGAAAAATAGTTTAAGACTGAAAATCATGTCCTTTTATTTTCATCACAGTGATATTAGAATTGAAACTTGTCACTGTTCAGAAATATTTTAAGGAATTTTGAAAAAGGTTAACATATTGAATTATCTTGACAGAATAAAACAATCACATTACTAAAATTAAAATTTAGAACGAATCTTGCTTCAAAATGTATTGGTATTGTTAAAAAAAAAAAAATAAACATTTGATTGGTACTCTCTCAAATTTAATTATTGTTACAGTCCCTGTTCACACAAAAAGATTTTGGGATAAAATTCTTGTTTAATTAATTCTCGTTATTTAATTTGTTTTTTGCCTCTGATCCTCAAATTACGACTTTAATTCATTATCTTATTTTGAATAGGCCTATTAAGATCCCCTCCTTCCCCATTATTTTCTGTTGGAAAATGAAATCAATCGTATTTGAATAATTTTGCTGTGAAGGGCACTATTTCAATTCAGGAGAGAATACGCTCTCGTTGTAAAATTCACTCGAAGAATATTTTATCACACCCTCAACATTAATGATAGGCCACCTCTACTATCATCTTTTATTGTGAACGATCGATTTAAAAAACTCATATAGGTTCTTGAATCTAGCAGTTCCTATTTCTCATATTTTTCATACAGACCTAGGGGAATAGTTATTGTTCATGGGATGAATTACTAAAAATGGCTTCTTGCAGTTCTTTCGGCTAAACAGATATTATCTTTCTATTTTGTTTGTTTCATTCATTTTTAATTGGATGCCTTTTTTTGGAATTATGAGTAAGGTACGACTTCACTTTCACATACTCGTATTATTTGCCTTCAGTCGTTAGTTCAAAAAGTTTTTGTCCGAAAAATTTTCTTTCTGTTCAATCATTTTTATTCTTTATCATTGCAGAAAAGCTGGCCGAAGCTATTCGAAAATTTTCGTCGCTGAAAAATGAGCTTATTATTCCGAAGGGTCCACCTGGAAAAAAGTCTGATTCTAGGAGTACGGTTCCGCTGTATCCGTTTCATGATCGACCCCACATCCCTCCGCGAAAGCTGCAAGATTTGAAATTAGCGTTTACTGAATTCTACTTGAGCTTAGTACTATTACAAAATTATCAAAGTTTAAATTTCACCGGATTCCGAAAAATTTTGAAGAAACACGATAAAGTTTGTGATACTGACTAGATTTTTCTGTTTTTTGTTGCCCTTTTCTCATGTTATAAAGTACTATCTTATACTTTTCAGCTGTTACAAACTCCAGAAGGATCGCAATGGCGAGGCGAAAATGTGGACAATTCAACGTTTTATACGAACAACGACATCAACAGACTGATTTCGGAAACCGAACATTTATTTACGGTATACTTGGAGCATGGTGATCGTCAGAAAGCCATGAAACGTTTGAGAGTTCCTCCGCTTGGCGAACAACGTAGTCCGTGGATTACCTTTAAAGTCGGCTTATTTTCAGGAAGCTTTATAGTGTTATCTGTGACTGTGATACTTTCAGGTAATTTAATCAGTTGCGACACGACGCTTTTGTGCGTTATATCTTTTTAAGAAGTCTGTTTGATGTATGAGAAAGTCTGCTACCTTGACTTTTTGCGAACTGAGACATTTTTTTGTCGTGAGGTATAGTAATTTGGTGTGTCCAGTTCGTGAATGACGTATTTTATAATTTACTGTCTAGCTCAAAATAGCCAACGTCTCATACGCTTATTTTTTGAAGGCTAAGTGACTGCTGTAAAACGGACTACATTAGGATTGCGCTCTGTAATAATTTTATAGGTACTCGGTAGTTCTTTGTCGTTTATTTTATATGTGATAATTATCAGTTGTGAACAATTTGTAAAACGCAAAGATTTTATGAAATTGGCATGTGTAAATTTTAACTAAAGATTCAAACCTTTATGTGTACATTTACTTAGGAAAGAACTTATTTGATAAGGATTGATACTACCAGTACCTTCGCAAAGGTCTGCAATACTCCTTACGGATGAGACGTTTTCTTCTGTATTTCACATAAATCATGAAAAAAGTCCTTTGAAATCAATAACTTATGACCTTTTTAATTCCTCTAAATCGATCAATTTTATTCCTGAAAAGTTGAAAAAAGGCACAATTTAATTATATATGTCACAAATTTTTTTAGAACGTTACATATTTCGAAATGGCTTAGAGTTGGACAGTGCCGCGTTTACAATAAGAATTTATAACATGTTCGATATTGATATTTGCTTTATTTATTCAGTTCCTGGAAATATTCAGTTACTCTTTCAGGTAAAACACAAGGTCTACATAACCTGCTTCCAGACATACCTACCATACATTATTTTTAGCAAATAGTTTAATGCTAATATCTCATCATTTCGAAGTCTGTGTTCATCGATTTTGGTTTTCAGTCAAAATGATTGTTTGAGAATTGTATTACTGTAATAATAAAGGCGAGAAATCCGTTCGTCTAAAATTCCCTTTTATTATTTCGAAAAATTAAATACGTATGCGCCTACGATCAAAATTTTTCATAAATTGAACAGTATTACTACATCTATGCCGGCAAAAGTATTAGATTGGCACACAGAGTATTAAATATATTAGAAGACGCATGTGAAACAAAGAACGGCACCACTTTTACGGTCAAAATATCTACCATTGCTAAAGTACCGACAATTTTCAATCTCATTTTTATCTACGAAATTCGTATTGATTGTGATTTCTAAATTAATAATTATATTTATTCATTTATTTGATTAAATTATTTGAAAAAAAATTTTTTGATTATTGCCCATGGGTCAGAATGAGGGGCAAGGAAATTCGAATTCCGTATCGAAGGAGTGAAGAAAAATAGCTTCGAAAGCTGTGCCGTTTTTCATGGCAGCATTTAGATGAACGTGCGTCCTCTATTATACTTAATATTTCGTGGATCGGCATAAGCCAAAGCGCCGCTTCAGGGCTTGTAGAAAATATAATTATGATGATATTTAAATATTTAATAGAATAGTTCGAAAATCAAAGTTAAGACTGAATGTTTGTTTCTGAAAGTGACCTGATTTTGATGAGCTTTTAGTTTTGAAAACGACACCAGAATAGAATTCGTCTTAACTTATTTTGAAGTATTGTTCTTATTAACCATTTTCATTACGATAAATTTTAATGAAAAAATCTTGGTGCTGATTGTTCTATATTGTAATCAGTCTAATTATATTAATTTTTACAGATAATATACACATATTTTTAATTAAATAATCATGCGCGATTTCCATATTATGTTAATCATATGCATGCCTAGTTCACTAGTAAAACCGAGTCAATTCGATAAATCAAAAGATGTCTCTAAGTCAAAGTAGTTTTCCATTGCTCCGATCTTGGAAAACCAAAAATTGGTGTTTTTCGATTAATTTACGTATATAACTTCGATTTGTTTCTCTGCTTTCCATTCATTTTGTTCTGCTTTTATCCTAAACTTGACTGTTACGTTGAATAAAATATTAAGATCAAATAGACCTCGAATTTTGTAATGCGTAATGTATTACAAATAAATCACTTGTGGTGGTGTTTATAGCGGAAATTTGAAGCTTTAAGGAGCTTCTTCAGGTTCGTAAAATTATCATATTTGAGGTTTCACAAAAATCATTCGAATGAGGTTCGCAGAGAAGATTGAGTCATTGTTTAACTGTTTGCGTCTTCATTTGTCACTCCTTTCAAGACGATTTTAACAACTTGTTACTTTGTGATTTTTACAGCTGTTTTCCATGAAAATAACGAAGAGTTTGTGGATGTGTATCGTTTATTTCGAGCTCCTCTCTTATTGATGCAGTTTGTCTTTCTCATTGGTGTCAACGTTTACGGTTGGCGATCGTCCGGTGTGAATCACGTACTGATTTTCGAATTAGATCCGCGTAATCATTTATCGGAGCAGCATTTGATGGAACTTGCTGCCATTTTGGGTGTGAGTTGGGCGCTTAGTGTACTCAGTTTCTTGTACAGCAGTTACATCAGCATTCCACCGTACGTCAGTCCATTAGTTCTACTTTTCTTGATCGTCGCATTTGTCCTCAATCCAGTCAAAGCATTCCATTATGACGCTAGATTATGGCTAATGAAATTAATTGTAAGTAAATATAAATGTGTGTATGTATACGTATTTATGTGCAGTCAAAATCAAAAATCCGGAAAATTCGTGAATTTTCAGACAAAAGGGAAAGTAACGGCAAAAAAAACTTGATGTCATCTTTGGTATTTGCCTGACTAATTTCAGTCAGAAGTGTAAATTTTTTTGGTTTCCAGTCATTTATCAATTTAACGATTTTTTTTGAAACCAACCCAGTCCAAATAGATAATATGTTTATACTAATAATTCCTAAATTTATATTAAATCAAAAATAAATCAAAAAATATGTGAAAGTCGGAAAATGCAATTAATTCGTCAAATTATTCCATTTGATTGAAATAATTTAGTGAAATACGTAAATATTTCACAAAATTGACTGCTTTATGTTTCAAGTATTAGTGTGAGGTTATGTAAGGTAGATGATTTTTTATTCTTTTAGAAACGAAATTATGTCATAACTCAAGGTGTAGTGGGCAGTCTAAAATTTTAAAAATAATAGAATTTTCCATAATTTATGTTTTTTACTTAGCATTTACAAAATTGATTAAAATTTTTCGAGTCATTATCGATAGTACCTTAAAGGTTTTTAGTTAAAAGGAATAAGAGTGTAAAACAAATTCATTTGCTGAGGTATTTTCGTTTTTTATACGATTTTATCGCAGTTACCAATGCAACAAAATGTGACGCAGTTCTTATACTAACATCTAGGGATGTTGAAATCATATTTCATTTTTATCAGATATTCCTTATCAACGTGCTTGCTTCTTCAACATAAGTTTCATCATTTTATGCTAATATTCACTGTGGCATTGTGGCAACGCTGTGTTGGTGTACGTGAAATATACCATATTCAAATCCTGTAGGGGATAAAAATTTTTTTTTTCTTCAAATTATAAAAGCGTATTTTTTATAACTTATTTTTTACATAATTTATTCCTAGTTATTTTTGTAAATTCAGTAATTTTCAATATTGACTGATTTACATTTTTCTCTCAGTTATGTATTTACCTAAATAAGTCAACAAAAACTAGTCAAAAATATTAATTCTATAACTCTCCATCCCATAAAAAATTTACATTTTTTACTAATTTTGTATAAGCATTTACTTAAAATTCGTGTAAATTGAGGAAACCAAGTTTTTGTGCCGCCTTTCTCCCTTTTGCCTAGGAGTTTTTGTAAAAACCTGATTTACGTAATTGATTGAAACTTATATATTGATATTCCTAACTTTGTGAGATCCGAGGTATCACACAGCCTACTCGAGACAGTATTATTCAAATAGTTAGAAATGTGCAGTTAGAAATATTGTAAAGTGCTTATCCATGCGAATGTTAGTAAGACAGGACAACAGGAGTAAGGTAAATTGAATGACAAAATTATATTCTTGAAATGAACATTGAAATTTCTGGAAAAAAAATTTCTGAAAAAATTTTTGTTAGAAAATTGAATTATTTCATGTGGAGATGATAAATGAAGAAATGACTTGGTCTTTAATTATATTTTACGATCAAATTACAGATAAGAAATTTTTTCATCTAACTCTTGATAAAAGTTTTCTTGGTAATTTCTTACAGTCTTTCCTACTATTTTTGCCCAAAAAATTAATACACTATATTTTCATTTTCATTTACTTACATCAGGACAAATTAAAAAAAATATTTAACATTTTCCAAAAAAAAAGAAGAAAAAAAGAATGAAACAAAATAAAACATGTGAGTGGGTTGGTGAATGATGGGTCCAAGAAAGTCAGAATTTCTGCACATTCTAGCAGGGTAAAAAAAAATCAATCAGTAAAAACAGGTGTAAAATTAAATTAAATCCTTATAAATGCAGAAATATCACTAACTTTATGAGATCATGCATACCATTCTCCGGCAGACTTCAGATTTTATGAACATTATTATACATTATGAAAATATAAGAAAACTTTGCGAGGCCCGGTACCTGGTTTCACAACGTTAAATGGGGGTCTTACTTAGCGTGATTTCCGGAAATGGGTCTGTACATATCGTGGTATACCTATATAAATTAATTATACAGAGTGATTTGGGAGTATTTTTTGTGTGGATACAATCGAGTACGAGTAAGAAAAAATCTTCTCTAAACATATGGTCTATCTTCAAAATTGAACCCGTCAGAAAGTTGAATTGTTTGGTAGCCCTTCTATTTCATGCCTATGTAACTTTTCATACTTCAGTGTTTTGAAATTGTTTCGCATAGTAGTGGGTTTAACAACTTCTTCCCTTCTGCAACCAGATTTCTTAAACTTGCCAAATAAAGAATTCCAAATTTTTAGACTTCGCAGCCCTTCTGGCTTCTAAAATTTCGAAAATAAAGTTTGGAAACAAGCCATATTGTTATAAAATGAAGTTTTTTTTTCGTTGTATTTAGTTGTATCCATACTTATGATTTTTCGGAACCACTCGTGTGACACTCTGTACTTATATTTTGTTTTAATTCGTTCATTCTGTAAAAGCTTTCGAAAATTTATTATTGGTATTTTATTCGTTTAAAAGGGGCGAATTATTGCTGCGCCGTTTTTCCGTGTTGGATTCTCAGATTTTTGGCTCGCTGATCAGTTCAATAGTCTAGCGGCTGTGTTTACTGACCTGCATTATATATTTTGTTTCTATTTAACGCACAATTGGCTAAATGGAGGTAAAGTGATCGTACGTATTTTCAATGTATGGTTTTAAATAGCAACATATTGTGTAGCCGGACTTTTTTTTTTTTTTGCCTTTTGATCAATCATTAATTTAGACGTTTCCAAGCGCTAGTTGTTCAATAAATTCGTTTGTCCACTGTAGACGGGAAAACGATCACTGAAGAATTTTTTATTTCAAAAATGATAGTGCACTGTATTCCAGCGTGGGTGCGTTTCGCTCAGTGTTTGAGGCGGTATCATGATTCACGAGAAACGTTGCATCTGATAAATGCTGGAAAATATGCCTCCTCGATGGCTTTCATCATTTCCAATTACTTGTTCGTACACAATCGAAGTAAGTAGACATTTTTGATGAATCAAAGTTGGTAAGAGAATGAATGTTTAGTGGTTGAATAATTCACGATCTCCTTTTATTTGAAGTGAAATACTCTTTTAGCATGATAAAAGCTGTAAGAAATTATTACCAATAGCACGGAGGAAAATAGAAAGGTAATAAACTCTTGGGTACATCATTCAAGCAAGAGTTTATTGTATAAATCAGAAATGAATATGGTGTGGAAAACAAACTAACTCGCGTAAAATGTACCTTGCCTGAAGTTGACCACGTAAAATAGGTAATGTCTAAAAGAAATGCAAAATGGGTTTACAGTAAATCTATAAGGGACCATTTCAACTGATGTATCAGTCTGCGCTGCTTTTTGTGAAAAAGTGAGGTGCAGATCTGAAGACACTCGACCAAAGCAAAGCCACCAATATCAATATTATAATAGTGGTGTGTCTGATATACTTGCAAATTCTCATATAAACAATCCTGACTGTTTTTGCTTTACAAAGAGGCAGACAAATATTTTTCGACCGATAAGAGGTTTCGTTTTCTCAATGTTAATGGTGAATTTATTTTCATGGAGCAAGCTAGTAACCGGTAGGGGACTAATGGGGGCACTGCCGCGGCTGGTAAAAATTGAAAAATCGACCCCCACCTTTCCATTCACTTAACAGGAATTGCACTTACCCCAAGATGTCTAAGATGTTTGAAATCTACCACTGTTGGAACTTCATCTGCCCCCTCTAAAACAAGCTGGTTACGACCCTGTTATGGAGCCTGTAAAACGAATAAATAAAGTGGATTAATTATTATTTTTTATTCTTGCTAATTTCGAAAACCTGTCGTGAAAATACAGCGATTTTATTTTTTAATTACTTAATATTCATTTGTTTGATTTATTTTTTACAGATTACGCTAAAAATCTTTCTGAAAACCCATATTTATATTTATATTTCATTTGTGCCACAATCAGCTCAACATACACGTACACATGGGATATTAAAATGGACTGGGGCTTGTTCGATCCCCGTGATTCGGATTATAAATTTCTTCGCGAGGAAATTGTTTATTCTTCGACGGTTAGTTTTTTTCATTACATTTTCTTCGTTCTAGAATAATTTTATTGTACCTATATTTTAAAACAAATTTTTTTTATCTCCAGAGGATGATTCTGAAAAAATTGTTTGCTTCTTTCAAATTAAGCAATAGGAACAAACATATAATAGAACTTTGCTGACGTATAATTATGTTTTTTTTTTCTTCTTTTTTTAGAT
Source organism: Ericerus pela (assembly GCA_011428145.1). Lineage (NCBI taxonomy): Eukaryota > Metazoa > Arthropoda > Insecta > Hemiptera > Coccidae > Ericerus > Ericerus pela. The sequence continues at coordinate 1,177,800 of WOFM01000613.1, forward strand.
GTTTTACTACTTAGCCATCATTGAAGACTTCATTTTGAGATTCATTTGGGTTATTACGTTTTTATTGAATGCTAATGATTTAGTTTCAGCTGAAGTTATAAGTTCGGTTACCACTCCTTTGGAAATATTTAGGTACAGTCTCGTTTTGTCTTACGTATTTTATGCACTCAGTATCTTTACCGTTCTCTTCACATCGTCTCATATTTGGTCAAATCACAGAAGGTTCATATGGAATTTCTTTCGACTGGAAAACGAGCACCTGAACAACTGTGGTAAATTCCGAGCTGTTCGAGATATTTGCATCGCCCCAATCGCTCCGTCGGATCCGTTGGAAGTGATTCGTATGATGGACGAAGAAGATGGTGTTATAAATCGAAGTCGCAGACGACCTATGCCTGCGTATTTGAGAAAAACTGTGAAAGAAGAACATAAACCATTACTGCAAGATGAAATGAATAATATGCATGTGACTTTATCTAGCATGTGAATAAGTTAACAGCGAGCTCAGTGGTGAGCTCCTCTAGTTGTCATAGAAATTCTAATTCTTACTCAATGTTTTATCGTTTACTAGTTTAATATTTGAGGTGAAAACATAAACCGAGGTTGTGACGAGCATTCAGATAAATGAAACTAGTAATACCGTTTTCCTTGAATTGGAAAAGTTATAAAATTATGTATGTCTGCGCGAACTAAGGATGCATGTCCATTCTGTGATGGATTATCACCAAAGATTAATTATTATAATTATTGTAAACCGTGTCAAGTGTGTCTAAAGTTCAAATCAAGTTTATAGCCACGGTGAAAAATCAGAACCGAGATGTGACTGCCTCACTTTTCAAAAATGAGATTATAACCGTACGTTCGTACTTTTAGTAGTTACATTAAGAAGAAAACAATTGAATGACTATCATTATTTAAAATATTCTTTTTCAGAGTTGATGCCTCTATTTTTCAGTTCCTTAATATTTGAACCATTCAAGTTGGAGAGAACTAGTTCGTTTTGTACTTAAAAAAATATTCCTTCCACCATGGTTTTTATCTTTAATTTTATGCGTAATTTTTGTTATGGTGTTCATGTATTTTTTGTATTCCCGCCAAATAATCGTGAAGTAACTAACTGGTTGGTCAATTTTCTATGTACTTTATTCTACGTAAGAATTTATTAATCTGATTAAATTATTGTACATTCTAGCTGTCTGTGAATAGAAGATCTCAATTTCGCATTTTTAGACATAAATTTGGTCGGTTTTTGAATTGATTTTTGTGAGTGCAGTTTTTTTTTCACTCAATAATTATTTGAGTTCGGTACTTTGTATGCAGTTCATAACTCGAAAAATCCATTAATATATGAAATGAAAGGTAGCCAAAGTCCTTTCCTGATTTTACAAATTCTGTGATCGCTATAAAATCATGAAAGTTTTTTATATTTTACCATTTTAAGTCTGTCGTTATTAACAACCGAAAGAATTTTAAATTTTAAATCCGTCTTTTTTATTATTTTCTTTCCCTGGAAATCACTTTCACCATTACCTATTTTTATTTATTTTTGGCAGCTATCAGCAACAACTCTACACCTTATACTGTTGCCTGGATTTCATATTATATTGTTTATTTTATTTTCTATACCTAGGTACGTAACTATTATATTTGCTTGTGAAAATCTTTGTGAATTTCATTATATCCGTACATTTCTTAACGTATAAGTAACGTTATAACGTATTTCCATAAAACAGTGTCCTCTGTTTTCTATATGACCACACCGAAGTTTTTTAAATATTTTATTCTGATGTTATATTTATTCTCTTTTTTGATGTTTTTCGTTATATCCAAGTAGTTTTTCTGAGAATAATATTTCTTAATGTACTTCATTTTGTATATATCTCTTTTTTTAAATGAAAAAGTTTCCAATAAATTGGGAAAAACCAGAAAATAAAAGAGGAAAAACAAAATTGGCTGCTGTTTCCCTGTTTTTTATGTACGAAAGCAAGATATATTAAGAATGTACTTTTAGGAACATATCTCCCCTGTAATATTCTAATAATCATAAGAATTTATGTACATCGTCGTTTTAATATTTTAATAAGTGATTTACTTATTTGTCTTTGTACAAAATTATGGAATCATTCAATGTTATGCTTTGGCTGTGATTTGGTTTGTGGTTGTATTGTTTTGCCATTTTTCTGTTAACCATTTGTTGCAGCCTTTTTTGAATGATTTTTCGTTTTATAAAATAAAAATTTCGTTCAACTTTTTATTCACTCGACATTCATTTACCTAATATAAACATACGTCGCCGCCGTTTATTGTTAAATTTTTTGTATTGATAACTCGAATAGAGTTAATTACGTTTCAGTCAGAAACTTGAAAAAATGGAATTTATTCTCGCTGAAATTAGAATTCCCACAGGTTTATGGAGGAGAGTGATGAGAAGAAATTATTTTTTCACGTTTATGAATTGCATTCTATTTGAATTTTTCAATCAACTTGTTAGAGAAAACAGCATGGTTCTTTGAAGTTTGCCAAAATACTCTGGTCCTTCGAGGATATATATATATATATATATAAGATCCGATAGGATCTCAAATGATTCGGCAACAATTGAATGAATGCAAACTTTTATTAAATTAGAATTCAAAACAGGTAACTGCAAGCTTAGTAAGAAAGTGCAGAAGGCAAAGCGGATGTGTACAATACGTACAAAAGCAAAAAAGAGAATGAAACGAGAGAAAAGAAAAGAAGAGACAATGACAGAGGGAATCGTGTATGAGAGCAGGTTGAGAATGGAAAAGTTGAGTGAGCGTAGAAATGAGATAACAAAAGTGGATGTGAAAGAGGACTTGTGGAGAGGAGCGATATGATAGGAATCTTACATCCCCCCACCACAAATCATTTTGAAGCGAAGGAATGCAAAGGAAGGTGAAGGAAAACAGTCAACGTGTACAGAGTATTAATTTGCTAGCGTGGTAAAGTCTTTTCAAAAGAGGTCCGTGACCTGTACAGATTTCATAAACATTATTTGAAACTTTATTGGTAATAACAAACGGGCCTATACGAAGCTTGTCTAACTTGTCGCGATTAAGTTTATTGCCGTTGTCAACAGACATGGTCACCTACGTTAAAGTCGATACAGGTTTTATTACAGTCGTACAATTTCTTATTATAGTTGTGGCGACTACTGCCACACTACTACGGCTGATTGCCATTCTCCCTCGATCACTGTCACCCGGCATCGTGGCCGAGTGTATATGGTGTCGGCTTTTGGTGGCGGTGAGCAAGGGGGGTTTTAGGTGTTTGGCCGGTACGGGTTCGAATCCCCGTACCGCCTGAACACCTAAAGTGGTGACCCCGACGTGATCCGGGGATGGTAATGCACGCCATCTCTCGGACACGTACAAAAACCAATAGCCGTGGTGGTACGTCACACCACCGATGCCAGTATGTGACGGCGCTGTAGGGTGTGCGCTACAGTGCGGTGATGAGGGGGGACATCACCACGCGCCGGCGTACATCCCTACCCGCAAGGCGCCTCCGTACTGGTTGTCGTATCACGCTCTGCTATACTGGGGGGGGAGTGGTGTGGCGACTACTGCCACACTACTATGGCTGATTGCCATTCTCCCTCGATCACCGTCACCCGGCATCGTGGCCGAGTGTATACGGTGTCGGCTTTTGGTGGCGGTGAGCGAGGGGGGTTTTAGGTGTTCGGCCGGTACGGGTTTGAATCCCCGTACCACCTGAACACCTAAAATAGTCATGATTCTTAATGCTATTTTTAAGGGCTAATTCACGATTGGCAGCTAGGTTAGGGGGATTGTTAAGGGGAACAGGTAGAATATTGACTGGTTTGCCAGTGAGTAAGTAAGAAAAAGCAAATTTTGTAATGCTATATGGAGAGTTGTTGTACTGCTTAACGCACTCTGATGCGATAGTAGCCCAACTTCTCTTAGGATTAGGACAAGTCATTTTTCATGCAGAGGATACGGTTCACCAACGTTTGATTTAGACGCTTGTTTAAACCATTTGAGAACGCACTATCAACCACAGTGAAAATATGACGTATGCCTGAGGAGGAACAGTAGGATCGGAACTTGTTAGAAGATAGACCACCGTATTGGTCAGTCAAAAGAGTACCTATCGGGTGACTCTTATTAACCGACTCAACGAGTGAGATCATATCTCGAGTCGACTGTCCTTTTGAACATAGGGTGAAAGCATAGCGGGAAAAGTGATCGACCAGGAGGTGAAGACAACAAAAGGGAGAGTTATTGTTCCCAAAGCCACCGATGGTGTCTAAGGATATTATCTCAAAAGGAGAAGAGGCAGGACTGAGGAATCCTAACCTAGCAGAACGATGAGTTTGGCGAGATTTATTTTGAATACACACGTAACAATTATGGCAGTATGACTCAATACGTTTATACATATTAGGAAATGTGAAATTATTGCAGATTATCGACGAGACGTGTTGCGACCCAATGTGGCCTTTCGAATGTACAAGTTCTATAAGCTTTTCACCAGTGGCGGATTCTAAAATTATACGAGTTTTATTACGAAATTTACGAAATACAATACCCGACTTAACAAAATCTGTAGGTAGTTTAACGAGATTAGATTGGAGTTTTTGAATATTGCCGAGACAGAGGAAATTAAAGGAACGAAGAATGGGTTCAGGAAGGATATCATCGGGAGAAGAATCCAAAACTGGATTTCGGAAGAGGCAGTCAGCTTCATCGTTACAGGAACCAGGACGATAGAGGATATCAAAGTCAAACTGAAGAAGTTTGTTAGCGAGATCGCCAAGTTCCTCATCAGTGCGAGCTTTGAGATTGAGATGCTGGAGAGGCTTGTGATCGGTAATAACGGTGAAATGGCGCCCAATCAACCAAAAATGCCAGTAACAAATAGCTTCACAAACCGCCAGACTTTTGATGTAGATCGCTTTCTTTTTCTTCTGGCCATTTGACAACCTTTTTGAGAAATAGGCGACCGGCTTTTGTGAGCCATCTGACTGAATCTATTTCAACACTGCGCCAATACCCACTCCACTAGCGTCAGTGTAAATGAATATCGGTTTCGTGTGATCAAAAATTGCCAAGATGGGAGCTGAGACAAGAAGGTGTTTAACTTTCTCAAAACTGGCTTGATATTTGCTGGATCAGGAAAAGGGGACATCCTTACATAACAAGTTATGAAAGGGCTCGAGGATAGAGACGGAATTGGGAATAAACTTACGATAAAAGTTGACCTTACCTAGGAACTGACGAACATTTTTTTTGGAGGAAGGAACGGGGAAGGAAGTGGTAGCGATTAGATAGTCTTGGAGGGGTTTAATGGTATTGGGTCCAAGAACATGACCCAGGTAACAAATGGAGTTAGTGGCGAAGTTACATTTCTTAAAGTTTAAGCGAAAGCCTTCCTCGAAGACGGCATTAATAACTTGCTTGACGTGATACAAGTATTCTTCGAACGAACGTGAAAAAATGAGAATATCGTCGAGATAGTTTACAGCGAATGAAGAGAGATTTTTACGTAAAAGTATTCCGGACAAAATCCATTGGAAGACAGCTGGAGCATTTTTCAAGCCGAATGGCATAGAGCGCCATTGGTAGTGTCCATGCTGAGTAATGAATGCCGACTTGTATCTATCACACAAACAAATTGAGATAGACCAAAACGTTATATTAATATCAAGTTCAGAAAACCACAAACAGCCTCTCGTTTTGGTCAAAATTTTGTCGATCAATGGGAAAGGCTGACTCTCCAAGATTAAGAACTTGTTTAATGCCCGGTAGTCAACACACATTCGCATTTTGATTTTAGCTGAGCTCAAGCCGTCTTTCTTGAATTGCATTGGTACAGGTGAAGCGAAAGGAGACTGGGATTGCGAGATCATTCCGAAATTTAATAATTTGCTACATTGCCTATCTATTTCCTCTTGATCCTCAAAAGTGCACCTGTACAGTTTTTTAGCTACGAAAACTTTTTCCGATAAATTAATTGAGCACTTGTATTTCTTAACATGTCCAACGTCAAAGGCGTGTGTGGCAAAAGCAAAATGATTTTTTTCGATTAAACGTTTAATAATATTTTTCTTTTTGACGTCGAGATGAGAAACTTTGGAATCGAACATATCGAAAGACATGTAGTCGCTCCATATTACGTTATTATTTAATGAGATTTCTGATTCTTTATTTACGTTATGTTGGTTTAATTTTAATTTGTGGTCGAGTGCTAGACCAAAAAGCGATATCAAATCGAGGGCTATAATGATATCGTACTGAAATTTTTCTAAATCAAGAACATAAAGGAGTACTCTTCTCGTAATTTCCAAAATTTTGATATCAAGTACAGAGATACCAAGGACAATGCCCTTTCCGCTTGTTGTGTTGTAGGTAGAACGTAGGGGAAGAAACTTGTAATTGTTTAATTTTTTTAGTGCGTTCAGTGTAATTGTTGACACGTTGGTGCCTGGGTCATACAGACCATATTCTACCTCAAGCACAACAAACGAGGGCCTTACTCGTTTTTTTGAATTGAGTTAATTTCCTCCTGTAATTCCTCCAATTCTAAATTGTGGATAGCTTTAGGTGAAGAATCCGATTTATTTACGTTAGCTAGCGGATTGTTTCGACAAGAGTCCTTGAACTTCGTGAAGCAATCGCGCTCAAAGTGGAAACAATCGAAGCCCTTTTTTTGCAGTACGGGCAAGGGGTCTTTGGTTTTAGAGAGGAAAAAGCAGAGGACCGAGAAGATGGCAAATTGGACAGCGTGGATGAAATGCTGCGAGTGGGTTGGTGGTTGAAAAAATTAATGGTACTTAGTAGCTTACTCAACGTATTATTTTTGGCCATTTTGATGTGGTCCTGGAGATGAGGAGGCAAACCAACGATAAGCTGGCCAATTTTTGTGAGTTTGTGCATCTTTGGGTTGAACAAAACGAGGAGATGAAGTTTGGATTGAACGTAATCACTGAGGGAGCCACTAATGTAACGGTACAAAAATGCTGCACGAGCGGCTGCGATACCCTGCTGGCCAAAATTATCCATAAGTGAAGTCTTCCAGAATTCCCACAATGTGGATTTGGTGGTCAAACGAGTCGTACTGAACTATTTCTCTGTGGAGTTCTCGAGGAAGAGACGGAGAATTTCCCAAAAACGAGAGGTGGGAATTGTGAGACGGTTGGACTTGGACTCGAAAATGTCGATCCAAGCTTCCACATTTTCAGTAGACTTGCCACTGAATTTTGGCACAACGGCATCTTTAATTACCGAAGTCAAAGGTCTCTCTGGTTTTTCGGCAGCCTGAGTAGGAGAAGGTGGTACAGAGGGGGCGGAGGATTTGGAAGACTTTTCAAATGTGGAATCATCGATTTCGAGTTTATCCAACATGTGGCCCAGGGACACAGGGTTTCCTTCGGAGTCGACATATGTGCAGAGTAAATCACCTTCCAGTGTTACTTTGAACAATTTTCTACTCCATCGCTTCTCAGGAATGTCACGGTTTGTGAGAGCAGTGGTTGGGACTGCAAAAAGTTTGGCATGATGGGTTGTGGCCTTGTGTTGCTCAGGAAACACATAAATGGCGTCATCATCCAGAAGTTCCACAGAATACATGTGAGTGATGGAAGATTTGCTGTTGGTTGGATTTGGTTCGCATCGGAGCGTAAAACGGAGTCTCATAGAAGACATAGTTTATGTAAAAACACACGGCAAATGCACAAAAATTTTGAGTGTAAACTTCACAAGAAGGAAATTAAAGTGACAAGAAAAACTCGAAAATGCGAAACTGTTTTGAATTTATAAGATCCGACAGGATCTCAAATGATTCGGCAACAATTGAAAGAATGCAAACTTTTATTAAATTAGAATTCAAAACAAAAGTCGCGAGGTAACTGCAAGCTTAGTAAGAAAGTGTAGAAGGCAAAGCAGATGTGTACAATACGTACAAAAGCGAAAAAGTGAATGAAACGAGAGAAAGGAAAAGAAGAGACAATGACAGAGAGAATCGTGTATGAGAGCAGGTTGAAAATGGAAAAGTTGAGTGAGCGTAGAAATGAGATAACAAAAGCGGACGTGAAAGATGACGTATGGAGAGGAGCAATATGATAGGAATCTTACATATATATAATATGATGGAGATGACACGGAACAGTTTTAACATGGGGTTGAGACCCATATTCACAAACAAGTTTAAAAGTGAGGTACTTTGTATGCCAGTGTTTATAAACAAACGCATGTTGCAAGATTTTCCTCCAATCAAATATTTAGTTGGATGTACACCTATTTGTAAAAGCACTTTCTATTGGTAGGACACCAAAACTGCCTGGCCATGTGTCATCTCCATCATATATATATCCTCGGAGCTCAGGTCCGATGGATTTGTTTTACCTTTAACAATGCATATCTTACCTTTGAGGATATATATATGATGGAGACAACATAATAGTGGTTTTATTGTCGCACTTACGGATAGCTCTGTGGATGTCACATGTTTTGCTTTCTAAAAATCGGATTGAAGGAAAAAATCACCATATGCATTTGTTTGCAAACACTGGTGTACAAATTACCCTATTCTGGAGAATCTGATTATTCTGATTGGTTGATGTCAATTGATATGTGGTAATTTGTACGCCAGTGAACAAGTTCTGGGTGTAGATGTTAATGATACTAGTGTCCCGCCGTAAATTCGTTTCTAGGACCAGTCATGTGATTTGTGTTTGTGTGTCATGTTTCTGTGTATTTGGTTTGTGTCTGTGTGGGTGCATGTCTTGGTTAATGTAATTTTCGTAGTTCACGTTTCTTTCAGTTTTATACTTTTTTCTCTACTGTTCAAGGACTCTTAAATTTTCTTGAGTCCTTATCATTTAACTATAACTTATTTCCCAATTTTAATTTGAAAAAATTTATAGTCAACCAGGAAAAAATGGTTAGTTAATCGTGACCCGGCTAATCCTACAATAAAGGAAGAAGATGAATGGAACAGATTTTGGATAGGAAATCTCTATTGAGAAATAACCAAGTGAGTTTGTTTAATGAATGTATGCCTCAGTTCCAACTACTTGAAAATCTGTGCCTTTGTATTGAGGTGAGGTTCAAATGAAAATTACAATTTTTGTTATTACTGCCAAATGTTGCACTTGCTGCTTTAAGATGATTTGCCCTTAAATTAATTATGATTCGTCGGCGTTAAATTAATTGTTCAGTGACAAATTGAAGAGAATTCATCTACCTAAGAATTCTCTACAATTCGTTGCTGTTAAATTAATTGTGATTCAGCGACGAATCGAAGAGAATACATCTATAAATTCTCTTCGATTCATCGCCGTGAAATTAATCAGGATTTAACAATGAATTCAATTTGTCGCGGAATCATAATTAATTTCAAGGCGACGAATCGAAGAGAATTTATAGATGAATTCTCTTCGATTCGTCGCTGAATCACAATTAATTTAACAGCAACGAATCGAAGAGAATTCGTAGGTAGATGAATTCTCTTCAATTCGTCGCTGAACAATTAATTTAACGCCGACAAATCATAATTAATTTAAGGGCAAATCATCTTAAAGCAGCAAGTGCAACATTTGGCAGTAATAACAAAAATTGTAATTTTCATTTGAACCTCACCTCAATACAAAGGCACAGATTTTCAAGTAGTTGGAACTGAGGCATACATTCAATAAACAAACTCACTTGGTTATTTCTCAATAGAGATTTCCTATCCAAAATCTGTTCCATTCATCTTCTTCCTTTATTACAGGATTAGCCAAGTCACGATTAACTAACCATTTTTTCCTGGTTGATTATAAATTTTCTCAAATTAAAATTGGGAAATAAGTTATAGTTAAATGATAAGGACTCAAGAAAATTTAAGAGTACTTGAACAGTAGAGAAAAAAGTAAAGACCTGAAAGAAATGTAAACTACGAAAATTACGTTAACCAAGACATGCACCCACACAGACACAAACCAAATACATAGAAACATGACACACAAACACAAATCACATGACTGGTCCTAGAAACAAATTTACAGGGAGACACTAGTGTTAATGATAGTCCATCCCTTGTAAAACAACAGCATGTTGTCACCATTATATATATATATATATATATATATATATATATATATATATATATAAATGTATATATATCTTCGAAGGCAGTTACTAACGCAACGCAATATGACGTAATTTGGTACCAGACCATTGGGATCGCTTTTATCAAGTTTTTTGTTATCAGCTATGATTCGGTGCTTTTCTGTAAATATTAGGGCCTTCGAGGATATATATATGATAAAGATGACATGGAACAGTTTTAACATGGGGTTGAGTGTCCAGACAACAGATGCCACGAGCTGGCGTACAAAGTACCCCAGACTCTACACTCCAACCAATCAGAACTGAAAATTGGTGTAAAAGTGAGGTACTTCGTACGCCAATATTTTTAAACAAATGCACGTAATGGAAGTACACGTGTTTGTAGACGCGTTTTCTATAGGTTGGACACCGAAACTGTCCGTGTGTCATCTTCATCATATATATCCACGAAGATTAGGGCAGTTAAAGTGTGTTACATTTTTATATGGCGCGAAATCGGTTCTAAATGAACGTAGCTATCATCACAGATCGCAGTCATGAAGTGTTTTTTTTTTTTCAATCTTTTTGTTACCTACTGTCTCCGAAAAAAGAGAGAGAAATTTTATTTTCTCTTTCGCCGTTATTTTCTTCTCCAAATTATAAAAGCGTATTTTTTAAAAACCTGTTTTTGACCTAACTTATTCTAATTCTATCGTATGGTAAAATCCAGATGAACTTAGCCTACACTTTATCTCATTCTCCACAACAATTAAATTTTCACTTTAAATTGTAGGTATTTCATCACTTGTTCGATGAAAACAAAGAATTCGTTTTTTAATCAATTTTATGGATGTCTATTGTAACTTAAGTAAAATTGTAAAACCAAATCAGTAAGTTTTTAGTACGTGCATGATTCTCATTTCATAGTTGGAATATTAAAGGTCTTCGTGGCGTAGTGTTTAGTTGCTAGGCCTGTACAGTCATGAGGTTCTAATTAGGTAATATCAGGGTAATATTGTAACCAGCTGCTGTCATATTCTGATCTAAAATGGCTGTAAGTTCAGTATTGTTCATTAGGTGTTGCTTCTTGCGACTGAAAACTTCATGTTGAGAAACCATTGGCTCCGGATCTCAATCAACACATTCTCCAACATATCAACAACTCAATTAACCAATCTCGAATGCAATTGCTCAGAGTATACAACTCACAAACAAACGTTTTTTTTACTTCCCCTGTCAAACAACCGAACATGTAGTCGATTTCGGTTGAAAGAAAAATGAATAAAAAATATTAAAGTAGGTCTTCCCTCCTCCTTCAGAAACTCATTATTTGATGTCGAACAGAAAAATAATATTTAAGTTATTTACAATTTGATACGCTACCTATAGGTAAATTTTCTAATCTTCTCACCAGGTTTAAATAGTTATACGTGTAAATAAAATTGCATATGTTAAGCGCCGTGAATAGATTTGAACAACAACATGACGAATGTCATAACTGCTCGGTCATATTTAAAAAAATTCTAGCGATGAGGTTTTTTTTCTGAAGTTATTGAATAAATAAATATCAATGAATACATAAATAAATAAATGAATATAAAATCATATTATAAGTATTTGGCTGAATACTACGCATATATAAGTATACTTAGTCTTTGCAAATAAGAAGGTAATTTTCTATCTGTAATACACGGAGTTTGCGGCGAGGCAGGGACGTTGCCAGGATTTCTTCAAGGGGGGCAAAAAATTATTTGATGACCCTTTTTTTTTTGCTCGTATCTTTTGAAATTTAGAAAATTTGAGAAATTTAGCATCTATGGAATCCGCTGTCGCATATTTATTACTAAAATTTTTTCCAAATTTTAAAAATTACAAACAAAAAAATATATATAAAAATTAGGTCATGGGGGTAATCACTCTCTTTACCCTCCTTGGCTACGCCCTTGGCGCAGCTATTATTAAGTTTTTTGAATTTTGACTCGTATTTTTCACGCACCTACCTATATAGTAAATTTGTTTACTATTGTTTTTTTCGATGTAACTAACCTAAGCAATTAGAAAAACGACTAGATTCCTATGGTTTAATCTCATGGGAAACGTTTCTCGTTAATCATACTTCTTCTCCTTCTTTATTTTTCAGAAAAAAAAATTCCAGCACCAATTTTCTATTTGTGTATGAAAAACAGGATGTTTTCATGACAAACCTATACTTATAAGGCTTAAGGTTTATCTTTCGCACTTAATTATTATTTCGTTCATAAAATATCTTCCAATTCTCAATTTAGTAAAATTTTTCGCATTGTCTTCTTCCTCTTTTCCCACGATTGAGTCATGTTATTATAATTATATTACACGCATGCTGCACAGTATATTAATTTTATTTTTATCGTAATTTTTTATTAATTTCGACATAAACTCTCGATGACTGAATTAAACTTCGAAAAATGCTTACACGTTTTGTTTGAAACCATTTCATTTCGAAACATTATTCTTTATGGACTGATTTTTATACTATTTATTTTATTTTCCTCTTCTTATTAGGTATTATCTATATTTATGTTTTTTGAATTAGCTCTAGCGACAAAATAATGGGCTTCGTAGATTTTAAAATTTTCGTGTTCTTCTATAAATTGAATAATTTTCAAGAGAAACGAAACATTTGGGTTCCTACCTCTATGCACAGTAACACTATTTTTCAGGAATCGTTCATAAAATGTTAGCCTGTCTAAAATTTTAATAGAATTGTGTTTAGCGTGCCTGTAGATAGCCTACATTATATATTTATTTCCAAAATTTAAGTAGAAATTTAGAATGATATAAATATCTAAAGTTTAAGAAGTAGCGATAAAAATATTTTCGACGAGTTCTCAAATAAGAAATGGGTAAGTTATTATTTTTTCGAAAGATGGCCTCAAAAATATATTGAAAATGTTTTAATACTGCTTCAGACTGTGTAACATGAAGACGGAGGTAAATATATATACTGAGAGAATACACGAAAACCGAAATTAGGTAAATGAAAAAAACGTCATACTACTACATAATGTCTGCAATGTTTACGATACCTAGGTGATATTTTTGAGTTCTAGGGGAGGTGGTTAAACCACAAAACACCACTTCCTGCTGCGCCACTGAAATATGCTCCCAATGCTATGACACAGGCCTAAGATTTCTGTTACATAGACCATTGGCCACCGGATTTCGACTCCGACCATCTCCTCCCCCTCTCCAGCATAAAATATATCCCCTTAAGACTGGATAAAATGAAATTTTAGTCTTTGAAAGACTATATATGACCGACGAATTTTTTTAGTTTACGAAAAATTCTTTACTTCAGAAAATTGTTGGAGTAAAGTGTCATTTCTCAAGCTGATCGAAACTTCATGCCGGCAGTAACGGACCCAGAGCGTCACTTTGGGGGGAAGAATGACAAAAAGTTTTTTTTTTTTGCTCTTCTTCAATAAATTTTTGACAGTTTTCATCTGGATTCTATATATTTGTACTTTTATTTTTTCCCTTAAATTTTTTTCTTTTTTTCTTTCTTTTTTTTTTTGGCATTTTGGAGGAATTTCTTCATTTCCTCGGATCCACTTCTCAACCATTGCTTGTAGGTACTTGTGTATCTAAACCTGCAGTTATTCGAGAAAGATAAGTCGTGCAATTTCGACTTGCTTACAGTTTATTTAGCTTTTTATTTAAAAAAAAATTGTTGTTTTGCTGCCGCATCAATACCGAGTTTCTTTAAACGGATTTTAAAAACTTGAAAATATGAAGAGAAAAATTAAAAGAAATCGTTTTAAGACTAAAAATTAGAATAAATCATTAAATTAAATTTTTTTTTTTGAATGTCGGGAAGCGGACAAAATTCTAACCTCTTTCTCATGTCTTTTCGCATAATATAGGTATTATTAATTTTATTCGATTTTTAAAAAAAAGACATGTTTCTATTTTTTCTTTGGTACGTCACTTTCTTACGGTTATTACAATTAATTTATTCGTTACAATTAGGTTCAGACTTCAGAAAAGTTCAAAGGTGCCACTATTTTTTTTTATAAGTAGGTCATTGGATATACATCTACTCGCATTATACATTTATTAGTTTAAGAAGGCATCTATGTTTATTACCTCCCGCTCTTTCTCAGTCTTAGAAAACGGACTAAAATCTTTATTAATTGATATGAATGGACAATGTTTTGAGCTCGTTTTGAAAAACGACGTTCCATTTAGTAAGCACACGTAAATATTGTGAAAACCAAAAAAACGTTGAAGTTAGGTCGGTAGGTACTGTTAATTCGCTACCTGAAGTGAAATTACATTTTTTTACCATACGGTACAGTTTTAATGATGATTGTGTCACAAAATACATATCAAACGGTTTTTTTTTTCTTTCTTCTTAAGTAGATATACTACCTACTTGAACTAAAATGTTTCCATTTTTGATACGACCGTAAAACAAAAACTTTCTCTTTCATTGAACGAAAAAAAAAAAAAAGAAGACGTATCGTAGCAAATTGATGAATTTATTATGAGGTTTTTTTTTTTTCATTATAATTTACATATAATTACATCTACAGTCTGGAACAAATAAATATTTATATTCACTGTACAGCTTTGTATCACTACTTAATTACGTATAATTAAAAACACACAAAAAATTGGCTTATACATATTATAGACAATGCGAACTTTATTACTCGATATATAGATCGTTATTATAAAATTTTTGGTAGGTCATAAACTACATAATTTCTTTTAACACATATATAGTTAACGAATGTTTACTTATCACATTTAATGATATGGCCACAAAGGTACAAAAAAAAATTAAACTTCTAAAACACAAAAAAGATTAAAAAAAAAAAAAAAGAAGAAGAAAAATGGATTGTATTTCTATATGTAAAAAAATGGTAGGCTATAAGGTATTTAAATCAAACTCGTCGTGTATGTTCTTTTACAAAAATAAATAAATAATTTGGTCTTCTTTCATGTACATCGCATTGAAGTTTCATCTTGTGATTGTTTTTATAAAGTAAGCGTCATAATTATCAAAAACAAAAAAAAAAAAAATAATGAGTAACTATGGGTAATTTAAAAGACTATTATAAGCTATTATAGTACACGTTTTCTATAATACTTTTCATTCGATTAAAAATTTGTTCAAGAAAATACTTTTCGTTCGTAAGGAGGAAATTTTAATTTGTTATTACGGAGAAATATAAAGGAAAATTTTAATATGAATAAATTATTTCAGATGTGTTTTCGAGTATTGTGGGAAAATTTGTATGAAATGTAATTGAGACACGTCTGCGTGACTTTATACATTTGTATCATAGTTGTCATAACTAAACATATTGTCAATGCGCTTTTTCATTGACTTTGGATGTTCATGTTTATTACAATCAACCTACTGATTAGAAACTAAAACCACTAATTTATTCTTCATTCTGAGTTTTCAATTAACCATGACGATTTTTCTTAGTACACGAGTGTATTTAAAACAATATTATATTAATTAATAAAATAAACTCACAAGAAACATACATATGCATGTAAATAAACGGTCGCTCGCTTTTTCAATACCTACGTTTCCATTGGCAATTTTTCTCGCTCTCTTTTTAAAAATAAATTAATAAAAATGTACATGGAGACTAAATAATTTACAAAAATAATGAAGGAAAAAAAAATCATCCAACGAAGCTTAAAAAAAAATTATGAGCGATCCTGTTGGTAACCATCACATTTTTCCAAAAAACCTGACTCATATTCTTCATTACTCTTTCCTGCAGGTTTTTCATTTAAAAAAAAAAACTTGATTTTTTTTTGTATGAGATGAAAAATTCTATTTTCAAGAGTATTGTCTTTCTTAATTGACCGGTAAAAATCAATTTACATTTCAAAGGGAGGGAAGAAATACTTTCTTACACAATATACTTATTTACGTGGCATCTAAATACGTAAAATAATGCACAATAATATCAAACTTAAGACTTACTACATAGTCGTTAAAGATCTAGATTAAAAATTCTGCAACGACTATCATACTATATATCAATAATAATTCAAATTCTATCACAGCAGGTTTAGTCAGTGGTTTTTTTTTCTTTCCTTGCAAAGGAAACACATACATATATAATAAGAAGAAAATAAAATGAATGTA
The DNA here is from genome assembly GCA_011428145.1 of Ericerus pela. Lineage (NCBI taxonomy): Eukaryota > Metazoa > Arthropoda > Insecta > Hemiptera > Coccidae > Ericerus > Ericerus pela. The sequence continues at coordinate 1,194,030 of WOFM01000613.1, forward strand.
AAAGAAAAAAAAGAAGAATACTGAAACAATAGAGGAGAAAAAAATCACCACTGACTGAATTCCAAACACAATTAGAACCCAGTTTGCTGGTAAAACTACGAATTGGAATTTTATTTCGGGTTTGTTTTTTTTTTCTGAGAAACACGTTTTATTATTTTTCCAATATTTCAGAAATATTATGTTATAAATATAGGATAACGCAGTTTGGAATAAATTATATTGTTCGTAAATATAACGTTAAACAGTGTAAATCTTGAACATTGTGTTCGAAAATTCTGGAGTTGATCGATCTATTTTTTTTTTTTTTTTAAATAAATTATTATTATTATAATTATTATAATTATTATTACTATTATTAATATTATTACTACTATAATTATTCAATTTTTGGTTCTTTCCTTTCGATCTAATTTCAATTTTACAAATGAGTAACAATTATTTCGTCGTCTATGTCGTCTTTTTCATCATCCGTTTCTTCGATGACATTATTAGGTTTAGCTGCTTCGGCTGCGGCTGCCTTTGGATCCTCAGCCAAACTCTTTCTTCGCTTGGCTCGTATCTTGTGCCTAATCTCAACGATTATGTAGCCCACAAAACCGACAACTAGGACACATCCCATCACGTAGAGTTTCATTTTTTCGCACAAATGGGTGCTGTAGGCATACGCGACGACAAATCCAGCTGATTCCCACAGCCTGAAGTTACTAAATGCAGCTTCCTTATTTCGGCGGAACAAAGTTCCGTAAATACCTGAAAAACATAGAAAAAAAAAACAACAACAACAACCGATTAATACTGGTAGGTAGGTGTCAAAAAAAAATTAATTTTTTTTTCTTGTCTCGTCTTATGGGTGTTGTGATCTCCTCATCATGCTCTTATTCAATGGTCTGCAGGGTCGTTCATTCTATTCATACTATAGGTAACTATATGAGTTACCTGTGAATTTTGTGTACTCCACATGAGGTGCGTGTATGCGTGGGTATTAGGTACGAACGAATGGTATATCGTAGAGGTATAATAAAAAATTTTGGGAGGAGTGGTCGGTACAATTGAAAAACTCTAGACTGGAAATTTACATGCAAGTACGAGTATATCCAAAAGATATGTGGTAATGTTTTTCTGTTAATAGGTAATGATAATATAGGTACCTATCTGCATATACTATATATACTTATACAGAACTTATATTTATTTACTTTTTGTTTGTTGTATGCGATATGAATGTTTTTGTTTCATAAAATATGTATATTCTCGTATGTACCTATGGTGCACTTTATTGAACTGGTTTCATTTGATTCGTGATCTATTAATTACATGTAAGAATGTCAATGTTTTTTATTTTTTAAGTGATAATAATAACTCAAAGATTTGGCAAAAGCACAAAAAGAACATCGACGATTTCAATTTTCATTCTATAATTTTTCCCCTGCTGACAAATTTTTTATCTAAGTTACATAAACTTCAAAATAGCTATTTACATAATTATATACAATTATGTGTGTTCTTCTTCAACAGATCGAGGTGAAATTTTTAGGACTTATTTTTGTTGCTCCAATGAAGATTAAAGCCGTGGAAGTCTGTATATAGTTCCCTGGGGGAAAAGTTGTTTATTTTGACCAACTAAATATATTTTTTGGTTACAGGTCATATGAAATTATGAATTAAGGTTCAGTGTAACCGTTCTCTAAAATAACAATTCTTCAATTCGATATTAAAAAAAAAATGCGGAAGGTTTTTTCAAATTCTCAAAAATCACTATTTTGGACTTGGAATTTTTTAGAAACAAACAAACAAACTCCTTAAATTTATAAAATCATATTCCTAGTATATTGTTGGAAAAAGAAATGAAACATATTCTGATATTAACAGTTTTTTGTTTTTTTTTTTTTGAAAAATCGACGATACTGAAATTTTTTTATTAGCATTCTTGAACAAATTTTGTATTTTAGTCATACGTATTTTGCTTTGAATTTCGAAATGAATCTGGAAATGATTGGAAAAGTTTCGAGTCGCGATTGAAGGAGAAACAATAATTTAAAATGCTGATGTAATAGGGAGACAAAGTAGGTATGGTATGCATAAAGTAGTGAAGAGGGTGTTAATAACCTCCATGAAGTTTCTACAACTTGAAAATGACATTTGTTCTAAAACGTTAAAAAATTATGATGTTCAAAATATTAACTGGAATTATATGTTTCGATAAACTGTCTTGGCTAATTGGCTTACTTGAGACTAGATAGATTTCGTTTGAAATATTCGTCACTCCACTTGGGTATGGTCCCTAAGTACTGTGTTTACACATTATCATTATTATCAAGTCTTATTATAAGAGAATCAGCGACGTACCGAAATAAAGATTCTGGAGAGGGTTTTCAATATTATGTTTGATAATACTTGTTCGTTAACCGTTACTACGAGAGTTACGATTTTTTTGTTGGTTCTGTGGGGAGGGGTTGTTCAACACCCATATCCTTCCTTCGGTCCGCCACTGGGAGGATTTCGCCAATAAATCAGTGACTATCTATGTAAAATCTGTCTGAAACCTCAAAGTGAAGGAATCCGCTCTCTTATTGACTTGTTTTTTTTTTTTTTCGTCAACTAGTACGTCAAAAATACATTAATAAATGTCGTTTGTATGACATACGGATAAAAATGAAATTTTTTTTAGTTCAATTTCATGTTTTTTTTTATTTTGAACTAATTCAAAGATTTTTTTGTTGGCCTATTTGGTTTAAAGTTTCGACAAGGAGGTAAGAAGAAAAAACTAGATATGAGGCCTAAAGATGGTGTGAATGACACAGAGTCGCAGATTTCAAAAACTTTCATGAACTATTTATAGATTTTTCGTCTATATTTTAAAATTACGTTATTATGTTATTACTGTTAGGTATAGAGGAGATACCTGCATAACGGATTTGCTTTTGCACGAAAATAATCAATTGTTATCAGTTTATCTTTAGCAGCACACGAACATGTTTCCATTGTTGCCAGAACACGTCTTCTCATTATTCTAATTTTATAGATAGGTACTGCTTTTTTTTATTATATATATTATTATTATTTATTTATTGCTTTTACTATTTGACACAGTTTAATTACGGTATGCTATTTTTAACTAAAAATATCAGACCTACCTATAAATTCAATGGAAGAGGTCAATACGTGAGCGAGAAATTCGTGAAAAGTGAAAAGAAGAAACGATCATATTTGATTTTTTTATTTTTCATTCTTATTTTTTATCTCGTGGACCACATCTAAAATATTCGTATGAAAAATTACGGAAATACCCACAGATTAGTTTTCTTGATAAATTATTACAGGTCCAAGCGAAATTCTGGAAGATGGTTTTAAATCTTTCAAGCGAAGGTGTTATCACTTATTCATAAATGAGCGCAAGCAGTAGGTGCCTAATTTAATTGGATAATAGAAAAAATGATTAAAAAAAAAAAATAGTTATAGTTCGGTTTCTACACCAGATAAAAAATAAAAATAATTATACAGATTTTTGTTAAAAAACTTACGAATTTCATAAATGGTAATTTGATGAGAATAATTTGTGAATAAACATATTTCAGGATATTAAAAAAGGAAGTACCTTCGTATCATTTACTCACCAAGAGCTAATCGTTTCTCTTCGTTGTAACCAGATGCCAATGCATAGGGAATTTTGGATTATTAGTAGTCTACATACATGAATATTTTGGCTATAATTTTTTTTTTTTAATATTTTTATACTTAATCGAAATAAGATTGACTGTATGGAGTGATCTCTCCAAAAGTAGTTTCCACCTAATCTTACCCAATTATCAGTGAAGTTCTTGAGAATAATGATAGGGGTCTGTTCTTTTTCTATTATCTATTAAACTGAGAGAAATAATTTTTTTTTTTTTAAATAATTTTTTCTACCATAATTATAGAATAGATTTTTTGTTGCTGTAGAAAAAAGGGAAGAAAACATTAAAAAACTCTTACGCAGCAGCAACTCCGTTAGAAAAAGTAGGTTTTCGAAAAATGTAATATTAGGTAGTTACGAAAAAGTTATTAACAGATCGTAATAAATACTTGTTCCGAATTACGTTTCTATTGGTCGAAAATTAGGCATTTTATAGGCGAAATAAAAACGAAAACAGTGTTATCGAAGTGCCGTGCCACTGATCCGCTCCAAAATTTATTGCCAGTTGTAATATTTGTTACAAATTTCGCAGCTATTTTACAAAATTAGGAATTATACAGGCAAAACAAAATCAAAAATCGCTGTACCGGAAGTAATGTCCGGCCGATCCGCACCAAATTTTATAGTAAGTTATAATATTTGTCACAAATTTCGTAGCTCTTGGTCGAAAATTGAAATTATATATATATATGTCTATAAGAATTTGAGTTATTAGTGCCAAAATTTTCCTTGAGTTATGAAACGAAAAACTTACCTACCCCCACCCCCAAGTCGTTCCATGACACCAAGATTAATAAGTAGATTTTCAATATGAAAATCTAATTAAAAGATGATGAAAGCTAATGATAATATAATATTAAATCTCGTCTGCCACTAACATAAATAAGAAACTCTAACGCAGCACCAGCTCTGTTAGAAAAAGTAGGTTTTCAAATATTAGAGAATTAGTTACAAAACAGTGAGTATAGGGAATAGATCATAACGATTGATTATTGTATGAAATTTTGTAGCAGTTGACTTAAAATTACGTAGTTTAAAACAGTTATTTCTTTCAAAATTTAAACAAAAATAAATTTTATGACAGTACCTTCCAGCCAATCCGCACCAAAATTTGTAATACAATACAAAAAATTATAGAAATAATTTTGTGTTAATTTGGTAGCTATTGGTTGAGAAATTGGGCATTTTATAACTAAAATAAAAGCAAAATTAGTGGCATCGAAAGTGCCGTTTGGTAGATCCAAACCAAAATCAATAGGTCTGGTTCTTGGCTCAGTATTAATGTTTGTTTCAAATTTTGTGACTATCGGACAAAAATTGCGATCTGTACAGTGATCAAGAATAGTTATTTGTTATAGATATAAGTGCAAAAAGTAGGTGAGGATTGCTGAAAATCAGACTAATATCAATTACACGAGTGAAAAAGTTAACTTTCCAACTGATAAGGAAAACAAAATAATTTAATTTCACTTCAGCGAACTTTTAAGCTTAGAATCTCAGTCAATATTTAAAAAAGTTATATCAGCATCGATTCTGTACTACACAAACTATCTCGTACCTAAGTAGATAGGTACCTGTAACAAAATTGTTTAAATGTGAGGTTGACTCGATGAAATACTTGCTTCTCTAATTATTCTTCATTTTAGAAATTTGTTCTAACTTTAAATTTAATTGCCCATGTGGAAGAGATAAAAATAAAATTGATAACTTTGAAACAATAAAGACTTACAAAATTGTGATTCAAATAGTGTTTATTTGTTTTGAACCGAGGCAACCTTAAAAATTTGTTTAATACCGCATTGGTTTTTGAATCAAATGATTTATAATTAAAGTGCAGATTCTCTGGCGTTTGTCGAATCATTTTCTTAAAATGAAAGGGCTTAGGAATCAAATTGAAGTTTGTTTCATAATATGAGTGGGCTGGGAAAGAAATTTTATTTTGCCGAAAAACGCAGAAGATGGAATAAATGCCAAAAATGACGTAATTGCTGAAAAATTGCCGAAAATAGCTGTTGTCCAAGAAAAATTGTTTCAATGGAGAGAAAAATTCAAATTGCAGGGAGCTGCATTGACGCTAGGTGTCTATCCCGTTAAGGGCTGACAGATGATCTTCTGAGCTATCCAAAAGTGTTTCTCAATAAATGAATTTCCGTTCCATTGCGAAGTTAAAACGATTTGAATGCAGAAAATTGAGCAAATTTGAAAGAAAAATGGTGTTTTTAGGAAAAACTCTAGAACTTTTGAAATAATGGATCTACTGCAGCTCTAAGAATGAACTCGTTGAATTTCTCATTAAAAAATACATTATTAAAAGCTTTTACTCTACTCACTACTGCGATTTTAAAATACACCAATACTGCAGCCAACCTTCGGCAACAAAATAATATTTATTTCGTATGAAGCTAAGGTTAAAAAAAATAAACGAATAAAAGCTTATCTTTTAAAAATTTTTTTTTAATCTAAACTTATTTTCATATAGAAAAATGGAGAATTGGTGAAAAAATTTAAATTTGAAGTTTTTTCGAGCTGTTTTCATTGTCTAAGCTTTTATTTTTGTTTTTGCCGAATAATGCCGAAAATACAGTTTTCATTGCCCAATTTTAACCTTAACAATGCCGCAAAATGCGTACTCTATTTATAATCTTCTCAATTTATGCTTCAAGTTTTAAGACAATTCACGCATTAATGCTTAAAATCTGAAATTTTGTCAATATCAATGTAAGCTCTTACGATCTACTTCTTTCATTCGTAAGAGCAAGTAGGCATACTGTACTTGATTCGCCTACATACAATGGTTTATGCTATTCGCGTATCATACTACAAAAACATGGTTTGCTAAATTCATTTATAAAAACACGCAAAGTAACTAAAGAACTTTTCATTCATTTGTTGGCTCGTAGAGTCGTAGGAGTAGGCAGGCAAAAAAAAAAAAAAAGTACATGTAAATAATGATTGTTTTTGTTTTTGTTTTTTTTTTTGATAATTTTATCATAACCTCGGATCAGACACTGCTTCATTAAAAAGAAAGTGTCATCGTATTTTACAGAGACCGTTATAGGTCCTGTTTTTTTCCTCATAATAATTCATTTCAAGCGTTTTCTTATTTTAAATTGTAATCGTTTAAGTTAATACTTAAAACATTACTTACATTCATTTTATCCGGGTTAATAAATTTTTATATATACATACCTATACATATAATTATATAGAACAAGATTTTTTTTTTTCTTTTACATAAATATAGACGAAAGGAAAAATTCTTCCTGTTTAACTGATACATATTTGTTATTCGTGATTATAATGATTTTTAAGTCCTTGTCGATAGTTCCATACTCGTAATTGGAGGCTCACTCTAAATACCTACCTACCTATTCAGATTTTTTCGTATTTTTTAAAAAAGACATCAGTCGCTTTTAGTTTTTAGAAAGAATAAAAATGCTCTTGGCCGTAAGCCAACTTCTATGAATTATACTATGTAGGGCTGGAATTAGCGTGTGTGTGTGTGTGTGTGTGTGTGCATTTATAATTTATAATTTCTACCTAAATTTCAGGAAATTTCCTATTTGATTCACAATAAAATTAATTACCGGTAATGATTGCTCAACATAGAAAATTTTTATCCATCGGTATGCGGAGTTTGAAAAATAGAGATGGTATCCTTGGAATTTAGCTTGTATACGAAACCTTTATATAATTATATGTAGGTATTTTTTTGAACCAGATTCGATATTAAGTTTTACGAAATAATCACGCGTATATCTCGTTTTTTTCCTTTCAGTTTTATAGAATATGGTCTCATCGGTGTCAAAAAATTATATTCTTCCGACTTGATTTTTTTATTTATTTGCTTTTTTTTATTTTTTTATTATATACCTATATACCTGTTCGAATTTTTTTATTCGAATTGTGACAATTTGTACAGAATATCACCTTCATGATGTGACATTTTATCGCGTCTCGTTAGAGTTAATTATACTTTCCTATACGTTTACCAACGTCCAAAGAAAAATATCTAGAAATAAGTGACCATAAATTTTACAAATTTGTAACACCATATCAGACTTAACCCCAGTTATGATGGTCGACTCCTACATACCTACTCAAACATTCGTAAATCCTGAATTATGGAAAAGGTGAACGGTTTTATTTTAATCATCAATAATTATTCCAGATGCATGCCGGCACCATTGATAGACGTATTCCTTTTTGTTATTTATATGCCACTAATGAGTATCTTTCAAAATGTTGCTTTTTTCTTCAAAAAAATGTTCGATTAAAATTTACATCCCTAGAAGAAACATTCAAACATTTTCTTACAATATTATTTTATAACTTTTTTTTGCCGAATTTTCGTAGCTGAGACCTAATACTGAAATATTATCTCATAAATAAAACGATTCTTTTAAATTTAGGGCCCTGGTATTATATACCAATGTTCAATGTTGTTTCATAAATTATATGATCCTATTTTTTCAAATTAAAAATGTATGGTTGCAATATAATCTCTCTTTATGATATTCTTAATTTTTACTATCCCAGACTAAATATAATTTATTGATAATTTCCATAATAAGTCAACATTATCAATATCTGCGTGAACTAGTCTCATATGGGGGTATAATCAATTAATTTTTATAACATGGTCGAAAAAATCTTAATTTTTGACAAAAAAAATCCAAAAAAAGGTCTCTTAGTTATTTGAAAAAAAAAAAAAAAAGAAAGAAAAAGGTTATCACTTCTTTCAATTGTTTAGGGGTGGTGTCAGTCCCCCACATCTCATCCAAATTTATTTTCAAATAGTTATTGTAAACTTGAGTCCTACCATAGAAGGCATAGAGAAATTGAATTCATAATTCACCCAATTTTGTTTACACATTCCCCGTATATTATGAATACTATTATTAAGATAATTATGTAAACTATTTTTTTACTCTCAATTCGAGTTTTTGATAGGAAGTTCAAAGAACTTGGAAAGAGGTACAGCAGAAATCACTACAACAATCACAAGCTATAGCTAACTGCTGGCTACAACACACAAAATACAAGAATTTTTTCATTTTGTGTAAATTCTGCCAGGACCCTAGTCCTGGCAGAACTCCAAATGTTGAAAAAAATCGACTACAACAAATCCGGCTTACTGAAAATTATTGGCTATTACAAAAAAATTTCGGTGTCAAGTGGAGTAAAGAAACCAGCTGCAATAAATTCATTCATCTATGTTTTTTTAATTTCCTTCATTCAACAACACACTTTTTCCATCCAATCCCAATATTCCTTGTATGGTTACCTTTGTGTTTCTAAAAATTACCATGTGTGATTTAATCAGTATATAGGTAATCGCATTTTAATGACCAGTGAGAGTAAAAATTAATGTCCTAATATATAGTGTTGATGATTTTTACTGATCAATTTCCAACCATTATTTTATAGGCCCACATATCCATTACAACCCCGTTACAGCAATCGGTTTGTCGTAACCAATTACTGGCTACAGTAAAATCCGGCTAGAATAAACAAATTCTACAATCGTTTGGAATTCGTTGTAGCCAATTTTTATTGCAAGTGCCCACATTATTTTTGTTATAATTAGATGTTCTTTATTTTGTATTTACTGGAATTGGATTATTTGTTATGAGGTTTTCCTTTTATTTTTAGATAAATTTCGTAGAATCTACCTATTGCAGAGGGTGGCATGTAACAACTTCTTCAGACCCCAAAATCACCTTCCCCCCAAAATTTATATGTATATACAGTACCATATATTATGGGATATAATAAAATCTGTCAGTAAACTGGAAGGCGTATTTATTTACAAATCAGGACACTTGGCATGTGTATACCTTGGGTTTATATGTATATCTCGGTCAAGTTCGAAGGTGAACGGAATCTGCCCATTAGTTTCAAAATGGCGGTTGTTTGAAGTTGAAATTTGGGGAAAAAATTGAAAGATGCATTTCTGCACGGATTAAGATGAAATTTTGCATGTGAATACACGGAATCTATACCTCAGTCAAGTTCGAAGATGGGTCAAATTCGTCGATTAGTTTCCGAATTACGGCTCATTGGAATTTACTTCGTAATGCAAAATTCTTAAAATTTATGAGTTATGCCAGTCAAAAAGGTAAATTTCACCTAGAATAGACACGTTTTCTAATTACGTATATTGTGGGTTGCGTTTATTATAAATTTTAAGAATTTTGCATTACAAAGTAAACTTCAGTAAGCCGAAATTCAGAAACTAGGGATCGGATTTGGCTCAATTTGAAATTCTGCATATTTTACACGAAATCTACCTTTCCGACTGGCCAGCCATTGGGATTGTTTTTATCTTTTATTATAAGATTTTTTTTTTTTTTTCTTAAGGAATAGTTTTTGGTTAACATTTTTTTTTTCAGGGGCTGTCTTTCCTGAAGAGGAAATATTTTCTTAGCATTTCTGCTCTGAGATTACTTGGCTGAGTAGGTACCTACCAGAAACACTTACTTTTTAGGAAAACAAAATAATTTTACTTTTTTTTTTTCATAGGTAACGATTTGAATTTTGTGAGCACATATGTGTAAGGAAACGAACTCAATTTCAGGAAAATCAAATGACATAGAAAGACCTTCAGCGATCTTGGAGCTGTTCAGCTGTTACTGACATTGTTGTGTGTGAACTTTGAATGCCTCCATTATTCACTGACAATTATTCATGGATCGATCCTGCGAAAGTACTTATTCGAGTAACCACATCTACATAGGTATTCTACAAATTACAATTTATTGTTTCAGAAATTTCTATTGCACCGGAAAATGATATTAGCCTTTTCGAAAAATGTTCAAAAATATTAACAAATTCAGTACCTACGGTAAATTTATTTTGACAACAATCTTATGATTTTTGTATAAAATACCTAAAAAAAGTTAACTAAATCGAGTCATTGGCATTCTTGTGCTAGCCTACACTGCTCGTACTTACATACCCTAATAATATCAATAAGCCTAATCGATATTATTATAAAGATTGAACCACAAGCCGATAAAAGAAGATGAGAGCTATTATGTCGAGAACAATTATTCTGATTTCTCTCAGTTTGTTCATTAGAGACTTTTAACAATGCGACTCGTCTTCGTGAATTTCGCGACTTATACGTCATCAGTACTCAACACAGCCGGACATTTTTATTGCCATGTGCCATTAACTACAGTTTTTTTTAGCGTTTTTTTTTTTCCCTTTCCTTTCTTTCTTTCATTTTTAATATCGATCTCAGCATGTCATCCTGTAGTGTTCATTATTATTTTTACATCACTAATTTTAACGTTTCTGCGCGGTTTTTGTTACATTCGAACGCATAGGTACACGTATACCTATATAATATTATATGAGATCGCAAACGAATTTTTAACATCTTGTCAATCTCTTATGATCTACAGTCCACAGTCGTACATATTCAGAATATTATATTGAAGGATGTGTAACATATATCGCAGCGAAAGTCGAGATTCACCCAAGGATGTGTCGACTTTCGATTATTATTATTATTGTTTTTTTTTTTTAGCAAGCCAAAAAATTTACGTAATCGTATATTCGTTAAAATATTTTACATTGGGTTCAACCTTCAAGACTGACTGAGCATAACAAAGCAATTTTTTTTTTTTTTTTTTTGTCACATTTATAATTATCACGTTATAGGAGGATCATACAATAGAAAAATTATTCAACGTCAGGAATATATTTTAAACAAAAATTCTGCACTGTTTTTTCTCTTAAATATTTCTTTTCGAAAAATCCAACCGATTACTTTGAAGGTGAAAAATTTTAAGGCGACTGCTAAAATTAGTAGAAAATCTAACGATTGTGAAAAAAGTTGCAGAAATGAATTTAAATTGCATTTACAGAAAATAAATCCAATATATCTCGAAATGATGTTAACCAGGCAGGTGGTAAGGAGTGATTGGGTTCCGTCCCTTACGGCCTAGACAGACCTCAAAAAAAGAAAAAGTTCAAGCTACGACTGAATCTATTTTGTGACGACAGTAAGAGTGGAAAAATGGAAGGATGAAATTCTTGCACAAGAGCAGACTGGAAAGAGGGCGAAAAACAAAATTTAGTTGTGAATTTTAAATTATAATTTACTTAAATTTGAACCTCTTCTGTGTGAAAATCTTTGCTACCGATTCTGATATTTGCACATTTGTGACGAGTTTTTTAAAAGTACTTTTTATTGCGCCTCTATCGAAATTGCGGAGGGTCAATTCAAATGTACAAAATGAAGGGCAAATTTTGAGAAATGGGAGTTTGCGAAAAAATGGGTGGTTTCAATAAATATTTTCTGTAGGTAAATGGAACCCACCTGGAAATTTTTTAGACACCTGCACCTGCTCCTTAAAGTCGGTAATAACCTATACGTATACTAAGTTGAATCATTCTTGAACTTACCGTTCACTTGAGTCTGCCAAACAGCATCGCCGACTCCCCAAAGGCCGGATATGATGAAGAATATGTGAGGGGATTTTGGATGTGGCCGCCAAATGACTAGCACCCATATTAGGCAAGCGTGTACAGCGAATCCCAAACTCATTAGTGGACTTCGTCCGATGTATTTCATTAACGTTCCAAAGAGTAAAGAACAAATCGCATTCACAACGCCGAAACAAATCATGACGTAACCAACTGTATGAATTCCCATTGCGCACGAAATGTAAGCCTGAAAATAAACGAATGTTGATTTGCATTTTGTTGTCAAGAGATACAACGTAGATCAATCGGGTCTAATAATAGTAAAAAAAAAAAAAAATATTAAAAAACATGGCTGACTTGGGGAAAACAAAAAGAAAAAATGAGATGTAAATAAACCAAATATTAGTAACGCACAAAGGATTTGATCCTGAGGGAAGGGGGCAAAACTTATACCTAAAAAATATTACTGATTACAGGTGTAGTATTATTTTGATTATCTATATGCAGAGATAAAAAAATTTCGTAATGTCATATATTCTGTCTTGAAAAATACGTAAGTATATATAGCTGTCTTTTGCGTAGCCTCCAAACCTATACAGAGCATAAAATAAGTTATAAAAGAATAAAGCAGGCGACACTAATGCCATATAGTTACGACCTATTGCCACCTAACGAAGTACCTATATACAGTCGAACCAGCATCCGTCGTTATCCAGTAGCAATACAAATCAATGCAATGATAACGAATTAAAATTAAAAATCCAAGTATGGCTCAAAATATGCACTGGACCTGACGCGCAAAATACCCTGCAAGTGCGCCGCACAGCCGAACGTTCATGAATCAGGACATTAAGTGGATTTCATACAGGGAGTCAGGCCGGAAATTCGAGTACATTTGTTATTCAACGTTTATTCATTCAATCAGTGGAGGGGATTTTTAATTTTATTTTCACGTTTTTCTTACACATTTTTTGCATACTTTTCGTTTTCTTTGGCTATTTCACTTTTTACTCTGGTTATTTCACTTTTTTATATCTCGAGGGGTGAGAGAAATTAACATTAACTTTCCCTCTCTCGTAGTACCACTACATTGAATAAATACGTCACTGTATATTTATTTGGCCGAATTATAGAATGAAGAAAACTAATCTCTGAACTTTCATTTCGGCATCTGCCGGAGTTAGTGTATTGTCCTTGTATGAAATGGCAGTAAATTATAAGCTAATTTAGTTGATATTAAAAAAAAAAAAAAAAAAAAAAAAAAAAAAAAGAACTGTCTCAAAGTGAAAAAATAGGAAGAAAACAGAATTTAAAAAAAATAGTATTTGATCTACTTTATAGTGGAAGTTGATATTAGCTCCAACGGAAACTGAATAAATTATTCGAATTGTAATGTCCATGAGAATAAAATTACAAGAATATTTTGAAATAAAAAATATCATCTTGGAGCGAGAAGAGAAATATACACGTAGGAAGTCGAAAACATAATAAAAAAGAAATAGAAGTTTTCCGTTCTTCCGTTTATTGTTGAAAACAATAATCAAATAATTTTAATCCTATGCACGATTAAGTTAAAAAACTCTAGCGCAGCAAGCTTCTCTAGAAAAAGTAGGTTTTCGAAAGAAAGAATTATGAATTTTGATGGTCACATAAACTGACTGTAAGTTTATATGCGTTAATGGTATCTTATGAGTGTATGAAATGTGTTAGTTGCTGATAAAATACTAGACAATACGAAATATAATAAAGTTACGAAATAAAAAAAAAAGAAAATATGAGCATGTGGTTAATTTTTGTAAAAAGAAAAGTTCTCGCAAATTAAAAAAAGAGGGAAAAAAAGCTTTATCGGAAGTACCATCTGGTCGATCCGCGCCAAAATTGGAAAGTGTATGACAACGAATCAAAATAAATATTTATTCCAAATTTTGTGGCTATTGGTGCAAAACTGAGTATTTTATAACCAGAATAAAAACAAAAATGGTGGTACCGTAAGTACCGTCAGGCTAATCCGCACTAAAATCAATAGGTTTGGTTATTGGCTTAGTAAAAATGTTCGTACCAAATTTCGTGATTATTTGACAAAAATTACGGCCTGTATCGTGGGAACAAGAAATCGACGTATGTATATATATATATATGAATTTGAGTTATTGGTGTCGAAATTTTCCTGAGGTCGTGAAATGAAGAACGTACCCACTCCCAACCCTAGAAGTTAATACCATTCAAATCGTAATAAGTAGATTATCTATAGAAAACCTATTTAAAAATATTTGTTCTGAATTTCGAAATAACACAGTTTGAAACCATTAAAAACCAAAGTTGACTTGAAGAAAATACCATCATGTCGATCTAAATGAAAACTGGTAAAATGTTACAATCAATTATAGCAGGTAAATATTTGTTCAAAATTAAGCATTTTATAGCCAAAATAAAAACGAAAAGTAATATATTTACCAGAGGTACCGTACGGTCAATTCCCACCAAAACTGATAGTATGCTCCAATAAATTATAATAAATATTTGTTGAAAATTTCGTGCATATTGTTTCAAAATTCCGCATTTTATGACCAATATAAAAACAGAAATAGCGGTGCCGGAAGTACCGTCCGACAGATCTACGCTAAAATTAGTAGCGTACAACAATAAATTATGATAAATAATTGTCCAATATTTCATGGCTTTGATGCAAAATTGAGCATTTTATAGCCAAAATAAAAATAAAAGTAGTTTTACCGGAGGAATTGTCCGACCGATTCGCACCAAAATCAATAGGTCTGGTCCTTGGCATAGTATAAATGTAGGTAAAATATTTCGTGATTATCTGATAAAAGTTGCTACCTGTACCGTGGGAACAAGAAATGGACCCTATCCGTATCTATATATGAATTTGGGTTATTGGTCTCAAAGTTTTCCCAAGATCATAAAACGAAAAACGTATCCTCCTCCAACCTTGAAGGCTAATACCACACCAAGCGTAATAAGTAAATTTTCTAAAGAAAACCTACTTAAAAACTGTTCCCATTATAGGCTACAAAGACACACGAGAAAAACTTTTCAATATATCATTTAACATTCGACTGAAAATTCTTCAAATATACCATTCAAAAAAAAAAGTATGATAAATGGAAAATTTTTGTCCCTGAATTAGTTCACCTCCATTGTGTAGGAAAATATATTCAGAAAAATGTAGACGCTTACCGTTTCATGACGCCTCGAACAGAAAGAATTTGAAGCAAGTTAAATGAATATTGGTTAACCAGTAACCATACATTAGCCTATAGTTATGTGCGTGAAAATCAGATAAACTCGTTGTAAAAACTGAAAAATTATCTATAAAATAAAATATCCGCAAATGGCGGGACGATGGAGGGAAAATACGAACTAAATAATGGCAACATATGCCCAAAATGGCCGCCTTTGAAGCTTACATTTATTTATTTATTTTTTTTTCGCTTCTACAGAACTATTTAATGATTAAATACTTGATGGATTTCGTCGAGTGTTTGCGATAGGATACAAGCACGGCATATACTTTTGTGACAAAAAACAAAGAAAACATATATTTTGATTTCCTGAAGTAGCCCAAGCTGAGCAAAGTACGTATAGGCTTATAAAATTTTCCCGGAAAAATTTTTTTCTTCCTTACCTATCACTTATTTCACGTGAAAATGTTGGGAAATTCGTAAACGCGAGAATCTTTCGTAAAGCGGTTTTTATTCGAAAATTCTAAGATAATTACGATTAATGAGTTCAAGCTTAAGTTGCGCGCATCTGTCGACGGAGACAGGACGGGTGTATTAGGTAGGTAGGGGAGACCGGGGTAGGTTGTCACAAAATTTACTCTTAGCTCATTTTCTCTCATTCCAATTTTTTTTTTTTTTTTTCGAATGAAACTAACAGCGTATGAAACTTCATAGTATACTCTATGAATGATGTGTTTCAAAAATATCAAAAAATTTAAACTTTTTCAAAATGCAAGTTGAAAAATTTATTTTTTTGTTACAACCATCCGACCCCGTGGGGTAGGTTGTATCACACATCAGGGATGGTTGTAACGTAAAAGAGGTTGGTTGTAACATGTCTTAAAATTAGTTATAACAAGTCAACAAGATGCTACTAAAAAATTTAAAATACGAAAGTTTTATTCAGACAAAGTGGATTCATCCAAGTTGCAATTTTTACAATTAAAAAATTTCAAATCATTATCACTGGCACATTTTATTTGCGCCCACTTCTTGCAACTTAAGCACTGAATCCATTGACTTCCTGGTTGACTATTGCAATATGGTTTCATACACATTAGGCAAAGGCACTAAATTTCCTCTCTTCACTGATGTGATATAACCGTCTTGTTTCAAACCTTTTCGAGCTATGATTTTATTAGGTTTTTGAACTGTTGTTACTCCTGTTTCATCCACATTCCATGTGTCTTGAGGAGCAAAATTATATTTTTCAATAACATTTTTCACATTTTGAAAAAACTCATTAACAGTAGTCTTATTAAAAGCTGTTGTATGTGCCAAACTAGTTGCTTCTGGCATACAAAAAGATAAATCCTCATGCCTCTTCATGAAATCTAAATACCAGTCTTCCACAGCTTTTGATCGAGTTTACCAGAATTCAGGTATATTTTTTTCATGATTAGCAGTAGCCAATTTGTAGGCAAACTTCCTTACATCATGTGGAGAAAATTCCATATAAATGTCTGAAGCTTTTTTGATATAATCGACCATTTCACTTTGAGTTTTATCTGATAACATAACTTGATTTCTCCAGTAACCAACAAACATTTTTATTGGCTCAGTACCATTAATCTAATAATGTACAAATCATTTATGTGCATGTTAATATTCATTAACTAGTTACCTATTTAAAATTCAATAAAATTATAATTTATTTTGCCAAAAATCATATCTCTGAATCTCTAAACTTTTTATTTTTAACAGTAACGCCTTAATGTTTGGTAATTCAGACCAGATGTCTTAGCGGCTTGTTGTATTGATAAGCCCATTTTATTGACTTTTCTCACAGCTTCGAGCATTTCTTTTTTCAAAGCACATCCGTGATCAGTTTTTTTCTTCCAGTTTCAAACCACTAGGTATAAAAATTTTATTAAAATGAATAAATTTGAGAAATATACACGTCAATATAGTGTTACAACCATCCCCATTGTCATCTGTTACAACCATTCACACAGGATCATTTGATAATCAATATCTTTTTTTTTTCTACAAAACTTTGAAAATTAGTTACGACTGACTGAATTACGGGTATATTTAGGAAGGTTATATATTTACTTTTTGTGTAAAACAATCGCTGATTTCTGTTTTCAAACCACCAAAAAAAAAAATTTTTTTTCTTAAAAAATTTACTTTCAATGTTGAAAAATGCGTTTGTGATAATAATTCCACAAATACGAAATCTGTAGATGTGAAACTTCGTTTTAGGTGTGTTTTCACATCTTAGTACCCATATATGCCTTTAGAAGTGATAAAATCAACACTGTTTTTGGGATATTGTGGCTGCTACAACCATACCCGGTCTCTCCTACTTACTGATAATAGGAGCAGGTACTGAGCATAGGTTACCAACGCTAATTTAAACTTGGTGAGAAATTATTGAATTCGTACTTGCGTGAATTCAGCTCCGATGAAAGCTTGCTCCATGCCAATCCACACGGTAATGGGTATAAGCAATTGTTGGTAAGGTTTTTTTAATTGGTACGCCGTAGCTGACAGAAGTTGAATGCCGCTGATGTCGGGTGCATCGGGTTTTCTCTGTTTTTCTCCGTATCTGTGCAAAAAAAAAAAAAAAAAAAAAAAAAATGAAAAAATGAATTACCTAAAAAGAATAAATTATAATAATTCGAGTGCGAAAAAAAAAATACTCATGTACACAAAAAATAAGAAATGAAAACAAACAAAAAAAAAAAAAAAAGTACTCGGAGTTAAGTATCATGTTCGCATTAAAATTGGCGATATTCTATTCCGTGGAAAATGTAAGGTCACGTCGAAGTATACGACTGTATTGTATTAATGAAGTAAAATAAGCGTGAAATAATATTTCACACAGATATTGAGACAATGGGAACAAGGATTATTATGAATATAATATAACTAAAACAAGACTTGTTGATTATATGTATTTCGTTTTGGTGACACACGGACGAAGATCACAAAAAGAGGAAAACTGATGAGACGGTACTTCGGTCATTTCTAATTCATAAGGAGGGAGGAGAAAAAAAAACAGAAAAGAAAAAAAGGAAAAATTTATCTCATTTCCTCCAACTTTGCAAATAAGGAGCCATTTTTGGGAAGGAAAAAAAAGGACCTTTTATTAGGTACCTACATTGAGAGGGACGTAGCGAAAAGCGTTTTTTTTTTTGGTTTTTTTTTAGGGGGAAGGGAGGTTAAGGAGGGGAGAAAAACGAAAATTTCCGACTAAAATTTTTGTCGCGAACTATTATAATAATACAATTGCCAATTTTTCCGACTCCAAATTTGCTAACTACTGAAAAATTTTGAAATTGCCTAAAAAAGTCATCAAATTCCACGATTTTCCAACTATACGTGCAACCAGTGAAATTTTTCCAGGGGCCTCCTTCAATCTTCTTTAGCTACGCTCCCGAATCTAGGAAAAACTCTTACAGAGAAACATTATACCCAGAAGGAATAGATATCGTATTCTTTGGCTTAAATTCTCCGTGTTTTGATGAGTTGACAAAATATGTTCAATACGTTGAAAAGAGAACAAAAACTCGGTGATTCGGTTGAGGGTAAGTATAGAAGTCTTTAAAATCACCACAGGTTGGTCAACTCCGATATCAACGAAAATACAAGCAGCTCGTGACAAACGACGTCAACGGTTCCATTGCCTCTATCTCATTCTCTACCGATTGCTGGTTTCCCCAATTTAAATTAGACTACATTTAGAGGAACCTTGTGACCTCCAGAGATGCGTCATTTCTTAATGTGTCTCAGACTGCACCGTGATTAGCTATAGTTACAATACGCATGGAAAAGGTGACGTTATACGAAACTGATTACGCCTAGGAAGTTCACCGATTTATAGTAATTCTAAAGACTTTGGGTAAATACTAAAAAAAGGAAGCTGTTTGGCTGAAGCTTTTGCGATCAAATTCAGCTGCATTTTACTGTTGTAATTATTTAAAATAATTAATTTACGCAAGGTGCCTAACATAGTATCCGAAACTTACCAATTCTATTTTTAATTTACTTTTTTATGCAAAATCACCACTTCGTACAATAAACACCACGAGAAACAGCTGGAGAAAACTGAAATTTCTTTCCTCCTTCGCTCTCTTCTCCTTTTGACGCATATTCTTTTTGGTTAGTCTCGTCTCACAGCTCATCAATTTTTGTCATCGAAATTTGTAAAGTTTTCTAAATTCGTTTAATTTCAATAATTTAACGTATGTATTCAAAAATTGATTATTTTTGATCGTTTGTGGGAAAAGTTCAACCCTTTTCTTTCGGTAGTCAAGCTCCTGCGTTGAGCCACTTCCGCCAAAAGTTTAGTACTTCGACGTGATGTGTCTCGCGGCGTTCATTATTGAGTTTAATTTGATTTGATTTCGTTTGTTTAAATTTTTAATTTTATAGAAGTTTATGTGCGCTATGTCTTTATTAATCAAGTGTTAGGTATAGTTTAGAAATACGACGTCTTAATTTAATTCTTGGTGCAGCGTTGTAAGCGGTCAAAGACGTGGAGATAATCCTTAATTCTTTCCACTCACTTCCCCGAACATCAGTTATTTGAGGGTCCTGATTAAATTTATTTATTAAATTCAGGTAGAATTTCGAATTCTTCATTGGGTAAATGTGCGTGGGAGCCAATGAGTTAGATCATTACCTTAATTGAGTAATACTTTTCTGATACCTAAGTATCATTTCTGTATTCGGTCGTAATAACTTCCGATAAATGCCTCTTTGAAGGAAAATTACAGATATTTCATTAATCATGACATTCTCCAATTTTGGGTGTAGCAGGACAAAAGGAGGGAGGTGAAATGTTACGGGAAATTTGATTCAAATGGGAAGCATCAATAAATGTGTGGGGATGTGAACCTACATGCTCACACCTTCGCAGGCTATTGGCAGCGTTGTAGCCATGCGGTAGCGTCGCCGCCATTTTTATCTGTAGTTTGCCGGTTCGATTCCTCAGGCAGACTGACAACCAACAAAATGAAATTTTAATTCAAAAAATTACTAATTTTATGCATTTTGAACAATACAATAGGTAGGTAAGTACTTATAGGAGATTTCAAAGGACGTGTAGATATTATTATAAGAAAATACTACAACTGTAAAAAGGAGGGGAAAGAATGATTTCGGCGAAACTTCCCGCAAGTAATATTTTGTAAGCTAATATGAAAATAAATAATTACTTAGTTAAAAACAAATTTGATTAGAAGAGTTCAAATGTTTATTATTTTAGAAAAATTGAGAAAGTATGCCAAGGCTCGCCCTACGGATGACACGTGCTGTTCCTAAAATCTCATTCACTTTAACGGTAAAGTTATTAGAACAAAAAAAGATATTCGCTTGGAAATTGGTAACTTGTGTACTTAAGATATAATTCATTTTTGGATTTATGATTAATCTGCATAACAAGCTGAGGAAAAGAAAAATTATCAAGTATACGTATCTAATAAGTGGAACAGTCACTATAGCCATAGGAGTAGTTTCATCTCAATGACATTAATTGAAAATATGGACTTTGTACGTAAACAGAACTGAAAGGGATGGGGTAAATTATCCTTAAATCACCTTTAAAACGAGTGCCTAGGTAATAACTTCCATATTAGCTGTTAAAACAGTGGGAAATTATTCGAGCAGAAAATTGGTCATCCTAAACGATTAGTGGACTCTTAATCAGTTTTTATAGCAGTTTACTTAAAATAGCAGCTTACTTAAATGTTGTCTATGATCCAAGACAACTTTTTTGCCGCGTGTATTTGGATAATCACTAAAAAGGAAACCCTCGCCTTTTCAAACAAAGTATCACTACGCGGCCAAATGATGGACAGTTTATAATGCAGACGTTTAAAACTTCTTCAGAATTCCATTTACTACCAATAATGCCCAAAATAAAAGAAAGCATTCACACTATTTATGTTATATTTTTCAAAGATTATTAACACGCATGAAAAACTATCAATTTTCATTAATTTCTGGCAAGCTTTACTTTTTTTCAAAAATTTTATGTGTCAATTTATTGTTTTGACCATTTCCGGCATGATTAAAAATTTGTATGTAGACTGCCTATGTAGTGGAGGAGTTTACTGTTTGTTGGTTTAACGTCACAAGGACGAATAAAATATCTCGTTGTCACACACCTTAGCTCTCGCCTCGCTGTTAGACAACTGGTTGGCGTCGCCTCAACCCAGTATCTACAGTCATGTCAAGTCCTCTGCGCGCGTACTACGTACGGATGAGAGTCATTGACTAGTGGAAGCGTGTGGATTCGAAATTAAATTTCGGTTTCCAAAATTAATTAAATTTTGGTTCAAACGAATTATTGAATTCGAGATCCAGTGAAAAACACTGTGCTCCTGCTACCATGTAGTGGAGGAGTTTACTGTTTGTTGGTTTAACGTCACAAGGACGAATAAAATATCTCGTTGTCACACACCTTAGCTCTCGCCTCGCTGTTAGACAACTGGTTGGCGTCGCCTCAACCCAGTATCTACAGTCATGTCAAGTCCTCTGTGCATCGCCAGTGCGCACAGGACTCGTGGCCGTAGCCATGACAGCCTATTCTAGCTTCGCAGAAGATACGTTGAAAATTTCCAAGTTAATGGTATATCCATTTTTCTCCTCTATGACACTATACCACAGTATACCTCTTCATCGCAAAAGTCGCGCTATAAATTCCGTACGACTTTTATTACCATACGTAAGCGCATTATATTTGCTGGACAATATTACAATTTATTCGCAACAACAAAGAATAGTTTGCTTGCATACCTTCGAGTCCTTGATGTCCGCCCTACTCATTACAAAATCAGCAACCCGTGTAAAAAAAAAAACAGGCTATACGTCATAAGCGGTTTATTGCTGCTTTCTTTTCGTGTTTTCAGTTTTTTTCAACGCAGTCATCGGACGCCTGTCTTAAAATGCACTATACCGTTATCGTACGAATCGAAAGAACTCAAGTTCAACGTACGAAATTTTTGCAGCCCAACTAAAGCACGTCCAAAAAAAAAAAAAAAAAAAAAAAAGTCTTATGTCACGTTGACCCATAACTTGGCAAAATTAGATTATTTAAAAAATTTTACTCGTTACCAAAGAGATCTAATGAACTGCTGACATACATCTGCCACACCTTCGCATATAGATTACAGACAAGTTTTTTATCCTCTCTCTCTCTCTCTCTCTCTCTCTCTCTCTCTCTCTCTCTCTCCCTCTTTCTCTCTTTCTATGCCACTACCCCTCAGAGAGAACATAAAGAAGGGGGCATTCTTCGTATCACCTTCATTCGAGCAAACGAAAGAATTTTTTTTTCCTTTCAAATTTCAAAATGAGACTTCAACTTATTAAAGTAACTACGAAGAATTTGCATTTTTTCCCTCTCTTTCTCTATCTCTATTTCTTGCTTTGTTAGACACTGTTTTGTGTTTTATACCTTTGCGCGGTCGCTCCACTCTACCACTCACTCCCCCTCATTTGTGTCTAAATAATAATAAAACTTTTAATTTGATTGACGGTACAATGAACTAGATATGTAAAAGATAGGTATAGGTACTTGAGGAGAAAAAATTCGCAGCCTTAATTCATTAAAAGTATAGGTAATTAGTTTTGCGGCCGTGCGATGTGCCCTTCTTCGATCGGCAGTGCTGGAGGTCGATGATCTGCCATTACCATTTGCGGTCAACAAGATCAAGGTCTGATTTTTATCTTCTGGTATACACAATAATTTTTTCAGCGTGTTCGTTGATCGAAAGACGAACGTAATGTTGCATTTAGTTGGTGGATGAGTGTGCTATACCTACGCACCTATAGCTGATTCGACCAAAGCGTGAAAACAAAAGATCAGGAATTCGTCTAAAAAAAGTTATTTCGTATCGACATTTTCTCCACAACTACAGAAAGAAACAGTCTGAAAGGAACTGTAAATACCAATAATGATATATCGGGAGCTGTGTTTTTTGAAGACCAATGTCTAATCTAATCGCATGTGCTCGTTGCACGCGGTGGAATATGAGAGATTATTACGATTTTCAAAATTTCCACGAACATCTGAACCATTCAGCGATATACGCTGAAGTGTTTACGTAGTGCGTGCGCTGAATAACGAGTAGAAATGAAAATAATTTTCATTTTATTGGAAATTTTATGTACCAACCAAAGTGAAGCAAATTAATACTTACGTTAAAATTAATTGTTGAATTTAGCCGAAGTGGAAAAAAAAAAAAAAAATGAAAAAATTTGAGATATTATTAAGGCCACCAATTTGTACAATATATACTATAGCGTGTCAACTCTGACGAGATTCTGCTTAACTTGACCGCAAAATTTCATTCGTAGTTATTGAAATCTCCATTTTCAGTGCTACGTTTTCAACTATTATGCTGCTGGGGACAAAGATATTTTTGCCGCCTATTTCGTAACTTTTAACGTCATTGGGAGATACTCTCTGACGACTTTCTGTTGCATTTTCTCCTTTTGACGCTGAAAATTTGCCGTCTACTAAAAATTTTCGGCTGGGGGCACTACACCTTTAGCGACCCCAGATAAAATGCGGTCTATAATTTGGCATAAGGAATAGTGGTATAACGGACGGTCTTTAAAAGCGTTCGTATTATTATTATTACTATTATTATTATTGGCCCTTAGTTAAAACGGAAACGTAAAATTCGATTTTTTAAGAAATAGGTAGGCACTAGTTCGTTCTTGTTATAAAAATCACTTGTTATGAAATGAGAATTTTTTAAAATTAATATTTATCTTCTGAATTCAAAGCAACGATAAATTGTAGCCTACCAACCATTCAAAAGTTAATGAAAACTCGTTGATTTTCTTAGAGAAATTACTAATTTTTCTGGTTTGATTTATGTCTTAAATATACTTATATTGGTTGTATTTGTTGATTCAGGATTTTCACAAAAAAGAAAAATCTCTAACCCTCAGGCCTGAATGCAAGAACGATAGAACGATATTTGAGAATTTCTTGCATTTTTTCCATTATCAATGTTATATCTATGCATAAACACACACAAACACACACACACATATATATATATATATATATATATATATATATATATATATATATATATATATATATATGTATGTATAAATTTTTTAAGATAAGTAGTTCTTAAGTGATTGTGGATATTTAAGTATCGTTCTCGCATTCAGGCCTCAGTTCACAAGTCATAAACCGTTCGATCCAACATCTGAGTGAGCTATCTTGAGAACTGATACGTTCAAATTTTCTCTCCACCTCCAAATTAAGAAATAAATAAATCTAACTTTCAAATTTCACGTCTTTCTGTTGCCTATAACTACCTTTTCTTTATTCTAGTGAACAAACAATTTTATTTCCTGAGAAAAGTCAACCATAAACAACAGAAATTTCAATTCACTTTAAAATTTCGTATTGCACCAGTAAAA
Source organism: Ericerus pela (assembly GCA_011428145.1). Classification (NCBI taxonomy): domain Eukaryota; kingdom Metazoa; phylum Arthropoda; class Insecta; order Hemiptera; family Coccidae; genus Ericerus; species Ericerus pela. The sequence continues at coordinate 1,218,780 of WOFM01000613.1, forward strand.
TGCAGTGTGAGCCTATACAAACGTACGAGGACATGCCCCTCGAAGGTTCGTATAATAAAGTGAAGTGCATATTGTGGAAGGCTTTCACTATTCATGTATGTGTATTTATTACCTATGGTGGCGCTCTTTATTTATCGTTATTGTTCGTTCGGACTATTTATCTCGTTTGTTTGCAACCAGAAATCTTGACCTACCAAATTTTTCTTCTTCTGACCTATAAAACCAGTTCACGAATAATGAGTTCGGCGACGACGCATTCGAGTCGGACTTAGGTATTATATTTTATTCTATTCATTAGCATTCGTACAATGTATGATTTTTAAATAAAGCTTTTTCAATCTTTTTTCTTCCTTCTTTATTCGCGAACAAGGACGGAAGCAGCTGCACCAAAACTGAAAGAAATGCTTTGCAGTAATGCGCTCAAATTATGGTTGCCTTCAGTAATCGCCAAATATAAATCCAAGTTTATGTATGCGAGTACCCGCCAGTATTTCATGCAAAAATTTCTTGTTATTAGCAGAGACGTAACTCGCTTCGGTTTTTGGGAGGGGGCATTTAGTGGGCAAAGAAAGTTCTTTAGGCGTTAGGATAAGACTGAAATAGTTATTTTTTGATTTTTTCTCGTATTAAGAGACCCCCTTTTCTTAGGGGGACATTGGGGATAATTTGTTTAGGGCGGTCAAGGCCCCAGACTCGCTCAGCTTCCATCAGTTGGAAATTCAATAGTTATTTTGAATGTTTAATTAGATTGAGTATGTTAAAATTAGTCTACTGAAGAATTATACTTCGTCATTTTGAACAGTCTGCAGTCCTACCTATACTATCATCACTCATCCACACGTTCTGCACTTCTGACATATCGTTTCTTATTTTTATGATTACCAAAAACGACTAATGAGTAGATTCAAGCTAATACCATTGATAGTAGAATGGAAAACTCAGTAACTCCTCCTAGTTGTAAACCAGTTGCTTCAAGTTTCAAGTCACAATTCATTGTGGCTGTAAGTCTATATATTATTAACGTTGAAAATGTTTAACTTCAAAGTATTGGGGTACGTTTTAAATCAATAAAAGTTCCGATATCAACAATCGACAATGTACGCACACAAAGACACATTGATAGGCATTAAAAAAAAAAAAAAAGACTAAAGAAAAATCATTGAAGAATGTACCAGAAAGAAAAAAAAAAACGAAAATTGAAGGCATACAAAAAGGACACAAAATCCGTTAGAATTATTGATAACTAACTTTGAAAAAAACAGGTTCTGAACTTAAACTTTTGAACTTAATTCCAGCTATCAGAATAGAACTTTCGAAACGAAACTTGGCACAAAACATCTAAGGATAACCTATGCGAGGTAAAAATTTAATTTTGTGAAAATCTGTCAGGTAAAAGGGGCGTGATGCAGGGACAAAAAAAATCAACTTCAATTTATATTACAGATAGTTGAAGAAGAAAAAGAAGAAGATCGAAGATGTGTAGAAAACTGTGTGATAACTAATAGTGTATGGAATTATTTGACCGTGTTCTCTTTTTTTTTTTTTTTCAAACTTGCTATTTGGTTTGGTAAAGTTCGACGAACAATTATGAAAAATTTCGAAAAATTTTATCATAATTCAAGAACGTACCTATTTGAAGAAAATGCTAGAAAAAACGTTTGAATTCAATTTGTTCATCATATTTGATTTCTCAGAATTTTGAATTACATATTGTAATGCTAGAAGTTATACTCATACAACAATTCTGAAAGTACATAATCATTTCGAATGTAGGGATTAAAAACTTCAGCTCGGCGAATTTTCTTAATTTCTTTAAATTAAAATACAGGGTGGTTCATGCTGCCTACACTTTTTGTGAATTTTACTGCTGATCAAATGATTTTCCAACGCTTATCGTAATATGTTACACAATCCCCTGCACACCTAAAGGGCGCAGAGGTTTGGCAACAGCGCATAGTGCGCTGACTGTCTGTATTGGTTTTGTGGCGATTGCCAGGTAGTTGCACTTCGGTGAGGAGGAGTGTGACTACGTTATTTTATGAGTCTCTCGGACTATAAACAAAGTTAGGGCTTAGCTCGCTACAACGCTGTCATATATTTTTCAAAACTTATCTACCCGATTTATTTTGATGTTTGTTCAGTTGAATATATCGTGGGCGTAGCCTACAATTCCTCCACGCGCCTGGCGGGCGTTTGAAGAACTCCTGTACTGAAGAAATGTAGGTACAGGAGGACTGGGCTGAGGTGGTCGCCGACAGTCGTTGTCGGACATCAGGTGCGAGAAGGTATGTGACGACGAACTACTTTTATAGTCCTCAGACGTTAAATGAACATTATATATTAAGTGCCGAATCCATAGTGGTGTACTACCACTATAGAATATTCATAAAATTTTTTATAGTTTTGAAATCCAAGGTGAAAATGGTGGTTCTTACTTCAAAAAAATGAAGTTAGGTCCAGTTTTTAGCATTTACAAGGGTTGCAAATAATTTCAAATGATAAATTCAAAATTCACACTAAAGGGTAAGGCTATTCACTTGGGAAGACTTTATGTTCCAAAAAAAAAGTGGTATGTGCGTAATAAATAAACCACCTTGTATAAGTCCCCTTTAAAGTTTACTGGCTGTGCTTATGAACCAATAAACGAAACATGTCTGTTTTCCAGGAGATAATTATATCCATAAAAGTATCAAACCATAAAAATTAGCGAAATTTAATGGACTGCAGTCACACTCAAGTATAGGCACCTACTCTATCTTCAAACTGATTTTTTTTTTCGGTCATTTGAAATGTAAAAAAATTTTGTTCTGGTCGAAAAAATTATCAACATTTACTTCAAGAAGAGTAGCCACAGTCTACAGTAAAACAACGTTGACGAAAAATATTCGTGTTTTTTGTACGAATTTAGGCTAGGTACCTGCCTACCCATGTTTTTTGTTTTGTTTGATTTCAAAATGTTTTTAAATTCTGATAAAAATGATAAATTCCATTTTCTACCATAAATAACCGTTTTCTTTTGAAAAAAATCTTGGTGCATTTTTTTTAAAATTCCTTTTTTTCTCTTTCCAGTCGTTTCCTCTCTGCGAATGTTTTCGGTTCAGTTAACTGTAGGATATTTACCTATTTAATGATAATTTAAATGTGTAGTTCTTACACGCCTTAATTAAAGACTGGTGAAAAAATTCCCATAACATAAGTTTAACCACACAATATAAAGATCGTTGCTGTGCCTAATGATTAATGTCTTCGTCATTAATTTCAATTATTAGCGTTCAGTTGAAATCATGCTATTTGCCTTCAGAGAAGGAAAACGTTGATGAAAAAGTATTTGCGCATGCTAACGAGGGCGCTTTAAATTATTCGTTTCTGTCAATTTTTATTTAATAAGTATTTTAGAAGGATTCAGTACTCCCCTCCACCTCCCAACGAGAGCTTTGTACACTGCAATATTTATGGAACGTTAATTAAACGAGTTGGCTGTTGGAAGTTTCGATTTGTGGGATAGAAAAAGAAAATTTGTTTTGCGTTTCGACCAAAAAGAAAACGAATGTCTTCAATCGAGAAGAAAGAAAAAAAAAAAAAAATCAGTCGAGTTTATTCATTGTATGGCTTTTGTTTGAAAACAAGGAAATCGTACCAACTATGTGTACAGTGAAATTCGCATCCACACCGTCGAGTACTGACATAATTTCCTTGGCTACTAGAGTTGCGACAAAAAAAATTCTTTTCACATTTGCGCGTACGCAGTCAACAGCTGCAAATTTCCTTAATTTATTTTGCGACTAGTCACCAAAGTAAATTTGTCATTGTCATTAAAACGCTGGTTAACAACGTTATAAAACAAGTACGGAAATCTGTTATATACCACCGTGGCACGATGTAATTTTCTTGCTAAATATGTTGGTTCTTCAATAAAAGTGTATTGAATATAGTGTAGGCTGGAAGAAAAGACGTATGACTGCACAAGTAAGAATAGTGCGAACAAACAAATGACGTTCTTCAGTGTTCACCGAGGATTACGTCAACGTATTCCAAAATTACATTTCAATAAAGGATTGATTAGAAAGTTGTTGACAAGTTCGTATGAAGTAGGTAACCACCACGAAGAAAAATAACGGTGTCGCTGAATATTGCAATGTCATTGGTAACAAACAGATGGGAAACAGTGCATAATATTCTTTATCACTACAAAGGCTAAGTTAAGGCACTCGGTAGTATAATATTTGAGACGAGTCTCGTGGGGTGTCTAGGAAAAAGTTCGAAGAGTATTGAACATTTATTTTGGCCTATGTGATTTTACTATTATAGGTTTTTATCATTTGTTTTTGTTTTTTTTTTTTTTTTTTTTTTTTTATAATGTAAATCATTTAATAGGTAAATTTTTAGGAAATTCTAAAGGGTACTGCAAACACCCCAGCGAACCCCTCGGTAAGTTGCTGAGAGAGTTTGATCAATCCATTTTTATTTTAAAATTTAATCCTTTCATCTCCAGTTTTGCATTCGAGAAATCGATGTGATAATAATGTAACTTAGGCGTTGTCCGTGTCTATGTGGTTGAAAGGAAAAGTGTGTCGCACCAGCTTTTTCAAAGCATCATTGGGTCATTTGTTATGGTGTTATATCGTCTACGATCCGACAAGGTTTTTTTTTTTTTTTAATGCATTATTGAATGTGGCACATTTACTATCACAGATACACGTGAAGATACCAAAATGTAACAATTATTCCCCCCCAAAGAATTACATAAAAAATGCAGTAGGTGTAGGGGCGTAAACACGGCACATCTAACCACTAAGCCATGTCTTAACGCATTACGTCACAAGCAACTTCCCAAATCTTTAGTTTTCAATACCCTATGACACACAACTGTAAGAAACATATAATAACAAATAGTAATGATTTGTGTTGAAGGGTCACAAGTATGCTTTACTGATACATGTTCACTTTTTGTGTAACAAAATTCAAAATAAAAAGAACCCTAGGGCAGCGAGCCACGCTAGAAAATGTAGGTTTTCTTAGGAACAAAAAAATAAATAAATAAATACAAAAAACAAAAATTAAAATATTAAAAGTAGGTACTTGGTCATAGGTTATTAAATGATTACTTCGCAAATAAAATAACCAACAACAAGCGTGCGTTTGACACAGTTTCTTTGGTTCAGCTGCAATTTATCTTATTTTTTTTAATAATAATTTAAGATTTTTTAAAATCATTTTTACGCATGGATCATTAAGCCGATTGAAACAGAATGTTGCAGTACGTTAGAATATAATATGTTCAATGTCTGTACCAAATTTTGTGTCTGTAGATTAAAAATTAGATATTTTATAACGATTTAAGCCAAAAAAATGTATCATAATAGAATGTACCAGACGTACTATCCGGCCCAATCTATACCAAAAACAATAAGGTTTATCTTTGTCTGTATCAAAATAAGTGTACTAAATTCCATGTCCATCGGATAAAAATTGTGACCTGTATCCTGTTAAATAGAAACGTAGATTTATATTATACATGAATTTCAGCTGTAATAGTGCCAGAAGTTTCCGGGGGTCATGAAAAAAACGTACTCCTAACTTTTGTGTTAATATTATAGATCAACTTTATTAAGCACATTTTCTTCTGAAACACACATAAAAATGGTCAACCTAATTGCAGTCACTACGTCTAGACTTAAGTGTGAATGATAAATTGGGCATATTCAGGGATGAGATGTTATATAAAAAAATTATTATACGTCTAATGTTATAATATTAAAGATAAAAGCCCAGATACAAAATGCTTAAAAAGGGCCATTTTAATTACAAGATGCAAAACTTTTATAATTTTTTATGAGGCTATGATGGGCCAAAAAATTGTTTTGGCTAAAACCATAGGCCAAATTTGCTGAGCTAGCTCTCATTAAATCCATCATTACGTTTCTCTAATGAGGTATCTGGGTAAAATACGCTCCGGTTACCTGCAATTATCAACGTCGGTTGATTACTCGTAAGCAACCGGGTTTTTTCCCAAAATCGATAACCGCTCTTCACTTTTAAATATATACGTATATTTGAAAGTAGAAGAACGGTTATCCCGGCCCGGCCTTATCTACCACGATTACGGCTTGTCCGTTCTCGTGGTACATTCGACCGATCACTCTCGTTTTATTTATGTTCGACTGCGGTACTGGCGTACTTTGTTCTCATATATATTTTGCACCATGCTTTTCTCACCTCTATAATATTTCACGCGCTACGTCTTCATTCATACCCGCCTATGAAGACGAACCCATGTATTGCTACTGGTAACTATGTTTCTTTCGTACAATTACATGTATGTTTCTAGTATTTCTGTGTTTATTATGATGTGGTAATTCTCTTACTCGTGGGTGAAATGGCGGGGCAAAGTTGTATTGTTAACACGTGACTTGTTCTTTCCAGGTGGGTTTCTGTTATTTCAATTCGGTTATTTATGTGTTCCAAATTATCAACGTTCCTGGGGTTACTTTATCTATCACCCTGGATCACTTTCCAGGCACACGAGGTCCCATCTGGTATCCTCGTGTTGAACCTTTATCTGTGTCTTCGGGGACTTATGAAGTGGGCCTTTGGAGATGTGTCAGGACGTCGAAACGGTCCTCGCTGGGGGCGTAGACAAGATGTTGGTAGTTCACCGGACGCAACCCTCTTGGTGTGTTGCTACCCCGGTTGGCATACCATACTAATTGTGATTCTGGACAAAAAAATGTATACAGGCATACGTATAATAAAACAGAAATTACACTGGAGAAGCGACTGAAGAAAATGAGCATATATCCTATTTTTTTAGTTTATTGTTTCAATTTGGAAATGTTGAATAGAACTAAAAATAATAGGATAGAAACGGCACGTAATGAATTTCAGGCCACTTTGAATGCAAATTTCGAGCTAAAACGAATTGCTGATAGAGCAGTGTGGGACGTGGCATATGAACGAGCAGTTATTCCTTGATATAAGTCATAAGAAAAATTTTAAAAAGATTTTTGTTTTTTTGCTCTGTAGATCCCTGTTCTTGTTTGTGGTCAGAATTAGCAGTTAAATGGTAACGTATCATGGACATTGGACAATTCGAGCATTATTTTATATCTATTCGTACTGGACATTAAACCATCAGCTCATCAAGTATCAAAGGTAGATAAATTATTATTTCAACTTCGAGCCAGTGCTATGGGATCTGGATGATCGGAAAGCTTAATCACGCACATTTTTCAATTAGAATTAATTTAATCTAAAAAAGCAAGACAATACCAAAATTAAAAAAATTAAAAAAAATACTCGTCGTAAGTATGTTTATTCTTTAGGGTCTTAATTTAGTTGCATATGTTGGTAGCTAATCTGGCTTGCATGTCCTGATTCTTTGAAAATTTTTGTCGCCGTGAGTAATGAAAATGGTAACAATACTCGTGCTAGAACAAAGGAAATTGTTTTTTTTTCTCCCGCGGGTATGAAATTTTGCAACAACTCCAACAATACTGTTATGAACGAAACAGTGCAAAAAATTATAGCATTATCACATTCCTAAGGGTATTATCATATCATAGTCTGCATAATTCAGTATATTGGACTCATCGAATTACATGATGACGCAGCTTATTGAGCCAGAATTTCTCTGACTGTCTGACTTAAATACATCACTTTTAATTCATTCTTCCTTTCGTCGGTGACTTCAGTGACGATTGAAACGTAAAATTCATCAAAAATTGCTAATATATAACTTGGGACCTTCAGTTGGCTAACTTATTCAAGTATACTTTACTGTAGATTGTATAGGTTATTGAACTGTGCCCACCAAATAAATTTTTCTATTCAGTCATAATATAAAATTCTATAAATGTTGACGTTCCAGCTAATTTTTGAAGGAAACAATTAATTAGGACAACCTTCGCTCATTTAGTATTTGCTTATCCTCATTTACCGAGTCCGAGTCTACGCCCACCCTCTTCCCCTCTCTTTCCCAAAGTCAGGTACACCATGGTATCAGCAATCATAAATTGAAATAAAAGCAATAATCATAAATGGAAATGTAAATTGTACCTATCAATGTAAGGTCAGCTGAATTCGAGGATTACCACTGCCAGCTAATGCATTAAATATACTATGGGTGCTGTTTCTTCTCATTCGTTTCAATTATTTTAACTCGAGTTTGTGCATGATACTATTCAAACAAGAATTACACGTTTATTAGCATACACAAAAAATGTTTGGCTACTATTTTTTCACCGAGAAACTGTCAACTTTACTCAATGAAACATGTCTGTTGTCGTTTCATTGATTCATTCTGTTATTATTTTGACCAATGAAAACGTTTGTGAAGATGCCAATGACGTTTGTTGTTTTGTATTCAATTAGAATAATTTTAGGAAAGATGAAAAGTACTGTATATTTTTTCCAGTACTTACTTTTCATGCTCCATTTTGGAGGCACCGACTCGACTTATTAGAAAAATGATTAATTCTATTCCTAAATTTTAGAATAACAACGACTTCGATGAATTTCTTGTTTTGTAAAGAGCTTCTAACACTTCTTTCACTCGAGTCATTGAAAATGTAAATGTGTGGACAAGCTCTGTCCGGTGGCATAGATTTTTTTTTCAAATTCTTGACTGTAACTTTTTAAAATTAACGCCTGCTGCATCTAAACTCAGTACCGAAAGCTCCGACCCATCCTCTCCATTCGAATTAAGATAAAAACAATAGTCATAAGCAACATTAATAACGAATAATGTTTATTTCTTCCTCATCATAAGTAGGCCTGCCAATAAATTTTTATTATTAATCAATTTGTTCCGTAAGTGTGTGTCCAAGATTAACCGAACCAATATGAGTAGATACTACATATAGGCTACCTTCAATTAGAAGGTTTTTTTTTTCGACATGGTTTCATGTTCGAATATGGTTCATCTTGTAGGTTCTTAATTGTTTTAACAATTTGTTTTCTTTTGCAGGTAACTCTCCGAAATTTTGTCAACATTCTATTTGAAATTTGTAATTTCTCTTCATGTTAGTAAAAATTTACTGACGTTATTAACAATTCTTAAGGAATTTTACATTCTTCAAATATTTGGCGATTAACTACTGCACCTACGTGTTTCCGTCAAAGATCTTTTATTAAAATTATTTCAAGTTTGAGGTTATTGCAAACTTGTTCGTGTCCTGTGTTTCTTATAATATATGGACATCATCTAACGTCCAAAAACGGTGAAACAAAATTTCGCCTGTGGCGAACTGTGACCGTGTGAATGAAATAATCCGTTCGTGTTCGAATACCTAGCAAATTTATTTCATTCTCCTTAATTATGAAGATTTGTTGTAACCGGTGCTGGGGAAAAAATTTCTGAAACACGAACACTAGGTCTATCCATACTCTGTGTAGCAGCCACATGCAATGATATTTTTCGTAAAGTTGCCCTATTTGGGGAGAGAGAAGGAGTGCCAGGCTAAATTCCATGGTTGTGCCGATAGAAAAAAAAAAACAAAAAAACTCTAACGCAGTAGCAGCTCCGTTGGAAAAAGTAGGTTTTTAAAAAGTAAAGAATTAAGTACTAAAAAGTTGGTAATAGATCATAACTGATGATTGTAAATATTAAATTTTGTAACTGCGGACCTAAAATTACATAGGTAATTTGAAACCAATACCCTCTTTCAAAATTGAAACAAAAATTGACTTTACGAGGATACCTTCCGACTGATCCATACCAAAATTGGTAGCATATTACAAGAAGTTATGTTGAATATTTGTTTTCAATTTTGTAGCAATTGGTCTAAAATTAAGTATTTTATGCCCAAAATAAAAACAAAAATATGTACCATCTGGCCAATCCACACTGAAATCAATATGTCAGATCCCTGAGTTAATACTAATGTTCAAATCAAATCTCATGATTATCAAACTAAAATTTTGACCTGTACTGTGGTAACAAGAAAATGGCTTATAAGTACATAATTATTATAAATTTATAAGTATACCTATGTGTGGGGACTTGACACTCATATGAGGTACTAGGGGCTCATACTCGATGACAGTTGCTGCCAAAAGGCTGGCTAATATTTGTCTCTATGACGTTAAACCATTTTGTATGGGAAAACGTTTGAACATAATTAAGTTAATGTCACAATTTGGTACACAAACCTGTCTGTCATTTCTTATCTTCACAAGAAATGACAAACCACCCTCATAAACAGACGTATGTATTTATTATATACGTTTGTACGTGTGCATGTAAATAAGCCCCTATATAAATTGTCCGCACTGGCTCTAAAATTGCTAGTGTTCGCCCAGATTTTGGCTTACCCACATATGTTTACATATGAAGTGGCAGAACACACAAATAATCTGTTGATTACCTTCTTGTGTGAATATTCTTTCACGACATGATATTCCACACTATGTATTATGAATTTCAATTTTTAGTGCCAAAATTTTCCTAAGGTTATAAATTATAGAAGGAAAAATGTACCAACTCCCATCTCTGGATCGTTTTATGAGATCGAAATTAATAAGTAGATTTTCATAGAAAACCTACTTAAAAAGGTTGAAATGGTAGGTACACATAATTTAACTGAAGTTTGTTAATTGAACTGAAAAGTAATTTGTGAATTCCTTTTGCCATTTAAAACCTGCGCGATATTCAGTCAGAATCGACAAAGGAAGTGCTGAATACTTTTGTGAAGAGTATAACTAAAACATGAAATAATATGCAGGTAAATATCCAATTTGTATTCTATTCTTTTTTTTCATTTCCAAAATATTCGACCTTGTAATTTTGGATAGATGAATTTTTGAATCGCATTTTTTCAAAAACTGCCGTCGAATAAAGCACACCGCGAACAGCAGATAACTTTGAGCACTAACTTATTTTTCTAAAGTACTCTCAAATGGCTGAATAAATCAAGTTTTCAGACCTCCGAGTTGTTTGTTGTTTAGAAGAAAGTTTATCAACGCCCAACGGAAGTACTGTTTTATGTTTTGCAATAATATTCGTTTATTGTTTCAAGTCGGTGCCTTTTTGATATCGAAAAATGGTCATAGGTATATGAATGCATATAAATGCATATTTTTGTAATGTAAAATGCAAAATATTTTGAGCTGATAATTGCGAGGAATTTTAAGCATGGTCTAAAAAGTCACAACTCACAATCAGTAAGTGAAGATGAATTTTTTAGAAAAAAATTTACTAATAAACCATCTCTGTGTCTAAAATCTGCATAAAAAGATCTAAAATTTTTGAATTAATTGTGAATTAATATCGATAAATGAGAATGAATATTATTTTTCTGATTTTTTCAATTCTCTTGCGAAGGCTACATGGTTGAAATTTAGATCGCTGTTTATTTTTTGTGATGTCAAATTAAAAGTGGTTAAAAAAAAGGAGGGACGGTTCGAAGTTGTTCCAAATTAATGGATCTCATGCAGTTTAATAAAAAGTGTTCACGAGAAATTTGAAAACGAAAAACAATATTAGGAGGGCTATCACTGAATTCACTATACATATAGGTGTGAAATTTCATTTGTTTCTAAATAAACGAAAAAATTGTACGAATAACAAAAAAACGACGACTCCCTCTTGGCTGCAGTTAATTTTGCACCTAACAAATGATGTAGGCCTATGGATAAAAATGACGTATATTTAGGTACCTACCTTTTTACAGCAGGGCTCGTTACTATCATATATGTGCATGGTGGTGATTAAAGATGAGCCGCCATCTTGTGTTATTCGTTTTTTCATGAATTTTACATTGTTTATTAATACTATATATATATACGAAACAAAATGCAGATTCGTCTCTTATCACTCTCATGTGTATACTTGGTAGTAAGGAGCATTACCTATCGTTGAAAGACCACCAGGAAGAAGAAAAACCATCGAGTAAAACAGAGAAACATCCACATTTTTGACCAATTAATAGACAAAAATACCAAAAAACACGAACGAATTAGGTACCTTTACCTATACATAAATACTTCATCCGTATTTCTGTAATAATCCCCTTAATGATTTGTCAGTTTTTCAATCTTTTGTGTATTTTATAAAGAAACGAAATCTCAAATGATGTAATTTACGATTGTGGCTATAATGCATTCAGCGACTCAACTTGCATATGAAATAATGCAAATTTTTTTTCAAACACCTCATATGTCACGCCTGACCTTCCAGTTCATGTCACGCGGTGAACAAATTCTTTTCGTTGTAAATATTTTTTTATAAGCAATCGTGACCTTTCGATGCTAGACCTCTTTTATTTCCTCCCCCATATTATGATATCTAGATGCATGAAAATATAGTAGCGAGTAATAAAATAATAAACTAAAAACCAGTTTTTCTTTCTTTTTTTTTTTTTTTTCAATTTCGCATGGTCCGAAAATTCTTGTTGCACGCATTTTGGCACAAAAAACTTATTATCATCGTTGACAGGTACTTTTCGCCCAATATTTTCTATTCGTTTTCTATCTCTTTCTTTTGCCATAAAATAAAAATAAAATTAACACCTATTGGATTAATGACACGGAAATTAATGTTGAAGATGGTACCTACTACTGCAAACAATGCTCCATGTAGCGATACAAAACAGGTTGGAACCACAACCAGTCAACACCTGTACCACGATTTCAAACAGTTTATCTTATTACTGATGGCGAGTCGATTGCATCCAAACAAGTTTAACGGCGAATGATACCGGTATTAAGTATATATTTGAGAATGCAAAAAAAAAAAAAAAAAAAATGAGAATGCAATAAAATAAAAAAAAAGGAGTGAGAGAGAGTGGGAATTTTTCAAGAAGAATGATAAAAATTGTAAGGAAAAAAAAGGGAAATATACTAAAAAAAGAAGTCAGCCGATATAATCCTACACGAAGTTATACCTTTGACATGAACGAATTGAATGAACTTTTTTCCAGAAAATATGCACAATTCAATGATAGCCATTCGTCTTCTAGATTGGCTCAATTTACTAAAAGTTTTTATTCGAAAGTACATATTTTTCGTATTCATACCTATGAATTGAGGTAGGCACCTACCGTGATATAGCGTATTTTATGCAGTTAGTTTCTATTTTTATTTTTTTTAATGACTTGGAAATGTAAATAAATACACGAATAAACGAATTAAATAGAATTATTCTGTCCGCTGGAGGTGCCTATGGAATTTCTTCGCAAATCTTGCGGTCATTTTTCGTCTCTTTCATTTTTCATCTAATCGGTGAGAAAGAGAGTTCGGGGCTGAAAATTGTCTCAATTTTTCACATATTTGATCCAACACAGAGAAAAGAATATTTCAAACGTTTGTGTATGAAACTCATTCGTTTCTTGTGACAACACGTTCAGCAATAACATTTCAACTCCAGTGAATCGTTTAAATTTCAATAAGAACGATTTGGTGTATATTACGCTTGAAGGAGTTGAATGTTACACCCCTATGGCTGACACAAGAAATCAAACAGCTTATACGTTTCTATTGAAAATGAGCGGCTTTATACGTACGTACCTATATGTGTACCCGAGGGTATTTAAAATTTTTTTTAAATGTGATAACAAATTCGAAATTTAAAGAGTAGAAAAATATTTTCGAAATGTCAGTTATATTCAGCTATTCCAACTGGTAATTTATACTTTCTCTGATCAAAAGAGCGAATGAGTAAATGTATGGTACTCTGTTGGTGATTTGGACTGGATCATCCATTTTTAATATTTAGTAGCGAGAAAAGGAGCAAACGCCATGCAGAAAGTACAGAAAATTATTCTAATACTTAGGTAATCAAATGATACGTTTCTACAGTATCAAAAATATTGTTTCCTATACTGAGAAAGTGGTTACTAACGCTTACGTATTTTTTAAATAAAAAATTTTACCAGAGTCAGATTCTAGCATTGATGGAGGTATTATTTCGCCTCAATTGGAATAAAACAGATGTTCTTTGTGGGTAGGTACTCGATGTATAAGGTCCTGGAATGATAACTTTTGTGTTCTATCAAATGTTCGTACTTAATTACAGTGACTTATGAATGAAACTGTAGATTTGTCCCACGTTTTTGGGAATATGGAACCACATCCCTAAGTAATTGGAAACATGATATGTTTTCGTTTTTTGAAGACAGATACCGTTGTGTTTTCCTCCAGCAAAATAAAATACAGTCTACCTGCTCTGTTCGGACATGTTCACCACTTATCATTTGGGGAGAGTTGGAAATTCAGTAAAATATATTATAGAAACGTGAAAATTGGGTACACCGTCTGCACTTACTGCGAGACCTATACGAATGATTGTGATTTCTGAAATGATGGCTTTCTTCTTTCAACAAATTACTATAATTTATACGGGGATCCATATTTATAACCAGTTTTTAAAACATGCAATTTTGACAATTTTTAAGTTCTTTTTTTTAACGGACTTCATGAATAAATTGGCGATCGTTTTTCGTATCTATTTATCTAAAATTTTTAAAATTTAAACAAATAGTTATTAAGTACGTCCGAGAAACTTTAACAGGATACTATTCTTCCCAACAGTATCTGATTCAATTTAGTAGGTACAACATCTATTTAAAAATAAATAAATTGAGACATATGAAACAGCCAATATGGACCTATTTCACTAACCATTTTATATAAGCTCAATAAATAGGTCATAATTTTTATGCAAATACATCTAGACTCAACATTGTATTTTTTTTTGAATTAAATCACGTCTTTAATTCCGTTTTTTAGTCACGAGAGAATTTAAATGCTTACCTATGAAAATTATAATTTAAAACCAAAATATGTTTCAACTCTAACTTGAAATGACCGGCTGGGTCCATTGATTAAACCAAAATCACTGAAAATTAGGTAGGGATAGAACCGCAAAATGATGAAACTAATTTTGCCAATATTGATGCCCAAAGCTGATTAGGGTGGTGAATATATTCGGAGTTGTCACAACTGTTGGTGACGTACAAAAATCTATATTTCTTGACGTTGAGAGACGGCTTCGCAATATGAGAAGTGTAAAAATACTTTTTGAAGAACAAGTGGTGCATAGCTCTGCCGACAATATCGCATTAGGTATTACAAATAGCACGACTGTCGGCCATGTTCTAGCAAAAAAATGTGCAAATATACACTACACAGGACCGGATGCTCGGAGGAGCGTGCCTTGCATGACAACGAATGATTTAAAATATCTAAACATTTTTGAGCGAATGTTGACAACCGAAAACAATAAATTCGTAATTAATTGGGCGTCAAATTAAATGAAGATGTGTAAGAACGTGGGTGATAGGTAAATGTCATCAGGTAGTTGCCTATTATTTTGTGACGAAAAAATAATTGTCACTTGAATATGTTATCACAGCTCAAGTCAATTTAAACGATAAAATGTTTATTTTAAATATAATAAGTACATCATTCATACCTATGTCTTCAAAACTATACATTCAAGTTCTCTTAAAAAGCTCTTCGAAAATTTTATTTTCTACTTTGAAAGTTGCTTTAATCGAAGGGTACTCATTTCTTTGCTTCTGTAGGTGAAGGGGGGAGAAGAGAGAATAAAGAACTAAACTATTAAAACATTTTTTTTTAAATAACTTCAACTTCGAACCTACAGATAGGCACTTCGACTGAAAAATTCGTCAAATAATAAAAATATTATTCCGAACCGTGGCGTAGATGAAAATCAAGATAAAATTACCTATCCTACAAAGGCGACGAAGATAAAAAAAATTATTCTTGAAAAAGACTACAGGTAATTATAGTTTTAGTTGGTGAAAGTATGAATATACGTAGGCCTACCGAAAATAGAATAAATTGGCAGAAAATTACTGGAAAAAATATGTTTCAAAAATTGAAGGCAGTCAAATTCACCCAATTTCTCATTCCACATGACCTTAAATTTTCTCAATCAAAGTATTTTTATTTTTTTGCACGAATGTTCACGTAGGTACTCACGGCTATAGAATTTTAATTTATTGTAGCCTAACAGAAAAAATCGCAGGTATTTCTTTTTCCATAATGAAATATTTTCCTTTTTGTTTTTTTGGTTTTTTATTTATTTATTTACTTTTTTCTTTTTTTTTTTTTTTTTTTTTTTTTAAATACTAATTATGTGTTTTAATTTAACCATTATCTGTCGTGACGAAAAAAAATTTAAACATCATGCTCCTTATGATCATAATATTTTATATGTATATCTACCTAATACGTTAATACTAATGCATCAGTGAAGTATAAATTTATTCATCATTTTTTGACATTTGCAAGAAAATATAATGATTTACTAAAATGTTTTCAATTACCACATCATAATAAAACACATTTATGCGCGTGGTAGATTTACATTATAATGAACACGAAAAGCTCAATTTTCTGTAATATATTTTATTAAATATAATTAGTTAACAATTTCTTAGTTTAAAAACCATAAGAAATTGTTTACTTAAGGTGATCGATTGTGGAAATTATGATAATTTACATTTTTGTCAGCGGTGCTAATTTTTCTGACTATTTCGATGAAATTGTAAGCATGCTCGCATGTGAAATGAAAATAGTTCAGATAGGTTCAAGAATATTCACTGATGTATCAGATGCATTTTAAATACTCCTAATTGCAGCTCAAATATCGAATCAGATAAACTCTTCCTTCAAGATTACGTTGAAGTTAATTTCTTTTTTGAGTGCATTCCAAGGGTATAGGACTGTCTAGGCACAAATTGAAGTGATCGGAATTTACGTAAAGTGTCTCGCCATAACATTTACTTTTGACACTAAAATGTCGTGACAGTTTCATTCGTCTACACGCAATTTAAAACGATTAAATAATAAATGATATAAAATGGGGAGTTAAAAGTCCTTTGACATTGGTGAATACGACTCCTTCATTTGAGTATACGTCCAGCTTACCTCAAAAGTTTATTTTTGTCGAATTCGGGCAGTAATAGGAAGTTTTAGCAGTGAGGACATTTCAAACTTTTGAGGAGGTCAACTATAATTACTGATAAATGATAGAAAAAATGGACGAAGGGGTCTCACCCCCGCTGTGCCTGTTGGATACGAGTCTGGTTTAATTTAAATAACTAGGTAGTTAGTTTGTAATATTTTTTTGTTAGTAAGAATTGGCGATAAGAAGCAAAGGAAACCTGAGAAATACTTAACAGTTGAAATTCTTTTTTTAATAATTTGAACTAATTCTAGATGCTATCTTTTCTCTAAGAAAATATTTTTTGCATCTCAAAAATAGCAAGTAATTAAGTATTTGGAAGAGATATTTATTCACTGAAAGACAAACGCGAGTATTATTTTGTTTACAAAAGATAAGCGTTAAGCTTAACAGGAACAAGTAAAATTCTTCATTTCAAATTTTTGATAAAAATTGTTTCGAGTGAAAGCTTATGTAAGAATTTTTAAGTTGAAAGGATACAGTACGTATTTAATAAAGACGTCGATGATTAATCGGTTTCCAAAATTGGTAAATATTTTGGGATTAGAAGAAAAAAACAAATGCTTAGAGCTTTTTATATTTAACCTTGCTAAAAAGTGTGACAGTTAATGCCAAAATGATTTCTTCGAAAAGAAAGTAAATAGGTATTGAGAAAATTTCACTAAAATTTGTACAGAAACTTCCACCAAATTCACGCCAAGATTCGTGCTAGCAACCTTCTTGTTTTTAGTAGTGAAAATAAAAATGTGTTCCAAATAAAAAAATTTACAGGTTTCATACTTTGCAACAATGTGAGGAGGGCAATGAAAATAAATAGAAATTTAAAAAAAACTCAAGCGCAGCAAGGAAAAGTAGGTCTTCCAGAAAAAGAATTATGAATTTTGATGGTCGCATTAATTGTCAGTAATTGTTTATATGCGTTAATAGTATGTTATGATTGTATGAAATGTGTTAGCTGCTGACATTCGATAACATGAAATTTAAAAGCACTATTTCTTGAAAAAATGAATATTAACATAATAAAGTATGGTAAATAATTATATAATTTCAAATAAAATCAAAGAAATATAATAAAATTATGAAATAAAAAAAAAAAATTTACCGGAAGTACTGTCCGGTCAATCTGCGCCAAATTTGGTAGAATGCTAAAATAAATTATAATAAATATTTGTTTCAAATTTCGTACATATGGTTCTGAAATTGCGTATTTTATGACACAAATAAAAACAAAAATGGTGGTATCGAAAGTACCGCTGGTCAATCCGAATCAAAATTAATAAGTCTGGTCCTTGGCTTAATATAAATGTTTGTACCTTTCGTGATTATCAGACAAAAATTGCAACCTGTACCGTGGGAATAAGAAATTGACTCATATTTATCTATCTATATATGTGTATAATTATGTGAATTTGAGTTATTGGTGAAAAATTTTCCTGAGGTCATGAAATGAAAACCATACCCACCTCCAACCCTGAGGGCTAATACCGCACCAAGCATTATAAGTAAGTTTTCTAAAGAAAACCTACTTAAAAATTGAGAGAATTGTTCATTTTTCTTTTTCTTTCATTTTCATAATTGCTCCATAAACAATCAAACAACGTTAGCACCTTCACTTTATCTTTTTTTACCATCATTATCTACCCCTTCTCATACAATTCGCGCATAAAACATTGGTAAAACTTGGGGTCTTACACTTTTTCACAACTTAACTCGAGAAGCATTTTCAATGCTAAAAACTCTGTTCCTCCATTCTAATTTAAACCATCATCCATCAGATTATTTGGAAATGACAATTCCTTCATTTGGGATTCCAAACTTGAATAGGCTAGGGCTTAGGGTATTTTTTTCTTAAAAATTAAGTGATTCTGGTCAATTATGTTTTTTGAGATGCTGAATTCAAATTTTCAGTTCATTTTTAGATTAACCGTCTCATTAAACCCTCCTGTAACCCTTAAAAAGAGTTTAGATAATTTTTTTTTTTTTTAAATTGAGTGATACATTATCAAAAATGTTTTTTGAAGCACTGATACAGAGTTAAAAATTTTTGTTCACTTTTGGATTGAATTACTCACTGGAGCTCCCTTGACCTAAAATGGGATGGTTAGACAAATCTTTCACTGTTTTATTGTGTGATACATCATCTGATATGTTTATTTAAGTACAAAGTTCACTTCTAACACCAATGATGCGGCCCCGGTACATTTTTTTGCGCAAACTGGTGAAGATAGGATCGGGTAATATACTTCACTTACGTTATTGTTCTGGGGTTTGCTTATGACCGGCCGGATCATCCCTACTTCCGAATAGCCTTTCATACTAATTTAGTAACTTTGGGAAATTTCAAAATTATTGTATCATCGACGGTGACCTGGCCCAATGTAAGTGAGCAGCTCGCACATTTATTTTCAACCATCTGTAAAGTAACGTTTAATTCGCATATTTTACTCGAATACTCGTCGTACACGCGGCATTGCAGGCTATGAATGTATTACCGAAACGAGTTCATATTCGTAATAATATTTTCGTAATTTATTACTGGCTTCACCTCCTATTCTTCCATTTGTATTAAAAAAAATTAATTATCTTGCGGTGTAATCAAGTAGCGTGTAATTATACCTATACATTATAATCGACGTGTGACTTCACACAACCAGTTTAATGTAAAAAAGAACAAAAAAAAAAAAAAACTCTAACGCAGCAGCAGCTTTTTTAGAAAAAGTAGGTTTTCGAAAATTATAAAATTAGTTAAGTAGTCACTAAACAGTTATTAATAGATCATAATAAATATTTGTTCCGTATTACGTTCCTATTGGTGTAAAATTAGGCATTTTATAGCCAGTATAAAAACGAAGATGGTGTTACCGCATGTACCCGTGCGATCGATCCGCACAAAACTTTATAGCAAGTTATAATAAATCATATAGATAAATCATATAGTGAATATTTGTTTCAAACTTCGTAGTTATTGGTCTTATAACTAAAACGAAAACGAATATAGCCATACCAGAAGTACCGTACAGCGGATTCACAACAAAATCGATGATTCAGGTCGTTGACTTAGTACTAATGGTCGTTCCAAATTTTGTGACTTTCGGATAGAAATTGCCACCTGTAGCGTGGTAACAAGAAAATGGCTTATATATAGCCTTATAGATATATGAATTTGAGTTATTAGTACCAAAATTTTCCTTTTGTTATGAAACGAAAAATGTACCCCACCTTCACTCGCAGGTCGTTCTATGACACCAATATTAATAACTAGATTTTTCAATAGAACCTACTTAAAATGAGAGAAAAAAAATTCTACTCTTTTAATTTTTACTTTGCCACTCGTTTCCCTCATCGACTAATTCTCTTATTCTTTTTTTTTTTTTTTTTTTTTTTTTTTTTGTTAGTCTACCTATCACCCCCACCCCCGAAGGCGTACTGTGTGCCGGCTATCTGTGTCTGCAGTAGCTTACATGTCCAACGGAAGGTGTTTCCAGAAATATGCAAGGTTAGTTCCACCCTACTCGTGCTTTTGCACCGCAGCAGCACTGCAGCAGCACCGCAACAGCACCGCAACAGCACCGCAACAGCACCGCAGCTCTCGCGGGTACGCAGAAGTCTTGCACGCACATCACCGCCAAACGATTGATTTCCTTATTTCGCGTAAAAAATAAATCAGGATACTGATCCTTTACTTTACTGTATCAATTATCTCGCATGCACTCTAGCCTCAATAGTGTAATCTTTTATCGCATTAGGTATACCGGTTTATTAGCGTTACATGCACAGCACTATTTTATAAATATTGACCGTGTGTGTAGCGTAGAGGACAACGATCAAGGTTATGGTATCAGCGAAGCACCAGGTACTGAGTATTTTGGACTAATTACAGGCGGGAGAATCGAGAGTTGTTTAAAAAAAAAAAGTTGAAAAAATGTAAAAAAAAAAAAAAAAAATTGAGCGGATAGAAATTACTCGCTATCGCTTCCGTCATTTTCTGATTTAAATAAATAAGGGAATCGGAAAAACAAAAAACAAAAACTGCGTATTCAAAACGTGCGCCGACCAATCGGAACTATAGAGGTACAAAAAAAACATAGGATATAACGGATATATTTTCAAAGAATTTATAAAGTGAGACAAAAGCGAAAAAAAATAAAAGTTAACTTATTGAAAATTACTGAAAGATTAATCGAAACCGGTTAATGGCCGATTAATGAACTGACTTTTCTTCTTTTTTTTTGTTCATCTTCCTTTTTTAGTAGAATTTACGCAAGAATCGTTTGTATAGCCTATGTTATTGTATAATATTTCATTTGCTGGTGTCCCATCTCAATGCGAGAATTGATATGTCATAGGGGGCAAAATGTCATGTCACTTCTTCTTAACCGACTTCGCAAAAAGGATGAATTTTATAAATTTGATCCGTATACATAATTATTTGTTTCTTCTTTTTTTTTTATGTTTATTCTATTTCGATGAACTGTTTTTTAAATGATAAAAATGATTCCGTGGTGGTTCCATTAAATCTTTTTCAGTTTCAATGAAGTAGTTTACGAGTTATCTTTGAATAAAAAAAACTGCTGGTTTTAAAATAATGTTGCCGCTAACGCTGGAAACCAAAAATCATTGAAAAAACTTTTTTCATCAAAAAATCTAAATATCTTAAAAAAACAAAAAATGAATAAAAATTCTTTAAAAAGAGAAAAATAATTGTTTAAAATTTCTCCAGAAAAATTCACTGGAGTAAAAATGAAACGAAAAACCATTATGGTAAGTTGATAATTTTTTTCAAAAAATAAAACAGACTTAAAAAAAAAAAAAAAAGCGCTAAAAGGAGAAAAATAATCATTTTAAAATTTCTCCAGCAGGATGTAGGTCTAGGAATTATTGAAATCGGCGCTATTTAGAAAGTTTTTTCACAAAATTTGACGGCATTATCGTATAAAGCCTACTTGGTAAGAAGAAAAAAATGAGCCAACTTCGATAATTCCTGTCCATAGACTTACTTCTTGCTGGTGAAACTTTAAAACGATTATTCTTCTCTTTTCAGCTCATTTTTTGAGTCTGTACATGCAGGTAATATTTTAACATTCTCTATATTAGACTAATCCAGCTTCTAAGTCAAGTGATCATAATATAATTAAATGAACGTCAAAAATAAATCTTAAAAAATTACCCTTTTACTGAGACGTTAAGTGATGCGATGGTGGCACGCCTAGCAATCTGGTTGGAGCAATTTTGATTTTTCAGATCGTAATGAGTTAAGTAAATGGGTTTAATGATATAAATATTAATAAATAAAATATGAATTAGCAAGTACCTAGGTAGAAAAATTATTTCATAAGATTTCTGCTGAAAATGGATGGTAAAATCTTAAAATATGGCACTAATTTAAAAATTATAAACCTGCCGTCGAAGAAAATACGATAATTTTCATGCAAAAGCAGAGGTAAGGTAGAATTTTAAAAAATTTTGAAGAAAAAGTTTGCTATTGATTACATTTGGTGAATTTGAGTGAAAAGTATATTACGAGTACAGATAAGTGTGAAAATTCATCTGTATATAGGGCATAACATTACAGGAATCGATTTTAACTGAACTTTAATTTTCAGTCCTGTTTTTCTCGAAAACTGTCGAGTTTCCAGGAAAAGATAAAGTAACATATACATTTTTTTATGTATTTTTTTCGCCCACGTGAGATGGTGAGACTCATCTTTCGATACGAAGCGGTGTTAAAAAGATATATATCAATTTAAAATTGATAATTCCTTTTCTTCCGTAGTACTTTTTCCAGGATTCATAAGTTAAGAGGAACCATATCGTTGCGGGATAAGACATGTTAGCTCAAGGATTAAACTTTTGATTTTTTTTTTTTTAATACTATTTATAATGTTTGGAACATATTGCATTAAATATACTTTTATCCTTCAATTTAGTTATTTCGAAATAATCTTATAATGTAAGGTCTTTATGAATGTGTTATATTTTGTTTTTTTTAGAAATAAGTAAATATGTTTCCTTCATCTCCCGTATACTTTTTTTTTTTTTGGTGGGGGAAGACTTAATATTACGTAAGCGATTGTCTTTCTATTCACTATTCATCCTAGTAACTGGAGAAAGAATTTAAAAAATTTTCACTCAACTAGTTAAATGGAGAAATGAAAAGATTGGTGAACAGAGAAGTGGGGCTTAGTGAATTTTAGGTGAATTAAATAAAAAAGGGAAGGGTGCTTAAAATTTACGTGACGCTTGAGTTACTTTCGTAAAGTGGAGACTTTCGTGAAGAAGACAACAGAATATCTGATCATAACGTAACTACTACCTATCTATTCAAATATTAATTAAACCTTAATATTAATTTTTTAAGGAAAATTATACATGTTAAACATTGTCAATTTAAGTAACACCGTGGCTCCAATGTGGGAAGATTTGTTATTTAAATTTTATTTCATTAATACACCAAAACCGTGTAAAATTAGTCACAGCTTACAGAAAAGCAAAAACCACGGTGCATTGAGAGAATATAGTCCTTTCATAAATTATGTGCTATATTTAGAATATCTCAACAATGATCCGTTGGTGGGGGGGGGGAGAAATGATAAAATAAATACCGAGACAGTGCATCTCACTTTTCCCAACCTACACAGTGTAAAATGTGAGTTGATTGTTCTAAGTTTCGTACACAGCTGGAATATTTAATATCAGTAATTATTTATTCTAAAAACAATATAAAATTTAACATTGAGACAACAGACCCATTGAAACACCTGAACCATTGTACTGCGTATTTTTGTAGCCAAAAAACTTTTTGACGAAATTTATCAAACGATGGACGCTATATTACATAAAGTCTGAATTAATTACAATATCTTCGGTGTAGCAGAAATTTTTAATCTTTTAAAAGAAAACATTACGTCATTATTAATAATTAATCTTAACCTAGTATATATCACCTTGTTCTTTAAATAATTACTGAATAATTTATAGTTCTTTGTTTCGTACAACGAGTATAATATGTGTGTATAATATGGTATGCTCTTCCCTTACAATCTAAGATTATCAGCACATCCGTTTTCTATTTACTTTTTTTTCCCCTTATTTTTTTCTCTATTCTGATACCATTCGTGGTTTATGGGTTTTTTTTTCAGGATTTTTTTCCGGCCCGGAAAATATTGTTGTTTGCCGAAGGAAATAAATTTTGACAAAATCTACGAAACCAGTTGTATTCTTTACGGGTTACGAAACCAGTTCTATGTTTTACCAATGACAAGGTCATGGAATAATTCATCTCTCACGAAAGGGCCGAAGCGAAGGGATGAGTGAGGCGTATGCTGTTAAAACCTCGCTTAAGCCTGCAACAAAATCAACATCCAATCTTTTGAATTGCCTAATTTTTTTTAATTACCTACCAGATTTTGAATTTCCAAAATAGTTTCAATTTTTTTTTCTTACTCATTGTCAATGTTGAGCGATTGTTGAAAGTTGAAAATTCAGAAATTAAAAAAAGTTTTCCCTCTAACTTTCAAGTTTAGTTTATGTCCTTCAATACCTAAGGTAGGCAATAGACAAATAGGCTTGAATTTAGTCTAAGGTAGAAAAACAATGGGCTGAATGCTTTGGAAGCCAAGAATAAGCTGTTTGCATTCTGTATTGCGGGCAGTAGAATGGGCGATTCACGGCGTTAAAACTTTGTATCAGGAAATATCAACTGAGTACCATGGAGTGAATTATACCATGTCATGTAAGAGTATGGGGCATAATATAAGTAGAAAAATGAACCTAAACCATTTAATTATTTACAAATAACAAATTAGCTGTAGTTTTTATGGTTACATGTCTTATATGTTGGTGAACCATCTCAGAAAAGAATTTTATACTTGAGTGAGTTTTTGATAAAAATCTATGTGGGGACCATGTTCCTTTTTTCCCCTTGGGGTTTAGCCCTAGTGGACAGACTGTGGACTTGGTCCATCACCAAGTCCACACACTTTAGTCTACGGACATTAAAACAAAAACGCAAGTTCGTAGCATATAGGCTAACAGACAAACTACAAATTCGTTCTCTATTTAGTCTAAATGGTACAAACATAGCCTAGCATAAACACGTCTACGTAAATAATGCTAGGCTAAGCAACAAAGACGCGCCTATCTTCACAATACTCACAGACAATGTGCGTGTGTAGCCTAACATATACCTCGACAATGCCTATTGTTAGTCTCCTGTTTCAGATGTTGTAAAGGTTGGCTGCCTTACCAAAACAATTCACAAGGAACACGAAAATCCATGTTTAATGCCTGTGGGTATTGAGGTTTACCCGCAATCTGCAATAACTTATTGTCGAATTATGAATTTAATATATGTTTTCACAAATCATAAATTTGTATGCATTAGCGTTATACCAAATATACATGGGTATACTCGTGTAATAACAACTCATATTTTGGACAGTATTCATTGTTAGGATGAAACATGAAAATCGTCGATTGTTTTGAAAAAACCAGATGAAAAACTTTTGACAAGAATGTTGAGAAAAAACACTTCCCCATTGAATGTTGTTTAGCCGATATTAGCGTCTCGGTTGAAAAAATGTGTTTAAGTAGTTAAATCATAAAGATAAATGTACCTACTCTAAAAATTCTGCTTCAAAATGAAATTTTGACGAGGTCAAAAATTTTAACATTTTGTAGGCCTATCATCATTACCTATATGAAACCTAAGAAACATAAATATAAATAATTTTATCAGACTTAAATGGTATTCAGATTATTGTTGATTGCTTCCGATTTAATTCTTGAACAAATATTTTTATCCTATGTGTCGTAATTGTTACGTAGGTAAGTACCTACCAACCTAACTAAATATAGCAATACTGAAAACAAAAATCATAATTTTGGTGTAACATCGTCATCGAAACGTGATGCTTGAAACAAATCTCAAATCAAATTGATTTTAAATGGCAACAAAAATTTGTTCATGAAACAGACCGATAAGGTTGCCGATAAGAAACGAAACTACAGTTGACTATAAATATAATGTGAATGCATTATAATTGCGAAAATTAATGGAGCTTCGTGACGATGGAGTAAAGAAATAAAAAAATGAAATACCGTTCAGTGGTAATTAATAAATTGCGACCTAGGTTCGTAGCCCAAACCACTTCGATTTGTAGGATGAATAATGACTATAATCTCATGGTTATGATGGTAAGCATAACATTGGCGCACAGTACTTATATGATAATTTACATGGGCTGCCTATTCTATACTTGATCCAATTTTATTTCTAGAATTTTGGGAAAAATACAAATGCACAGGTATGCATGAAAAAGTAGGTGACAAACTGTCAAGGATCGTGAGCTAATTGAGGTTAAAAACTGAAGAAAATAATGAGCAGCCTGACGTACGTATCATATAAAACTTTTTGTAACGTCAATGAAGCGTGAAACTGCGTCAAATATGAAATGATTGCCTAAAACTCGCTCATTCTTTGGTCTCAGTACCGATTTCGATAACTTAAACAGTACCTACACATTGCAGTATGCCTATAGCCTGTATATTTAAATACATTTATTCACCGAATAAGTGCGTTCTAATTGGTCAATCAAATTATGGAGAAACAATTTGTTTGACCGCAAACGATTGTAACAAGAAAAATATGGAATTGCTCACTTTCTTCTCACGTTGCGTAATATACTATTTTCAGAAAGACTTAGCTTCTTTTCTTTTAGATTTTTTAGATTCGATATACCTATATACAGGTATCTCAAATTCATGGGTACTTATGTAGGTGGGTCTTCTGACATTCGAAAAATTATTCCAAAGTTCTAGCCCACGAGTGAATACGGCGCTTGAAAACCTTGGAACTTTCAAATTAGGGTAAAGGCAGTAGTTTGCGACACTTTAAGAGAAATTTCAACTTTTGAGCTTAACGGTAAATTCAGTTTTAAAATAACACCATTGTTTCATGGCTAGAAATCTGTCTATTATTAATTTTAAACACAGTACATTGAATTAAATTTTATTGTTTTCATAACTGATAACAATGAAACTAAAAAACATCAAAATCCTTACTTTGTGACACTAATGGTTTAGATAGTAACAGTTACCTATACTGCATTAGTTTGTGACACTCCCATCGAAATAGATTACACTAACTTTACTTTACTAAATAATTATTTAATAGCTCCTTGTACTGGAAAATTTAACTATTACTATCCATTTTCAGTATAGTATTGAATTAAATTTCATTATTTTCATAATTTTTAATACTGAAACAATATATAGCATCGAAATCCTTAGTTTGCGACACTTTTGTTAAAAAAACATACACCAACTTCACTTTATAAAATAAAAATCTTTAATGAGGAATACTGAAAGTTTGTTTCATCTAAAATGTAACGGACATTACAGTTCATATTCAGCAACAATACATAAGTCTAAGAATGGCTAAAAACGCAGGTGTCACAGTCTAATACATGAAATAACAAATTACAGACATTGGTTAGATTTAAGTCAAAATAATAAATGAAAATTCATTATTTCGTACAAAATACATGCTTTCATTCATCCCTCAAGGTGGCTTTTTTTATAACGGTAATTCTTCAGTCGTTCATATCAATTATTGGACCATGATTTATCCTTTTTTAGAAAATAATCAACTGAGGTAGGCAGTTAGAAACAGTGATAATTTTTGACTCGTCAAAAAAGTGAATATTCAATGTTTTTTTGTACCTAGATGATGAATATTTTATATGCGTATATGATGTTTTCAAAATAAGAAGATTGAGAGTGTCTTGAAAAATGCAAACATCCTAAATTACTACAGGAGTAACCTTAATTTTTACATATTTTGGTGAAAAGCGTCGAAAACCTATGCAGCGTCGAGAACTACTGCCTTTACCCTACCAACCCGAATTTTCGGCTGGAAAAAGCTTTTTTGCTTTATTCACTTGAAAACCAACGCATGAATTCAGTACTGACCATAACTTATTCTTTATTCTAATTTGCTATTTACAAAACCAAAAATATTCAAAACGTTTTATACGTTTACGTATATACATCGGCTAGATTCGTAATCCGAATTTTATGGATAATTAAAACCAACTTAACATAATATTGATAGTTTTCTCTTTTTTTTTTTTATTTTACGTTTCATTTTCGAAATTATAGCAATCTTAACGAGATGTGACACAGTGAGAAATGATGTACGTAAAATTGGATTCAATTAATTTAGAAACCTACCATTATTAGCACTTTGTTGCATTACTAATTAAAATTTTGTTTTGTTGTATTCCATACAGGTTAAGACTAATTAATTAACGTTAAATTCATTGAAATTTTCCTCCCACCATTATTTTCCCATTTCGTTTGTAGAATTCAAATAAAACTCGTCCAAACAGTTCTGAAACAGAGTTTGTTCTTCCTTTTTTTGTTTTTTTAATCTATTCCTCTCTCTGTTAGTAGGTAACTGTTTTACTACCGTCGTATACAAAAATGGAAATGAATAACAGGACATGAAAGAAAGAAAGAAAAACAATTTTTTCTTAAATTCTGAAACAACGAAACCAGTTTTTCCAACTTAAATTAAGAATGATCAAATTTTTAGGTATCAGAAGAAAAAAATCGAATTTATTTTTGTTTCTGTTTTTTTTTTTTTTTTTTTTTTCTAAATACTTTTTTTATTAATTAATTAACTATTAACGTTATACTACAGAATTTGAAAAGTTTCACTTTTATACGATTAGTACTGCTGTAGTGAGTGATACAAATATAGCCAATATGAATAATCAAAAACTGTGAGTGAGTAGTTGAGCGTGTTCCGTGTGCGTTGTGAGGGAGTGGAGGGGGTGTTAGAATGGTGATACGGAAAAATTATAGGCAGGAAACAATGTTGTAAACATACTTTTCATGCACATCTTCCCGACGATTTAACATCACATTTGAGAAAAAAGCTACGATAATCTCTTGGAAATAAGCCTAATCTTTTTCGCAGGAGAACAGAGACAGCAAAGGGATTCGAGAAGCATAGAATTCAGGCTCACTCTTCTCTAACCCCTTCTAATTGAATTTAGTTTTTGCGACGTGTTCAGAAGTGCACCCAAATGAATTTCATCAGATTCCTGT
Organism: Ericerus pela; assembly: GCA_011428145.1. NCBI lineage: Eukaryota > Metazoa > Arthropoda > Insecta > Hemiptera > Coccidae > Ericerus > Ericerus pela. The sequence continues at coordinate 1,247,824 of WOFM01000613.1, forward strand.
CTGTCAGTTTTACAAAACAAAGTTGTTTCACTTCCTTGCGAGGGACGAGGGCTTTAAAATTTCACATTGAGAAGAGACAAATTTTGGTATTTTGATGGGAAAATTAAAATTTTTATTTGGTAGACTAATAAAAATTTTTAATTTTTTAAATGGTAAGTATTTGACATTTTGACAGGTGATATTGAATTGTTCATATTTTTCAGTGCACATAAATAAGTGTACCAGTGAATAAGAATTCACTGATAATGCCGAAAAATTATAAGCCGCGGAGTTGCTGAAATTTTGGCGGAAAATTTTCATTAAAGTTTTTATGTGTTTCATTGTTTTCAGCAGAAAACATTTTTTCAACTTCGTGTGATACCAATTCGTAATGAAATTTTTCACGTTTATAAAATAATATTAAAGAGAAAGTTTTTCATTAATAGTTTATTGGGACTAAAATAGTGAATCTTTTAGTTTTTCGCAGCTCATCAAGTTGATAAAATAAAAACCACATTTCCATCTTTAATTTTAGGTTTAAAACTCTTACGTTAATCCCTATTAGTTGAAGCTGGTTGAAGCAGTATAAGACTGCTACGCTATGTAAGTAATATACCTATTTTCGAAAACATGAAATATTCGCTTAAAAAAAAAATCATATTTTTAAAGAAAAATTCCTTACCCAATATTCTCACTTACAGAACTTATATTCAGTGTCTGACAGTTTTCTATTTGATTTTGCTTTCAACAGTTTACGAACACTAATGCCGACTGAAAACAGATTAACATTCCGCCATAAAAATGTTGTTCTTTCGGTTATTCGAGCCCATTTAAGTGGGTTACCAACAGTTTAAAGCAATAAATAAACTAAAAATTGGCAGAATTATATTTTCAATGCAATTTTGCAGATACCAATTCAAAATTGAAATCATGACAAAATTAAAAATTCCAGAATTTCGGTATGAAAACGAATACTTAGGTATTTATGTTTAGAACGGACTAAAAAAAGTATTGGTCCAGTCAAACGTAAATAGTGTTTCTTTTTTATGGCTAAAATCTCGCATGTAGGAAGTAGGTATTTCGCGAGTTTTTAAGTAAGTTTTCTATTGAAAATCTACTTATTAATCATGATGTCATGGGACGATCTGGAGATGGAAGTAGGTAATTACGTTTTTCGCTTCATTACTCAAAAAAATTTTTGGCACCGAAAACTCAAATTCATATGCACATATATGTATACATATTTCTTGTTACAACGGTACAGGTCGCAATTTTTTATCCTATAGTCACGAAATTTGGAACGAACATTAATACTATGTCAAGAATCTGACCTATTGGTTTTATTAAGGATCGGCCGTACGATACTTTCGGTATGGCTATTTTTGTTTTTGTTTTGGCTATAAAATTATCAATTTCTTATCAATAGCTACGAAATTCGTAACAAATATTACAACTTACTATAAATTTTGGTGCGGACCCGTCGCATGGTACTTTTGCTAACACTATTTTCGTTTTTATTTCGTCTATAAAATGCATAATTTTGTACCAACGGGAACGTAATTCGGAGCAAATATTTATTACGATCTACGAATAACGTTTTAGTGACTAAGTGCCTAATTTTATAATTTTCGAAAACATACCTCTTCTAATGGAGCTGCTGCTGCGTTAGAGTTTAATTTTTTTTTTTTTTCAAACGCCGTGCTATTAGAAGGTCCTTTCTCATGCTGACGGATAAGGGGTATAATTCTACCTACTTGAGCTCCATTTTCGGAGTAACATTCGCTTCTTTTGTAAAATGGACGACCTAGTTTTTCAGCTCATTCAATTTTCTTTGCTCTCTGCGTCGGGTATATAGGTATAATACGTGAATCCGGTTTCCAACGATGAACGAAAAATTTTGTAACGTAACCACCGCATGTTCCACCGAAGGTCTTCTTACTAAATTGGTCGAAAATCAAATAACCAAGTTCAGTTCACTCACTTGGCAAACGCGTAGCACCGCCAGTAAACAACGCGCAGACAATAACTCAGTCGGGATGCTTTCATTAGCCTATAGGTACGTTTATGTCGACATTTTTTTATAGGTAGGTACTCGCGAGGAGTAACATTCTTCGACGAGATGTTCTTCGAGATGGTGAAATTTTCACTCAAACAGGGTTGATCTTATCTCACGGTTGGATACGCGATAAGCGCTTAAAGGCCAATGTCTGAAGGCTAATTTTTCTACTAATAAAAGGGATTCGCCACATTTAATAACGCACGATACTATATACAACAACAATTCGCGTTACAAACGCGCCTGTATACAACTTTTCTATAGATATAGGCAGGTTATCTAAATAGAAAAAAAAAAACAAAAAACAAAAAACAAAAAAAAAAACACCTTGAACCAGTCCGACAACATCGCTGTAAAATTTTGTCAAAAGTTAAGCTAATCCACTGGCAAACGTCTTGTAATAATTGACGGACCAACTATATATGTACCTACTTTAATTGTATTTTTGTCGAATTTTAAATTTAATTCGTGTACAGGTATGTTCCACCTTGAACGCTATACGCTGTGGCGGAAATAAATGAAGAATCCCGGCGTGAAAACAGATGAGAGAGTGGATGAGGGCGGCAGACAGACAAAGGGAGGGAAAAAATGTGAACGGAATCGTGCTAAATTCACTGTCATCAATTTACAATCCAAAATTAGAATATAATCGTCTCTTATTATACTCGAATGAATATCAGGAAAGAAATTTTTTTTCTCAAAATATATTACTGAGAAAAAATAAAAATAAAAATAACAACAACTTCATCTTACCTTGATAATGGATCAAGAAGAAACGCGATAATGGAAACAGCAATGGCGATACATGCGAGGTAAATTATACTAATTTCGTATATTTCGGAATCTGGCGGTCTTTCTAAATTTCCGCCATGACTTCCGCTTAGGACGCAAAAATTTGAGCCGCAAACTCTGAGGTCCTCTTCGGATAGGGTATGATTGTTGGACTGACTGCCTCCGCCATGTACTCCACTCGAAAGTACTGAAAACAAAGGAGCCAAAAACGAAGATAGAAATAATAAATTGAAACAAATAACGATGGTTTTTGGATTCGATGTGAACATTTTGGACATGTGTCGATACGCTCAACCCCGGACACAGGAAATTAAAATTTTTACCGGGGACATTTTCAAATAAGCACAAGTTTATATTTCGCTTCATATTTTTCAATGCACTATCGTTAAATTTTACAAATGTCCGTAGATATAACGAGTTAGTCCTTGTTGTTGGGAGTTTTAAACTTCCGAATCCTAAGATCCAGTTGTACAATCAACGGTTCACTCAATTTTTTGGATTAAGGGTTTGAAACGTCAAAATTTTGTAAGTGACCAAATGAACCTAAACCATAATATTAAATTAAGTCAGGTCCAACTCGATGTATTCAAAGGGTGGGTGTCAGATATTATTAAAAATCCCTCCTTCATTTATACCGCCAAAATGCTAAATTTACTAAATGGGGCTGTAAACTAGGAAATCTGCGGCACCAAAACTTTGAAAAGGCTTTTTGAATTACAAAGGTAGCGAATTGAAAACACTTTCTTTTTTATTTTGAAATGCGCAGAATAAACTGATAAACGCGACGAGAGAAAGTGAGAAAAAAGTTTTATTCTGAAATCAAGAGCACGTCTGTGTAACAAAATTTGAACAAAAATGTTTCCATTTGACCAATCAGTTTTCCGCCACTCACCGGAGAAAAGCTGGGGATTCTTATCAAAGTAGGGGAAGGTGGGGCAGGTTGAGACATAGGGCAGCTTGTCACACGCTTATTTCTCAAAAACTATGAACTGTAGGTGGCAACACTGTATCACAATTTTACCTCCTTGGTATATTGACACTGAATCAGTATTAAAAGGTTTGTTCTGTCATTTTGTTTCTGTGCTGTGACATTTATGTGATAAAAACGTAAAATTTTCACGTTGTTTCTCAGCATATTTTTTTTTATAGCAAAAGTAATTTTGATTCGATTTCCAAGTAAGTTATATTTTCTCATACAAGAACCATGACTATTTATAATGAACCAACAATCATTTTTTTACAACAGCTTCGTGTACCATTTTTTTCATGTTTTTCGTTTTGAGGTACGTTGAGACAAATTAACAAAATTACAATTTGATCCTTTTTGTTAAGAAATTGGATTCCAATTATGATGAGTATGATTGTAAATTTTCAAAATACAGATTTTTGTTTGTTCAGCATGATAATTTCTTCTATTTTTGTTTTTATCACATTTATTTTAATGTCTCAAAGTGCCCCAATTTATTTTTCTATATCGTGACAAACTGCCCCATCAAATCTTCAATGAGGCAGCTTGTCACAAATTTTTCAAATTGGAATTGCTCTGTTTGTACGATTCTTGGAAAAATATCTTATAGGTCTTTTAAAAGCTTACCCAAGTACCTACTAATTGCCACATAGTTTAACTCGATAGGTGTAACAGGGAAGCTGCTATGGGTTTTCAAAAAAAACTGTCTCAACCTGCCCCACCTTCCCCTACATCCCATATTTCGTAATTGTCGGAGGAGGAAAGAAGAAAATGAAAAAAAAGGAAAAAAATAGCTAGATTTTCCTCTCTCGCTTTTTTACTGGGCTAACCTTTTCCCAACGTGTCTTATATTAGGAGGATTACATGTCTCAAATCAGATTGCCTCGCAGAGGCTGAGCAAGTGGCGTGGCAAGGATTTTCTCAGGGGTGATTTTTTGAGAAAAAATTTATTTCCTTTATCTTCACTCGTAGCAGCGAATTTCAAGATCTTGTCTTTAAGTGAGGGAGGGACCACAGGCGAATTTTGGTCTACCATCTGAGTGAACCAAAAAATTTGAATCAAAAAGTGTGAACCTTCCTTCACCTATTGAGTCAGAGTCGTATGCAGGATTCATCTAAGAAGAAAGGAGAATTCATAAAATGAAAAAAATTTATTTTGGGATATAAATTTCTGATTTTCATACCAATCGTCATTATTTGTCATGAAATTAAAAAACATAATGGTTTCACTCTGTGAAATTCTGCTTTGAAAAAAATCCAAAATAGGAATTTATCCTCCTAATCCCTCCTAGCTACGCTACTGGGTGGAACTCGTTGATAAAGTGTAGTTCATTATGAACTAAAAAATAAGCCCATCAACACCTGTCTCCTGCTTTACCCATTAGTCATTATGAAATTCTTTAATTATGTTCTACAGTGCCAGATCCAGAGTGTCTTCTTTTTTGGATAGGGGAATGCAAAAATTTTGAGAAATTGTCCATTTTATATATGGTACTTTTTTTCTTTTTCTTTTTGCTCTTCAGCAAATTTCGATGGTTTTTATCTGGATATAATGTGTCGTATTTCCATTTTTTTCAATTTCATTTTTCTTCTTTTTTTGGCATTTGGGGGAAAATTTTCTCATTTCCCCCCGGGATCCCGCCACTGATGATCTAAGTCACTATTGTGAATTTTCACCCTTGGAATTAAAACTTCACTAAATCCTATCGTGTTTCGTCAATAAAAGCTCCAAAGTAAAAACTGTTTTTGTCACTTTAAGCAAACACGACTCATCAGTTATCTCAGCTTTATGTGAAGAAAATTATCATTATTAAGTAGGTATACTTAATCGCAAATTGTGACGTTCCCTGTCAACACACGACAAGACTCCAACGTAAAAAAGGAAGAAGAAAAAAGAAAACGATGTTCACATGCAGTTTGGAGAGAGTTAGCTGAAAAATATGTTTTTGTGTGTCGCGATTACTTTGCGAAAATTTATGCATCGAATGTCACACGGTGAAGTAGATTAATTGATTACAAAAGACCAACTATTCGAATGGCTGCGAATGTGAGCGAAATTTATGCTTCAACTTTCTCTGCTGTGAAGTATAGACGTGAACAAAAAAAAAATACAGCATTAAAAATCAATATTTTAAAATACAGTTTCATTTTTACCAAGACCTGTTTGAGTGTTCTATCATATCAATATGGTAACGGTAGCATTAAAATTTCGTTAGTATGGCAAAAACTTTGAAGGTTAGTATCTTACGTATAAGAAAATTATTATTTTTTATTATCATTTTTCAAACTTTCAATCTTACAATCCATTACTAGGTATATGGAAACGTTGATGCTTTGATTTATCGAATTTATCATCGATTCAAAGATATTTTCTGTTGACCTAGCAGAAAAAAAATGTTATCCAATATATGTCAGGTATTGATAATTATTTTATTGAATTATGTTAAAAATTTTAATTCTACAATTTTTTTTACATTGGAATACAATGTAAATATTGTACATTATGTTATTGTACTGAAGTGTTTTACCAGGGAAAAAAATAATCAAATTTTGCCTTTATTTCTGTATTACTTTTCACTTCCTGAAAAACCATTTTGACTATCGATTTTGAGACGATATTTCGTCGGCAATCGACATAAAATTACAAAAAAGTGGAAAAAATTTTGAGATGTAATCTAAAAAAAAAAAAAAAAGCATGAGCCTCAATTGGAACTCGTGAAGATTTAAATATATGCTATCCTAAACCTTTTTAACTGAATCGATAGGCTACAAAGTATTCAACCTTCTCTAAATAAGTGGCAGACTCCGAAGGATCAATCTTTTGAGGCTTTTTTTTATCATCTATTGTCTCTTAGCAATTATACTTCTTCTGTTTTAAATGCCCCCTATTTCAAGCGAGTTCGGGGTAATACCTATCTTAAAATTTAGATTTGTAGACGATAAAAATCGACCAGCAGTTTATTTGGTCGATTTTACCTCTATTTGTGGTCAAGATGGTTTTAATTACACGGAGAAAAGTGAAATAGATCGGCTGATCTCTGATGAAATGCTGATGAAAAATCGAATCAAATCGATGTGGTTTATCGGTTATGAACCTAACTAAGAAATTTGAAAAAAGCAGGCAATTATTCTCACCTTCTCCATATTGTAAAATTCACGAAAGTGAGCTTACATTGAAAACATTCTAGGGGTCGTACATATACAAGGTGGTCCATTTATTATGCCCATCTCCTATCATTTTTTTATTTTGAAGATGCAAAAAAGTTATTCAAGGTGACTCCGCTTAACTTTTAGCATAGTTTTTGAATTTATTATTATAAATTCTTTGCAACTGCTATAAATACCAAAAAGTGGACCTAACTTCGTTTTCTTAAATCAGGACCTTCGTTTTAATCTTCAGATTTGAAAAATGGAGGCGTAGAGTTAGGACTAGTCAAACATCGAAATCAGTTGAGTACTGACGAAGATATGATGGTCAAACATGTTTTTTTTTTTTCTTTCTTATACAAATAACGAGAAAACGGTCAAGAAATTGTTAATTTTTACAGGCATTCGGTGGATAGAAAATTAAATTTATTTTCGAATGCGACCATTGTAAGCCTTGTACGATTAATAGTGAGTACGTCACATCATTTTGAAATCTCAGTAATGTGTAATAGATTTTTTTATTTGTATTTATTATATATATGGTTGCGTCGGGGAGATTAGGCTTCTTCCAGCACAGTAGGTACCCTTCATTAGTGGTACGTGCTAAGTTTCGTGTTATTTTTGAGCTTTCTATGGTACTTACAGTAAAATGTTGAGACACTTTTTGCTGTTGAAAATTTTACATACTATATTATTTGTTGGAAAAATTTTTTAGTATTGTTATACGAAGGAAGTAAATCACTAAAAATCTGCTGGGGGGCACAAAAAATTAATTTTTAGGGATGAAGCCGCTTTCAGATATTCAGGGATTTGAAATATGTTTAAAAAAATATCTAATTTGACTGGACTATAAATAAAAAGAAAAAAAAATTGAGTAGCCTACGGTTAAAATGAAGTGTCAAGGAAATTTTTAATGAATTATTTTATTGTGAAGTTATAAAAAACGCACGCAACTCATTGAATGATTGATTGGCAAATAAAATAACCGTAAATCTACTTTCCGACTAGCTTCGTTAGTTCATCTGGAATTTATCTTCTCTTCTTAGGAATATTTGAGATTTTTTCAAATCACTTGTACGGATAAACCGTTAGGCTGGTTGACACCAAATTTTTCAGATTGTTATAATTTAATATTGGTATTCAATGTCTGTACTAAAAATACCATCCACAATAGATCTCATCCATGTCTCGATCCAAACAAGTGTACTTATCAATGACTGTCTGATAGAAATTGCGACCTGTACTGTGTTACATAGAAATGAGTATGTATGTAATATTATTACATTTATTATATAGGTAGTGATACACATATATATTATACATGTATATGTCACTATAATAATATTATATAATTATATACACGTGAATTTCAGCTAATATTGCAAAAAGTTTTCAGGGGTCATGAAACGAGAAACGAACTTATCCTTACCCCTGAGTTTCAATATCAGATAAATTTTAATATGAAGATCTTCTTCGAAAACCTACGTAAAAAAGGGGGAGGGCGTAATAAATTGACCACCCTTAATATCAAATCTTAGTGGTGCGAAATATCGATATTAGTGTATTTTCCAAAGGAAAATACAAGCGTTGCATTTAGTCTATTGACTGGACTTGGGGGCGGTACTTATGGAAAAAAACCGATCCCGATCATAGATCACGAATATGTAGGTCACTCAAATTCTTCTGTACACAATATATATATGGATAAACAGGGCGAAGCGGATGGACATGCACCACAAGGAAAACCCCTATATTGATGCGTGTCTTTATGCAGCGAGAGGGAAACATCCACACAAAATTTTAATTGGTGAGGCAGTCCGGGTGCATCATATAAGAATTATTTTTCCCTTTTTAGTGCATTTATTATTTTTTTTCTTTTGAAATCGGTTCCATTTTTTGAAAGAAATTATTTATTTACCATAATGCTTTTTCGTTTCATTTTAATTCCCGCAGATTTTACTGGAGTAATTTAAAAACATTATTTTTCTCTTTTTACAAATAATAAAATATTAAAAAAAAATTAACAAAAATATTTTTGTGTATCCTTCACCATTTTTAGGAGTTCTGAACCAAAGTAAATAGTATTAACCAAATAATAAACGTTAAAAAAAAAAGAAATTAGTAAAGATTTTTCGAAAATAATTTTTTTTTTTAATGTTTGTTCCAGCATAACTTCGCTACCTGGATAATGATTCTGATGAACTTTTTTTCAAATGGTGGAGGATGGTCCCATGGTGGTCTCATTAAATTTTTTTTAGAATCGATGAGATAGTTTTTGAGTTATCTTTAAATAAAAAACAGTTAGTTATAAAGTAATGTTGTTGCTAATGCTAGAAACGAAAAATCATTGAAAAATTTTTCTATCAAAAAATAAAAATTAAAAATTCTATAGAAAGAGAAAAATAATGTTTTTAAATTTCTCCAGTAAACTCTATTAGAATTCAAATAAAACGAAAAAGCATTTAAGGTAAATAAATAATTTTTTTCAAAAAATGAAACCGATTTCAAAAAAAAAGAACATGCACTAAAAAGGGAAAAATAATTCTTATATGGTGCATCCGGATCGCTTCACCCATTAAAATTTTGTGTGGAAGTTTCCCTTTTATGGCATATGGATACGCAACAATATAGGGGTTTCTCAAAATGTTGAAAACCCACTGTGTTGTGATCACGGTAATTCACGTAAATTAAAAAATTTTTGCTTGAAATTTTTATGGAAGTTGGAGAATATTAGGAATTGGTTTAGTATTGAATTTGACTGAAATTGGTCTACTGGTTTTTGAATGGCAGCCATTACATAATTTGACTCTTGGAAAAAAGTTAGGGGAAGTGGGGGTACCATGGAATACTTTTTCCTTTTTCCCTCTAGTGTGAGCTAGAATTGAGTTAAAAATTTGAGACTAATAAATTTGAGAAAAACAAACCTTCGTTTACAAAACAAACCAAAAAAAATAATTAAATTGTGATAGTTTTTTTATAATAAACAAATTTTTGAACCAAAAAATTTAGATTATTTTATCTAATACAAAATGAAGTGCTCTGCATCTAAAAGTCATTATATTTAGGTAACAGATGATATATCATGCTATTTGAATTATAATAATATAATAATTATTAGGAAAATTGATTGTTTTTCAATTGTGACACTTTCCTCATGAATTTGCTAATTTAAGACATCTTTCACAGTATCCTAAAATTTTTAAATATTCAATCTCTAATGTTTTTGGGCAGTTTTATTTAGGAAAATTATTTTCAAAAAACTTAAAGGTATTTTTAGTACGTTCTATGGTACACCAGAAAATTTACACCACAGTAAACTAGGTTTGCCTTCTTACTACAAATTAACATTATATTTAATCTAAGTGTTTTTTCATATTGGAAACTCTGAATAATTAATAACCGACTATTAAACTTAATTCTTTGAAATACATCCAAAAATTTGAATGCTCGACTTCTCTCCCACTGGTCTCACTTTATGTGAGTTATCAAAATTTTAATTTTGGTATAATTTTAATAAATGTTGCAATAACTTTTGAACAACCTACTGGATAATGATAGTAAATGAATGACATATTTACCAGGTGTATGATGTATAATGCTATGGGACCAGTTTGTCCAAAAATTAAGATCAAGTCAGTTTTGTCCATGATACTCTAGTTCAATGGCACCCCAGTCCACTCTGCATCAGCAGAGATATTTTCGATATGTAAACATCTTAGCACTTGGTGTCTGTATTAGGGTATAAACGAGAACTACGATCATCAGATTTGCATAACTGTAACTCTTACAATCGTAACTCTGGTTTATGTATGTTACATGATTTGTAGGTGTGTGGTTATATGTGTGCGTAATGCATTGCGCACGCACACAGCCACACTATTTCATGTTTACACATCAATTCTTCATAAGTATGCCCCAGTGGAACTCGAGCCTTTTTTTTTTTTTGTATCGATCCGCAAAATATCGATATTTAATAAATCAAAATATTGTCATTTATCGGCTAGATTTCGAATTAATTAAGTCAAACATCGACAGGTATGGATACGTATCGATTGTTTTCGCATCGCTGTATAAAATCCGTTTCAAAATAAAAAAACAAAAAAGAAAAGAAAAAAGAAAGGCAACATTTATCTTAAAATGCTACGAGTTAGAAAATGAGCGGCGCGCGCACGTACCTAGCGACGAGATCAAATTTCCCCACAGCTCGGCCGTCTGCCAGGCCAGAAAGAAGAAACCGAAAAATCGCACGACGATGCCGTCGACCGGTTGGTCGGTGAGTTTGGCGTACACGGCGGCTGCCTGGGTCAGATAGGTGGCCTTGGCGGCCCACATGGGGGCGGCGCCCAGGCCGACCAGAATGCCGGCCGGCACCAGCGTATAGAATCGAGGATACAATTGGGCCGCGATGTACGGAGCGTAGCACAGTAACGAAAAACACAACGTCCACTTCACCGTCAGCCTTTTAATTAAAAATGTGGGCACAAATATACAGGAAACGACGAGGGCCGCGTACACGGCCGATAAGGAAACAGTACCGAGACCATCTTTGGCGTTGATGGAACTTTGCAGGTTCGCCGTGCCCTGGAAGGCGGTGAACTGTATCATAAATGCAAAACTTATCGTCGCTATGTTCTTCAGTATTCGCCATTTCTCCTTGCGCGACATTTTGAATTTACCCTTCGGCACCGGCTCCTCTTCCGGCTGCAGCGGTGGTTTCGAAATGATGTCGCCCAGCGGATCGCCATCTTGTCGAAATGCTTTGTTATCGTAGCCGGAGATCGGAAACGCGCCTCTGTCATCGTTTCGTCTGTGGCAGTGGTCAAAACTGTTTGATTTGTCATCACTTGGCATTACAACCATTTTGGAAATACTTCCGATACGTCACTCTGTAAGCAAAAAAAAAAAAACAAAAACTCAACGTTAGCGATGTGAAAAGTCGTAGGTAATTAACTTATATAGGTGCTAACCATACCACAGGTCGTAGTTTTACAAAACGATTAAACATACGGTATACTAAAAAATTTGAAACTCCGCAATCCCAAGGGTAGGTATAGATAGCTCCATCGTATATGGGGGGTTGGTCTAAATATTCTCTGTCATCTCTTTTGAATACCCCGTCAACCTTCTTCAACACCAGCGCCACCGACAAACACGCACACTTTTTTCTGGTCAAACTTTCTTTTGAGAGGTAGAAGGGGTCCAAACCCCCAGGACCCCTTATCTACGCCCTTGGTCAATGGTAAGAAGCTGACACGAGCAGCGAGCACAGCCAGAGACAATCTCCGTAGCAACCCGTGAGTAAAGAAATTTAATGAATAGAAATAGTGCTTTCCCACGATCTTTATGTAAAGTGAATTGTGAGGAAGTTCTAAATGACGCACAGAGTTAAATTGTTTCAGTATTTTTCCTTTTAGGAAGATGCTTATAACTGTTCGAAAATTTTCTATAAACAAATCATAGAAACTGCAACGACATTTTTTATTCTTTACACCACTTTCTCGTATAAATATGCAACCTATTTTATCGAACTCATTTCTGCTTGGCATTTCTAAACTGCAAGTACCATCTACTGATGATAAAAAAATCAAGATACCGTACAACATTGATAGAAAAAATTTCAGAGGGTAACCTCACAAACAGACTGAAAAAGGCTAAATTTTCTGAATCGAGGATCACTGAAAAACCGAAAGGTGCCAATTAGAATGATACTAACGGAAAAGAAAGCTCAAATTTGGCATCTCAAAAATCATCTACAACTTTTAACAACAGAAAAAGTTTGAATTGGAAAAGAATTCAATTCTGGCTAAAAAGGGTTCGCTCAACAATCTGCATCGAGTACGAAATATGTCACCTTAAAAAAATATAAGTCTTGGCAGTGGCTAATTCGAGATGAAATGGAAAAATTCTCTCCATTGCCAAAAAAAAAGAGAAAAACGTAAATAAAAATATGGAATTATTGCAAAGAATCCAAATTGAAACCGTTCAAAATAAAAAGGTCAAATCCTCAAAATTATTGATATTTCTCTCCTTCCCCCCGAAAAAAGAACTTTGAAATTCACCTCTAAATTTTGGTCGGTATTAATGCGACAGATAATTTAAAAATTTCTGCAATCCCCAAATATGGGACCACTCGTGATGAAAAATAGATTTATCTACCAAAAAGTTATTTATTTTCATGCACTTACGAATAGATTGGCCCATATCTAGCACTAATTAAGAATATATAAAATGAAGAAAGACGAAATTTACGAAATGAAAAAAGTTTAGGGTAGGTATCTGGTAATTTTCAATATTTAAAAATTTGTTAAATTCGTTCAGCCTTCATTTCTTCTGCCAGAGACGAGTGTAGTAAATTGTTACTAGTAAAGAAAATACAACTATCGCATTCAATGCAATGATAGGACCTGTGGAAAATCGCCGATACTGAGTCGTAAATAGATCACTCAAATTCTTATGTACTATATATATATATATATATCCACTTTTTCCTCATTTTGGAACTTTTTAGGAGTCTGTGGAGCCTCCGCTGTTTGACCTAGGGAAATGAAACTTGGAAAGATGTTTAAAGCTTACATGGGTTACACATTCGTGTTAAAATGATTGAAATTCATTGGCTAGGTTCGGAGGAAGGGGTTTTCAAAGTGTTGCAAACCCACCATGTTGTCATCACGATGCCTCCGGTAAATTGCAAGATTTAGGCTTGAAATTTTTATCGCAGTTGAAGACTGTCAGGGACTGATTTGGTATTGAATTTAAGCGAAATCGGTCCGCTGGTTTTTGAATGGCAGCCATTACAAAATATGACACTTTTGGAAAATACACACTTACCGCGGTTGATGCGTGGCAGAGCTATTTACAAACGCAGTTGTTTATCAATTAATGCGTCAAGTAGGTACTTCCACAAAGAGGGTTTGAAAATATTTGTGAGTACAGCGGGTAGAGGAAGAATAGGTACACGTGATGTGAAGTTGATGGAACACGTGCAGAAGTATTCTTTTTATGACTTCGCCAGGGGAGCATAATATCAGAAAAATTGAGTCTTCTTCGGTTGTCATTGAAATACTTACTCTCGTTGATGAGGCGTTCCTACACTAAAATATTTACATCATTTTTATTAAAGAAATTAAAAGTCGTGTTTTCTTCGCAATTTAAAGCTCAGTGCAAAAGTAATTTTAAAATATCAAGAGATTTTCTAAAATCTGCTAAAAATGCCAGAAAACCTATTGAAGTTATAACCGATGTATATGTAAGCCTACCGGCAGCGAATTTTTCAAGTATGGAATCTATGCCTATGCAGGCCTATTCGGGGTATTGAGGGTTGAGTTCCCCTTGGGTTTCCAGTTCTTTCTTCTGTTTTTAAATTTTTGTGATTATTTTATTGAAAAATTTTAACCTTGCTCTATACAATTTTATATTAAATAATTTTGTTTTTTAATGTGATAACATTTTTATTTTCTATATGGGATCTGTTTTCGAATTCTATGTTTCTTTATTTTCCTATTTTTTCTCACACATCGATAAAATATCGATATTGGTTTTCATGCATTTTCCATTTAATATCGAATAATATAGATTTTTTTATACATCGAATTTTTATAAACCAGATCGATATTTATTTACATGTATTTCCCATTTAACATCGAAATCGAATTTTTATCAATATATTAAACAGCTAAAATATTTACTGGAATTTCTCTAAGGTTTATCAGTGAATGAGAATGAGTGAATAGTGATTTGAATTATTTTTAATATTCATGATTTTCAAGTGTACCTAGTTGTTTTTTTGATAATGTTTTCAAATTACAAAATTGTAAGTATTCATCTTTATATTCATTTGAATTTCAATAAGTATAATCTGAAATAATATGTTTATTGTGTTATCAATCTTTGCAGTATCCAGAGGTTTTCTATGTTTCATCTACAAATTTGGTACAGTAACTAACTTAATTTATCTTTGTAAATATAACGCCAACAAATTTCGCAAATGAATTCATCCATCAATGCATTCTTGATTCGCCGATGAATTATATCATTAAATTGAAGGAAAGTCAATTGGTGAATCGAGTAGAATAGAATCTATTGACAGATTCTACTCAATTCATTGATTAATTATTTCACTATAAATTAAAATAAAATTGGTCGGTGAATCAAGTAGAATCCATCGATGGATTCTACTCGATTCACCAATCGACTTTCCTATAAGTACTTAACTTGATGAAATAATTTATCGGTAAAAGTAAAACTCATCCACTGATTATACACCATTCACCGATAATTATTAAAATCTATTTAATATTGATCATTTTATAAATTTTTCTTATTCTTACAGATAAATGAAACTTCAATTTTACATTAATCCTATGTTTACCTTGGAACTGACGGAAATAAAATACATTTTAGTTACAGTTACACAGTAGATTTTTCATAGATTTCCCATGAAATATCAAAATATCGACATTTTATCAATACATATATTGAAATAGTAGCCGAGAATTATCCCACTGTCATTTAAAGTCAAATAATATGAAAATGTTATCACATTAATTGTAATCAGCTTTAGCCACTGATACTGACCACTAGTTTTTTTATATTTTCTTGTTTCTCTCTCTCTCTCTCTCTCTCTCTTTCACCATCTCTAGAGATTTAATAAAATAATATTATTTATTATTAATGCAGAAATACTTTCGCCAAACAAGTTTATCGGATCACAGACTTGTATTTTCTCAGTTACGAGAAAAGAAAAACTAAAAGCAAATAACACATTTTTCATGTATCACATGGTCGTTGCCAAAAATTGTTTGACTCAGTTTCAGTATCAATGTCATTTTTGTAGTTAACGAAAGATTAATATCGAATTTTCGTTCTTATTTTTGTCTTTCTTCACTCTTTCAATAAACAACTAACCCAAAGACGATAAGAGAATCAATTGTTTAAATGAAAATTCTGTTCTCCTATTGCTAAAAATTTTTTAAGTTTGAAATAATCTCATATTACGAGCATAAAGATAAAGTAAACTTAATTTTACATTTTTCGTCAAAAAAATAAAAAATTTCATCTCACTATCCCAGATAAGGTAACCGAAAATTTATACTTGATAATAATTATTAAGCTATAACTTATTGCTTAATCTTACTATCCGTGCGCATGCTACAGAACCAAAATAAATTTCTGAAATGCAAATTTGTAATGTCGAAGCAACTTACATGTTTCGATATTATACCGTTTTTCGATTTTACAAATATATAACTTCGGTTTGAATCTCAAACTGAGTTAGTTTTTTTTTTTTTTTTTTTCCCTTAAGGAAAGTCCAATTATTCAAGATCTGAGCTAGCTGATTCTGAATGTCGTGAAATATTTTTTTGTAACATTTTTGTTTACCAAGTGATGTGCACTTCAGAGTGAGATAATTGATTTTGTTAAAATTTTAAAAAATATATTCGGTAAAGCAACGATGGTAACATAAGCTATGCTGGTGTAACAAAGTTCAAAATATACTTAACAGCTATGCTGATGTAACAAGCTCGAAATATACTTAACAAAAAGTGGAAAATTTTTCTTCAACTCATTCAAAACAAAGTACATTTCCGATTCTTATCTTATTCGCAATATATATTATTATATGTTTCTGGGGAGATATCTCACTAACATTTTACATCTTTTCAGCCACTAAGCCGGTTAAGCATACTTCAACTTGGCAAATGGTTCTGGGTAATTCTTACTGGACTTTACGCCACGTAAAAGGAGGCGTGAATAGGGTAGGTGGCTGAAATGACATAAAGTCTAAGTGAAATAGCTCCTCTCCCCTGGTCAAAACAAGTTTTGCCTTTTGACTTTTGACGGTAGAATATTATTAGTGTAGCCTATTAGTTTTTCAAATGTCGAGATCGAATTTTTGATTAATTTTATTTATTCATTCAAGGCGAAGCTTCTAAATGCTCGGGCCTCCAAATTCGGAACAATCTGTAGTTTTCAAACAATTTTAAGTGCCACAAACGAAATTTCTTGATGAATGTTTTCAAATTTTATAATAACTGTAGTTTTTGGATTGGATCGTCTTTATTATAAGCTTTTATTCTACTCGCTATTGCGATTTTAAAATTGCACCAATACTAAAGCCAACCTTCCGCAACGAAATAATGTTTATTTCGCACGAAGCTAAAGCCAAAAAACAAATAAAAGCTTATCTTTTAAAAACTCGTTTTTAAAATTAAACTTATTTTTCTTGTGGTACGTACAATTCTTAGTTTATAATCTGGTCAAATTACAAGTCCATGTTTATGTTTTCTCAGGGTGCTGATAACAAATTTGTAATATTATATCTGAATTGCACCCAACGAGAATTTCGGTTTCTTAAAACTATTTCTAGCTACAGTTTTACGCATCGATGTTGATGTATAATAAATTGAGGCCTAGTGGTTTGGTGTTCGCCTTTACAGTCAAAAGGTAGCAAGTTCGAGACCAGTGAAACGTATATATTATATAGTCAACTATAAAATTATAGACAACTATATTCGTGCACATAGGCGATATTATTTCATTTTGTAAACAATATCCCTGAATTCCATTCGATTTTCTTCTTCTTCTCCTTCTTTTACAAATTTATCTTTTTCTTCTTTATTTAACTGTTTAATTGTTCTAAATACAGAAATACGGTATTCGCCGACCTAAATTCACTCTGGTCCCTCAAATCCCTACTTAGTACTAACCACAGTGTAAAAAAATATATCCCTGAAAGTGTATATAAACTCATGTTTCCCATCGAATATTTGTACTTTGTTTTTGAGACTGTTTGATACTGTTCTCTAATTGCCTAAATTTGTTTACCTGTACTGTGGTCCATACAGAATTAATATTTTATTAAAATTGATATACTCTTTGCGTTCGAATATTTTCGTATAGTCTTTTACCTGAATGTTAAGGTCCACGATAATCAGTGGATAATAAATTATTTTAATAATTAATGTACCTAGGTAGAAGTACTATTAATATTAATCTTTGGGTATTAATACTCTCGTTTAAGGTGTAATGTTATAAAAGAGTACATCTTTTACGCCGTTACAACCAACCGTTACATTCCTGGCCCAAAATGGCGTTATTTTTGGTACCGTTCAATCGATACTTCCTTATGCGATTGGAAAATTCATGCTGGGAGATCACGATCCCCTAGATTGAGACGCCCTCCCCCTTCCACTACATCGACATCAACAACTTTCAGATGTTGAGTAAAATGGCCACATTGTTAAAGCACCTTCCAAAACATGTTGCCAGTTTTAATTCATATTAAGTCTTCTTCTTCCGACGGAGTCTGTCTCGTTTTCTCTGTGCTGTCAAGTTTTTGTTTGGTTTCAAGAAGCTTAGGTAAATTATTCAGGTAGCTACTTGACGCATAAGGGTCGAAGATGAAGAACGATCCTCCGGTAAGAACCGATAATCGCCATCTTTCTCGCATACGGACCAAAATGTGTGGACTTCTACCAAATAATCATTCATACCGTCGAGACGACGAGGGCTTCTTCATTCTATCAAAATTAAAGCCAATTAATAGTTAGACCGGCGGAGATTCGCAAGGTTTATTTATTAGATACTCCCTTTTCGCCAGGCACTGCAGACACATAATTATCTACCAACAAATTAAAATTACAATAAATTAATCGGTAAACAGTTCCCCTTCGACCGCGCGCCTGGTCATCAAGCCTAAACCCAAGTATTTTTTTTTTTTTCAATCATCATTTTTTCACATTCGAATGTCAATGCCAAAGAAACTGAATGCATTTTATCTTGCACGCCATTCTCTTGCGTTTTTGCAGGTTGTAAATAAAAAGTCGGCGCATCAATTTACAGGTACATACCGCTGACGATGACGACGACTAAAAAACATGCGCAATCATGTTAATTCACAATAACTTCCACTTTGATCATCTCAAAGTGTCAGGTTTTTTGGTTTTTTTTTTATTTTGTTTTTGTTTTTGTTTCGTTTTGGCAGTTGGTAAATAAGCAAAACGAAAACAAGCAAAAGAAAAATTCAACTACTCTGTACAATATGCGATTGAGATGCGCCAGTGTTATATTATGTTCCTATACCTATACCTACATTAAACTGTATGCTTACTGAACGTTTTTTTTTTTTTTTTTTTTTTTTTTTTGTCAATTTTATTAAACATACAGTCTGTACTGGCGGGAAGTCACAACCATGACCAATATTTCACCTCCTGTCGCGAAACAGCATCACCCCACGGCCATCTTTTGGCCTTTATATGGATGAAATCACGGTCAGAAATAATTAATACGTTACCCCCGTTAACTATCGCTATATATATATATATATATATATATTTATTTATTTATTTATTTATTCATTTATTTTTTATGTATTTTTTATAGGCGTATTACTGTACAGTAATGTTAATCGTAACGATTCATTTACCATCGTAATATTATAGAGTAGGTTCGTAAAAGAATTAGGGTACTCGTAGGTAAATTTTTTCTGGTTTTTTGTCTTTTTTTGTTTTTATTATTTTATTTTGTCAAACAAATTTGTCAACCGAAACCATTCAGTAGCTACGCCATTTTTCCTTCTCACCCATTTTGGTTTCATGAAAGAAATCGTAGACAAACGTAATCATTAATGCTGTAACGTTAACGTGCTCGGTGCCTTTTTTTGTTTAAATTTATTTGTCGTATGGCCATTATTACGAGTATAGCTGCAGCGCAGTAAACCGCAATTTTTTCTCTTTATTTTTTCAATTCACAAAGGGGTGAAAGCGAACGTGAAGAAAAAATAAATAAATAAAATTATGTCTTCGAGCCACGATGGATGGGTACCACCACCACCACCACCACCACCACCACCTGCACCAACACCGTCACTGTATCTATACAGCCACTATAGGTGCAAACGTTACACACAATGAATTGTCACATATTCATAACAATGTGCTCTTCTGTATTTCCGTCGCCGATAATTATTTTCCGCGTTCGAATAGGCAAATTAATTCGTCGAGTCACCGCCGATTGTACGGTGACTCATATGCATTAGAATACTTTCAAAAATCCGCTAAGGTGAATGCGCCGTAATGCGATGCGTTGTGAGATAAAATCGTTTCTCAAAACGATCGTCAGGTTTTGTTTTCGCGCACAGGAAGGCCTACATACACGTTGAATGACACAAGTGAATATTTGAAGTACAATGAAGACTTGTGTATTCCTTCAGACACTCTTCGGCCATTCTTATATAAGGCTTTGAAAATTTCCGTAAGGTACCCTAAGCTTCGTCGTGCTTAGGTACCGCCACTAATAGTCCAAGGGACCCTACGATTTGGTATAAGATGAGCAAATACTTCAAAAGGGAAGGGAGATTAAACAAACAAGTGATTTTTCGGTAGTATAATATAGGTATTTCTTTCATCGTTGATTTTTTCGCACTTTTTTCTCTTGAATCTCAGCTATATATCCTCTTTTCATTCCATTTGTATTATACTATTCATACTTCCAGTTTCTCAGTCTCCTCCTGAGAAATCACTAATTACCTATGTGGAATACCTTATGTGATAGATATTCACACGTAGAAGGTTTTCTACAGGTTTTGCGTGTTCTGCCACTTTATACTGTAAAGTATGGGAGAGCTAAATCCTAGGCAAACACTGGCAATTTTGTAACCAGTTTCAAGAGTTTATATACCAAATTTGACACACGCACACAGATACACATATGTACATACACTTATGATATTATTTCATCCATTGCGTCATTTCTTGCCTCTGTTGAGGTGATAAGAAATGCCACAACGCGTTTGGTACCGGTCCGTGACATCATTGAGATTTTTATCAGGTAATTGATCACAGCCCGTGCAATGTATCTTACCTGAACGTATGTACAGGTACAAACATACAAACATACAAACGCACAAGTGTTTATTCGTTTAACGTCATAGAGACAAATAATTTCCAGCCTTTGTGCCGTGACTGTTGTGGAGGGGTGCGAGTCCCTAAAACTTCATACGAGTATTGTCCCCACAACCTATTAATCGTTCAATTTTAAAATCGACCAGTGATCAGAAAAAAAAATTAAGAGTCTGGCTTGGCAAAGTTATTCAAGAAATGCGTGGTTTTCTAAATACATTCTAAATCTAAATAGGATAAGTAAAATAGGCACCTGATTAAAAAAAAAGGTGTTAGTTCCACTGGAGCTATACTCGTGAATGATTGATGCAAACATAATAGTGTGGTTGTGAGCAGGCATGTTGCACATACACACAACCACACATCTACACGTGGTGTAACACACACAAATGAGAGTTACAATTGTAAGAGTTATGCAAATCTGATGGTGGTAATTCTCATTTAGCCCCTACCATAAACCGAGAGCTGTTTATACATCAAAAATGTCAGTTAAGATAGGTGTTTTTCTTCAAAAATTACGATAAACTTTTCAAAATTAACCAAATTTAATTAGCTGTAAAGTACAATTTAGAATTAAATTTAAAATGTAGAATATAGATACTAAATTACAAAACTTTGAAAGCTATGCAGAGAAGAAAGAGATTCCAGGGAGAATAAATTTCAAAAAGAACAAGAACAGATCATCAATATACAGTAAATGCCACTTATTATAATCACTTTGGGACCAATACAAAATGATCCTAATAAACGACTGATTCAATTAGGCAAAAGGTGAATTATTAAAAAAGATTTATTCAAAAAATTTTTCAAATTTTTCAGAAAAAAAAAGTTAGATTAAAAACGAGTTTTTAAAAAATATGTTTTTATAATTTAAAGAAGAAAATAATGGCGAAAGAGAAAATAAAATTTCTCTTTTTTTTCTGAGACAGAGATAAACAAAAATTGAAAAAAACAACTAATAAAAATGGATATAAGTGTATGTGTGCGTGTGTCACAACACGTGAATGCAGCGCTGAAGTTGGTCATCCGGTGTACTTCAACAAATTGAGTATGTAAAATAAAAAAAAACTTTTGATTGTCTATTCATATTTTATTAATTATTACTGCACCATCATTACAGATTTGTCATGTGGATTGCCTGAGTAATCAGTAGAAGACATTATTTAATAAAATTGTTAATTTTCATCTGTGTTTCAGATTTTTTTAGAAGGGTGAAATTATCGAATTAGTGAGAAAACAAGATGAAGTGAGATAATAATATGACAACGTAAGATGAGTAATTCACGTTTTGTCATGCTTCTAAGGGGTTTTTTTCATTATAAATTGATTAAAATAAGCGAAGGTTTGATTATAAAAATCAAATTTTTTTCAATGCATTAGTAAACGGATGATTGGTATCTGGGAGTTTTAGTGTTATAAAACTGTTGATCTCATTATCTGTGATACAATTAAACGGCTCTACTACAGTTGAATATCTTGAAATGATAAAACAATTGTTTGTAGATTTTTCAAATTCCAACGAAATAAAAATTTAAAAATAATTAGTGACCATTGAATCCAAAGATTTAAAAAAATAGCTGCAAATCATGTGGTGATGACATTTTAGAAAGAAAATTACTTTAAGTTCATAAAAAAGATAATAAAAAACTTCCTCTTTTAACAGGTTTTGGCTACAGGGCCATTTTCCTGGATGTTGGAGGATTTTTTTTTGTTGTAGTGGGGGTGGGGATTGTTGGGTTCTGGTGGCCACTGGTCTACCAGAATGAATTTTTCAATCACATACTGGAGTACCAGTAAGAACCCAATGGAATACACCATCATTTTGGGTCAGAAATGCGATGGCATCTGGTCTCGAACTTGCAACCTTTTGATAAAAATGCCGAGCATCTAACCACACTACCCACTGGCAGCAAACCCCTAAATTTCGATGCAAATGTATGAAAAATGTTTCTTGTCAGATTGCTCAGAAGACGACAGTAGATATTAATAATTATTAATAACTACAATGATCAGGGTAGGTATTCTTGAAATTTTTACTGCTTATTCCATAGTAGCGTAATTTATATATTTAGTACGAAGACAGACCCTGCTCAAAAGCAGCATCTATGGGTAGCATGAAAAAAGATGAACTGTAACAACATTATTTTTGTTTATCGCAATGGTCAAAAATACCATTTAATTGATGCTAAACTTCTGGCTATAGTAGCTTTCGAGTCACAATTCTCAAGAATTGGGTAGCAGAAATCCTGTTCTTGGAAACAGTAAAAAGTTGAACTATTTTTATTTTCCACAGAATTTTTCAAACAACTAATCAAATAAATACGTCTTTATACGTACGACCGCATCGAGATTTGAGACGTATTTTTTAGTAGAGCAAAAATTTTGGGGAAAAATGATTTTCTTAGATTAAGGCTTTTTTCAGTACCTATGTCATGTGGGGAATACCTTGTTGTGAGGGAGTATTCTCACCAGAAGGTAAATTCTACAGAATTAATTGCGTGTTCTGCCACTTCATACTATAAGTATGGGATAGCCAAATCCTCGGCAAACACTGGTGATTTTAGAGCCAGTTCTGAGAGTTTATATACAGGATTTGGTACACCCCCTATACTTCATACCAGTGAGTCCCCACATCATGTATTCAATATTTGATATTGGTTTGTTTTGTTATTCAGAGGAGCACACTTTCCAATTAATTCTTCGGACAAAAGGAACAAAGGCACAGATATTATTCGTTGGAAGGAGGGGTAGTTCATTCTCTGTCATCTCTTCTAGACTCTGTCCCGCAACACCAACACCACCACCTCCACCATAAAAAACATTATTTCTTCATGTCAAGCTTTTTCTTGAAGCAAAAAGGGGGTTTGGGTTTTCAGGATGCACCCTGCTATCAACGCTTTTGAAAGCGAACTTACGACAAAAAAACAAAAATTTGATCATCATCTAACATCAGATTGTCCAATGCTAACGAACCAGACCTGAAATTAAAAAAAGATAAAACTCTATTCCATATATTTTTGTATCACTTAAGGGTGAATTCGAATACACAGCACTCCTGAAATCTATTTGGTAGTTATGTAGTTAATTTGTAATTATTATGAAGGTTTTTGAAGATAATCTACACATTAAAATCGATCTTGTATTGAGCCCCAAGGTTGAGAGTGGGTTTGTTTTTTGTCTTGTAACCCCAGGAAAATTTTAAACCCTCTTGTTTTTAGTCCAGATCAGCCCTATAGTTCGTCTATTACATCCTATTATGTTTCATTTTTGTGACTTTAATGGTTGTAAAATGCGTAATTTTTAACCAATAATTAGTCACGAAATTTGATACAAACATTGAATATATTATTTTCCATGCTAAATTTTGTTTCAAAAGAGTTGACAGTTCGTGCGTAGAGGTGATTTAAAAAAATCCTAAACAATTGCTAAGAAAAGAATATTAAGTCCAGATGAACCAAAGAAGCTGGTCGAAAGCAGGCTTTCATTCATTTAATTTGCTAAACGATCATTTAATAACTTGCATACGGGTTTTTTAACTTCGTAATACACCTCATTCTTTCACTTCATTATGAATTTCCTTGACACTTCATTTTGAACGTCATATTTAACCACCATTCGTCCAAATAATTTTCACATTTTCATTTTTTAATTGTGTTTAATTTCACCGAATTGTATTGTATTTCAACAAATTACAAAATATGATTTTATTCAGCTTAAAACCTCTCGTGTAAAAATGATTTAAAAAATCTTAATTTATTGCTAACAAGAGACAATAATTATATTCTAGAAGGAAAAAAAAAAGTTGTCATCGAAGCACTGTTGCTGTTATTTTATTCGACAAGCAATCATTTTTTCATCAGATTTTCAATCATTTATTTAGTATTTTTTTTTGTTAAAAAAACCTACATTTTCTAGCGTTGCTTACTGCGCTAAAGTGAACTGGTTATATTTTTGATAATTTACATTCAAAATTCTCTTGCCGATTTCACGAGTGATCAAGTTAATATCACTGAAAAACTTCCTTCCTTCAGTTATATGTTGCATTTCAGTATTTAAATACCATTATCAATATCAATCAGTTTTACTGGCCACAAAAAGTTGGTATTTAACAAAACGATGTTTGATAAGTTAGCGAATTTACGCTTTATAGGTTCGATATAGCTGCATTTACCATCGTAACTTACACATTTTTTTATCCTACATTACTTACTCGTAAAAATGCCGATTAAGAAATGACGAAATTAAAAAAAAAAAAAAGAAGTACTTGGTCAATTTTCAAATTTTAATCGACAGTGTAAACGGTGAATAAATCGACTTAAGTTTTTGTCACCGAATAATTAAATAACGAACTCGTTATAATTAAATCACTGTCTAGACTCCAAAAATGTAGGTTGCTCACTTGAAGTCGAATAATTTTCAGAACTAGTTACAGTAACTAGTTTTCGTGCTTTTTTTTTATTTTTTTATTTTTTTTACTTTTTTATTTTTTATTTTTTTTATTTCTCCATCTGAATTTACCATCCGGTCTCGGTCAATACCTTTTCGTGTTTACAAAATATTTTGCAAGGGCGTAGAGTAAATTCCTTCTTCAAGTTTATTAGGCCTTCTTATTTTTACTCGTTCCCTAAGAAAAAAAAAACAAAAAAAAAAAACGTGAAATTGTACGAGTACCTGTACTATATATATATACATATATACCTACATATATAAAATTATTCACACAACTGGGTGCCTAGCAACGATGTGGTTACTGGCAAATTTATTTTGTGCTCGAACCAGTTTTCCTGTAGGTTAATTATATCAATAAATTTTTCCTAGTTCAATTTTTTTTTTTTTTTCTATTCTGTACAATGCCAAGATTTTTATATTTTTAACCACCAATCTCGTGAACTCATTTTTGCATATCCCGGTAGAAATGGAAAAGATTTCTCGATTATCGTCCTTTGGAAAATATTTTCCCTATCTTTCCCTCTCTCTTTCTCTCTCTCACTACCATTGTTTGATGAAATACCTATGTCTACGTATAATTATGTATATACATACACCTATGTAGGAAGTAATCTTGTCCTATCAAATTACTTAACAAAGAAACCTTCTTTCTCCTCTACCATTCTCCATTTTCAATTGCTTTATTAGCATCCGTTACCACGTATGTTACTAGAGCCAATTTAACAGCGTATAATTAAGCGTGTCAAAATGGATAAAAAAAATTTTGAGCGTGAAGAGTAAAATGATCATTCGAATGCGGCAGAAAACACAATGTTTTCTTCTTGTTTACAGAAACAAATTGAAACATTTTGCAATCATTCGAATACTTATACCTACTCGCGTAAAATTTTCCTTTCTTTAACGTGCACGTCAACTTTTTCAGTTGAAAAAAAAAAACGTGTAACTTACCTACTCGTAATTCGTAAATGTATAAACTGTATAAAGTTGCACCAGTTTTATGGGGAAAAAAAAACTGCAAATACCTTTTATTCTAGGAAAAACTAAAATTTAACTTATTCGCAAGTAGGTTTCTGGTATGAACAAGAGTAGATAAATTAATTTGAAAAAATTGTTGAAATTTCGGAATAAACCCTTGCAAAAATAGAATCAAACGTAGACAATCTCCGTAAATTATATTCGAAAATTCAATTAGGTACATACCCGTGAATCATTTAGACTCTTACAGTCGTGCAGTAATGAATTAAATCGTTTTATATATAGCCCTTGTTTTGTTTTTTTGTTCCTCCATAATTTTTCACGCTGGGCACTGATTTTGATGAACTTTTTTTCAAATGATAGGAGATTCTATGGTGGTCTGATGAAATAATTTTATAATTTTCGAATCATACCATTAAGAAATTCTTTTTCAAGTTGGATTTTTGGCGATTTTGGAGTCTACAATGTCTGTATCAGACGAAAATTGATTTGTTTCGACTACGAATATGGTAAAAGATAGCCTTTATTGATACAAAACCAATTCACAAAAAGATGTAACCTGGAGATTTTACAACTAGATATTGAAGAAAAAATGTTTGGAAAGTAATGTTGTTGTTTTATGAAGATGAGACGAGAAAGCAGTGAAAAAATTTCCGAAGAAAGGAGTTTAAAAAAATTTTAAATAAAAATAGTTAGTAATTTTTTTCCCCAAGAACTTCTAAGCAAAATTTAAAAAAACACGCTTAGGCCTACTGTACTATCTTAAATTACCTAAGGTATACGAGATCCACTTTTCTTTCCAACTCGCTGAAAGCTGTTTTTACTACTTTGTCACTGAATAGTAGTATAGAATTAATTAAAATACTTGTTCTAGGCCTCGAAACTATACTTAATGCTCCAAAAACTAGCTACCTAGCACATATTCCAATGACAATATATTTCTTCAAATTAGTTTTTTGGACTTCATTTTCTTCCGCTAGAAATGTATATTTATATTCTCTATTATGCACCGAACGCAAAACAAAAACAAAAAAAAAACCACTTGTTCAAATTTTATATTTCATTCCGTTATTTATTTGAACAAATTATGCTATTCTTCTCTGGACCAGTGTTAATGCTCTTTTTATTTTACGTCAAGTAGTGAATCGACCTATCTACTTCAAAATTTGGGTAAAATAATAATAATAATAATAATATTAATCATAAAATTAAAAATGTCTAAAAATAGACCTTAGACAGGAAGAAAAATTCTCTGATGATGAAATAAAGACTGAAAGTATAGGAAAATTGTATGCTAATTTCAATAATAGTCCGTAGAAATGATAAACAAAACGTATTTTGTTAAAAAAGTGCTGTTTAGGTAAATATCGAAAACTTTTTCTTCACCAAGTTACGCTGTCGTGTAAATCTGAAATTGTAGCCCGATAAGGGAAAATAATTACTGAAAATGCTTGTAAATCTAAAGTATACGAATTACTGAAAAAAGTTAAAAGTTAGGGGAGGGGAGGATGATTTGGACAGTTAGAACTTTTTTCAATATTTTGACACAACTATGTGTATTAGAAGAAAAATTATTGGACCTACGTGAAGAACAGTGTTTCATCAACTCATACACCAAAAAGTTGTTATTATTAAATCGATTTTGATTAGCAAAATACGAGATTTCCAAAGCAGTTTGGAACATTAAAAATGGTTTTCATTTGTTCACCAAGGGTAGAAACAGGGTAGAAATGTCTTTTTTCTCGGCTGTTTCTTGTTTATTTCTTCACGGCACCATCTACACAAACGCAAGTTGTAAAATGTCACAATGAAAAATGGCAATTTCACATGGTGATGCTTACACAAAACAACTAAGTTCACTTATCGATAATATTCAATTATATCTAAAATTCTATTCATGAATGAAATTTACCTGTTTAATCGAATAAATAATAACTTCCTTTTGGTGGATTCCTTGAAAAAAATATCGTACTCAATAAGTTATAGCCACTCGTGATAATCAGCTTGTTGCACTTACAGCACTTGCCTGTGGCTCATGCTGCAACAACACAACCTGTTGACAATCATTCATTTTGCTAACTAGTTGAGTAAAATACTATTGTTATATATGATATGGGGCTGATAAAAATAATTTTTTGATTAATAGATTTTGAAACATTAATTTTTGAAATTTTTGAAGTTTTTATTACAAATTTCCATTTTATGGGGAAGTTTTGGATAGATATGGGGGAAGTTTGGGACAACTTAAAACATCAATAAATAATCTACGAAAATATAACAAAAATTTGGAAAACAAATATTCATACTTTATAGATACTTTAGTAAGCTATGAACAGGCTTGACAAAAGAGGGAAAGGGATTCCCCCAGGCCTGGAATTTTTAGGGGTCCAGCATTCTCAAAAAAAAAAGAAAAATAAGTAGATTTTCATGGAAAATCTACTGAAAAACCATTAAAAAATTTTTTTACTCGCTCGGCTTGCGTTCTCAACTAGTATTCAAGCTAGAAAGCTGGTGTTTGCATTTCTGGAGAGAATATAACATTTTCTCAGATTTGTTTTTCATGCAATTTTTTAATCATCTTTAACTGCATGAAAATAAACAAACAAAAATAAGGTAAATTAATAGAACATTGGTCGTTTTTGGAATCTAGAAGTCTCTTCCAATAATTTTTCAGCTTCTATTTAAGTTATAAAGCTGGGATTAATACTGCTGAAAAGAAGAAAAAATTTACTTGAATCTGCATTCCATCAAACTTCTCATTCATCCTTTGCTACTTGAAAATAAATGAACGAAAAAACGCAAATTAAAGGAAAAATTTGCCATTTTTGTATTGTTTAAGTATATTTTCAAAATTTTTTTTCTTTGTGAAATATTTTTTGGGGGGAGGGTGTTCAAAAAATAGTACGGGACATTCGTGCATAGTAGGTGATAACTACTTGTGTGATTTGCATATTTCGCGTTTTGCTCGAGCTGCAAGGATCACACTCGTATTGAAATCATCTACTTTACGTACTTATATCACATAATAACTACTTTTACTTTTATCTACAAACATTCTACAAGAAAAATAATAAAAATGTACAAAATGAATATTTTTACTTTGCAGTCCGTTTTTAGGTTATGAACCCTCAACCATAGAGAAGAAAAAAAAAACTAATTATGAAAAATTATGTCCGAAACTTCCCTACTCGCTTTCTTATTTAATTAAATTCATTAAAAATAACCCACTGCAAGTTTCTCCTGGTACGCATATGGAATATAATATTCAGGAATGTTTATGCTATCTGCCAAATTTTTTTCATACTAGCACAATCTCAGATTCAAAAGATATTCATCTTTCTTGAAAAGTAAAAACCAAATTCTTTTCTATAGAAAAATACTTTTTATGTTTTTTAATGGCTAATTTAAATGTTCGAAGTAGAGTTGTTTCTGTGCAATCGTTAGTTGTTACATATATACCATAAAAAATTAGCCAATTTGGTCTATAATAAATAGCTGAAAAACTAACTGTCCAAAACCGTTACATGTCTGAAATATCGTCTCTCTTTCCTGAGTATACCTTAACTCAGTTAAGCCGAAACAATCAAAGTCAGCCTAAAGACGAGTATTTGATTCAACAGTGATCCCATGTTTCAAGAAAACGGTGGCAGTAGGAATATTAGAGCTAAAATTTGCGAGAAAAAATTTCTAAAATTGACATAATTCAAACATTCTTTTTTCCTATCGATTCAATTCAATCGAAATAATCTTCTAAAAATTATAATTTATTATTCTCCAAAAAAATACCTGCAGCTGGATATGGGAATTCACTTTCAAAGTCGACGAATAATAACACTTCTTCGATGACTTTTTGTTCTCTAGTTTATAATTTCCAACATAAATATAATCATAATTTAGATAAAAAAATCAAAAAAAAAAAAAAAAATTCAAATTAACTACAAAAACATAATTTAAAAAAATATTTTCGCGTATTGTTCACAAAATCAGAGTTTATTTTGGAATTTTTTCATCACACAAAATCACAAATGAATGTTCAGTCAATACTTCAGATTCGATATTTCGTCAAGTTCTCTATTGGGAGAAAAAAGTTAATTTGCAAATACGATAGGTAAGTACGAGGTAGGTACCAGGTACACGCCGAACACCAATATTGTAAATAAATCACATTATGTCGAGATTCCGTTTACTGAGTGTATAATCTATGAACTCGTTATCGGTTTTCAAACTAATATTTCGCCATCACATCTTTAGCAATGGATATTTTAATTTTATTTTTATTTTTAGTTCCACAATACCGGTTAAATTTTGGAGTGTTTTCTCCAATGAATGAAAAATATGCGCGTATTAATCGGTCAACTCTTTAAACCAGGATGTGTCGCAGATTAAAAGAACCTCGAATCTGAAATAAAATAAGGTCTGCAGTTTGCACAACAAAAAATTAAACTTAAAGTAGAAAAGTATCTTTAATAACTTTTACTTTTTTCTGGATTTTTATTTTTTTTATTTTTGCTTTATCAAGTTTACTTTTATTTTCCATGGATTATATTTATTCAAGTTTTTTTCCTCCTCACAAATAATTAGCGTAGACACATTTCTCAACCGTACAACAACCTAAATTAGATTAAGTAATTTATGCTGTGCTCCTTTTTTTTTTTAGATTTTTTCATTTTCTTTAATTACCATCTAGCGAGAGTATACGTAAGTAATCATATAATTCCCTCATTTTTGGAAACTCTTATTTTATTTCTTTATTTCAGAGGATTTGTTGATAAAATTCCAAAATATTTTCCAACAGATAATATGATGAAAACATTATGATTTTTTAATACGACAAGAATTTTGACTGAATTGTGTTAGAAACATTATAGCGATTACTAAAAACTATAAATTTAAATAAAATTTAATGCTGAGAAACTGAGTTACTTCTGTGAGTTTTCAATTTTTGACTTTTTTTCTTTTTTTCGACTCTCAGAAAAATGCATTTTTTACCCTTTTGGTGCATTTTTATTTCGTAGAAATATCTGAACTAAATTTTACATAATTATTATGTTCGTTTGAACACAAAAAATTATTTGTAATACTCATTTAAACCCCTGGCGAAAGATCATAGATTTTCAGGAATTATGTGTATTATTTTCTAAGCGAACTTCTTTTCTTCATTAATAGAATGAATTGAAAAGGAAAATGGCGTGTTAAAGACGTTTCATTTTTTAGTTACTTACCTATACATATTTATTACAGACAAAATTTCATCTGGATAAGCTTCGTTAGTTGTGGAGAAAAACGTAAGCTTACAAAGCAGTAAAAGTTGTAAAATTAATTTTTCAAGGAAGAAAAAAAAAACCCATAATAAAAATTAAAAAAGAAACTCTTGGGCAGCAAACTTCGCAAGAAAAAATAGATTTTCTTTGTTTGAAAATCTCCTATATCACCAACATTCTTCTTATGAAATAATATATAAAATTTTTATATTTTTGCAAAAAATTACCAATATTACACAAATACGATGCATGCAATAAAATATACTGATTAAGTGTCATGTTTTCAAAATATTTTATGAATGTGTCAAAAACCATAATTTTTTTGTGAAAGGAAAAATCATTCCAAGTTCTAACAAGCACAATTTTAGAAAATAATTCGATGGTTTTCTTTCCGGTGATGACAAGAATTGTGGATTTTATATATAAAAAAAAGAAACTTACAAGGAAAAAAAAATGTACAGTTGTCTACGTTCTGGTTACGAAAATATTAGCGGAGATTTTAGAGTCCGTATTCAAATCTAGTATACGGCAGCGAGTGGGAAGTGGGTGGAAATTGACCTTTTTTTGAGATTGGGTTGTTTTTAAGTTAAAACGAGTGGTTTTCTCAATGAAGGCTAGAAAAAAAATTTTTCAGGACGACTATCAGAAGGGTAAAAGAGGGAAAATCACACTAAATAGCTAATAAGTTGGGAACAAATCGACCAACCAAAACAAAAATTGGTTGGTCTAGTCCCTGTATAAGAAGTACTGTTTACACCAAATTTTGTGATTATTGAAAGAGAATTGCAACCTTTTTTAAGATAATATGAAAAATTAGCACCTCCAACAGCCCCAGGGAATGAACCATGATACCAATGGGAACTAAATTTATAATTATGTTAGATATACTACAAATCAATAACTACACCAAATTTTGTGGCTATAGTTTGAAGATTACTCCTTTTAGAGCCATTAATCTACCAAAACTGCAACAAAATTGCGCCTATCAGACGTACCATAAGACCATCTGCACCAAAATTGGTAGGTATTGTCCTCAAAGTAAAACACATACATATTTTAAATTTCAAGCCCATCGATTGAAACTTACGACCTGTACGCTGTTGAATAAAAAATGCATATAAACTGACCTACCAAACTGACTATGCCCCCGATCCGAACAAAAAACAATAAGATTCTTCCTTATATAGATCCAAGTAAGAACTTCAAATTTTGAAACTATCTGATCGAAATTACGCCTGGAAATGGACTCAACGCAAAAGGGCTGCATAAAAAAAATGAATTTTCAAAAATAGTACCAAAATGCGCAGAAAATCATGAAACGAAAAACGTACCCACTCCCACCCTAGGGTCTGAATATTCTGAAAATTTTAATTTAAAAATAACTCGGTTATTGTAATTACCTATTCATATTTAATTTAACGTGTATATTCGAATGCTACTCGGAACGAATTTTTTTTTTTTTTTAGTTTTTGCTTGAAAAATAAGTTTCTTTATCAAGTTAAACCTGCAAAATTTCGATGTTTTGTACGTACTTCGTTACGAAAAAATGTTTTATAACGGCGATGCGGTGCATGTTCGAGATGAGAACCAATTTATTTACGCCAAAAATCCAATAGATATTTAAAACTACCTCGTTATTAAAAAGATATTACCTTTCAAAATCTTTATTTTTTAAATTTATTTACCAATTTTCTTTCTTCTTCTTCTTCTTCTTCTTCTTTCATAACACGCATTGTCTTCCAACCAAACAGAGTATAGGTGCACTAATTATCGATATCGATCTTCAACTTGATTGTACACGTTTGAGCTTAAAGCGTTTAATGACCCGAACAATAACGATTAATACACAAAAAAAAAAAAAAAAAAAAAAAAAAATAAGAAAAGAAAAGAATATAAAAAGATTATAAATCAGTATTGTACCTATTGCATCTGGAGAGAGAACGTACGAGAAGAAGAATGATAAATTCGCGATAAGATAAGCTTACAAATTTTACCCTCTATGCATTCACTCAAAACAGAAGAGAAGAACTGCAACTTTTTTTTTTTTCTTCTTGATTCCTTTGATGAAATAAATAAAACGCATTGCTTTGTATGGCAATTCGAACAACAGCACACGAGATTGCAGTAAACTTAAAAATTAACTACTGAACCACGTAGGTAATTAAAAGCGATATGGTCTCCGATTTGCTAATTATCTTACGTTCGCTGTAAAACATTCGGTCGAATAACAAAATACAAGTAAGACGAAACAGTTCGGTTGCGTGCAAAGCCCGGGTGCGAATTTACTGCTATTGAGTGACAAAGAAGAACAAAATTTCCGAATTTCCTTTCATGCCCGCGCTTATAACGTTGACATCAGAATACGAAAAACTTTTCTCATATATACGAGAATTAGGTATCGAAAATAATATTTAATAATTTACCATAAAATCGAGCTACAGATACCTAACTTATTACTAATTCCGAATTTTATAACTTTTCAACATATATTCTGATTTTAGAATAAATTAGTATAATTCAAAATTTGTCTTAATTGGGACAAGTTATCGGTAGTTATATACAGCCGTATTCATTTTCATGGTGCAATAAAATGGTTGAAATTATTGCGCATTTTTTTCATTCATCTTTCAAAATTGATCGAAAGATGTGTGTGAAGGCCTACTTTGCCAACACTACCTGCACGTAATGAAAAATATTAGCGGCGTGAAAATAGTTTAAGAGCAATTCTGCCAGTTGGTACGAATATAGATTTTTTATTCCGTGCATATATTTCCAAGTGTGTATACCTGCGTGGCTAGATTTACTATTGTTTTTCACGTAAGTTTTCTCCGGAATTGGAAATTCGTATGAAAGTAAAATATTTCGCAGTCGACTCAACATTCGTACCATATTTCGCCGCAAGTCTTACCAAGAAAACCATAAACAGAACGTGGAGTGTACCGTGTAATTTATATTCGATTTAAGTAACTTTCGATAATAATGCGGGAGAGTGGCTCTCAGAATTAAAAATCAATTTTAAGTGGCCTACCGAAGATATTCGGCGAATTGAGACGACATTTTAAACAATTTTATAAATAAGAAGAACGCATACCCTAGTTGATGGTACAATTTACTATAGGGCGCAAAATGAGTAAATATAGGAAATTGACCCGTACGCAGAAATCAATGATTCATCAACGAAACGTAAGAAATTCTTCAAAATTATTTATTGAAATTTTCTCGGAAAATTCAGATTGAAAGCGTTTGTTTAGTGTTGGTAAAATATAAAAAAAATCTAATTGTAATTTTTTCCCTTTTTCTAATCAAACCGATATTAGCACTGTTAAAACAACATTCAACCGCGTCGTGTTAATTGGCAATTAATTTTTAACGCCTTCGATGCAAGTGATATCGGTAATTATAATTTATAAATTGAGCTATGCAGAAAACACAGATATAGGTATAGGCACGCAACTTTTAAAGCGCTCTATTTTATTCAGTGCAAAGGACGATGCCCTGCGTAAAAATTTCAAAGTAATATCAGCAGGCCTCCAACATGAACAGAGACAGAATATACGATTTTATCTAATTAAAAGTTTATTTCATTGCTAAGTTTCAAAAAATTTTCGAAATCCTGTACAGCAGTTGGTGTAAAAATTACGAATAGCTAGCTATACGATAATATGCTTATTGGCAGGAGGTACCTGTGTACCTTTTGCGTTTGAATTGAGAATTATAATTTTTGGCTAAACCTTTTGTAACTGTTTTGGGGTTCGAGAATGAGATTTCAAAGGATTTTTAGATCACTTAATAAGAATTTTCGTTAGCGTAACCGAAACAAACTGATACAAAAAATGTTATATCGTTTAGCGCTTAGTCGATTCTAATTCGACACAAACTTAAGAATTTTTTTTTTTTTTAATCACCCTCCATACAATACCGAGATCTTATACGTCAGTTATCGTAAGTTGGTAATTCTTCGACTGGTTTTGTTGATAAGTATTGAAAATAATTATTTTATTATATATGCTGAACACGAATTTGTTAACTGTTTCTCAATTTTTTTCTTTTAACAAAATAATTTGGGATAAAAATTTGGTAACTTCTCAGTTAAGATTGTGATACAGTTTCATAACACGTTGCTAAACCACGAGCAATGACTCACTGACACTTATATGTAGAAAAACGATACATTTAAAAAGAAACAATTGCCTTTTTCTTAAGAACTGAACTCATTTATTAGAAATAAAATCTTGATTCTCAATGAACATAAGTAAATGGTGTTCGTCGTATTTTTGTAGCACTCGTTCTAATTAAGTATCTACCTACATATTAGACTTAATACGATTAATTTTCGCAAAAGTAACTGCAGGATTTCGATTCGTCGAATTTTTAGAAGTCGTTATCAATAAGCAATAAAATGTAAATAAATTTGTACAGTTTTTACTGGGTTAAAAAAATTGAAATTAAGGGGATTGGGATTATTATCCGTCTGATCATCGTAGGTACACATGTATATAGTATTATTTTATGACTATGATGAAGAATATTCTGCTCCAGGATTCGAAACTTCATGCAGAATTATCTTCTCGTACCATTTCATAGGTAAAGGTAGGGCCTGGAAAACCATGTTATTGTTTTGTTATTAATTTTTCAGTATGAGTAGTTTCCACTTTCCATTCGAAGTTGGTCATTTATTTGAAACAAAATGACTTGTTGTTCGCTGAAATTTTCGACCAATATTCAGTAACATGTATCAGCAGTATTTCATGATTGTAACTTGCAAGTGAAGCTTGAAGGTCAAAATAATTATCGCAAAAATATGAACACTTTCCAATTTAACCCGCAAACATTTCAAATGACAATGGTTGAAACGGTAAGAAAAGCCGAAAATAAATATGCATAAACTGATAAGAACTTGGAGAAAATTCCACCAATCATAATCCTGCGGTCATTTTTTCGAAAATTAATCGTGAGTCCTATATAAACTACTAGAAATACGAGAAAATAATATAATTAGGTAGGTACCGTATAAGTATATGGTGAATTTCCTTCAAATTTACCTTCAGAGAAGATTAACCTTGGTACTAACTTATCTTCAACAAAGCTACGATTTACTTTCGAATTACACATTTTTCAATCTTTTATCTTTTTGTTAGGCTAAGCATATCGCAATTGCGCTTAAACCGAGTTTTACGCTACTAGGATGTAATTTTATTTATTTTATAATTCGTTTTGTGTCTCAACAACAGATTTTGTTGTTGTTATTTTTTTTAATGTGAACTTCTTATCGGAAGACGAAGCAACATGAATTGTTATAGGCTCGTTATGAGTTACATAATTCAATTACTGGAGCCCATAATGACCTGAGCCGTAAAGAAGAAATTCGGGCCCTGGAGAAAAAAAATTTAAAGGCCTCAAGAAATTGGAAATCGAATTTGTGTTCAGCGCCGTATCCGGGATTTGTCTGTGAGGAAGGTTTTATAAATAGCTATCGAAGAAATTAATTTCAAGAACCGAAGGGAAAAAAAAATTTTTTTATGCTTTTTCAGTGTATTTTCCTTTTTTTTTTTCTCGAAAATCCCAGGCCTCTAAAAGTCCCACGCCCAGGGGAAATCCATACGTCTCCCCTTTTGTTAGACTTGATAATCACTGTTATAGGAGTTTTAATTAAAAATCAACTTCTCGAGTTTTCTTTTCCAAACGTACATAGATCATCTTAAATGGCTGATCATTCCACAAAAAAAACCATTTTCCCATCGCCTCTCCCGGTACTAGGCTGCAAATTCGATCTTACAACTAAAAGCTTAAGTTCCATATAACCGAGAAAGTACAAGAAAAATACCTATTAGGTAATTTTTACGCTATTTTTCGTATTAATTTTTTCATCAGGTTGGTGAAGCTGGAAATGACAACTAAATCAATTCCAATATTTAAGTGTAGGTAACGTGGTCGTATCAAATTCAAAATGTTTGGTAAAATTTTTCGTTCACTTATATTGGTTTTTTTTGTTGTTTTTTTTTGTGGTGATGAAAAATTGATGCAAAATTAAAACAATAAATTTTAAAAATTCTATAAATTTTTAAAACAAAAAATTCCGAACGCACTCGCTCATAAAGTAAATATAAAAAGAAGTCCTTTCTTCGAGATAGAAAAAGACACGAGGTCCGCTGGGGACGTACTCATAAAGGATTGATGTGTAAACATATAAAATAGTGTGGTTGTGTGCATGCGCAACTCGTTGATCACACACACAACCACACACCTACTCATTATATAACACGCACAAACATGAGTTACAATTGTAAGACCCATATTCACAAACGTTACTTTAACCTCCCTTCGCTTAAACTCCACTTTAAAAATGTTTTTACACAATTTCGTGGTACTTATAAATGTGAGAACACCGCATCTCTTATGATGGTTCTAACGTAATAATAAAACGTTACCACTTTCTGAAATATAAAATTGTGCCAAAAGTCATT
The DNA here is from genome assembly GCA_011428145.1 of Ericerus pela. NCBI lineage: Eukaryota > Metazoa > Arthropoda > Insecta > Hemiptera > Coccidae > Ericerus > Ericerus pela. The sequence goes on from WOFM01000613.1 coordinate 1,285,812, forward strand.
TTTAAGCGAAGTTTAAGTGAAGGTAGGTTAAAGTGACGTTTACAAATATGGGCCTAAGAGTTACAATTACGCGAATCTAACGATCGTAATTCTCGTTTAGGCTCTACCGTAGACATCGAGCGCTAAGGTGTTTACACATCAAAAAGTTTGAAAAACTATCTAATACACTGCCCAACTTTAGGAACCTCACAAACTAAACCACGTGCTTCTGTTTTTACCCCGATCTAAACAAAACAAGGGCACCGCCAGTCGACTAAAATGACAGACAAGCGATTTTCAAAAATATACTGAAAATATGCGAACAAACTGGTGTATAGTAACTACCATTTGTTCGTAACAACTCGGTTTTCGATTTTTGATCCGCCACAAACACATTGTGTAAGTGTTTCCACACTTGGAGCAATTTGTAACCCGTTGATTCATTTTATAATCGCGACCATAAGCAATAGGTACTCGAGCTCTATTTCACGGCGAGAGAACTCAACAAATTATTTTTTAAATTTGCTCAGCTTCAGTTCAGCCACGTTGACTATTATTATTGAATTGACGTTTTAAAAATTTTATTTCAAGCAGATAATTTATTACGGTATAACTTGTAGAAATAATATAGCTGCGTGCGAAATAAAATATTTCGTTTCGACGCCATTCGTCTCGAAACTAATAAATTTTTAGGGCGAATCACGAAATAACAAGTTCCGACCTAACTAAAATGGAGACAGAATGTCATTTGCACAAAAACATCTTAGTTTATACCTCAGACTGCGGTGCAGTTAAATTCATTTTTACCACTATCCTTTCGTTTTATACACTTTCGAACCAATCCTATTATCTTCTTCGCTAATGACGCATACGAATAACAATTATTTTCTGTTTCGAATACAATGTTTGAAAACTGAAACGTGAGTAGAATTTTATGACGAAATTTTTTCCTATATTTATTTTCGGTAGGTACCTATCGCTTGGTACGAACGAGTTTGCATCATTACATTTTAGTTTTCAGTAATTGCGAAATTGATTAAAAATCGTATTAATTATATTGTATTTCTTTTGTTAGGCATAGTCTATACTTATTAGAATTTTAATCTGGTACGGATAAGTTACCAACCTACTTTCAAACAGTGTTCTGTTTCAGGTTTCTTCGAGTCGGTATGATTTCTGTGAGGGTTATTCAAAATGTAGTTCAACACTTAAATAAATCAACACGACGAAAGTAACTATTGGCCGCGAATAGGATTTTCATTTTTTTTTTTTTCACAGGTCATATGTCCCCCCTCCTCTCCTAGGTTTGTCACGTTGATTGCGTATTACCAGATGACCAGAAAATTATTTAAAACAATATTTCATTTTTAGCTATCGAAGGAGAAAAAATTAATTGGTTTTCAAAGATTCTTTTCATATTGGCGCTATCAGAAATTTTCTGTCTACCATACGGATTTGTCAATTGCACAGAATACTTGTCGAAATGTCGATGTCGACGAAATATTAACTCAACGCAAATCTAACCGAAAATAAGTTAAACAGGCTGTATTTGAAAACGAAGTAAATAAAAATAAAAATCTGATTTTCCGTAGTAATTTAAGATTCAAAGGTTCTCTTCGACTACACAGCTCCTTGAAACTCGCGCCAAATAAGCCTAAGTCTTTTGGTTGAATATCCAATATTAACAATTTTTTGTGGACTATCAATCGAACGTATATTTCAAGTACGGTTCGGGTCGATTTTTGACCTAAAGCTGATTTTCTTCACTTATTTTTACGGATAACATTCACCGTCATTGCCGCAGCGTTTTTTTCTTTTTTATTTATTTATGAAATTTTCCCATTCTCACAACTGCCAATTTCTTGCACATACTTACTTTGGCTAGAATTTCGTTGAAACTGACTCGGAATCTAAAACACTGCTCAGCGAATGAAAAAGTTTAGGTTTTGGTTTTATTTTTCCCTCAAATATAGGCCAATTAGTTTTTGTTTCACTGAACATAATTTGCACTCATGGATAAGATTTGAAATTTTGGTAAAAGTTTGTCTATAGTTTCTAAAATCCGTGTCAGATTTTTTAAAAGAAATTTAATAAGTTTTCGTTTTACAGATTTTCATCGGAATGCCATCGTAGAGTCGGCAAAAATGCAAAAAGAAAAAAAAAGGAAGTGGTCGCGTTATTTAAATAATTTTCATCAAAAATAAATTAAGAAATTAGTAATATCCCTTTCTGAGACTTGATTTTCCTACATAAGTAGATACTACATTCTTGCTGATCGTGAAGAAAGTAAGAAAAGTTATAATTAATTGATGAAATGTTGACCGATATTTGTCCTGTTTTCATTAACCACACATTTGATTTTTCATTCATTCATTCGTTTATCATTAGGCTTCGACTATGTGGACATTTTATCTAAACGATTTGAGAATATAATTTGATGTGGAAGTGAGAAAGGAGGCATGATCGAGATCCCGTGGCCAAGGTATACGAGCATGAAATTTTCAGTAATATGCATGAGAGCAGTAACTGAACCGAACTGAATCGACAGCCATTTTAGGTCGAGAATATGACGGTGGCCGATCTCGAACTCGCAATCTTTCGATTGCAAAGCCAAACCGTAATTAAACCACACCACCACGCAGATCCTACGTCATGGGTACTTTCAATTAGTTTTAAACTTCACGCAAGTATGTGACTCCTTAAATTAATTTTGAGTTGAAAATGTGTCTAGAGAATTCGTCGATGCGAGAAAAGACGAAATTTTCCGAGGTGATATAAACAAAAAAAAAAACTTCAGCGCAGCAAGCCTCGTTAAAAAAGGTAGGTTTTCGAGATACAGAATTATGAATTTTGACGGTCACATTAATTGTCTGCAAGTTTATATGCGTAAATGGTATCTTATGATTGTATAAAATGTTAGCTGCTGACAAAATATTAGTAAATGTGAAATATAGAGGCATTTTTTCTTGAAAAAATGAAAAATAAATTAAGATGATAAAGTATGGTACATCATCGTGTAATTTAAAATAAAACCGATGAAATATAATAAAGTTATGAAATAAAAATAAATAAAACATCAGCATGTGGTTAATTTTTGTAAAAAGAAAAGTTCATGCAAATTAGAAAAAAAGCGAAATAAGCTTTACCGGAAGTATCCTCCGGTCGATCCGCACCAAAATTGGTAGCATGTTACAATAAATTTTATTGAATATTTATTTAAAATTTCGTACATATGGTTTCAAAATTCCGCATTTTATGACAAATATAAAAACAAAAATAACGGTATCGGAAGTACCGCCAAGCCGATCCATGCCAAAATTAGAAGAGTATTACAACAAATCAAAATAAATATTTACTTCGATTTTCGTGGCTATTGGTGCTAAACTGAGCATTTTATAACCAAAATAAAAACAAAGATAGTGATACCGAAAGTACCGTCCGACCAATCCGCACTAAAACCAATAAGTATGGTGCTTGATTCAGTAAAAATGTTTATACCAAATTTCATGATTATCGGACAAAAATTGCGACCTGTACGGTGGGAACAAGAAATGGACTTTATCTATCTGTATCAATATACATATACATATAAATTTGAGTTATTGGTGCCAAAATTTTCCTGTGATCATGAAACGAACCAACCCCCAACCTCGGGAGCTAATACCGCATCAAGTGTAATAAATAGATTTTCTAAAGAACACATAGGTACTTAAAAAATTCTGTCGCAATAATCTAAAAGAATGAATATGTATTTGCGTTTTTTTTTTCTCTAAAACTAATTTCTACAAGACCTGGTGGTCCGATATGATTATAATCTGCCGCCAAAATATAGACTCTGATTCTTTCATGGTTTTCGCATAATACTGAAAAAACCAAGATATCGATATTTTGTTGACATCGGTTTTACCGTTTTCTGGATACTACTGCAGCACTTGTCACTAAATTTTAACCAGACCTGTTCTTGAATGAAATTTATGACCCACACTGAAATTTCAGCCGTATTCTTACGGTAGTCTTCCCAGAATCTTGAAAAAATAAATTTTCCAGGAATTTTATATGTTTTCCAATTTTTACTAACAGTACCGAACTAATAGGCACCAAACTTCTTCCAGACCTGCTCCTGTATGAGGACTGTCTTTCGTGCAAATTTTAGCCCTAATCCATTGGGTAGTTTTTTCAAAACCGTGAATACAAAATTTGGGCGATACATACACATTCGTTATATACGTCATATATAATTAAATAGATTAAAATTAAGTCAAAATTGGACAATATTGTGACAATCTTTTTATTTTATCGTTAATCGGATAATTTTCACTAACCCCGTCTCCAACTTTTTTGTGAAGTCAATTTTAATGCCTCGTTAGCAAGCAAACCGGGTAAAAAGCATTCGCATATGTGAAAGGTGTACTTTTTTGGATCTGGGCCAAAATTCAACGCACAAGACAACAATATCCTTAAGCGGCGAGCAAAAAATAAAAACCTTATTACACATACAAAATATTGTAAGTATATGAATCCAAGTATAAAGGGTTAACTGCTTCTTCAGCCCTACCCACTGTGGAGGTATCTTTGTTTTATTAAAATGTCTATAAGTTTTAACCGACTTATTATATCCAGTTTGCTTGCAAGTGGTGTATTAAAATTGACCTCACGAATGGCTTATGGGTGAGTATAGTGAAAATTACCCGTTCCATGAGAAAAAAGGATTGGTACTATTTTCCAATTTTGACATTATTTTTGTTTTTATGTAAGTTAGTAGGTAGATATACCAAACTAAAATTTTATATATGTACGTATGTTTGGCCTAAATTTTGTGTTCACGGTTTTGAGAAAACTAGGCTGAAAATATCAGAAAAGGTAGTCTTTATATGAAACCAGGTCTTAAAGGAGTTTAATGACTATTAGTTCCAGTGGTTTCCGAGAAAACTGAAAAATAAAAATTTCCAGGAGAAAAGGTTTTCCAAGAATTAAAAAAAAACTACGAAAGGTATCAAGCTGAAATTTTCAGGATACATTCTTCTTATCTGATAAAAGTTTGGTGTCTATTTGTTCAGTAACTTCTGAGAAAACTGAAAAAAAAAAAATTTCGGGAGGAAATTTTGTATTCTGCGCGGTTTCAAGAAAAATATTAAAGAGCTAAGGCTGAAATTTTAATAAATGATAATTCTCATATAAGACCGAACCAGACAAGTGTTTGGTGCCTATTGGTTCCATAGTTTTCAAGAATACTTGAGAGCAAAAAAATAAACTTTTGGAGAAAAGGAAATCGTCTGTGTCGCGTGATGTACGTTTATCGTATTTATGGCGCAAAGGGTTCCATTCGAGTTCGTATTTGAAGTATTTTCGTGTAATATGAGATGTAAAATAAAATGTAAAATGAGATGTGCAAACTGCAGGTTATTCTAGCCGAGTGATTTTCGCTCACCAGAAACCGCAGTCCCCGTATGAAGAAAAAGACAGTCCAATGGTGTAATTTTCCTATTTACTCATTTCCAAGATAAAAAACTACAATTACGTGTACCTCACACTGACCATCACAACTTCTCACAACAGCTGTAAAGTGGTACACCGTACAGTTTTTCATCCAAATTAGTTTTATGAGGTTTCACGTGGACCAAGGATGACGAAATTTGTTTGGGGAGAGGGCTAAAACGAAAACGAAAATAAAGTTATCCGGAGGGCCGAAAAAAAAATTCTATTATATTTTGAATACGTTTAAAGTTGCAGCCCACTACAGTTCGTGGCTTGTGACATAAACCATCGAAACTTAATGTTTATAGATTCGACATTACTAAGAATCCGAGAATGATTTTGCGGGCCGAATTAAACCGGACTGCGAACCGCATCCGGACCGCGAGACGTACTTTCGTCGTCACAGATATAGACTTATATGTTAGCACAAAATAACGTATAGCCGAGATTATTTAAAATCGAAATTTAGGAATACGAATAGAATTATATTTGACAAAAACTCAAATTACCAATAATAGGTACACAATCACCATTCTTGCTGATTTTACCCCATATTTTACGGTCGGTAAATTTAGCCTAAGTTCGATACTTGAGTATAATTATTATAACAAGCTTTTAGTAGTGGCAAAAACAATTCGAATAACAAGACTCTGGCTTAGTTGTCCAAGTCCAGTCCAGTCTCGAAAATGACTCCGCGCCCAACGAATGACCGTTAAGAATTTGTCGCAGTATGTAGCCTAAGTATACTTCAATAATCCGCCAATGTGTGACCTTATGGCGGACGATTGCTTAACCGCACGTACGTGGTTATTGAAACGTTGTCAATTTCTTCGGTATGTAAGTTCGAGAGAGATGAATACGTTTGATTAAAACTGCATTTTAATTCTCGGTCTAAATGATTCGTGTCTACGTTCGAACAAAAAATACATCATTTATATTATGTCCTCGTATAATACAGTCCGTATGGTTCATCTATACATAAATACAAACGTATCTACGGTATAATAAAAGGTACCTTTGGCAAATCGTTTCGATTATGGAAAAACGCGCCACATATTTCCTCGTTTCGCAAAATATAGTCAACCATAAGCTGCGTTCTCTACGCTTATATTATGCCGAGGTAAGTACGCATTACGTACGGTTAAGCGAGAGATTTGCATAAAATCAGGTGCGTACTCGCGAATGGTCGGAGGATAAATCGATCGAATGTAAGTCCAGCAGTGCGAGAGGAGGGAAATACACGCAGTAACATTGATGTCCGTCGCAGAAACGACAAGGCCTTTATCACCTTCAAGTAATTCAATACGAAAAACGATACCGGTATATGAGTATTTCACGATTTTGTGCCAATCCACGCCACTCCGTATAATAGCTTGTAATTTGCCACAATCGACCAGTAACAAGGATTTTTTTTCTTCTTTCTTTCTTTTGCGACCTTTCTCCTCGAAATGTTCACCAGAAGAAGGCGTACAAGCGACGTACGTACCAGCGAAATTTCTTCTCATTGTATGGGAACCGATAAAACACGACTCCATTACTGGCCGCACTTCCTCGTTTGTAGCGAGGGATAATAACTTTAAAACAATCGTCGTAAACCCCCCCTCCCCGTTTATTTCATTTAAAATTATACTTTCTAAATACAGAATTGCGATAAACGATAATGTATGAGCGCCGAACAGTAAGGTGAAGACGTAGCGGATGAACGCAGTCTCATCTTCCTCCGCCAATCTTTGTCTCGACTTTATGCGTACACAGAGGTATGCGAGGTGCGAAGGGACAACGTGTGACATTCAGAAATTTATGAAAAAATCCTTCGCACTCGTCCGACCATGTCTCGAATGAAATATTTGTCACTGATAAGGACTACAGGCTATTTTGTGCAATCGAAATAGGTCGGTGGCGTATCCAGGAAATTTTCATCGAATAGGCACTTTTGAACGGTTCCACCAATTCGTCCAAAATTTTCCCTCCCTCTAATGCAGATAGTCTGGGTAGTACCTATTCACACGTATCTCGATATGTTGAAGGGATCAACACATTCAAATGTTGCTGAAAACGCAAACTTTTTTACCACTGTCTTTATTTTAGGTAGGCGTGGGAAATATGCTTATAAATAAATTTGTCGGATTTTATCATTGAAAATGATTTTACCGGGGAACGTTTTTGAAATTCGTGATTGACAGATCTCCATCACCTATATATCATTATATCGATGTTAATTATAATTATGCCCGTATAATATATTTACGATGAAATATTTGAAATATGAATTCATGTTTGGAATTCGTGGCGCGAAACTGTTTGACATCGTAAAACATCACACAGTACACAGGATATTGAAATTTCTCCTGCGCCTTGAACAAAGGCGTAGATATCTCCGTCGTAGAGGGGGGCTCCAAATATTCTCAGTGATCTCTTCCAAACCCTTATCCCCAATGACAAATCACTAAAACCGAAGAAAGTATACAATTTTTAGAGGTTCAGCTTTTTTTGCGAAGGAAAAGGTCCGGACCACCAAGAACTCCTTTATATGCATCCTTAGCCTTACGTATGCGGAAGGGTACGTTCCTTAGCTATTACTCGATGAAGAGAAATTGGTGGGGTTTATAGTTCATGACGTTTATGTTACCTTTCACGTACGTCCAAATGAAAAAAAAAAACTCTAGCGCAGTAAGTCTCGCTGGAAAAAATAGGTTTTCTAGAGAAAGAATTATGAATTTCGATGGTCACATTAATTGTCTGTAAGTTTATATGCGTTAGTGATATCTTATGATTGTATGAAATGTTACCTGCTGACAAAATATTAGTAAATGTGAAATGTAAAGGCATTTTTTCTTGAAAAAATGAAAAATAAGATGATAAAGTATGGTACATCATCATATAATTTAAAATAAATCCGATGAATTATAATAAAGTTATAAAATAAAAATAAATAAAACATCAGCATGTGGTTAATTTTTGTAAAAAGAAAAGTTCATGCAAATTAGAAAGAAAAAAAAAGGAAAAAAGCTTAACCAGAAGTATTCTCTGGTCGATCCGCACCAAAATTGGTAGCATGCTACAATAAATTTTATTGAATATTTATTTCAATTTTCGTACATATGGTTTCAAAATTCCGCATTTTATGACAAATATAAAAACAAAAATAGCGGTACTGGAAGTACCAGCCGATCAATGCCAAAATTAGAGGCGTATTAAGAAATCAAAATAAATATTTACTTTGATTTTCGTGGCTATTGGTGTTAAATTAAGCATTTTGTAACCAAAATAAAAACGAAAATGGTGGTATCGGAAGCACCAACCGACCAATCCGACTAAAATCCATAAGTCTGGTTCTTAGCTCAGTAAAAATGTTTGTACCAAATGAAAAGAAAAACGTACCCACCCCCAGTCCTTTTTTCTAATACCGCACTAAGCGTAATAAGTAGATTTTCTAAAGAAAACATACTTGAAAATATTTTTACTGAATTTCAAAATTACACAGTTTGAAACCAGTATAAACAAAAATTAACTTGAAAGAAATACCATCCTGTCGATCTACACGAAAACTGGTAGAATCTTACAATCAGTTATAATAAATATTTGTTCAAAATTCAGCATTTTATAGCCAGACTAAAAACAAAAAGGAATATCTTTACCGGAAGTACCATATCAATCCACACCAAAACTGATAGTACGCTACATTAAATTATGATGAATATTTGTTTAAAATTTCGTAGATATTGTTCTAAAATTTTGCATTTTATGACCAATATAAAAACAAAAATAACGGTACCGGAAGTACCATCTGGTCGATCCATACTAAAATTATCAATATGCTATGCTGAAATATAAAAAATATTTGTTTCAAATTTCGCACATATTGTTTCAAAATAGCGCATTTTGTGACCAATATAAAAAAAAATAACTGTACCAGAAGTACTGTCTGGCCGATCCATGCCAAAATTGATAGCGTACTACAATAAATTATGACAAATATCTTTTCTCGTCGGTTCATTCGCACTCACAGATTTCATCGATTACAAAAATGTCTCTCCCATAGATGGAATTTAGGGGTGAGCCATATATATATGTAAGTTCGTTTCAAGGTATTTCAATCGATCTAATTTGCACATGAAAATAAATAACTTTGTGTATTCACCTTTTAAAATCGGAGTTTATTTACACGATTGAAAACTGTAGTGAAATTAGAAAATTCAAGATTATTATACACAATAGAAACAAACAAAAATACAACTCTGTTTATCTGTCTTTCTAAAACGATGATGAGCGAACGAATGAATGAATGAATGAGTTTGATAATCGAGATCGACGTTCCTTACAAAGAAAAGTAAAACGCGTTGAGTATGGTCAAAAATGATGTCATTTAACTATAAGATAATCAATAAGAGAATACATGAAATGACGTAACTTAAAGATAAGAGGAAAGAATACAGTAAATATTTAGGTAATCGAAATACGTCACGATTTATTGGTCTGGTCAGACAAAAAGAAACATTGCAGATTCACGAAATAACGAGAGTGAATAGGAAACTGTAGCTATTTGAAAAAGAAAGGATGTTCTTTTTACATATATATATATATATATATATATATATATATATGACAGGTAAACCACTTACTCTCATAAGCATATTAATAGAATGCATGTTTTAGAATACATAAAACACCTGAAAACTTTCTTTCTGGCTCGGGTCAGTGAAATTTTTTTTTAATTTATAATCTTTCTCCTCTCCCTAAATGAATCCTGCATACGACTCTGGCCCGGAAAGTGGAAGTCAGTTTTTTTTTAATTAAAATTTATTGGCCCACTCAAATAGTTTGACCGAAATCCGCCTATGGTCTCTCATTCTCTACCAAAGAAACAAAAAGTGTTCCAAATTTACCACAGGTGGCGGGCGGAGAACGAGAAATTTTTTCAAGAAAATTCTGTCTACGCTAAATTCAAAAATTCAAGGCCTGCAAGCTCTATTATCAAATATTTTGTTTATTTTGAAAACCAGCCGAAACTTGCAATAATGTTTTCGCATTAACATTTAAAAAAAAAAAAAAAAGAAGCAAATTAAAGAAAATGTTATTATCGAAATTAACGGACGCAAGCTGGGTTGGGAAACCAGGTCATTTTCGTTTTCATTTTGTATCGTTGAAAAACGGACAGATTGTATAAAACATGAAATGCTTCAAAAGGTTTTGAGGAAAAAGAATGAAACTAGAGGAGGATAAAATGGACAATCGGTTATTCTGATTCTGCTCCCTCTCCCGGTCACTTCGTTATCACATCCACAAACGCGAAGAAATATCCACAAAAGTTTGGCACTTGTTGATTAAGTGTTGGCTAATTTGGCGCTTTTACACTGTACTAGTTTGTACGAGTGAAAGTGTCTTCATAATAGGTAAAAAAAGGAAAAAATGTCGTCTTCATTACGCATTTACGTATTCGCAAATGCGGTTTAAAACGCTCGATATGATTAGTATTCTATCGCCGTTTGTACAGACTGTGACTTAATGTGTTTATTTCTCTCTCACTCTCTCACTCACTCTCTCTCATTCGCTCTCTCTCATTCGCTCTCTCTCATTCGCTCTCTCTCATTCGCTCTCTCTCACTCACTCACTTGTTCGCTCTCTCTCACTCTCACTCATTCACTCGTTCTCTCTCTCTCTCACTCTCACTCATTCACTCGTTCTCTCTTACTCTCTCTCTCTCTCTTACTTTCTCACTCTCTTTCACTCTTTCTCGATCTCTCTCTCTCTCTTTCTCTCTCTTGGTCATTTTGTCGCATATACATTTTATATATTTCGTCTTTGTCCCACTCTTAACAGTGATTTACAAACTCAGCACGCGAATAAACGAACCTACGCAGGTATCTGTCACCTTTTATGATCTGCCAAATAAAAAGAAGACGACGAAGACACAGTGTAGAAAATATAAAAGAACAAAAAAAAAAAAAAAAAAAAAGTCGTAAGTACATAAACTTATACCAGTACACAGGTGGGTAGGACCTTACGTACATTCAAAATGATTTTGTGTGTAAAAGCAACCACTAATCAGAGATTACCGTAACGCACCGATGCCCGCGTTTATTGGTGAAAATTATTTGTCAGCAATTTTAAATTTCGAACCTCTGGCAGAAGTGAACGCGATAATTGTGGTGGAGAGTGTTTTAATGCCCATTTTTCACTGCCCTCGCTCTTGCCTTCGTGTATTTTAATAAATGCGATATTAATGCAATCGAGAAAATGATAGCCTATGGAATACCCATTATGTAGTTAACCGCAAATACAAATCATAATAATTTATGCGAACGTGAAAAATTTTTGCGGCGAGTGCAACAGCCCGCTTAGTTTTGGCGTAAAAAAACACACGCACGCAAACACACCAGCTCACACTTGTCGGCAGTTCGATTGCTAAAATGTTGGGTGATGGCACTTTGTGAAGTATTGCTCATAATATACCTATTAATATTGAACTGAGTTGATAAGTTCGGTACGGCAAAAAAGTGTTACACTTGGACAATCTGCATTAGAAGTTATAGGTAATTCACAGTTTTATTCGACCGTTGTTAGTTCTGCGTCAGTTGTTTTAGAGTGGCAAAATTTTAAAAATTGATACTTCAAATAGCACCATTTTTTTTTTTTTGACGCGAGAGATATATGATACACACGATCGCATATCCTTAGAACAAAACTTATTATGAGAATTTAGAAAGATTTGTGTTAAGAAATTTGACACTTCAGAAGAGAAAACGTTTTTTTTCTAGTGCTATCGTATTGAAACGCCTCTTCGAGAACGTGTGTCACGCTTCAAAATCGAACAACTTGTTTTTAGAAAATGGTAAAAGTACCGCACTTTTTGAGCTTCGTGAAAGTTTCGTGAAATGAAAATACTCAAAAAATTGATGTCTCAAACAAAATAATTTTAAAAACTTTATCGATAATAGGGGTCTGCGCGGCGTACTAGTTAGGTGCTCAGATTTCCAATCCGAAGGCAGCGTCAGATGCAGGAGGAAATGAGAAAATTTCCTCCCTCCTTAAATGGTAAAAAAAAAAAAAATAAATAAAATTAAGGAAGAAAAAATGAGAGTACGACCACAAAATCCGGATAAATACCGCCAAAAATTTGTTGAAGGCAAAAAAAAGAAAAGCTTAAAATTTCCTCCCTCCTTAAATGGTAAAAAAAAAAAAAATAAATAAAATTAAGGAAGAAAAAATGAGAGTACGACCACAAAATCCGGATAAATACCGCCAAAAATTTGTTTAAGGCAAAAAAAAGAAAAGCTTAACTCCACAAAATCTTTTTTCATTTCCATCCCAAAATGACGCTCTAGATACGCCATTGTCAGAAGGTCGTGAGTTCGAGAACAGTCATTGTCACTTTTTCGACCCAAAATGGCGCGATGTGTTCGTTTCGGTTCAACTAGTGTTCAGTTATTGTATACCTAAACATATATGTACGTGATTGAACAAATCATACTCTTAGACTAATGGATCTAAAACTTTTTCTGTTTGTGGCACAATGTGATAAAAGATGAATAGTCTTAAGTAACCATGCCTTGAAATTAAAACAACCGATGTCATAAATTCGAGTTTCGAGAAAAATTCAAATATGGGTTTTCTTCCAACTTCATTGCTCCATGATTTTGTGGTCTGTACACATAGACTGAGCTGAGATTTTGGTATTTGGTTGTCATAACCATATCTATTTCATTACTCTATTTATTTTTTTTTGTAATTTTTAATAAGAGCTAGAATTAATGACATCGGTTGTTCTTATTTGGTATCTTTAAATTTGTAAAAACGTACATTGGTTGTTTATGCACGAAATTAACGTTGAATAAAAATGAAATTTTGGGGTTGAACTAGCTAAAAACGTGAATTTTGTACAAAATAATATTTGTGGTTGTTACTGGAGGCAGCAAATGTGAAAAAAAAAAATCATGATCTTGTGTAAATGTGATTATTAATCAGAGACATACAACTAAAGAGATGTTTAATGCCCGATCAAAAACACGTCAAAGGTAGAATCTTATGAGACATTTCAAATTCCAGTATTTGTAATTGCGTATGTGTCGTAGCTTGATAGTGAGTGTGTATTGGTATAGAGATGTCTGTTTTCACTACATAATATGCGCGGCTTCGGATGCGCAGAACATATAATTCAAGCTGTTTCTTTTCTATCTTTCACGTATTTTTAAACCACAACATATATCGAGCGTTGGACATCTCTTTAGCTGTATGTGTCTGTTATTAATACTATTTTTCTCATTTCAAAAACTAAAACAATTGATTGTTTTAGTCTTTATAATATTCCATTCGTATAAGACATTTATACCAAAATTCACAATCAATGTACAACATCGGTTGTTTTAGCACTGATATAAATTCTATTCATTTTTGACATTGGTATATCTGAAGGTGCTGATTAGGGTGGTTCTGGTGGGGTTGAGACATTAGTTGTTCTTACATCGTACAGAACACACATTCAGAAACTCCATGATGTTATTAAATCAAAACTGCCAAAATGTGACATTGGTCATTCTAATTCCAAGACACAGCATTGGATGCAAATTGTTTTTACCAATTTTTGTACAAAGTATTCAAAAATCCGCCGCATACCTGGCAAATTTCACGGCACACACTTTGAGAAACATCGTAGTGGACCATTGACCACCATATCCCAACTATCCCAAATATATTCTCCGGACGAGTAACCCAATTCTTCCCCCTCCAAAAGAATACAAATTTTTTTTTCGGTACTTGGGTACTTCTTTATACAAAATCGTTTCACCGGAACTCACCCACCGAGTTAGGTAAGGAAATTTGGTACTTTCTAAGCAATTTTTTTTTCTCGAGTTCTACCCTGAAAAATCAAAACCCTCCCCAAAGAACTAATGTTGCATTCAGTGACGAACCGAAAGAATTTTCAAGGGGGGTTGCATGTTCGAGTTCGTCGACTAAAAAAAAAAAAAAAGCCTACAGCTTATCGAATTCCTCCTTTTTTTATTGTCCGCTTTTCAAAAATATTCGGATTTACCGACTGCCCTCAAAATTTTCGGATTTTCTGATTGATTTTTTTGACTATGAGGGATGACTTACCCTCAACGCCTCCAGGTCGAGAGTTCCAGGTTACATTTTTCCAAGTCGAACAGACGCCGTAGTAGGCTATAGTTTAAAACCCAAAACTATCAAAACCACGTTTCATTTTGAGCAATTTTTACGACTTCCCACCTAAAGGTATTTTTTCCTTGCCGGCAGTCAACCAAATGAAACGAAATTTTGTGAATTTATTCAAAACTTTATTTCAGAATTCTCTGCAAATGAAGGAGGCGTAAGTTAATTTTCGAAAAAACGTTTCAACATGATGTTAAAACTGCTGAAAAACTGAAAAGTCAATATTAAATTTTTATTTCAGCACCAGTGACGTCTTATGGATGCATCAACATCAAATCTATTTTTCGATCGATTTGTGAAGACTTCAGCTGTCGTTGTCCCCATCCCCTCACCAATCCTTTCGTCAAAACCATCGTAAATACATGAATATTCACGAAGAGACTTCTTTCACCGATGATCTCATAGCTCAATGTACATCTATATATAAATATAAAATACATATGTAGGTATTCTACTCAGAATTCTCAACCGCAAGTTCGCATATTTTATACAGCCTAGGTGGAACATCGAGAATGAGGAGAGAATAAGAAAAGCGAGTCCAAAAAATGGTAGAAAAAACAATTTGTTAAAAATTTCGTTCGCTTTCAAAGTGACACTGTAGCAGCGACCAGTGGAAAATGTTAATAATTTGAAAATAATCGCCATGGAATAACACGAAAGATTCATCCGCAAAATTTTTTATGGTTGCCATAATGGAAATTTAAAACAAGAATGAGAAGTCAACGAGTAAATGTATCAAACTAAATAATACAATAAAAATAACGAGCTGTCAAGAAATACAAAACGACCGCTGATTGTTATTATTATTATTATTATCTACTATTATTATTATCAATTACTATTATTATACAACTATGGTTATTCTACATTTTTATTTTTTCTGTTCTTTCTTTCGCAAAAGACAAAAATTAATTTTTTTTTTTTTTTTTTTTTTTTTTTGCGAATTTAAAGGATGAGGAACAAAATGTTTGGTTCCGTCTTTTCTATTTATGCAGCATTAAGCTGATGAGAATGAGCCGTTATTGTATGAATAAAATTTTTCATGATTTTCTGTATAATGTAACCTCTTATAGGTATTACTAATACCGTCAGGCTTAGGTGGATGAAGAAAAAAAAAAAAAAAGAAAAAAATAGGATTACCTCGCTGAGTGAGAAACAAAAAATGATTAATTTATTAATACGCGGAAGAACCACTCGTCAAACTAAAAAAATAGTTTTAGATTCGAACAGTTTGCAATTTAAAATCGCAACTTTAACCAGTTTTGAAACAAACCAAACGATCGTTGTTTTTAATTTGCATTCGATTAGATATTAATTATTGCACGCTCGAAGGAATTTAATTAGAAAAAAAAAATCGAATGAAGAAAGATGAGAAGAAGAAAAGCGTGATTCAAAATTGATTAATTTCTTCTTATTATCGTGTTCGTGTCCATTTTCAATTTTGCATAAAGAATTAGACAGTCTCATCGAATTTTTAACCATTTATGGGTATAGGATGCATGTAAAGTATACCTTAAGTATATCTAACAGACAAATTTTGCAATATAAGATCGAGAAAAAAAAATGTATAAAAATTTTGAGGTCAAGATCGTGTTAAATCCGTGAAATCTGTATATTAATAAAACTCAATGTAAGTATATTTGTTCGTCCATAACTTAAGAATCGTTGTGTGGATTAAAATAAAACTTTCAGTATTTATTTCTGTTATTTCGAGACATGTTTTAAGCTATCGTCGAAGTCTCTAACCCCTTTGATAGCAAAGTTGTCCGTGAAATTCGTCATTTACGATACAAGAACCAACGAAAAGGAATAAAAGAAAATGAAAAAAATAGCGAATCACGGGCACAACGTAGACGAAGCCACGGCTAACATCTGGTAGAAAATAAATTTCATAAAGATGAACAAAGAGTAGTGGACCTATAAGCTATACTTACAGTACTTACCTCCTACCCTCTATCCAACTGAAGCCTGTTCATCGTTAAAAATGAGATAAGTAGATGCTGCTATAAAGAGTAAATCGAATGGTAATAAACGTACATAAGTATGCATTTGTAACGGCTCTTGGCTGTTTTCAGTGAAAATAAATCGAAAATGCAGTTGATTAAGAAAAGAAAAAAATACACGAATTTCTCCCAATATAAATTTTTGCATTTGTGAAATTGAACTTCGACCTTCTAGTTTTCTGAGGTGCTATCTTCCATGAAATGGAGGAAATAAAAATTAAGCTGATTCGTCTACCAAGAAGGTCATTATCCGGTCGTCGTCGTCTGCATGCATTCTGTTTTCCAGTGTTGTATGACGATAATATAGCGTAAAAATAATTTTAAATTTCTTTGAAAAGATAATTATTGTTCAAGTGAGTGGAGAGAGGCTGTCATCGATGATTTCAATCATATTATTGCAGTATAACCATTTTAATAGAGGCGGATACAGGACTGTGTCTGCGAGGGGCTGCAACAATCGCAAATTATTTGCAGAATTACAGAAATCGTTCACAAAAAATGGGCGTTCATTAATATCGAATTTATTCACTGGAGTCACTTCGCGAAATAAAAAATAACACAATACGGTAATACACCATTCGTCGATGTGGTTAAATTTTGCAATTCATTATTTTCAACGAAAAATATCGTGGTGAAATGATTTCTTCTCAGGTCATAAAATGAGTTGTCTAGGATCGAATATTATGCGCAAGAATACACCTAGAGAAAATTAATCTGCAGTTACTCGAGAATACACTGGCCTAACAACGCACACATTTTTAAATTAAGAGAAATTAATTTTAAAAATATATACTTATTAGGTACCTATATACATATTATGTATACATATATATGAATAAATTGTTTGTGTTCTGTTAAAAGGAAATTAGCTGCAATTGTATTCAATTCAAAAGACTTCATACCGGTACTCTTATATTTTCTCATTACTCACATGCAATCACAAGAAGGTTAATAAATTTATTTTATAATTAAGTTAATTTCTGGACAAATATTCCAAAAGTTATCAGTGAAATGATATTCATTCAGAACAATAGCAACGTTTTGATTGATATTTAGAGCTAATCTGTTTGCAGAATTGAAGGGGTTAAAAGCGTATCAAATAAAAATTATAAAAAAATAGGTACCTACCTAAGGTGTGGAATACCTTACGTGGTGGAAAGTAAACCAACAACAGAAGGTGTTCAACAGAATAATTTGCGTGTTTATGCCAAAAATACCTAGAAGGTATAAGGGAGCCAAGACCTCAGCAAACACTGGCGATTTAGCTTATGATTTTCTGGTCTTATATACCCGGCTCCCTACACGCACACATACACACCTATGTAATATTTACATAGGTACAGTGTAGATAATTATTCGTACATTACAGTTGCTATGACAATGGTAAAGTACGGAGAATGCATCTTTGAATTGGTCCGTGACATCGTCGAGATCGTTATCTATCGATTCGTCACATCCGAGATTTGTAACTTGTCTATATACAAAAATAGACAAGTACAAACAAACCGAATAATTGTCACCGAAGGTGACAACTGTCGTCGATAGGCCGAGCCTATTTCCTCTTACGAGTGTTGGTCTAATCCCCACATAAGGTATGCAGAAAATATTTCCCAAATAAATAAAATTTTCATTTTAACCATTATTTCGAATGGTAATAAACTCGACTAAAATTCCTGCATTTTCTTTTTGTCGCTCATCAAAATAAAAGCTAAAACTTTTTAGAAATAAAATAAAAATAAAATTTTTAATATGAAATTTCGTTGAAAATAAAGTAAAAAAATTTACTAAACAATAAGGGACTTTCTAAAAATAGATACGCAATGAGCTGATACGAAAGTTTTAACTATGTTTACCGTATAGTTATGTAATAATTTGGTAGTTCTTCAAAAAATTTTTTAACATATCCATTTAATTCCTTAGTGTCAAAAATCTCGGAAGAAGTAAAATTTAGAAAGGTTTACTATTTAAATAAGGATATTGAAAGTATTCACTAACTAAACTTTTTTCCTGCCTCTTTATTTTTAATTTAATTTTTTTTAACGATCGTAATTGCTATAGTAGATACTTAGGTAGGAACCTAACGTTCATAGCCTTATCATTCATTGTATCTGAACCAGGTTTATTTACAAACCAACAGCTCTTCTAAAAATACCCATATCTACTGAATACTTAGTGCCCCATCATTGGAACCACACATAGTTTTAAGAGAAAATTATTATATTTTCACCCACTTTATCAAGTTGATAATTTACCTGCGAGTGCGGTTTAGCTACTTTATTTATATTTACCTATCTCCTTTCGTCAGTAAACATTTTTCACCTGCCAATTTTTTTATTTATTTTGTAATTCAGCATCGCTGTATGTGTTAGAATTCAGCTATTTTTTTCAAGCACACGAATAATTTTTAATTAAGTACGTCCATTTTAGTTTAAAATTTCCAGCCTTGATTTATATCCAAAGATCGAAGGTCAGATATAGGTAGATTAGTGCTCGTGGAGAAGTATAGTCAATGATTTGTACCCTTTTAAAGAGCTACATACCTTATTTTAAAAATTTTCGACTAGAAAATAAAGTTTTCTAGTTCCATTTGTCAATAAATTTCCAAAATAAATTACACTCAAAATAAAATCAAGAAGCGTGGAAAGGTAAGGAGATATGAAATACGAATCTGTTTGGAGTTGTTAATTCAACAGAGACTCCAGTTGGAGCAGGGCCGGATTTACAGCTCAAGTGCCCTGGTACAATAAAATTTTTGTGCCCCCTCATTTTTCTAATTTTAGCAACCCACCCAATCCCCAAAAAACTTTTTTATGGATTTTCATCAGGAGTTTTTACAACATTAAAAATTTATAAGTTTAATTAAATATTTTTTCCCTGTCATACCAAAAAAAAAGTTTTGTTTTTCATTAGGCTGATGGAAGATGTAAACTAAATAATTTGTTTTTATGCAGTTTAAAAAAAAAAAAAAAAAAACGGTAAAAATGTGCCGCCTGGTACAATTGTACCCTTTGCACCCCCCTAAATCCGGCCCTGAGTTGGAGAGCTATGTAGAGGAATTAATTCGTTCAGTTATATCTATTTTGAGAATTTAGGTACGTGTTGATTTTGTGGAGAAATTAGTGGACACTATAGAAGCGTGTCTCATTTGTTTGAGAAGTATTTTAATACCTGATAATAACCTATCATCGTACGAGTAAATGGGCGATTCGAATATCAGACGGTCATTACACTGCAAGTACCTATCTACTTTTGTTTCGTGCAATTTTCACCTTATTTTTTTCTTATTTTCTGAAAGCTGTGATGAGCAAATGAAAGTAAAAACCACCTAAAATCACGGAGGAAAGGTCGATGGTAGCGGTAATTCAACTAAAAGTATCCGCATAAATTCAAAATGTGGACTTTCTCTTTTTCTAACACAAAAATCAGTTGTAACTAACTTACCAACCCGCATAGATATGATTTCAGCAACTGTAATGTAAGACGACCAAACGTGTTTCTTCCTAATGACTCGGACATTCTTTTGCGTATTTATCTTCTGATTTGGTTTTGCTCACCATATATCCAAACCAATTGATAGCCCACTTAAAATACTATTCGTAGATATCAGATGATTTTCTGATATTTTCTCACCAGTGTCATCTCACCTACTTAACAGTGTAGTGGTAAGAATAAATAGACTTGAACATAAAAATTAAAAACTAAATCAATAATTTGACCAGATTTTGAAATACCTAGGTATTGTGCATTAGAGGTATGAAAAATATCGATAAATATAGATACGTATCGACATTTGAAAGAAAATATCGATATTTTAGGTGTCGATAAGTAAAAATATTGGAAAATATCAATATTCGACTGAATTACCTAATCAATTAATGACAATATTTTATGCGTCAGTATTTTTCCTGAAATATCGATATTTCGCACCACCAGTGCACTTGTACCCATAAATATTTTCTCGTCTGGAAGCATTTAAAACTAAAGAAAAAATGAAATTAATCTACGTATCCTACGATAATTATTTTCATCAACACCTGTAGGACGGATGTTTTGTATTTTCAAGTGGAAATTGAAATATAGCTGACTGTAAACCAAGACGTCAGCATCTATCACCGTCTAAATTTAATTCAGTAATAAATACTCCAGCCCCCCAAAAATCTACAAAATTTACTAATTTCAAGGAAAAAGAAAAACAAAAAAAAAAACAAAAAACAACTTATTTTACTAGGCTTGATAATGATGATTATTGATGATTATATGGTGATTATCATTTGATTCAGCGCTAAAATATACCTATGTAGAATTTGACATGTTATGTTGTTCCAGCTAAAAATTTCAACTTTCTTTATCAAATAAAAATTAGGCACACAAAGGATACCATCCCGCCATACACAAAAGAAAATGCCCTGCAAGCAACAAGAAGCAAGATTTAATATTTTTAACTCAGTTCTTCAAGTAAAATGTTCTCCTAGTGAAAGCTGAAAGAATTCTCATCCCATATTATGTTCATATAAAGCTTTATCGTTGATAAATACCACGGAATCATAAATTATTGCAGTTTATTGTATTTTTTAAATTCACAATGAAATTCACTAGTAGGCTACGGTTCGTGAAGAAAATTGAAGACGAATAATTTTCGAAATTCAGGTTGCGAATTCCAACTCAAAAAGAGTTCCTATACATAGTGGGGGTAACTCTGATCATCAATCATTGTACAACTGACTCTAAACAAAAATAGTATAGGTACTGTTTACTCGGGCTTACTAAAATTCTGTAAAAGATTAACGCACTGATATATAAATTAGTTATATAGAAAAAGTTTCACGTTTTTTCAACATATTTCATTGCCGATTAAAAGCTCCATCGTTGAACCTATTCTTGACATCACAATATGATTCATGTTTAATAAAATTAAAAAAAAAAAAAACACTTCAACTCTATTTTGCAAATAGTGCATTGCAAAATATAACAAAATTGGTAATAAAATTTTAAGTTTTCCTGGTAATTAAATATCGGAAAATTACTGATAAGCCAGTAATTGTGAATATGTACGTACCTATATATATATATATATAATACAGGCAACACTTTTGCATTCTTCTCTTGCGGATAAAAATAAATAAATAAATTACTGCAATTAATGTGGATTAAGTAATTGTTTCTTGTTAGATCAACTCGTAGAAATGATAATCGAAGACAAAAATTGCTATTTCTCGTTTTTTCGATCATTTCACGTCTAGGCTAAATTTTAGGTAGTCGTAGAATATGATAAAACTTCTAGTACCAGCACCATCAGGAAGTCAACAGTTGTTGTAGGTACCGAAAATTATTTAAAATAATTGTTTGTAAATTTTGGTTACGTCGAGACGAATGAATGGTAAACACAGTCATTGTCAGTAATGGTCTTCTTATATGGTCACCAATTTACAATATCGGTGTAGTTTAATTCGAGTTTTTTTTTTTTGTTTTTTTTGTTGTTTTTTTTGTTATTTTTTCCACCGCTTAGAGTTTATAATAAAAAAAAATTCAATAAAATTAAATTAGGCTGAGCAAATGGAAAATTTGAAAAGAATATTGAGGGCCAAGACTTTTTTCTTCAATGATCTCCGAAAGAATGGGTACTCTATACCTACATACAGGTATGGCAGTTTAAATCCTTTCAATCAAATCTATACACAATGTTCGACGACTGGATTACGTTTTGATAAATTTTATTTCATAAAATATTCTATAAAATATGATGGGTTTTGAGAAAAATTAATAATAAATAACCAGTTCAAAAAAAATAATATTAATAATAATAATTCTCTGCTATAATACGAGCAATAATTGCATGTACGTATGTATGTATGTATGTATGTATGTATGTATGTATGTATGTATGTATGTATGTATGTATGTATGTATATAACCGAGTTCTAAAGAACTAGACCAACAATGTTATTGAAATTTACAGGAAAGGCGTTTTTGGTTACGAAAAAATGATTTAGATAGATCCCAAGTTTGAGAAAATTCATTGAACAGAAATATAAGCATCTCAATTCGAAAAATTTGCAGGCTAAAAGTAACTGAGAGGTAATGTTTTATTGACTAATTTTGTTAGGCCTAGGCTGCTTATGATTATTACGATTTTGACTAATAAAGTAACGAGTTTATAGTTTCAATTTTTAATTTTATTCTCGAGAATAGAGATATGTTATAAAAAGATGTTTATGAAATTCCTCAGTTTGAATTAAATTAACAAAATTTTTTCTAATTTCCACATGAGAGCAAAGCTCGCTGAACCAGATACTAATAATAATAATAACAATAATGATAAATTCAAAGTTCCTATAAAATAATGCCAATTATAATTAATTTTTTCAAGAATTAGATTCATCACGAAAGGATGTAATGAAAGAAGTAGCCCAATCGTTCAACAACAAATGACAAGGAGTCGTAGTTGTTTTTCTACACAGGTAGATACCTATATCTTTCATTGGGAATTTAAAAGATGGTGTTGGTGATAATCTGGTACTTAGTCAAGTAAACACCTATCAGACCTAAAAGTTTAAATTCAACATAGTTTTATTCATAGCCTACCTATTCGAGAAAAAAATATATATATCAATATAAAATAATACGAATAACATAAACTTGAAAAAATTCTCAGAATTTAAAACAAGGGATTATCGAAGAAAGGCTCAATACTGTTAACTGATACGAAAATTGAACTAAGCGCACCAAAAAAACATGTAAATGTATTCACTTACAACATCGATTCTAAGTACAAATAATGCAATACAGCAGTCTAAAGCCAATGAAAGATAAAGAAATCTACTTAAAAAACAACAATAACAATAGCAACAACAACAAAATTTGATTTCTACAAGCGTCGTCTACGGTATCAGTCGAGCCATTTATTTATCTATGATAAAAAATGTAGCAGTCATTATTATCTTTTATCAGAGCAAAATCTCAGCCAAATGAAGATTGTATTTTACTATTGGCATCATTGAAAAAAATATGATAACTCGCAACACCATACACAGATATGTCATAGGAGAGCATGTAGTATTATGTTAGCCACGCAAGATTCAAAAGCGACCGTAATAGAAGAGTAGGTTTCTGTAACATACGGGTACTCGCTGTAATTGCAGGTTCACAGATATATTACATGATTGTCTTATGAAATAAAATTGTAAACCGAGTGCACGTGTCTTGTTTAAGAAGTCTATGTCACATCTTGGCCACAATTATGACCCACAATGTCGCATGAATGTCACATTAAAATCACAGTAAAGTCACACAGGCATCATCATTGACTAAATTGTGGCACAAAAATCAGTATCACTTGACCTTAAAATTCACAGATAGAATGGAATACCTAATATTAATACTATAACGTGTCAAGGAAATATTATAGAAATGACCTATCAACGGTACGGATCAAGTGAATGCCACGCGTGTGAAATTAATGTATCACAGATAGACCACAAACCTCAATAATGACGAAAGTTGATCACAGTCGTAAAGATAGATGTTAGTACCGAACCACGACATGTTAATGGATGTAATAAGAACACATGTAGGACACATACCACGTGCCGCAAGCATAACGCTTTTATTTAAGGCAATACTACAAAATAATGTTTCAGTAATTCCAAAATGTGACATTTGTGTGTCGCTAATACGACACACAAGTGCGAGGTGTCACTGGTACAGATAAACCGCAGTTGGGTCAAGTAACATGAGTTATAGAAGTTTTTCAATAACGACGTCAATGTGTCATAAGTTTGCATCATGAATGACACCTTGTGACACATGAGTACATGAGTAGGCTACCTACCTTATATGACAATGAGAATGACGTAATTGTGATGAATAGATTTTCTCACTTTTGATTGGCTAAAACAGTGTTGCGGTAAAACAATGTTTATTTTCCACATAGTCCCCAAAAATCATACGAAAATATTATTTATACTTTTTCTTGGACGCCGATTTTAATATTAATTTATAAAATCAAACGCCTCACTTAACCTCCCGTCGTGATCCCGAAGATGAAATTCGGGAGGCGCCATTGCTCTCAGCTGTACCTATTACAGTTCTCATAAAATATGGTGATGATAACCAAAGTGAACAAATGTTGATTATTTCGAAAACGTCTGGTTGTCGTAATTTTGTTAACCAAATCGCGAAAACAAATCCTACAGTACCTATGAAATCTGCTGCACGAATGATGTGCAGTAAGTTACATGTGTGCACGTGCAGTACGCTGAATTAATGCTTACATTTTGTATCGCACCCTTCTAGCATATCAAAAATGAACTAAGTGTGTCGTATTGTAGATGGAGAGCATATTGATACAAGTTGAACATATAAATTATTTCGAACGTTCAACGTAAAATTACGACTAAATATTCAGGTTGCAATTCATAAAACTCGAAACGTAAACATACTTGAAGTGCGAATAATAATTTTCACCTAACATCCAACGGACGTGGTATACCTATTATATTTTGGAAACGATATGGTATTAAGAACAGATTTTAAATTACCTTATAGTTACAATCACTTGTTAAAATAGCTTAATGAAACTATGCCACCACGAATCAGAGCCTTCCGTTCCTTCTCCCATCCCTATTTCCGTTTCTCTAAGCGTATCTGAAAACTTCGTGTGAAAACTGGCTATTTTTTTACTTAATTTCATTAGTATCTTGAATGATGGATGTCGGATACACGATATGTAGGTACAAAGAATTCTTTTCGAACAAGGTTAAAATTTGAAAAATTAATGATTTAATGGGAATTTCAGGAAAAAGGAAAAAGATAAACATCGAACAGGAGGAAAATTGAAGAAACAAGGAGAAGAATAATAGCAGGTTTTTTATGCGTATGTTTTCTATAAAAATCTAAAAATTAATTTCGATCTCACGAAACGATCCAATGGTGGGGGTGGGTAAATTTTTCGTTTCGTTACCTCAGGAAACTTTTGGTACTATCAACTTAAATTCATATGGTCGTATATGTATAAGTATGTACCAGGGGGCTTCACCCACTGGTAGCTCCGCGACCGTTTTTGGTATTGTTTTCTCTCGACGCTTCGCGCCTCGTGTTTCAAGAATACCTACGCATGGGGATTCTTTTTCGTCTTTTTCTTTCTTTTTTTTTCAAATCTATCAATTTTTAACATAAATTAAAAAATTTTTGTAGACTTTTGTGAGAAAAAACCGGCATTTATTATAACGATGCATTAAAGTCTTCAATTTTTCGCTGGTTTCACTGGCTTTCAATTTGAAGCCTGTTTTTGAACCAATGAAAAAACAAATTCTATTGAAAAATAGGTACCTAACATTTGCAGCGTGACAGCTATATCATGAGCCGTGAGGACTCCTGATGAATCAAAAAGATGAATAATCAGACATGTTGGAAGTACCGTCAGACCAATCCACACGACCACACAAAAATCAATAGGCCTAGTCCTTGGCTTAGTAGTAATGAATTCGTACCAAATTTCGTCGTTATTAGATAAAAATTGTGATATTATGGACCATGGTAACAATAAAATAGAATATAATACTATTGTGGGGACCACGTTCCTCCTTTCCTTTCGGTGCTCGGCCCTAGTCGACAGACCATGGATTTTTTCCATCACCAAGTCCACATACTTTAGTCTGTGGATATTAAAATAAAAGCGCATGTTCGTAGTATATAGGCTAACAGACAAACTATAAAATTCGTTCTCTGTTTAGCCTAGATACTACAAACACAGCCTAACATTAAATATGTCTACGTACACATACGTACAACAGTTAAACATTAGGCTAAAACAAAGACGCGCCTATCATCCTGATACTTGTAGACAATGTGTGTGTGCAGCCTAATATATACCTCGGCAATGCCTATCATTAATCACCGGTTTCGGATGTTGTAAAGGTTGACTGCCCTACCAAAATAGTTGACAAAGAACATGAAAATTAATTCTAAATGCTTGTGGGTATCGAGGTTTACCCACAACTATAATCTAAGTATGTGTATTAATTTATAAAAAGAATCCCTGATTGACTCCTGTGGAATACCTAGTTGTGAAAAGATATTTTCACCAGAAGGTAATCTACAGATTTTTCATGTCCACTTCATATGTAAACATAAGGGTAAGCCAAAACCTGGGCAGATACTGGCAATTTTAGAGCCCATTTGGACGGTTTATATATGGGCTTATTTACACACACACACCAACACACATATGTAGTGATTATGTATGTTTGTGTGAATGGCCTGGTGTATCATTTCTTGTAGTGATAAGAAATGGCGGACCGGTTTGTGTATGGAATCGTGACATCATTGTATTGTTGAGATTGGTCACAGCTTGGTATTTGTACATTACTTGCATATATGTGCAAGTAGTTACAATCGAACGTAATTTACATGTTTTTGTTTTACGTCAGAGACAAATATTTTCTAGCCTTGCGGCGGCAACTGTCATCGAGGGGTCCAAGCCCCATTACCTCATACAAGTTAAATCCCCACAACTCCCCTAATTGATAAATATGAATAGGTACTCATAATTATATACATATTTATGTATGTGGGTTGGGGTACCTATATGTAGTCTATTACAAGCAAATAATCACATTCTGTTTCGTTAGATGCAGGCATTGATTATAATTCACAACTCACTTGCCAATGTTTTAACTGTCATTTTGATGGTCCTAACAAATGTACTCTAATGTGTGTCTGTACACAACCCCAGGTGAGTATTTTTTTTTTTTTTACCATTTCAGGAGGGCGTGTTTATGTTTTCGTATTACTTCGGTTGGTCTAAAACTGCCCAGCTACAGTTATTCAGAGGGATAGGTATTTATTTTTCTTTTTTAAGAAAATAAATGCAATTTCTAAGCATTTTTTATAATGCATAAGCTAAGTAATAAAAATTATTTTATTTTCTTTGTTCACTTACCACAAATTATGAAATATTGCCTATTCATGACGTAAGAACCTCTAAAGAGTTCATATTTGTTCATAAAATTTTTTGTATCATAAATATTTTTAATGATGATTATAACTGGTGTAAACATCATAATATTGTCATAAAAAAAAGTTAATGTGTGAGTAAAGTTGTCAACAAAAACGACAAACCTCTACTATTGGTTTGTAATAATTTGTAAAAAAAAAAAAAGGGATGTTCACCCGCACATTATTGTCATAAAAACGAATAGATCAACAGACTATTCGATTTGTTTTCTCATAATTGAAGAACCTTTTTTTCTTACTGAATTATTATTTCAAGATCTAATACTGATGAAATTTACATAATTTTCTTTCGTATTTACAATATAGGTATAAGTACCTAATTTATTATAATTATTCTCTTCCGTTATAATTATAAATAAGTTATATTCACCTTGAAAAATAAAAATTTTCAAATGTACCTACTTAAGCCAAATATGGCGACATTCAGTGCCGCAGACATAAGGGGACAATTAGCTCTCCTAATAATTTAAAAATGGCCAAAAAGTTAAAAAATTTGAAATTTGTTCAAAAATTTATGATTTTATTGGATTTTGACAAGCAAAAAATAAGGAAAAAATGTACACCAAAAAAGAACTGATGCTAATATATAATCTAATTTCCGTTCTGGTTTTTCTTTAGTTTTGTTTTTACGATCGAGTTGAAAACACCTGTGATTAGCTGAAAAATTTTGAAATTCAGCTCTCACAAAAATTTCGGATCAATACGACTTTGGCTACATTACGTACTTGTTAGGAAAAATCTAAAATATTTAACGATTATATGTATACCTACAATATTATTCATTCAAACCCGTTAAACTCGAATGTATTTTCAATTCCACATTTCAGAGTTACCACCTACACTATTTTCGCTCTACTTCATGGCTTGATTAGTAAAGTTGGCTTTGGTATAATTCAACGTATCATTTTTGCCTCGACTGATCCTCCACTAGGTATTCAAATGTTTTAAACATTTTTCTCTTCATCGTGTATACATATGTATATTACTTCGACGAACAATTATTCCAAGAACAATGGCCAACTGAGAAAATTACGTTAGTCTTGTTATTATAAGAAAAACAGTTATTACTTGAGCCATCGAATAGTAACTTTCATCGCCAACTAAAGTTGTGCTCTAATCATGACTTCAATAACGATTTTTAAGTTTCGATAATTTTAAAAATCATTTTTGTTTCGTTAAATTTCGATAGCTTTCTCACATCATTAACTCCAATGTTTACTTTATATTTATAACCCTGTATAAAAAGAGGTAGGCCTATACCTGTAGGTCTAGTATAAAAACAAATTTAACAGGAAGAGTCATTAAAGCAACCGAATATTTCTGAGCAGTTTCAGTTTTTTGTTGAGTTTAGAATAAAACTACAAATATGTGAGAATGATGAATAATAAAATTTCAATGGAATCAGAGTACAGGAGAGTAAAGTACTATGATACATATTATATTAATATGAATTATATCTGTGAAGAAAATGTATTTTGTTGAAGTAAAGATAGTGCTGACGTACTATTTCGACGAATATACAAAAAAGAGATTGGCAATAAAAATTTGAACGCAATTTAGAGAAATTTGGGACATGGCATGTGAAAGAACATCGGTTATCTTTGACATAAGACCCCATAAAAAATAAAAACCTTTTCTATTTTTATTTTATAGATCCATTTTCTCGTTCAGTATCATATTTCATTGATAATAAATAAAAATTTTCTGGGAAACTTCAGAAAATTTCTAAAAAAAGTGACTTTCCAATTGAAATTAATACAATCAGATAATATTTCTTTCATTAAACGATCAGTTTTGACTCGAGAAATTTTTTCGAATTTGGCCCTCAGCAAATCGTGAATTCTTCAAAGAAGAAACAAAAGAAAGAAAAGGAAGAAAAAAATAGAACAAATCGTACAAGTGCGGTACGTATTTCTTCATTGCGATCTGTCTGCGTGAGTGTTTGATTTTGAAAGTAATTTGTTACTTTTCAAATGTAGGCAACACACATATATATATATATATATATATATATATGAGGCATTATACATGCGATAAAAGAAAAACAAGTGTTATTTTCTGAATCACCCTTCACGGAAGTTCAAACGTAAAGCTTCACACTTTTCTCTTATTTTCATGTTGAAGAACCAATCGAAAAAATTTAGGTCGCCGAATTACGTAGCCTATACAAAAACAGACATAAATTATTTATCATTTTCATGAAGCGATTAACGTTTTTTTTTTGTTGTTTTTTTTTCTCCAATATTTCTCTTCAAAAAGCATTTATTTGTATTGTAATAATGTGGATATTGCTCCAGAATTTTTCGTTCTTAATTCGTGCTATACCTATTGCTTCATAAATGACAAACAAGCTGATGTGCGAATATGCTATTGCCCAATGCACAAAAAATCAGTCGGTCTTGTTGTTATTGGTAGTCAGATCATTTTTTAGGTACCAATTACGAGCAAATATTCCAATATTAAATAAGTAGTACTTGTTCATAATGGCGAAATTAAGCTTATTGGCTGTTCTCAACGTTAAATAAATTAGATGCCTGCCTATAACCTATTGCGAAAGAAAATCTGTTGACGAATTTACGGTAGAGTGGTTACTATTTAGCCCTTAAGTTTAAATGGCCAAAAATTGACAATGTGTCGCAATATATACTCTGGTGTAGAATTTCAAAGTTCAAAACCATCATATAAATTCCAACACTTTACTCACGGAGGGAATAACAAATTTAAAAATGTTGAAAATGTCAAGAACGAAACCTTTGATTACCATAAGCAAATTGGCTGCTGGCTACAACCATTTATCCGTTCCGAAATTTCCGAGATCATTTTTCAGTTTCTTTCACCAATATTTTATATCGACGATGCATCCAATGAAAACACGTCAAATTTTCCTTTAATTTTTCATTTATTCGTTCGTTTATTTTCAAACCTGCTAAAGATGCTAGAAAAATTATACGGATAGTAGATTTTTAAAATTTTCATTTTTTTTTCAATAATACCAACTTCAACTCTCTACCTTGAATAGCGGCTAAGTAATCACTGAGTGAAAGATAAGATTTTTTTCGTCTGTTTATCTACAAATAACTAAAGATGATCAGAAAATTATATGGAAATTTTGCAAATTTTCTCTTCTTTCCAGCAACATTAACCGCAATTTTCTAACTCATATAGAGGCCGAATAATCATTGAATTAAATATAAGAGGTTTGTTTCAAAAATGAAATAGTGGGTTCAATTTCAATATTGGCAAGGGGTCCGTATACCACAGACTTACACACACACAAAAGAGATTTTATGTTTGGCAGAGTTTACAATCTGACAGTCTGATGTTATAACCCCACCCTATAGTTTATTCCAAATAAGAAAGACATGATGTCGCAAAGCCAATCACATTTCATAGCTACGCCAAGCTAAAAATATTGTTGTAAACAAAACCATTTTGGATGCAGCCTTCGTTGAATAGGGTGAATCTGTATCTGTTTTTTTCCCCCTGGTCCATCAACTCACATGACGTATTTGGAATAGACTATAGAACTAAAATGCTTAGGCATTAAAAAAAAACCAGAGTTTGCTTGGATTTTCTGCAATTTACGTAGATCATTTCAAAATATGTGTACCCTCTTTGACAGAAAATCTGTCATAATGTAAACTGTTAACTTTTTTGAATGTTTTGATTTTATACTTCTGCAATATTCAATAGTAAACTTTTTCTTTATTGTAGTTCGTTGCTGTATGATTCCGTTCGATTTATTGTTGAATTTTTGCAAAAGTTTTCGATGAAAATCTACTTAAGTATTTATTTTAATCTCATACATGAATGAAACGACGTACAAGTAGTGAGGGTTGATACATTTTTCATTTCACGATTCAAGCAAACTTTTGACACTAAAACATCAAATTCGTATGACATATAAATTTATATATATAAAAATGTGAATGTTTATCTATTTGACTGTCCGTTTGTCTGTAAGCCCATCACTCCAGAACTGCTCAATTAATCGATCTGAAATTTTCAGGACTTATTTGTGTTGTCCCAATGAAGGTTTTAAGCTAAGTGCGAGGCCCTTATCTCCTATAAAGCAAAGTTGTGGATTTTGACACCCTCACAACCCAAAAAAGTTTTTAAGAATTTTTTTCTCACAAAAACGTATTTTACTCAATGACATAAGTGTACCCTCAAAATTTCATGGCTCTCTATTTCCCCCTTCTTGAAATATGGGGCTGCAAAAAGTTACAAAGTTCAAAATCACTGCCTATACTTACCTAATTATTATACCCGCTGTATTGTGAGAAAAATGAGTTATATATATTTTATACCCAGAAAAATAGTTATCTAACTAGAGAGACAAAGGGAAATATAAAGTAAGAAAGTATGATAGTGAGAATGAGGGGGAGAGAGAGAGGGAGCAGGAAAAAGAGCAGAAGAAAGATAAGCCAAATTTGTATATCATAACTGATTTGTTATACTGCATCAGCTGCTGCGGCATATTATGTGGTCTCATTGTGTGCTTGCCAGGGAGGTGTTGGGTTTGATTCCTCAAAACGAAATAATTTTTTTCAAATTTTTTATTTTATTTTTTCATAAAGTAAATGGTTACAGGGGTTAAATTGTTTTTATTATAATTTTTTTTTGTATTGCGGGTGGTCAAGTAAGGTAAGGTAAAAGAAAAAATAAAGAAAAAATAAAGATTTGAAGGCGAAGCGCCCCAATAAATAAATATTTGAAAATTATGAAAACACACACACTGATCTTCTCTAGATGATGAAGGAATCTAACCGAAAGAATTTGCCAAAAATATCTCCACCATACGCAAAAGTGTATTTATAAACATGAGAGAGAGAGAGAAAGAGAGAGAGAGAGAGAGAGAGAGAGAGAGAGAGAGAGAGAGAGAGATATGTATTCTAATACGAAGGTATTCTAACTACTCTTAGCAAATGGAATAATCAGTTCTGGAATTGCCTACAACAATTAGAGCGAACAGCTAGTATTATACGATTATAGGTTACTACGGTACAGGTCCCAATTATAGTCCGATGGTCACCAAAATTGGTACGAATAGCGTTAATCGAAGGGACCTATCGATTTTAATGCGAATCGGCTGGACGCTTCTTCTGGTAGCCTGTACGTCCATTTTTGTTGCTGCTTTTTTGTGGTTTTATAGCTCCAAAATGCTTAATTTCAGATTAATATCTACAAAATTTAAACGGAAATATTCACTATAATCTATTCCAACACTCCACCAATTTTTGTGTAAACTAATCGAAAAGTACTTCTGATTTCTCTCATTTTATTTCGATTTTGGCCTTTGAGTTTTAAAATGGGTAACCTAATTCGTTTAATCAATAGTCTACGAAATTCATTATTTATGATATATACCAAATAATTTGTTGAGAATTTTGTTTGCAATTGGTTAGTTTATGAAAACACAAATTTTTGTGGGGAGTGGGTAAGGCTGTAGTAGTTTTTTTTTCTTGTAAGGAATTTTTATTTACATACTCATATATGGGCTACATAATAAGACGATATGAATGGAATTGACATAGCCAGGTCACCTTTGTGAACAAACACTAGCACTCCTGAAATGAGTGAAGAATCTTTATTTTTACAAAAAGTGATTCGAAATGCTTCGGGCAGGGAAGATTTATTTTCTATAACATACTTATTATGGTCATCCAATTCAAAGATCTTGAAGCACTTTTGACGATTAAATGTCTTTTATTCAGTGCTGGTAAAATAATGTTCGATGTTTCGATTTTCACAATCAATTACGAAAGACCTTGAGTGATACAGTTTGTAGATTTGAAGAGTTTTTCAACAACAGTGCCAGCAAAATAAGAATAAAAAATTATAAATAAATATATCTCGAGTACATAGGAATTAGAAGCGAAATATTTATCTTTTATTTTTGCGGTTGGAAAGAACAAACTTTTTAATTACACACGTTCTTAAAATGATGACAATTTTATATTTATACTAACTTCCAATGATGATAAAAAGGTGAGATAAGGGAGTTACTTTGATTAAGAATTTTCGGTTTCAAGTAGATGTGTCATTCGAAATTTCGTATTAATTGATTTCTTCGTTTTAATGGCTGTAGGTGTAGAAAAAAAAATTGATCTATTCATTAATTTGAATTCCAACAGGCGGTTTACAACACCGACGAAAACGTCATAAATTCGAGTTGAAGATGCGACGAATAGGTAATTAGAAAATGACGATAGGATAAGCTTTTTCGTTTTCGATCCCTAACTGTATGGTTTGTACGTGTGATGTAGGTACGTTATTCGTTTGTTTGAACAGGTTTGTGTGTGTGTGTGTGTGTGTGTGTGTTTATTTCAATTGTCTATAATTTTTTTTAATTTCGAAGAAGTTAAGAGAATTGTGCCTACAGCCGATTGAGAATATCGTGATTCGTGTGCATGGCGAAAGTGTGAATGATCGCGATAAACAATGTAAAGGTTTCGTTGTACTCGCGGGTATCCACGAATCGAGAGTTCCTCCCAAAGTGAATTGAATCTGTTGTGGGTGTACAAAATTAAAAAATCCTAACGTTCGGCGAAACAGGTTTAAATTCGTCTCTATCGCGTATCTATAGAGAGTAAAGTAAATGTCGAAATCAAAGACGTGAATGATCGACTGTATTCTAAAGAGCTATAGGTACCCCGCACAAGCAAAAGAACTGAAATTATTATTGTTTCACTCATTTTACGATGCACGACGAAGTTACCTGCATAGTCGGACAGAAGGGCTTGGCAGCGTTCGGTTGAAATGTTTCCAAACGATGGTAAAGAGCTACAAAATCGTATAAACATATAAATAAAATTATATTCACTCGAATAAAATTACTTATTCAACAATGAGATTCAGTTTCCCAGAACTTTGTATGTCGGAGACTAATTCGTAGTTTTAAAGTTCTTTCCAAGGAAATGCGGATATCCTATTTTCACAACGTCGTCGTTCTTTTGTCACGAGCTCAGTAAGATGACAAGGTCATCCATTATGTCATACTAAAGAACGATTTTGAAAATTGTGATTATTCGACACTTTTTTGTCGGATAAGTATAATGAAATTTTGTAGAAAGGGTTCTGCTCCTTAAATAATCATAAGCAATTTAAGAACGGAGCTAAGGGAGGGCATGGGGGGCTATGTGCCTTCAAAACCTGATAGACCTTCCAACCTCCCCAAAAGGTTGAAAATATACCCCTAATATCAGGAAAAATGAAGTAATACTATTCTACTTACTTTCATTTGAGAAAAAATATAGCACCCTAGAAATTTTACCTCAGTTTCATCTCTGAATAAATAAAAAACAATATGCAGCGTAGATCGGTGGTACGGTCGATTCACTCTTTCACATTAAAAATTAACAAACTTTATTATAAACTTCGAGTCATCACTAGAAAAAAGGGCACTTTTTTAGTCAAATTGGTAGATTTTGTTAAACATACGAAAGAATTTTATTTCGGTTTCTTCATGCGCTACACCCGTGCATACCTATTTAAATATTTTCTGACTAAACCACTGATTACACGAAATGAAGAAAGATGTGACAACAATTCCAATGATTTTAAATTTTATGCGGGTTCATAAAAATATGATTATCTGATGTACAGACTTTCAACAATTTTGCACGAAATTTTGGCCAAAAAAATTTGAAAATCCATAATTTGATCGATCTTTAACGTTTAAATTACTTTTTGCAACACCCACCCCAAAAACAGACGTTTTCGTACGTATTAACTATACGTAAAGTTGGATATTTTACCCCAATGTTTTAAATTTCGTGCATGCGCAGCTTGGGACTTGCTAAGATTATTAAATTACTGTCGTGGCTGCGCATGCGCACTGCGTGTTATCCAACATTATGAAATTTCTGCGCATCCGTATTTTTTTAAAAATTTATCGTCAAGTTGCTATTTTAATATTGAACACAAGATTTCAGCTTTACAACAAACCTATCTCATTTAACTTAATGACTTCTCAGCCTCCTTTGAAGCTAGAGTGCTGAAGTTGGTGTTGCTGGAAAGAGGATAAAATTTAAATAATTTACAAATAATTTTTTAATTATCTTTAGCTGATTGAAAATAAACAAGCGAAAAAAACGCTAATTAATATAAAATTAACTAGTTTTGGAGATCTAGAAACCTCTCTTCATTCACACAATGATTCCTAAGCCATTGTTTAAGCTAGAAAACAAAAGTTGAAATTTCTGGAAAAAAAGGAAAATTTTCTCAAATTTACTTTTCATGTATGTTAATGTTTTAACCATCTTCAACTGCATGAAAATAATTGAACGAAAAAAACGCAAATTAACAGAAAATTTTCTGTTTTTAGAATCTGAAAACCTACTCTCTTTCAGTCAGTAATTCCTAAGCAGCTATGTAAGTTAAAGAAAGCTGGAATCAGTACTGCTGGAAAGAAGAGAAAATTTTCTTAAACCTGCATTGCATCAAAGGTTTTATTTACAAGTAGTTATTTGAAAATAAACGAACAAAAAAACACCAATTAAAGGAAAATTTGCCGTTTTTGTATTGTTAAAATACATTTTCAAAATAATTTTTTTTTAATTATTTTTTGGGGGAGGAGTGTTGCGAAGAATAGTATACGACATTCGTGCGAAGTAGGTGATTATTACTCGTGCTGCAATGATCCAACTCGTATGAAAATCACCTACTTTACGCACTTGTATCACATATAACTATTTATTAAAGGATAAGTACTCTTTTTTGCAAATTTGTGAAGTTTTCGAATCACATGAAATCATACCTACGAAATATCAGACTCTTCCTTCGTAGCATGCAGACAAAAGGAATAATCGATTAAATACTTTTGATGGAAATATGAATTTTTATGATGTTTCGCAAATGATAAAAGACAAAATTAAATGATCGATGGTCTGATCTATAGATCTTTTTTAATTGGGAGGGGATTAGAAGAGGAAAAAGCTTATGTTTACATTACCCTGTTTTTGGAGGGGGGAAAGTTAAGGGGTTGGAGACTATTTGCTCGTTAACTTGGGGAGGGGATATGAAAGAGTGGAAAATAGACAAGATATATTTATTCAAGTGGAAAAAAGTCACGTATTTTTTTTTAGACATGGATAAAGCTGGGAAAATATCGTGATTTTCAATGCTAAGAGAAGATGCTTTATGAATAGGAAATCGAATTTTTGTTCTAATTAACTCGGAATATAGGTAAAACATTTGTTTGTGGAGTGTGGTGGTCTCACACTCAAACAGAATGCGATTGAAATTTGGCAATAAAGAGATCATTTTGCTGCACAAAAGCATGGCGAAAAATGATTTTCATTTAAAATTGCCAATAATTTCAAATTTTTTGTGCGAAAGATTTTTTTATGTGTGTGTCTATTCGATAAAATTCAGACACAATCAATCGACTCATAATACAGTGTCATCAATGCCACTTTTTCACCATAATTAAAACCGTATATAAATAATGACTTGCAAAAAGTGATCCTTTGAGGCTGCATAATATTGAAGGTCCTCTTTTTTATTATTATTATTGACGAGAAAAATCTGAAAAATAAAGTAAAATTAGCACCTATTCGTTTCTCCATAATACAACCTACCTTTTACCTCTCATTTTTTGACACATTTTTTCACAGTTTTCTAGCCAGCCGATCCACTGTACACAAACGAATCATTAATTTCTTGAAACATATACCTACCTATGAACTTAGGTATGCAATTTAATGCTCGTATCAATTCCGGCGCGACAAGGAAGAAGTTCAGGAAAAGTGTACTTATATGGACAATTATGCGGCACGTACACGCGATTATTTAACCAAAAAACAGCACGATTATTGACGAAATAAACTCCACAATGACTAATTATTGTAAGTCTAACCGCGTGTAGAAAAAACTCTTTAAAAATCGATTGAAATTCCTCAAATTTACGCCATATATTATTATTCTCGGACGAAAAGAATTCGTCTATTTTTCAATTGCACGGCGAATAAATATAGGAAAACAATTTTTATTCGTTCTTAGCAGGTAACCAGACGTACCTTCTTAATAGCAATATAATCATCACTATGCAAGCCTATCGCCTCTATTCGTAACTGCATGCAGCCTATAATAGGTATGGACTTCTCGAAAGTGGGAATTATTCAACGAGATTACATTTTCAACAAGAATATTCCTGTTATCAACGATAAGTAGGAATAATTTTCCTATTAGAGTGGTAACGAAATGCAATTCAAAAACATTGTCTATCACATTGAGGTTAAACGAAAACCTAAAATTTCACTGGTTATTATAATAATTGAAAAATTTGATGGAATGTTAATAATTATAGTGAGTGCAATTTTCAGGCGACAACTGATCATTTTTCAATAGTAGTGTTGTAAAAAAAAATTTTTCTAAATGATTGAGAAAGTGATTAAAAATTAAAATCAACTGTTACAATAGGTAGGTACTCACTTTTATATCGATAGGTATCCAGGACTCGGACTTCGTTGCACCGATTTTAACGAAACAATTAAATGATTTTGTACACGCAAAAAATTAGAATAAAATATTAGGAAGAAAAAAAAAAATAACAACACTAAAAATTAGGTACTCGTTAAACGAATGTTATGTATTACTTTACGAACTTGATGAGAACCCGAAAATATTTACTAATTGTCATCCGAACAAATGACCACCGAATAGCAACAAAATAAATAGTACATAAATTGATTTTTTTTTTTTAACTTTTTTTTTCCTCTTTTTCTCTCTTTACTCTTGTCGATTACCTACGATAAATATTTAAATCGATAATAAATCGGGAGACGAAATTTGATGAAACAAATTAAATAATTTTTTTCAAATTTATAAACGAGAAAAACAAAACTTATATACAACGAAATTTTTTCGGTTGTTTTCTATAGTGAAAAAAAAAATTTTTATTCATTTAAATCTATTTTTTAAAGTGAATATTTTATTTTCTCTCTTCTGCGATGCCTTTCTACGTGGAAACTTTTATGGTCGTCGAGTTTCGGGGGATTATATATTATTTTTTTTATACTTATTTTCACGCTCGCGTTTATACAGCGTTTTAAAGACTCGCGGACGCTGTTATGAACGGTTTGTTCGCAACTGTTCGGATACTGTAAAGTAAGTACAGTACAATTTACTTGCCTGCATACGGACCATCATGTACATACACACAACTGCGAAAGACTCTCACTCCAATCGTGCTCTCTATCCTCTTCTTTTTTTTTTGGTTTTTTTTTTTTGATTTTTTTTTTTTTGTTTTGTTACCTATCCCTTCCTTTCTGCACGCTCTTTATCTTTCGCACTTGCAAATTATGGTTAAAACGTAACGCATTAACATCTCCTCCTTCTCCCCCACCTACAACTTACGTCTCTCTCTCTCTCTCTCTTCAACTTTTTCTTACTACTTCTTTCTTTGCATTACTGTTTTCTTGACTCAGTCGCACTCTCTCCTTCACCATCACTGATATACACACATATGCGCGGACACACACAACGCACACACACACACACACACACACACACCGCTCGCTCTCACACTCTCTCTCTCTTCGTTGTATCTCTTTTTCATTTTCCTTTACATTTTTTTCTCGTTTTGCATCTAGACAGACCTTTTCTCTCTCGCTCTCACTCTCTCTCACTCTCTCACTCTCACACACACGCTCTTAAATCCAATCAACTATCTACTCTTCTTCGATTTTAAAAATCACTTTTCTGGCTTCGTTAGAAAATATTTCGCCACATTCATCTAGTGATAATATATTTTATATTTTTATTCAAATATTGTGCGAATATATGATATACGAGTAGATGAATTATTTCTTTCTATTTTCTAGTGCTGTTATTTATTTTTTTCAAAGTTGAAGAAATTAATTTTTTCCATTTTTTATACCAACCGGTTACGGCTTAGGACGATGGAATTATTGCATTTTTTTTTTTTTTTTAAGGAAGAAGGTATTAAATTGAGAACACACAAGATGCGTTCAGTGTCAAAAATGAAAATAATAAAGAAGGAAAGGCGTTCGAAAGAGAGGAAGGAAAAAATAACTTGAAACGGAATTTACTGATTTTTTGGCAGCAGTGTTCGAAAAAATGAGGTCAATGAACTTTTTTTGGCATTAGATACAATTTGAAGATCGTATTCATGTTGAACAAATAGAAGTGCGAAAGGAATAAGTGACTCCGACTCTAAGGTACGAATTTTGAATGAAGAACGTTAAAACGGTAGCCTACAGACAAAAGATACGTTCAATATGGCGAAAACGTGTTGCATTTAAGTTCTACTTGCTTAGTTATAGCTTCTCAACATGTTTTTTTGAACGTGTTTTTTTAAGCTCAATCACAAGGTTTCAGTTCCTGCGTAAGTTTTGTGAAGGAAAAAAAAATTTAAAAATTAATATCACTCACCGGATCGGATCGAAGGAAAAACGCTCAGGTATAAAATACATGAAAAGGCTCATTTTAATTGCAGGATCTGGACACAGAACCTATTTGTTATGGGGGTACAACGGCACGAAAAGCCTTTTTGGAAAAAGGTCGAGACAAATTTCGCTGAGTTAGTATCCAATACCCATTAGTTCCGCCATTGATCATAGAATAAAACAACTGAAATACTTTTATGAAAAGAAAGGCCTGCGATACAAACAAAATCATATCTTCAGAAGAGAACTTTTTATCGGAACCAACTCTTCGAGTCGGGACAGAAATTAAGCACTTTTCGAGAACCAAATTTACTTTCGAATTCCATCAGACTAGGGTGCAGGCTCTTCGGCGAACTAATTTCGATCTTTTTAGAACCGAACACCCTGCCTAAGGTGAACTGAGGATATAAAAAAAATGTTACTGGTATTATGGTAGACCATAAAGGATATTGTTCAGTGTCTTTACTCCTTTATTTTTTGAATTGTCTAAAACTGAAACAGATCAACCCAAAAACTATTTTTCGAAAAATTATGGAAATAATGTGGGAAAGTTTGGCCGTTGTCTCATTACCCAAGTCCATAAAGGTAAATAATTTCTCTTTAATTGTTGAGATATTAATAAACCTTAATCGAAAACCAGAAACACTTTACTGAACAGACGTTAAGTACTGTAGAATGTACTAATAAATTTTAGTAGATTTTTTTGTTAGTATATTCGGTAGTTGACCTAAGCTTACTGATAAAATTGTTATTAGTGAATATGTCACTACTGTTTCTATGTAGAAAAGGTTGAGTGAATAACCTACCAACTCCGTAACAATTTCCATGTTAATGATATTTAAAAATAAAAAAAACCGACGGCATTAATCTGAATGAGTAGCTCTTATTGGTGAATATACCCAAAATTTATGACAATAATTTTTTCAATCTTTTTATTCTTATTTTCTTCAATTCTACCTTACTAATTTTTTCATTTTAGATCCCTCAAATGAAGAAAATAAAAATAATTTCATTATTTTGAATTTTTTTCCAGAATATACTTGTATTTGAGAGTCGACCTATTGATCTCATTTATAATCTTTGATATTTCATAGATATCTGAAGAAACTGGGATGTGTGTTAATAAAAAAACCAGTAACATTTTCTTACATCCCATTTTCCCTTCCTCTAATGTTCAGCGTTTTTTACTTGGAGTTTTAACTTTTCTTCCATATTTTTCTATTTGAGAAAAAAAATTAATGCTTTTTCCAAAATTCGTTAGGTATTGCTTTTCATTTATAAGGTGAAGTTTTTAAAGTGATCTTAGCGTCGGTTGATTAATAACATAGTACCTGGTTCACCGAACTCAGATTTGTAGTTGTACACCAAAAAGTAAAAAACCATATTTTAAATTCAATATCCAAATTCAAAATTTATTAATAAAATTCAACAATGGAAGCCGTTATTAAATTATTAACTACAAGATACACCCGTCGCGAATAAATTCATGAGAATAGAATGCCCAGTTGTTAAACATTTCTTTTATCCACTCCTCAGTATTCAAATACCCTGCAAGATTCAGTTATACTTCAAAATTTTTTCAAAGGTCGATTAAGTTCAAACAAAAACTCAAATTAAAAAAATAAATAGTTTTTCCACATCTGTGAATCATAGACTTTCGTTTGATATACCTATATAAAGATATACTTTTGTTGAGCTGTTAATGCACAAAAGGGGAAACAGATTAGTCAAAATTACTATTAATATAGTGATGATTCAAGATTCAGTATGAAACAATTTGTTTCCATTGTATTCAGAGTTAATAACAAAATTTGATGGCAGGCAGATTTTCAGATTGCAGGATAGATATTCCACTAACACCTTACATCATTCAGTCACTTACGCCATTCACATCTCCTTTTACATGGTGTAAAGTCCCTTAATAATCTCATGGAACCATCTGCCAAGATAAAGTTTTCTTAAATGGTGTAAAGTGGCTGAAAGACGTAAAGTGTTAGTGGAAAAGCTTTCCAGATCTAAAAAAGAAAAAGTTTGTTTCTGGTGAATTTTTCCCACTTATCTATGATCAAACAAAGAGGATTTCAGAAAAAGTGTATAAGATGAGAGTAATAAAACTTCCATATTTTTTGGAATTTTTTTTATAATGTAATATAATATATAATCCGGCTAATCTACTCTGAAAGATACAATGTGACGATAAAACAAAAAAATAATAATGAAAAAAATAAAATTACCAAAATTTTTTTTTATACAAATAAAGACTTGAACTCCGGGTGGCCAGATTGGTAGACCATGCCTCATAATAAGGAGCCACAGAGAAATAAATTTGCTCCTTTAAACATCACTACATACAACACCACCCTAAAAACACCTATGATAACCTACGATAACACAAATAAAAGTATCCTCTTTAACTGAAGGTAAAGTCGCTGATCCTTCTGAATTTTTCATTATCTGTTATCACAGTTATTACCAACTGTTGATCTATAGATTGAGGTGATTATATTTCTGCTCAACGAATTTTCTCAAACTTGGGATCTATCTAAATCGTTTTCTCGCGTCCAAAAATTTCCATCTTGTAAATTTCAAACACCTGGCAAGTCTAGTTATCCAAAACGCGTTTACGTACAAACATACATACTTACAATAATTTCTCGTATTAATATTAATAATAAATTCAGTCATATAGTATAGGATATTATATTCATGTCCAATTTGAAAAAAATTCTTTCCCCAACAATTGTACCGAGTTGCCTATTGGGAATTCGAAATTTTTGATGATTACCAATTGATTTTGTAGCCACAATGGTAGGTAGGTGCTAAACATTTTTCTGTAACGTTTTTCAAATTATTGGGCCGATGTCTTCGCAGCGAAAATTATTTCTTCAAAGATATTGCAACTAAAAAAAAAAAAAAAGAAGAATTTAAATCTGCGAAAGAGATAATAATTCCCGAAATATGAACCAGCTATCTTGGATGATAAATTAAGATGTCTAAACCTACACTATTTACCCAATTTTAGATGCGAAAAAGAATATTGTTCTGTTTCATTGGCGTATGCAACCAACATTGCTTGTGTGTAGGCCCCCCACCTGAAGTACGTCGTTGAACAGATTCGATCTTGACTCTCCGTCGGTAAAACCTACGCGTTTATTTTCATTCAAGCCAACCAATGTCGTTAGCCGAAGCAGTGGTGAACCAAAGTGGGCGATAGGGATGGTGTGTCCCAAGCCCCTTCAACAAAGGAGCTTCGTAATGGTTCCACTTGAATTTTATTCGAGAAAAATTACGAATAATAAATGATGGTCGTCAAATGGGCTCCTTCAAAAGGATAATCTAATATTTATTCAAAATAAACAATTTCCCTGCAAAACCGAAGCCAGATCTTAAAATGGAGGTTATAGCCTGCAGTCCAGCATTGACTTGACGGAGTATCAGATCTGAATCGACTTTTTATGCTCAAAAATATCGAGGAAAATTTGTGGATTAAATTAATTTTTAACCTCGCATTTCTTCTTTTTTTTTTCTTTTTTTTTATGTCGTATATAATTTAATAATTCAGATTGGAGCTTTCGATAGAGTGTACGAACAGAAACTTTACAAAATTTAATACAATCCTTGATTGTCGAATTTCACCAGCAAATGGTAGAAGCCACTTATAAATATAATTTTCTAGAAAAATTATTTTCCTCCCAGAATTTTGAGTGTCATTAATTTAATACCAATGGAAAATAAATGGCCTAAAAGGAGCATAGCTCAAGGTATTTATTCTTTTTTAGAAACGTGAAAAGACCGTATAATTATGTGGTATATGAATTTGACTTATTTCAACTCAGCTTATGAGGTTACCTATGAGTTTTCTGTAAATCTTATTACTTCATCGATAAAACATACGAAAAATGACTCTTCCAAATACAAATCACAACTGATCAAGAATGTAGGTATCTTAACTTAAGTATGGTACCGGTAATTCACGTTTATTTGTTTTCGTTAATATTTCTGATAGACATGACCTTATACTATTGTTATGTTTTGTAACATATTAACAAATTGTTCATCAATTACGCACAAAGCTGTGTGTAAGATTCGAAAAAACTTAGAATTTATAATAGGCTAAGGTGGAAATTTTTTTTTTTTTTGTTTCTTTGTTGCAAATACTTTGTCTAAACAACTGAGCTGAAAACTATTAAAAATTACGTTTCAACTACAACTTTACAACAATAACAAAAAAAGATATGATTCGGTTTACGACTGTCTTTATGTCAGTTTAAGTGGCGCCTCGACAAGAATAGGTTATAAATTTCACAAACATATTATTTTTCGTATTTATTACTCCATTAGGTAATTAGTGAGATCAAACCAGGGAGCACAAATTAAAACTCATATAAAAGAGGAAGATAAAAGAAGAAGAAGTTTTTTTACCGTCTGTTTTTCCATCCCATGATTACGAATAAACTCTTTGTTGGAGCTGGAGAAGATTTTTAGAATAAAAGTACCAAAACTGATTCGGTACAATTGGGATTTTAATAGTAGGTACATTTACGTATAGCTTACATATAGGGT
This sequence comes from Ericerus pela, assembly GCA_011428145.1. Lineage (NCBI taxonomy): Eukaryota > Metazoa > Arthropoda > Insecta > Hemiptera > Coccidae > Ericerus > Ericerus pela. Next base: position 1,330,426 of record WOFM01000613.1, read on the forward strand.
AGATATACCGATTATGGAGTATGTACTAAATATTAGGTACCATTGTTTCCCTGAAACTATTAACGCAGTTTTCTGAAAAAAATTTGGGATAGTTAATAAGATTGTTCTACTGTACCAATCCACAGAAACAGTCAAAACAACATGCTTAAAATGAGTTTTCCTCGCTTTTTGATTTTTATCACTATTCTCTTAAATTTTGTGCAATTTTCCATAATTTTTAGACAAAATAATAATTTATATTTTGAAATATGATCGTTATCTGCAGAAAATTTGAAAATTTGTCTTTTATTTTCAAGTATTTTTAATCCTATAAGTTGATTAATTCAATTTTAGGAATTTTTTAATTTCATCACATCAAAATTTATAAGATAAACCTAATATGGATTATTTACCAATTATTTATGTTTGAAACAACAAATAATGGAATCAGAATGTTTTAAGTGTCATTTGTAATCTTTGTAAGAAAGAATCATTAATTTTTATAACTTTAATTTCGATGTTTTGCATAAATTTTTAGGTACCCCATATTAAGAAAAGGTGTACCCAATATTATGTATATGGAACATATTTATATGTACCCTGGGAAAGGGGGTGCTTACTTCATTTTGGGGAACACCTTTTAAGAAGTCATTATTTTAAATCATGTGATGAAAAAATTTATGTAAAATCAAAAAAAAAAATTGGTTCCACAGAGTTTAAGGTTACAAACAATACCATCGAGAACCATTAATCCTGATTCCTCCATAAATTTCAATTTAGATTGATTTTTCTGATATATACATAATTTTAAAGCTATGCGCCTCATATTCGGTATATTTACCCTATCTAAATAGGCCTACATATATAGATTGGAAAACGTATACAAATTTTTTAAGAATTTTATAATACTTTTATCCATTGATAGTTTTTAATTTTTTTTGTTCTCGCTACATCAATTCGACATACCCAAGATAGATTAAAAAATTTGTAGCATTGAAAAATTCTGTGTTTTAATTCGTAACGGAAATAAATTTATTAATCGAGTTATAGGCCTACCCATTGTCATTTACATCAATACCGAAAAATGCAATATCGAATTTATTTGGGAACGGTTTTTACTTAATTTTGCAGACAAAAGAAAATCATAAAAATATTTAATCAGTGTTTATTACTTTGCAAAGTACCTAGATAACTAATAATTATTTTTTTGAGGACTTTTTCAGCTGTCGGAAGGATTTACGACAAAAATTTAAAGGTTGGTCATTGATTTTGATTCAAAAAATTTACGAAGGGATAAAAAAAGCAAGCAAAAACGGTAATTTGAAAAGAAAAAAATTAAACTAAAAATCTATTCTTAGAGCTTCTAAGTTTTACTAAACAAAAATCTATCCAAGTATAAATGGCCGAAAATTTTTACATTCGGAATTTTATTTAGGAACTATAGTGTTTACAATATTACCAACCAAAATTCTGTAATCACAACCTTTGTCGACGTCTCATTAATTTAACAACTGAAACCCATGTACGTTGAAATGTATTTTGTGATACGTATAGCCATGAACTATTTGGCTTCGATCGTCGTTTTTATGCTCAAGCTAACATCTCAAAACTGCGTACATAATTTTCTCTCATAAACTTTAATTGATATAACCTACAAAATTAGAAAAATCCATCTTCGTTACTGTGAGAATATTTTTTTCTTTTTCTTCTCTTTTTCGATTCAATTACATTACGATGGATACAAATCGAAACAAAATAAATTAAAATAGCTTAATATTGTTGCAGAAAGTACATATACAAGTAAAATTCTTAAAAATAGATATTGTCAATTTAGATTAATTAATATTAGGTATATTGTATAAAAAAAGCTGGCAGATCCGAAATTAACAACAATTCACATTTATTTAATACTCTCTTCTCTGCTAACTATCTCCACACAATTGTTTTGACGATACAATTTCTTCAAATTAATTTTCTTATAATCAGCTGATGGTTATCGGCAAATAATTATTTTTATTTGAAAAAAAGACAGAGAGGCAACCGAGAGTGAAATGGTTTTGTCTCGAATAAGTAATTTATATTCAATTAGTAAATAACCAAAATAAAATCAGTTTCTCTTTTATTAGTTTTTTTTTTGTTTTTTCAGTGATAAATCTATACAGGTGATCCATATATTGGATTATGCATTTTAACTATTGGAAATAAAGGCGGCACAAACATATACTATGGAGTGGTACTAAAGTATACGCATCGGGGAAAAAGTTATTTCAAAATTTCGAACATATAACTTTTCATTAAAAGTCACCATTGTGATTGTATGTGTACGAAGGTGACCATTTTATTTAGGCACCTAGGTATGCACTTTTGTAAAAGTTTTTTGGTTGTAAAACTTTTTTAATGGTCTTTCATGATATGTAGGCCTACTGTAAACTGGAATAACTTTGAAACCATATGGGAGAAATTTAAAAATTTGTCTGACAAAATATAAAATGCACTTCGGCGGTGGAAAAAGACCTGTGAAGAGTGATTATGGTAGCAATGAGTCTAAGCATTCAAATGGTAAGAATTTTGAGAAACATTTGAAATTATTTATTAAAAACAGCAAAAATAGTTGTTTCAAAATTAGGTACTCCAACCAGTAATATTTTGAAACCAAAATTTAAACTATTCTACAAACCCCAATTTTTAAGAAAGAAATACATGTAAAAATTAATTTCAAAGGTATCTACTTAAAAGTACCTACAACTCTAATCTACCAGGATGTTATTTTTTTTTTTTTTAAGAGTTGAACTCGTCCTGCTAAGTCAAAAAAACTTAAAAAATACTTCCAAAGTTACACTAGTTTATGGTAACATAGGAAAGGTCAATACGTATGAAAACCCTCCAGCAAATGCAACCTTCTTTGAATGGAGTGGGCGCATTTGAACCCTGTAAGAAAAAATTCGGATTTTAGGGAGTGTGTGGTGCCAAAGGGAAAAAAGCTCTTCATTTGGATTTTTCTCCTTTACCCCCTTTTTTTAGGAACAGAAAAGGAGGGATTGATGGCTTCTTCCTTCTTTGGGGAATCCACCAACGTGAAAACATTATACCTAACTTGCATCATCTCTTCTACTCGAGTGAGTCAGTTATTTTAATATAAGTAGATATTGTAACATATATTTTCATCTATTTTTAGAAATGATGAACATATTCGTCTACACGTTTTCGAATACCAAAAACGTAGGTATTCATCAACAATAAAACATCCTATAATTCTTTATAAACAACCATTAATTTACCCATATTTGATTTTATGAATATGATATAATATCTGTTTACTCATGACCTAATTGTGCCTGTCCCTCGAGTATATTGCGAGTCAGCACAACCCTATAATAACAACACCCTACCTCACTTAGCCTATCCAACACGTACACTTACATACTCCAAATGGGTATATAAACCTTCGATTTGAAAGAATCTTTACATACAGTTCCTAGACAGTTACATTCTTAGTACCTAGAACCTCTTATACAAAGCTACTAGTGAACAGACAGTCTTGTCTAAAGGGTTATAAACCCATATGTCAAATTTATTATATAATATTAACGTATTAACTAATGTCCTGTTTATTAGCTTATTAAAAGTGTTAATTCAATCTTGTGTTTTAAATATTATTGAGTCTCTCAAATAAGTTAAGGTCCACGATAGTTGTGGATGATAAATTGAATATTTAAATCATTGTAGAGGTATTAATGCTTATCCAGTATCTAGTATCTCGTGTATGGTGTAACACTGAAAGTGATTCTAATTAAGTATATTACCACCTCTTTTGGCCGTTACAGATATTATGTTCAGTGATGAGTAAAAACGAAACCAAGCCAATAATACTGTTGGTTTTGGCTCTGGTCTTACATCAGTAATCATCGTCTTGTTCTTGTACAACCGAATCTTGATCGTGGGCTTGCTTACAAAACTTTTACCAGTATTGATGGCTAAACTGAGCGGCTAATCCAGGATTATCATAAGCCAAGAGCCAAATCTTAATTATAATTATTTTTTACCTCTATTATCATCAATATCCATACCCCTCACGTTACGAAAATCAGCTGCACTAAAATAGACAGGTTACTACCTGCATTTTTTTATTTTGGGCAAGAGAGGCTGCAACATTACGCCTCCTTGAATCCGTCACTGGCTTAATTAAATTTATTATTTAATGCAATTTCCTAAAAATATGGAAGAAAAAAATATTAAATATTAAATAGGTATTTAGGTACGCAAATTTTTCAAGCAGTCCTAAGAAAGTTACCAAAATTTTACAGTTAGTTGATTTTTTTTTTCTAAACTTCTCACTTGGTTTTGGTATTGGTTAGTCGAGTTTTGGTGCTGGTCTTGCAAAAAGTTCAATACCATCACAAAATCAAGACCGAGAACGACAGACCAAGATCAGTTTGGCTGATCACTATAGTTCTGTTACACGAATAGTTAGCCTTTTCGTTACTGACAAATTGAAAAAAGGAAAAAGGGCATACTGGTTCCATGTTTTTTTCAAATAATCTAATGTTTTCGAAAAGACAATCTGTGGTTGATGCTGGTTAAGATGCTGATCCTTACCATATTTTCTATTTTCCGAATAGTATTTATTCGAATCGAAAAAAACGAACTGTTTTATCTGGTGATCATTATAAATGGCAATTCGAAAAGTTTGTTAAAAATAAAAATATAAATTAAATTGCATTGCAGAGAATACGATAATATTCGTGACATGGAATAGCGTGGACAGAATAGGACTCACGTCTGCATAAAAAAATTGGTTTCTACGTAGGTATATTGTATTCATCGAACGTAGGTACGTATTCAGTTTGTTTATTTATTTAGTTTCAGCGCCCTAGTTGAAATTTAATTTCTAAAATTTTTCCATCTGTTATTTTGCAGTCATGTCAATTGGCTTTGAGGACAAAATCCAATGTCAATTATCTATAAGGCGTTAATTGAAGACTTCGAAAATATTAAATATTCAGTAATCAAGAAAAAAAAAATGTAAATATTGAATATTTATTTTTGTAGCGAAATGAAGGATATTTTATTGCTGCTGATCTTGAAGAAAAAAACAAAAAAACAAAACCATACTGTATTGGTAACTTACTATTTTTAGATTCCCCACGAGAGCTTCTTCGTGTAAGTCAGCATTATTGATCTCATTTCATTTCGCACTGTGTATTTTTCCACCAAATTTTTTTCGAACGTTTTATTTTCTTCTATTTACACGAACCAAAAAAAAAAAAACTGTAAGTATAGGAAACACAGAAGTTGATTCGGTTTAAATTATTAGGTGTGTTCAATTGTTTTGTTTTTTAAAACTGAGAATAAGTATCTATGTTTTAGATTATCAACAAATAAGATTGGTAGGTTGGTAAAATATTTTTATAAAATAGATACCTATCTATTTAAATTATAACGGAAAAATACATCAACGAATAGGCTTTTATTTGAAAGTAGGTAGGTATATCTGGGCATTTAATGCTGTACTTCATAGGGTAGGACAGTAAACCAATATTTGAGCCACAAGATCAAAAATAATAGCGGAAACTGGAGACTAGCTAGTTGAAAATCATGATGATAGGTCTATAGTATAGGCATACATTTACCGCATATGCTCTACCCAGTAAATTGTGTTTATTATCAAGGAGTGAAAAGAGTTTTGGTAAACTTTTACTGGAGAAAATAAATCAAGAATTTACCGACAATTTTTATGAAAACGATTCAACTAAAACTATTTCATGACTCACATCCCTCTCCCTTCGCCCATTCGAAGGAGAGAATATAGAAAAATACCTTTGCTTGCGAACCGTACAAAATTATTTCGATTGTTGATGTAAATTTTATATCATTATACTTTGCCCAAAACACTAAGTACCTATCAATTAATATTACATGAGGGCTGAATTTAGATACCGTAAGTAGTCAAAAATGACACCAAACATGCTTTGACCTCACAGAAAAGATAGAATTATACTCTTAACTGATAAAATAATGTATTTTTAACTATCTATTTTAAGATTTTCGAGAAAAAATAAGTGCAAAAACCTTGTTACTTGTACCCACCACTTCGACATGCAATTTTTCATGTAAATTATCTCGAACTCGATTTTTATCCAGTTTGCTTGTTTTAAAATTACACTCTCGCTTAAATCGAAAATTGGACACAAATTTTGAGTAAAAACTTTTAACGCAATGGGTAAGTAACAGATAAAATGTTTTCATTGGTAAATCTGTTACATTTAAAATTGACCTCATGCTGAAACTATACTAGAATTTTTTTTAATTTCATTACAAATGACGGTACTCAGTGCCAGTAACTTGAGTCCACCTATTCCATATATTCTTATACATACATTGTATACATATGTAGGCTATATTATAGATACGCCATAAGAGCTTCATATAAATAATACGATAAAAATGTCTTTCGAAGAAACTCAAAAATATAATAAGCTTGCAAGATATCTTAAGAAACACTGCTTCTTACCAACCATAATCTTGTTTGAAATATTAAAGAGGACTTCTTAATTTTGCATCAATAAAAATCAATCTTAATTGGAAAACTAGTCAAGAAACTTGGAAATAACACAAAAAAATGTTCTGAAAAAACTGCACTATGATCGAGAAAATTGTTAAATTACTCTATGAAACAATTTGTTCGGTTTGTTTCCAGTTCAAAAATCATCCATAAGTAAGTCATAATAACGGTACATGTTGATTTAATGCATTACAATAAAAATTTTTCAACTTATAAATATCTATCATAAACGTTAAAAATACTTTGACACTGCTACGTTTATATTCTAAAATGTTTCTGGCAAAATTTGTTCCACACTGCATTTTATCGTGAAAAAAAATTTTGAAATTTTGCATCCCCTCCTGTAACAGACGCAGATAATGGGGCATAGATGTGGCTTTTCATTTTGAGGAACTATAGCTACGGTTTTCTGAACAAATTTTTTTGGAACCAAAATGAGACCCCCTCCCCCTGTTGAAAGGGCCCATGGTAGACTATCCTTGTCGTCCACTAGACATGTTGATAATACACAATGTTTCTCTAATTAAATTTTGTCGAAATCAATACGGAACCTCTCTGTCGGCTAGGGCAACCCCCGATCACTCCCCCTCTAGATAACCACTGATATCTTCGAGATATTTTAAATTCAACGTTTATTATGTTATCATTTGATAACCGAGTAATACCTGTTTTCAGGAACTCCAGCCTTTTGCTGAGCGCGCGCAACAATATCTGACTTAAGAAAAAGTGGAAAAAAGTAAGAAAAGTTTCAGGAAGAGACACAGTGATGAAGCGACAGTGGAGCGACCTATTTTCGAATACCTCACCTCATCTCCCCTTTCCTATAAAACACCATAATTTGGAATAGAAATGATGATCCGTCAAACTGGGGAGGAGGCATCACCGTTATGTTCGCTCCAGGGCACTCTGAACTTCGCTACGCCACTAAGTAAACGATAAAATAAAGGGAAAAATTTAATTAATTTAAAATTATTGAGATGAATTTGACATTAAAAATTCTTATTCTAAATAATAAAATTTTAATAAATAAAATTTATTAAAAAAAATATTTTGTGCCCTAAAATATCTCCAAATGTTTTTCGTTGTCCTCCGTTTAGCCTGCTCAAGTACCGGCCCTCCGATCCCTTTTTAAAAGTCTGAACCGGAGAAAATCCCCATTTCCCCCTCTCTTTACGAACTTGTTTAATTTACCACCATCCAGTTATTCTTCGAAATAAAAATTGGCCGGATTAGCATTATAACGTTCACAATACCTACGGGCACTTAGGTATATAATAATACTGAATAATTCAATTTTTGAGCTCCCAATTTTTCAGACGATTTTTAAACAGGTATTCTCTTCGCGACAGTGTCTGCGCAATTTTGATTTTATTTAGATACAGAGTCACGTCAAAATGTCCTTATCGGTATGTCAGGGCAACTTAATGGGCAAAACACCTTTGGTAAATATGTACATTGCAGCTAGATTACTGATTATGGTCGACTTTCGAATTTCAAGAGCTCTAAGAACTCAACTTAGATAAGGTGGGTAGGTACCATGCTAAATCACGTGCACGGAGGTTTCATCTTCATTTCGATAGCTTTACTTTCAGGTTGATTCTTTAACTGCCATTCGCTGACAGCCGAAGTACATAGTCTGATCAATACGTAAAGCAGAACGTTTCGAAAGTTTTTAAACATTTTCATAATTTCATGTGGTCAAAAATAGATTTTGTTTTGTTCATCATCATCCCCTAATTTGATGTTTATTTTCGTTCGAAATTCTCATTAAAGATTCTCTAGAAAATACTTCACGGACCGTTGCGGGCATCATCCATGTAATTACAATATATATTATGTATATTCAATGATGTTAACGAAGCAATACAAAATGATACTGGGCGAAAATCGTTTTTGTAACCATATACAAAAAAAAAAAAATTTCAGAAGAAAAACGTATAGTGAAAAAACTAAATAATGAAGGGAAAAAAAATCGAAATTTGTTATTCATCGTCATGCACGCTCGTGGAACAAATAAAACATTATAATAAATTATAATTTTAATAATCCCCGTACTCGTAAATTACCCTATAATAAGAGAAGGACGAAGTTATCTAAAAAATTTACGGCCTCGTCATACTCATCTTGAAACAGTTCGAGATTTTCTTCATTTTTCTTTCTTTTTTTTTTCTTATTTCTAAGAGTAAAGTAAATAGATAAAGATACCTACGATGATATGAAAAAGCTAAATTTCGTTTTGAAAATCAGGTAAATATAAATTCGTTCGGATGACACGACACACGACTTACGATTTTCAAAAATATTACATCTATTTGGGAAATAATGTGATATGCTTACCGCAGTAAGTAACAAAAAGCAATAACAACTAAACGGACACAATAAAAATATTATAACCTATTCTGTAATTTCAGATGAACGTTTCGTGGAAATCTTCGTTACCTATTTTGAATATTCGATTGGAAATATTCTGTACCTAGTCACCCGGAACAGCATTGTATCTAACAAGAAATTCGTGAGAAAAATGCCTGAACTTCAAGGTTTACGATATGTTACCTCACCCTCTGTCCACCCACTGGAAAAAATTATAACGCGAAGAGAATGAAATCAGTTATGACGGGGCATTTTCCGGATATTTTCACGCATACGACCTTGAATTAGGAACAAAATAAAGTACTTACCTAATCGTTTAGACTTTGGGTAGGTTAAGATGAGCGGATATTTTTGAAGTATTAAAACAAATGTGTAAAGATAAATATTAGAAAGGAGATGATTACATAAGGGCCACTTTTCGCTTAACAGCTGATTCAGGTGACTTTATTGTTATTTTTTCACAGAATATACTACATGTTACCAACGTACTAAGTCCGAAATTGTACCGTCCTGGTATGGTACTGCCATTTTCGTACATTCCTTAAATGGTACAAGGTATTTTGTACAAAGTTGTATTTTTTATCAACTTTGTACAAGGTTTGTTGTACAGAGTCCGAATTAATCACAATATGTACTGAGGCGTCCCAAATCAATCGCCTTATTTTAAGAGACGATCTGAAATCAATTTGCTCATAAAGTTAACCTTTAATGTATAGTGGTGTTTAAATGCTAATATGACGTCACAATATCCTAAAACTAGGGCACCATGGAGCCAAAACACTGAATCGAGGGGTCTTGATTGTATGACTTCAAGACATTTTATTTTTTTGACTTTGTTGATATCCTACAGCTGAATTCTTCTTGACTTGAATTAAACTTCTTCGGACACGATGGAACACAGCTTACATTGTCTTCATATCTCAGCAAATTAATATGACAAATCAGCAATAAGCTGGGGGTGTTGACAAAAGAGCCTAACAAAGTTTCAATCCATAAAGGATTGGAATTTACAAAAACGATCAGCAGAATTATTTTGTCAAAGACTATAATTACGAAAGAATTACAGTGTCGACAAATCGGATAAAGAAAAGCATACAGTGGAAAAATAAAAAGATAAAAAAAAAGCTATTGTAGACAACAAGTAGGAGAAACCATCAGAAAATACCTTTGTCTTCACCTAATTCTTTGTCTTCATAAGTGATGGTTGTAGTAATTGAAAAACTCCTATCATGCAACTTTAGGCTTCGGAGCTTTTGATTTGTGTGTGAGGTGAGGTGAGGAAATTAACAAACATAGATGAAATTAAATTCACTATGTGCAAAAGAAGGCTCTACACAGCCTTTGAATGACAGAGCAAAGCAGTCATCTTGAACTAAGCTTGTCTTAAATTTGTCTTCAACACACCAAATTTCCCTCCTAACAGATGCCAGGAAACTCCATCTGATCGTATTGTCGACTGAAAACTTCACCTCGGAGGTGTTTTTAAAAGATCGTTTTGAAGTACGATATGGAAACTGACAAAACTAGAAATGACTTTATGTATTGTCACTCCTGATCCTTCATGACAAAAGAACATTCCTAATTTGTCTTTTGTCTTCAACTGAACCTGACCAGAATTTGAACTACCATCCTAGTTTGTCTTCAAAGTAGATCAAGTTGAAGTGAATCTACATCCACAGATGGTACACTTATAAATTGCCTACGCAAGGACTTTAACATACAACTTGAGACTTGGACCTGCTTCTATCCGCCTACACAAGTAGGACTACTTGCAAAGACGAACCTAATACCAGGTATTGCCAGAACAAGAGTGAATAAAAATTAGAATTTGTCTTTGCATGTTAGTTCTTCTTGTTGGCAAGATTTCCCCTCTTATTGTCAGCTTAATTGCCTTCAAACATGCGATGTCGATAATATGTAAAAAGCAGAAGAAATTAATGTATATGCAACCAATAAAATGAAAGATAGCAAATACACATGTCAATATATAATAGGCAAAGTTCATGTGTATGAATGATAAAATAAAAATATAATATGACTGCAAACCATAAGCAAAGCATGGAGAAGCAAAAGATAAAGCGTATGAGGTTGGCTGTATTCATGTCCGTCAATGGGTTTTTACTTTCTATTGAATTTGTGTTCATCTCTATTTATTTCATGGCGCCAGTCTGTCTGATCGAACCAAATTATTTGTTGAAAATTTTCTAAATATGAATGAGTCGATACTGAAATAAAATGTATTAGAATCGTCTGAAAAAGAATCGAATTCTATTAGTGTTGTCATGTCTTCATCTGAGTATGAGTTCAAATTTGGATATTATGATGTCCAAATTCAAATTTCATTTCTGAAAAGTTGTCTTCAAATTGTGACGTCTTTATCAAATTCAAAATAATTTTTATTTTAGGTCCAAAATCTAGGACTTCTCAGTACCTACATTGTTTTTTTTTCAACGCATTAATCTATTTTATTGTACGTAAATAATTGAATTTGCTTTTTTTTATGTCACAGAGTCACGCCCCTCCCACTTGATGGATTTTTGCAGAATTTTTGCCTTATGTAAGCACCTGTCCTTAAATAATTTCTGCCAAGTTCATTTTGGAAGCTCGACTCTGAGGGCTGTAATTGAGTTTGAAAGTTTCGGTTCTGAATTTGTTCTTTTCAAAGTTTGTTTTCAGTTCTATTTAATGATTTTTGTGCCAGTTTAAGTTTAGAGAATAACAACTCAAACAGTTGAAAGCTCTAATAATGTTCGAAAGTTTTCATCAGAGGTTTTAGTTCTGGAGCTGCTCTGCTTGGTTGTTCGCTCTCAGTTCCATTTTATGGTTTCAGCGTCAATTCTGAAGAGGAAAAGCTAAAACTTTTACTTATTGCGAAAGAACCGCTCAAGTTTTCAAGATAGAAATATACCTATTTTTCAATTGGGTACGTGAACTTTCTTTGTGTCAAATTTCAAATCAATTGGTGCATCGGTTATGCCGTGTTTGATTCGCAAACAACCAAATACATGTTCACATTTATAAGGAAGCAAGGATTTCATCCAAAAAACAATTTTTTTGAAAATATTTCTATCGAATTGAAAAGAGTAATCAGAGAATTTTTTTTGGAAGAGACGAGACTAAAATTTTCTGTTAAGGTTAAAAAACAAAATGACATAGGAAATAAAATAAGATATTTTTTCAGACGCAGGTCAAAATCGTAGCTACGTCAAACCAACAGTTCTATATATGAGACCAAAAACAATTTCATGTAAAAGCAAATTTTTCGAATGTAAATTGAAATTTATAGTCCCTTTGCTCTCTGTAGGGTGCATCTTTGACTGAATATATTTTGACTGTTCTGCTACCATTGTAGATTCAAGAAACCACATAATATGCATCATTAATCTGATGCTATTTGTTGGACTCTGGGGGCTTGGAGTCCGTTGAAATATGAAGTAGATGATTATTAAATATAACACCGGAGAATAAATAAAAGAGAAAAACACAAGTACCGCACTAATAAATGAATTTAATGAAGAGAGAGATATTCACATGAACAGACACAACTCACGAACTGAACAGATAGACAACGCAACTGAATAGGAACTGGAGAATGACGATACAGTGTTACCAACTAGTGATTGAACAATAAATAATGTACCAACACTCCCTTCTTGTTCAATTATGACGTTGAAAATGTGAAATACATATGAAATGCATATTATATGATATATAAGATATAGTGATTGAACAATGTATAGTTATTAAAAAAATATATAGTGCGATAAAAAAAAATAAAAATAGGAGAAAACATTTTTCATGAAAAACTCCTTATAGATCAAAAATACAAAGATCCAAAAATTAAATAACAATAAAATTGTTATACAACATAAATATTAATTAAAGAGGAAAACTTTATATTACATAAATAAAAACCTCTTTCGCCGAAAGAATTATTTATAAAAATATATTTAAAGAAAATTAAGAGGAAAAGGTTTATCCTTTTTATTTATGAATTCACAGTATATTTATGTAAAAAGGATAAACTAAAAACCTCTTGGTCCACCAGTTGTGTAGAGGAAAATATACTGGAGTAGATGAAAAACCTCTACGATTTTATTTATATTTATTAAAAAGGTATATCTAAAAGAGTATAGAAAATATCATGAACATTTCATTAAATTGTCTTAAGCCACCATAAAACTCCTTAATGAAATATTGTTCAAGATGTATAAATATTTATATGTATAGTACTCCATTATATTCTTCCTAAAATTTATCATATTCTCCGTTTGTGTTATAAGTAAAGTTATTGTAGATTAGTGAGCTCAACAAATGTAAGAAAGAATATGTAATGATAATTTTATATCATTTTCTGTTCTACCGTATATTTCGTATCTTATTACCAATTATTCTTCTATCTCCATTTTGTATATAATTTCATTCGTACATCCTGTCTAAAATGACGTCAGTAAGACTTGTCAAGACTTGCATCATGACATCACCTTTTCTAGCTAATATAATATTTTCTTAATAAACATAATAATGTCACCTATTCCTTGAACACAAAAGACAATTCAGCAATATTCTTAATTCCTCTTAAAATTGTAGCTACACCCATTTTATGTCATAAACATGTTATTCTATTGGCTCACTCTAAATTACGCAGATTATAGCAACCAATCACATTGTATATCCCCCACGACACCAATGTATATTTCATTCGAATCGATACCCTTAGATCTAAGCTTAAATTATTATTAACTTACCATTATTCTACCAACATCTTCTCTTGTACATTATAATATTTTCATGTACATATTTCTGAAATATACACTATAAATAAAATATTATATGTGTCGTGTACGTTTTGTAACAATTATACCGTTACAGAATAAAAAAATATAATATATAGAATTCACAAATGACATAATTAGGAACATGAATTCAGACAAAAGAAAATATACACGATATCACAGGAATAGACATAATAGAAATCATAATAAATATTAAAAATAATAATCAGGGGTTCTGGATCACTCTAGAGATAGCCGTTTTCGTATTGTTTTTAATCTGAAACAATATACTAGGTATTACTATCTAAGAAAATATGTGTGAGTATATATGTTAATTTTATGTGTTTTATTTAATTTGTTAGTTATGATATATGTTATTTATTTCTCCGTTATGGAATGATAGATGCTGTCCTTACAGTTTAATATTAATCTAGTAAATTTTTATTCTCATTCCTCCTTTTTACTTGTCTAGTTACCATAGGCGTTTTACAAGGTTTACAGTCCTCCATTTTAAATCTCCTTAATAATTTATTAATAAATCGTGTTTGTTTTAACTCCATTTTATTTTGACTCCTGTTTCTATTAATTTCAATACTTAAGTAATCCTGGGGAGTTCCCATATCGGAAAACTTAAATATTTTCCTAAATTTTTCCTTTAATTGTTCAATCGAAATTAAACAATTTCCAGCTATGAGAATATCATCTACATATGCTAGAAGGATTATAAATTTATCTCCGTTTTTCCAAGTAAATAAACATGGGTCTTTTACATCACTATTTAAGCCTAACTTTTTCATCTCCGCTGTGAAAAGTGACTAGTTTTTAACCCATAAATCGATTTATTTAATTTACACACCTTGTTTACTCTTTCAGAAGGATCAATACCTACTCCCTCTGGTATCTCCATATATATAGGTCCAGTTATTTCTCCATGTAAAAATGCAGTTTTAACATCCAGTTGGCTAATCTCCAAGTTGTACTTATTTACTATCACTAATAAATTACGTACAGTCGCCAATGGTGTTACTGGAGCATATATTTCCAGTAAACTGTATTCTACCTTATTCTTAAATCCTCTTCCCACCAGTCTTGCTTTATATCTCGCATCTCCTGTTGGCTCTGGTTTAACCTTAAATAACCACTTCGAATCTATTATATTTGGTTTCTCTCCGTTCTCAACTAATGGTCTATTAACTATAGTCCATACTTCGTGTTCTTAGAGCGAGTTAATTTCGTCTTGAATGGCTTTTCTCCATTGTAGGCTAGCGGATGAGTTGATTGCCTCCAAATATGTTTTGGGGTCCTCATTCACTTCAGCCATAGCTGTATAAACAAACTTGTCTAGAACTTCATCAAGGTTTTCAGCTTCGATCCATTTAGGATCTTCAGTATTAAAGGCTTCAACCTTTTGTCTCTTTTCTCCTGTTAAACGCTTTGACTTTCTCCTTTTTACTCCTTTACTTTCCTCCTGTTGATCATTCGTTTCATTCTCCATTTCATTCTCGTTATTAAAATCATTAAACCAATTAATATCTCCTTTTTCAATTCTCTCCTGTTGTTTATATTTATTCCTATACACCAGTTTCTTATTAAATCTTACATCTCTCGACTCAATTAAGGATTTAGTTTCTGGACACCATAATAAATAACCAGATCGGGTATATCCAACCATTATAGTACAGATTCCCCGTCCTGAGAATTTAGTCTCCGGTTTTCTTTTAACCTTTGAATATGCCAAACAACCAAATCTCCGTAATTGATTAAAATGACATGGTGCACTTGGTGCAAATTTAGTCAAAGGTATATCATAATTTATAGATTTGTGTGGGGTACGATTGTACACGTAAACTGCTGCTTTAACAGCTAAATCCCACATACTCTTCGGTAACCCTGAGTCTGCCATTAAAGCTCTCACTCTGCTTTGAATGGTATTATTGAACCTTTCAGCCACACCGTTATGTTGGGGTGTATCAGTTGGTGCTAATTGGAGATCGATATTTTCCTTATCTAACACCTGTTTTGTATATCCTCCTGTAAACTCCGTTCCTTGATCAGATCTCAAATAACACACCTTAACATCTTCCCCTAATAGATTTCTAGTGCTCCGTATAAATGTTTCTAAACATTCGCCAACTCCAGACTTTTGTGTCATAGTATATGCTTGTGCATAACTAGAATAGTCATCAATAAATACTACTATAAATCTCCATTTAGCTGGTAATGTGGTGGGTGATATAGGACCCATTATGTCAGAATGAATCATTTGTAGTGGGTACTCAGCTTTCCACCTTGGTTGATTAAAGGGTAATTTTGTGAGGTTAGAGACTGCACATATTTCACAGTCTTTTATTATTCCCGTAAATTTAACTCCTTTTAACTCCGGTTTAGTTTGCGCCAATTTCTTTAAATATTTTTCTGACACATGGCCTAACTTGTAGTGCCAGTGCAGTTCTAAGGGTATAGACTTATTTACTCCAGTAATGTCTAATATCATAGGTTCGGGAATTTCCTCAATATTAATTACCTTTTGATCATTCTCCGGGTTTTCATTGTCAATCATACTTTCCCCTTTATTATTATCATTTACTCCCTCTATTTTGGACTTTTCTAAATTATCATTATCATCTATATTATTATCATTATTATTATTATTATTATTATTATTATTATTATTCTCCGGTTTATTTTGTTTGGTTTTACTGTTATTATTATTATTATCTTATCATTATTACCTATATGTGTTCCATTAATGTTATCTGACGTTTGTACCGGCAAACAATTCTCTCTTTCTCCGTTACCTATATTCTCACCTGTTTCTTCCTCTTCTCCCTCCGAATTGTTTGCAGGTATGACGTCAGTAACATGAGCAGAATTTAAATGTAAATGACGAGATAACGCCAGTGTCTCGTCATCATAATCCACACTATCATTAGTAAGATCAGTCACCAGTTCCATATGCCAAAATGGTTTTTTATATTCTCCAGAAAAATAGGTCAATGTTTTATCACCGTTTACCACTCGAACGTTTTGATTGTTTAAAATTACAGTAAACCTTATATATATCAATTTTCATACTGAAATCAAATTTTCAGACAACTGAGGACAACACCTAACATTATTAAACCTAACTTTATTGCCAAGTAAATCTCGAGTAAGTAAGTTACTAGTTAACTCACAGGACAACGTCGAGTCTACATGGGCACTAAGCACTTTTTCATTATAGGGTTTTTTATTAACAAGTGGGACAGGACTGGAAATAATGTGTTGAGTTGCCCCACTATCCGACAAAAACGATACTTTATACACAGGTTTACCTGAAGGATTATTCTGAGACGACGTCAAATTATCAGCGTCATCCAGATCCAACAGGGTCTCCTCCTCAAAAGTGACCATCAAAGCTGAAGATTGCTCCAAGTTTTGAATGGTCGAATAAGGTGAGGGGCTAGGAGGCAAAGGAATATTGAGGAATTCCTCCCAATCAGAGGTCACATACGTATGTTGCAAAATACCAGACGATTGAGGAATGTCAAATTGAACATCCACTTCAATATTATCTAGTCGAGTCATTTTTCACCTGTTCAGCCTTAAAATTGTTAACTTCGACCAACGCATATTTAGCCGCCGTTTGATCATCAGTAATTTTAGTGTCCTTCACCTTTCTATCCACCATTTTACTTTTGCCACCCCTTCCACGCCTGTTCGAGGGTGTTCCTCTAAAAGGTTTAGCTACTCCTCCAGTTGGTAACTTAGGTTACGGATTAACAAATCCGCCTCTAGGTGGTGCTACACCACGATACGAGCTATGCCCTCGATAAGATATGTACCTATTTGGTCTACAACTATTATAAAATGTGCGCCTATACCTATCATTTTGTGAGACTATTACTGGCCTCATCTTCCCTAACTTAGAATAAGAAGTGGCACTGTGCGTTGATGTAACAATTACACAGTTGAAGCACATTCGACCTTCAACTGTTGGGTTAGAACAAGTGTTGCTCAAATGACCATAACCCTGGCAATTGAAACATCTAGCACCTGGACTTATTCTACTGTTGTTTATAACATCAGTTCGCGCATGTGATCGTCTAGTAAAAACAACATTGCCTCTCGTTGGTCCTGCCAAGCCCCTATTCGAACCTTCGTTTTGCCATTCCATCTGTCTATTCGCCTTGGCCTGTAGGATTAAACATTTAAGTTCTTCAATGGATGGGCCTACATTATTAGTTCATTTGGAAATAAAATTTATAGTTTCTATCATATTTGAACTTTTAGCCACCACTATATAAAAATAACTCCATTTCTCTTTCTCCGTCAATTCATCATTATCCTCATTATTTTAAAGACTTAATTAATTCGTCAAAACGTTGAAAAAACTGATAAGGCTTTTCCCTAGAAGGATTATATTTTAAAAGAGCTAATTCTTTGCAAAGTGCTTCTGACGCCCTATGCATCTCACATCGCTTAAACTCTTTTAAAACTTTTAAAATTTCTATCGAATCCTTAACGTTGACGATTAATTTATGATAGTTGTCATCGATATGATTTATGATTATATCCCTAATTAAATTTAACCTAATTTCTTTCTCCTGTTCAGTATATCTATTTTCATCACCTGTTTTATTTTCTATTAAATTAAATAAATCCTTTGAAATCAATTCTGATTTCAGGTAATCAAACCATAAATCATATCGAATATTTCGAGAAAGTTTATATTCCCTTTTTGTATTGTCCTTATTAAATAACATCTCCGTTTTCTTTTCACTTTCGCCACTCGATTTACTCTCAAGAGCATCAATTAAGATTTTCAAAAGAGTCCTACAACTATCATCCTCCTGTTCATTTTTATCATTATTATTTTTATTAGCTCCGTTTTCATTATTATTATTCGAAATGTTAATATTATTATCATTATTCTCGCCGTTTATTAATTCACCTAAATTATTATTATTATTAATATTAATATTTTTGCCAGGATTAGTTAAATTAGGGTCAGGATAATTCACTGACTCAGTAATTTCCGCCAATGTATTCTCTAAAAACACTATTCTATCTTGCATTTCCTGAATTAAAACAGGATTCCTCAACCTAGCTTCCCTCGCCTGTTCTTGTCTCATGGATTGCTGAAACGCCTTTGCAAGTTCCATAGGCAATACTCCTAACATTCACCTATGTCTTCCTCATTTGTAGGTTTGGCAGCCAGCGCCTGTTGGGTTGCCTTGCTCACCATTTGCTTAGATATTTTTGGGATTCTATATTGGGAAGTAGGTATTGGTTTTGCGATAGGTTTAGGAATAGTTTTAGATACTGTGGTCTTGGCCTTAACAGACTGATCAAGCTTCTTCCGAGGAGTCTCCCCTTTATTTGCGGCGGAAGCTTTTGGTCTACGCACTGGTGCCTCTTTCAATTGCGCCTTTGTTTTAACTAGAAGGAATAATTATACATGATACCGCATTAATTAATGTGACGTCACATTATTACTCCCTCCGTTCAGTAAATTATTTGTGAAAAATTTATATATATATATTGCGACCTCGAAATAATCGTAAGATCTCACCCGTGGTTCCTTTATTTTTATTCTCTAATAGACGTTTTTCAGTTTCTAAATCGACCTCTACATCAACCTCCATATCCTCACTTATCGATATATTTTTGATATCATTCTCAGATATATAGGGCTCGTCACGATCAGATTCGCTATTATTATTTTTGTGAATATTACGGTTGCTTGAATTTTGACCGCCGCTTTGATTGTGACTTCGCGTGCCCGATTTTTCCCCGGATTTAGTTTTGGGCTTTCTACCATTTGCCATTTTACTAGGTAAAATATACAAATGATTAAGCTCATTGTAACAAAATATTTGATAAAGGAAAAGAAAATATATGGAAAATAAATAGAAATATAATATTGCGATAAAGTTTGGTTCTAAAGAAATAATAAATCATGTAGGCTCTAGTCGGGTGAATCAACGCCAGGTCAATAATAAAATGAAAAAGGAGCACGACTCATGCTTCTGAACTGTGGGTCACGAACTTCGCCACTCACAGCCCAAAACACCACCTTATTTAGATACATGGAACACACATGTACCCTCCAATGGCAGTTAGTCGACTGTACTTCCATCTGTGAATGCAACGTCCTTCCATACAGCCAACCCACAACCAAAGATCGTGTGGATCGAGTACTTAAAAAGACTTTCCTTCTAATACATTTATAAATTATCCTAAAAAAATATTTAACATCCTTCACACTACTCTGTTTATATGAGCCGTAATGGTACTTAAGTACTCGATCCGTACCATTACATAAATATGAAAAAAATATAAATAAATAAATATATTCTCCGTTTCGCCATTTATCAATTTTATCGGGGAGACCAAATTACGCATCACCATTTTTCTCCGTCATAAAAGAGCAACCGATTACATCAGATAAAACGGAACCAATAATTTTGATAACGACGGTCCCCTAACTATCGATATTTTATTTATACTCGAGTTTTAGAAAAATCATTTATATCGCTTCCTATTAAGGCACATAAAAAATATTATTTCGCCCCTTCAAAAAATATTATTAAATTATTCACATATATATATTTAATTATGTACGAATATTTGTAAAATTATTCTCTGTTCACTCCATTATTATTTATATTATCCTTTTTCACCAGTCTTTTTACTTATTCCTTTTTCTTTAATCCTTTTTAAATTTCCTCTTATATAATTATACATATCGATATCGAAGCGGAAGTCGTGATCGAAACTATTTTCTCAAATAATAATTAATAAATTTTGAACCAAACCTTAAAAACATCATTGTCTATCATGACAAAATTCCAAAGAAAGTAAGAAAAACTATTTACCGACTCACCAATCTGCTCGATACTACCTAAATTCAATCCAAAAATCTTTTAAAACTGACGACGAAATATTTGGCCGACAAGAAAAATACGAAAAAGAATACAAAACAATTAATAAAATACACGAAATAATTATGAATGAACAGAAAAGGCGAGAACAAAATTTGAAATAAAAGACGAAAATGAGAAAAAGTTTGAATGTTTTTGCACTAGAGCTCATTAATAATGAAAGATGCACTAATGCCGACTGAATGCAATTAACAGGACAAAAAATACGATGTTTTCCAAAGCAAGAACTGACAGTGACTGACTAATTGTGCAAAATATGAGCCATGAAATGAGCAATCCCCAGTATAGCAATATATGTGTCATCAATTACTTCCAAACAATAGATCACCAATAAAAATCATTTAGAAAATAGTTTGATCACAATCCTAGCTTCTGATTGGCCATCTCTATTTCTTTTGTTTAAGTTTTACTCCGTTTCCCATAATTACTCATACGCCATTTACTATATATATATATTTATTCATCAAGGGGTAATAAAAATTCCCACATTATTACGTTCATGCATTTTGCCTATATCCAACAATGAACGGAACTAACTTATTCATTGACACGCAATATACGTTTCACCAGATAAACTTCTATATATATTTGTGTGTGTGTGTATATGTATAATTCCCCATTCTCCTATCTATATAATTCACCTTGTCACCATCTACTATTACGTTTCTGTCTTCTCCGTCAACTGCCTCACCAATACTAACACACAACTAAAATAAAATACACATATGTTTCACTGTCTACCAACTATTCGTTTTGCACCACTACAATAATAAGTTTCTCCATCTTTTATAATTGTGTGTGTGTGTATACTGACAACAACCAGTATCACGCCGCACAATTATATATATATGTCTTTTTATTCTACTCTTTCAACCTTCCTTCTTCTCCGTTTGGCTATTTTGAATAGAGTGAGACAAAAAATGATCGCCATTTTAACTGAAGGGTTTTTACACCGGTTTACCGCCAATTCTCCGCTCACCTCTTCTAATAAATACATATACGTATCATCTCACCCTTTAACCTTTGTTATACACCTGTTTTTTTTTATTCTCCAAATTAAAAAGATCGCCATTAGATCTTCATTTTCCCCGTTTTAAATAAAGACTGACGACTTGAACAAATAAATTGACTAGACTTTACGCCATCTCCGTTCATCTCCATTCACCTAGAAATTTCTCCATTTAAATATCAAATAAAAAAGATCGATCAATTGTAGTGTATACTTTTGATTTACGCCTGTTATTTCGTCACCTGTCATTTAATAAAAATTTACGCCACATATCACCAATTAAAAAATTACGCACCACACAATTAAAATTACGCATCATACAATAAAATCTCACGCCATACAATGAAAAATATTACGCGCCTCATACCTTGCTGTCGACAGCCTTTAAATCACGCCACTTAATTAACTATTATATCACCACTTAATTATCACGCCACTACTTCAAATTACGAACACCATTACGAACACTATTAATAAATAAATAAATTTCACATACCCATCTTCTTTTTCTTACGCCTACACCATACTTTCAGAATTCGAGTACCATCATGTTTTACCTCTGGAACAGTTGACTCCATCTTCTTGCGAGGTACCCGGCACCTCCACTATGTTGGACTCTGGGGGCTTGGAGTCCGTTGAAGTATGAAGTAGACGATTATTAAATATAACACCGGAGAATAAATAAAAGAGAAAAACACAAGTACCGCACTAATAAATGAATTTAATGAAGAGAGAGATATTCACATGAACAGACACAACTCACAAACTGAACAGATAGACGACGCAACTGAATAGGTACTGGAGAATGACGATACAGTGTTACCAACTAGTGATTGAACAATAAATAATGTACCGACACTATTAAATGAGGCATACTGATGTCTGACCCTAAACGGTTGATTAAGTGGTTACCAAATGCACTTCTCTCTGTACGTTCATTTTATTTTTAGTTCTTAAACAATTTTTTCAGTTCCCATTGCTCCTCGTCCAAACAAACAATTTATTCGAAATTATGTTTTTGCTATACATTTTAGTATTTTTTGAGATCAATTCAGCTCAACCAATATAGTAGAAAGATTTTTAGACTTTTTATTTCGACACAAAAAAAAGACTAAAGTCTTATTAAGATTTCCACCCCCTTGTTACTTAGTTCATAATTTATTCTTATAATTTCATAATTTTCATTTACGCATACAAAACTTTGTTTTTAATTCGTACAACCATTAATAGAAAGATCCACAGCACGAATAAAAACAAATTTGAGAAGAAAAAGTTGACAATGAATCCAGTCTTTGCAATGCATTAGCGATGAGAAACGCAAAAACAAAATGAAAGAAAAAATGCATGTCAACGAACTATTTACAAAATAAAGAGATATATGTGGTTACAGTTATACTTTCGTAGTAAAATCAAACAGAGTTCAAAACACTCATTGAAAAGTTATATTATTCACAAAACTTTATTTTACTCACTACACCTTCATTAAAACCCATTCAGTACATTGACGTATGTAAGCTGTAAGCTCCAGAAACAGTCTATGTTAATGAGAAGAAAAGAAAAAGGTAGTATGAAAAAGTAAACGAAACAAATATCAGGAAATGTCATTCATTCGCAATTATTTCTTTTTTTTTGTTATTGCCAATTCTTTTTTTATTTCAGGTTTAAAATAATAAACTAAGTCACTGGAAATTATTATTATTATTATTATTATCATTATAATTTTGTTTTTTTGCAAATGTCACAAAATAATAAACAAGGAAGTGATAAATGGTTCAAGCAGATTACCAGAGTAATTATTTGATTTTTTTTTTTTTAGCGAGTACCACTTACTGCAGTTGACTATGCAAATTCAAATAATTTAAAAATTCAAAAAACAGACACTAATATTAAGATTAACCTTTTTTTTGTTTCACGTATTCTTAATTCTATCTTTTAACTTGAGATAGGTAATGTTTTATTTAGATCAGGACAAAATAAGAAAATGTTTTTATGGAGATTACATTTACATAATGTGAAAATTTGTTTGACAAAAAGCGTGTGTTCCATAGAAAATACTCTTAATTTAGGATATTTGTCAGTACCTACCTGCTAAAACAAAACTGGACAAATTCAGAACCTTTCGTTTCGATTTTCTATTACAGCCAGATCAGAGCCTCAGCATTCTTTCTGTATTTCTGGGCTATGAGCAATAAAAAATTTTCACCCTTTATCCACCAATTGATTATGGGAGGGATCTTCAAAATGTCAAAATTCGGAAAATTAATGTTTGCGGAAATTTACCTGGGTTTTGAAGAAAATAGGAATAGTCGTTTGAAAAAAGAAAATTTAATAATTTGCATAAATTGGATCATTCTTTTTTGCAAATGATAATATCGTAATCGTAGGTCTGCGCAGTCATGCACTCTGCTGCACTTGTGCATATTTTTCTACTCACTTTTACAGGCTGAAAACTGTCTGCGTACAGCGGGTGTGATTAAAAATGTGTCTCATTGTCAATGAAGCATGTATTTGAAACGAACTTTGTAGGCCGCAGGTGGTATCCCACAATTTGAAAGTATTTCAGTGAAACCAGTTTCACCGTCTCTGTATCGGAGATAGAATTTCTTCAACATTTCTTCTTTTTCAATCATCTTTTTTATCTTCCGTAATCTACTTCCGGTGTCATAAGTATCCTATTTTTTTTTAGGTTACCTTCAGCAGGCTTGCAGCTTCGAAGGAGGCAGTGCCAGAATTTCCGGCGCTAGCCGGATCGTTTGTTCACGCTAGTAAAATTCAAAAATTTACCCTTTTCCCCCAAATATTTCAGAGAAAAGAAAAAATCTGAAATGTTCGCTAAAAAACAAGCAAAAAAAAATTCTCTTCCACAATAGACAAGCTCTCCCTGAAATTTGAGTAGCACGTGTTGAAAACGAGGTTGCACAACAGGCCTGACTTTCAGTCTACTGTTTGATTGGCCACAGTGCAACCTTAAAACTAAAAGACCATTCCAACAACCATGAAATTCTCGATTATTCTGATCCAACTCGGTAAGTTGGTTTTCCAAAAAAATGTTTTCTAAAGGATGAGAATGCAGCGGTTGTATCACATGCTCACAGTGGCGGATCCATGATTTTTTTTAAAAAAAAGGCGAATTCTACTTCTAATTTTTGGTCTTTCCAATAATCCGAACTCATATTTTCTCACACCAACTCGTCCCGAAAATATATTACAATAATAACATAAACGTGTTAACCATTGGGTTTTGTGTCGGACAAGACGACCACAACCCCACGGCCTTTCCTTCGATGCCAATCCATGCTCAAAGGCCCTTCTTATCAGAAAAATCCTTCAACACGAATTTATCTGGTAACATATAAAAACCTATATGCCCAATTTAGGTCTATATCGACTGGGAGACATTTAAACCGACATTTTTCTATATTTTAACCATATTAGGGCCGGTTTTTCAATCCCCAGCTTTAAGAAATTTAACTGTCGGTTAGCGCTAAAATTCTATTTAATTCTTAACGATGTCTGCCAGTTGAACTAACATAGGATCTTAACTGAGAACTGAAAATCGGTGCCCTAATCGGGTAAAATTAAATAATATATTAATATTGATTCCGATAGTTACAGAGATAAAATGTCAATAACGGGGCTAAGAAAAAAACTGTAGCGCTGCAAACCTCGCTAAAAAAAAGTAGTTTTTCGAGAAAAAAAATTATGAATTTTGATGGTCGCATTAATTATCTGTAAGTTTATATGCGTTAATGCCATGTTATGATTTTATGAAATTTGTTACCCACTGACAAAATATTAGACAATGTGAAATTCAAAAGCATTATTTTTTGAAAGAAAAAATTAACTATGATGATAAAGTATGGTAAATAATCATATAATTTCGAATAAAATCAAAAAAATATAATGAAATCATGAAATATAAATAAGAAAACGTAAACATGTGGTTGATTTTTGTAAAAAGAAAAGTTCGGGCTAATTAGGAAAAAAAAAAAAAGAGGAAATAAAAGCTTTACCAGTACCTTCTCGTCGATCCCCATCAAAATTGGTAACATTCTACGATAAATTATAATAAATATTTGTTTCAAATTTCGTACATACGGTTTCAAAATTCAGCATTTTATGACCAATATAAAAACAAAAATAGCGGTACCGGAAGTACCATCTCTTCGATCCGCCAAAATTAATAGCGTGCTACAACAAATTAAAATTAATATTTACTCTGAATTTTGTAGTTATTGGTGCGAAATTGAACGTTTTATAGCCAAAATAAAAACATAGAAGTACCGGAAGTCCCGTGCAGCCGATCCGCACCAAAATCAATAGGTCTGGTCCTTGGCTTAATACAAATATTAGTACCAAATTTCTTGATTGTCGGATAAAAATTACGACCTGTACCGCGGGAACAAGAAATTGACTTGTATCTACCATATATATAATCTGAGATATTGGTGCCAAAATTTTTCTGACGTCATGAAACGAAAAACGTATTCACCCCCAACTCTGATGGCTAATACCGCACCAAGCGTAATAAGTAGATTTTCTAAAGAAAACCTACTTAAAAACCACGAATATT
This sequence comes from Ericerus pela, assembly GCA_011428145.1. Taxonomy (NCBI): domain Eukaryota; kingdom Metazoa; phylum Arthropoda; class Insecta; order Hemiptera; family Coccidae; genus Ericerus; species Ericerus pela. The sequence goes on from WOFM01000613.1 coordinate 1,356,620, forward strand.
GGGCTTAGCGTCCACGGTGCTACACCAGTATGTAGGGGAATGTGCAACTTTCTGTACACTTTGCAGATTTGCCCAAAACTATTCTCCAATTTACGAAAATGAATAAATTTCTTTGTGCAATTGTAACACTTTTTTCTTGCTGGCCCGCAACCGTTATGATCTAATCGATCTTGAGATTTAATTTCACAAATAGTACCGGAGGTATAAGTACCTATACCTACGTATTATCCAAGTAGGTACCTAATAATGAATAGTCGTAATTCACATAAATAGACTGTAGCTCCAGTGTTGCCATCATTAATTAGACGGTTTCAATTAATTTCCTTGATGTAATTAATTTATTATTAAACTGATCAATGCAATTCTTTAGATCATCCATTAATCGACGAGATGATTGCGATTCGCTGCAAAAATTTCTGAAAATCAAATATCATAATGCAGTACCTAATGAACATTAGAAGAAGTGTTATTTTTTGTTTTCCTTGTTCCGACACTTTTTTCTTAAACGACTCACGCATGACGCAGATCGTATTTATGGTAGTGAAATTTTTAAATTCGAATATTGTTATATTTTTTCGACAAATTATTCAGATAAGATAAACATAAGTACCTACCTATTTTTTTTCTTTCTCTATTCCATTTTAAAGCTTACCTGCTCTGTTATGCCAATATTTTCATTTTGAAGTACCTATTCTTATATCCCATATCATTGTTTTGACTATTTATTTTGGTAAATCCATTGTTATCTTACAATTTTCTTCATCTACGTTAATACCTATACTGAGGTGTGTATACTTGCTGGGAGATAAAACGTATGAAAATAATTTGAAAAAGTTAAGGAAACGATTATTTTCATTCCTCATCAATAAATGAAATACCGCCTGTATATTATATTTTCACTATTTTTGTATAAAAGTATGACACTCATTAAACATCATAAGTTAATAGGTCTGCTAAATAATTCGTTTGAAAATATTAAACTTTTTGGGTACCTATTTTTTTGATGAAACATAAATAGGTTTATAGTGTTGAGGTTTCTAATCTAAAATTAATATTTGTTTATCATTTCAATTGATTCAAATGAAATTTTTACCAACGTTTTATAGAATTGTAGTGGTATTGAATTAAACCTACCAAGGAAAGCGAAGAAGTCAAATTTTTTCGCTAAATTCGGTAAATAAAATGTTAAAATGTACTCTTAATACATAACCAACTGCTGCTGTTTATTGTTGGTTATGTAGGCGTACCTAGGCTAGAAAGGGAAAAATTTAAGTTAGGAAATAAAAGTAACACTGTATAGGCCATATAATTTAAATGAGGGAATGTTGGCGAATCATTATTAATATGGGTCCATGAAACTGCAGTTAGTTCGTTATCGTTATGATCATAAAAAATTATAATCAAACTATGAAAATTTTTTTTTCCTTTGTTAATAGTTTTATTTATCATAATTTATTTCTTAAATTTGTTTCAATGATAATTCTATAATAATTAAATTATATAAAAAGTTAGTTTAAATTCTTCTGTTCATTTAATTATTGATATCACTTTTTGAAAATGTTTTGTGATTTCCAATCAAATTAATTCGACTCATAATGATTGAATTTTTCACAAAAAAAAAATACAATTTTCTGAACGTCAAATTTTTTTTTTTTAATTTTTCGACTGTTATAAATAATATTTTGTAGTTTTTACCTCTGATTAAACATTACTGTAAATACCTAGTTCAACAGGGACAGAGGGAACAAGATTGTCATATGTTAAACTACACAGGGTAAACATTGAATCATCCAGCAATTTAGAATACATATTATAGGTAGGTAATTTGTGAACACGCGTTGTTTATTTAAAACTATTCTATTTCACCCTCATAACACGGTCAGTTGAAAGACGAAGATAAATTTAAAAAAACTCTAGCGCAGCAAGCCTTCGTAGAAAAAGTAGGTTTCGGGCAAAAGAATTATGAATTTTGATGGTCACATTAATTATTGTCTGTAAATTTATATGCGTTAATGGTATGTTACGATTGTACGAAATTTATTACCTGCTGATAAAATATTAGAAAATATGAAATTCAAAAGAATTGTTTCTTGAGATGAAAAATTAATTAAAATGATAAAGTATGGTAAATAATCGTATAACTTCTAATAAAACCAAAGAAATATAATAAAGTTATAAAATAAAATACAGAAAACATGAACATGTGCGGTTAATTTTTGTTAAAATAAAAGTTCACGCGAATTAGAAAAAAAAAAAAAGAGGAAAAAAAAGCTTTACCGGAAGTATCGTCCGGTTGATCCATACCTAAATTGGTACCATGCTACAATAAATTATAATAAATATTTTTTTCAAATTTTACGTTTACGGTTTCAAATTTCCGCATTTTATGACAAATATAAAAAAACAAAAATGGTGGCACCGGAAGTACAAATCAATAGGTCTGGTCCTTGGCTAGACAAATGTTCATACCAAACAAAAACTGCGACCTTTACCGTGGTAACAAGAAATTAAATTTTATATATACACGAATTTGAGTAATTAGTGCTAAAATTTTTCCAACATCATGAAACGAAAAACATACCCTCCTCCAACCCTGTGGCCTAATTCCGCACCAAGCGTAATAAGCAGATTTTCTAAAGAAAACCTACTTAAAAACCAAAAATATACTAATAAGGTACCATTAAAAAACTATCATTTGAATTTGCAAATTTATATATTGCTTTTGACATATAAGAGAAAAAAATAAAAGAAAACAAAAACAATAATAGGTACAATTCATGGGATTGTTTGAATGATGATTTGTATTCGTACAGGAAATCGAATTATGCGTGCAGATAATACATGACTAGATACGCTTAGATGAGCAGCCACTTACAGAGAAAATGAAGTAGGTATTTAATTACAGGTAGAGTTGTCAGTTTTGTCAATTTTGCGTGTATATTTTTTTTATTATCAACCACGTTCGCTGTCAATTTGATTTATACTTTAGAATTTAATTTTACTAAAAATATCCGCTCTGCCAAACTTGTTAAGAAAAAAAAAAAAAATTCAAATCGCGAATCCAAAACAACAAAAATTGTTCCATAAGTCATAACCCATCTCACGCAGATTGATGCGACAAACAAAAAGGTAGACATGAATGTTCGAAATTTTAAAAACAAAACATATAAAATGTATTTATAGCCCACTATGAAATTGCATTACAGTTAATTTTGTTAATTTGAATTCGCAAAATTACAATACAGAATGATAATATTGATGATTCATAATCAGCGGTCTTTGTGGAGTATATATTATGTATAAAGGGTTAGGTTCTCGGCTTCTCATCCAAAAGGTTGTGAGTTCAAGACCAACCTCTGTCGCGTTCTCGACCCAAAATGGCGGTCAGGCGGTGTGTTCGGGTTTGGATCTATTGGTGCTCTAGTATGCGATCAAAAAATTCACCCTGAATAGACCATAATTAGCCCCTGGATCCCGTCTATCCTTCTCCCACACTTAGACATCAAGCATATCTTTCAGACACTGAGTAAAATAGCCACGTATAGCAGAAGCCCAATTTAAAAAAAAAAATAAATTATCACTTCGCCACTTCAGTACTTACACGAAAAATGCACTCATAAATTGGGCCATTATATGGTGTGTTTCAACATTCATTTTAATTTTCTTTTGTCGCTTGAAAAACCATAAGAGTACCTACCCTAACACTTGGATAAAATAGGAGAGAAATAACCATAACAGAATTTACGTCTTAATAGAAACGTTGGCATTAAATTGTCTATGGCACTGATCTTCATTAATTGACAGAGCCGGATTTAGATAAAAATCCTCGAATAGACCGTTTCACAAGAAAAAAAACAATAGTGTAACATATATTTTCGTTTATTTTTAAATATGACGAACATATTCATTTACACACTCTCAAATACCAAAAATGCAGGTATTCATCAATAAACAAAACCTCCTATAGCACTTTGTAAACAACCACTAAATTACCGTATTTAATTTTATGAATATAGATATAATGTCTGTATATTCATGACCTCATTTTCCCTGCCCCTCGATTATATCGCGAGTCAGCACAACCCTATAATAACAAACCCCTACCTCACTTAGCCTATCCATCACGTTCACTTACATACCCCAAATGGGTATATAAACCCTCGATTCGAAGGAATCGTTATACAGTACCTAGTACTTAGTATACAGTGCTACTAGTTAGCTTACTAATAGACAGTTTTTGTCTAAAGAGTTTTAATCCCTAATGTTCAACCTAGTTAATAGTGATTGAAATATTATTTAATGTACTTGTGTCGTACAAATTATTATTTTATTAAAAATGTTAAAATCAATCTCGTGTTTTAAAATATTATTGAGTCTCTTAAATATGTTAAGGTCCACAATAGTTGTGGATGATAAACTAATTATTTAAATTATTATAAAGATATTAATGCTTTTCCAGTATTAAATATCTCGTGTATGGTGTAACACTGAAAATAGTTCTAACTTGGTACTTTACCACCTCTTTTAGCCGTTACAAATAGGATTTTTTTACTTGATAATTGTTTCCAGGTCCCATTCGGGCTCTCCGAAACCAATGGCCCCCTGAGCATTTTTCCTTTAGTGTTAATCCTGCTCTGTTAATCGAATTCAGCGAACTCTAGACTAGCTATCTTATTTGCGAATTTTTATACACATTTATTTCAGTCACTAATACGATGAAATATGACGTAGTTTTTGTATACTAATATCTGGAGGTGCTAAAATCGAGTTCGCTTGTTACCAGTTATCCTTTATGAAGATAATTTTTTTTAACTCCAGTTTTTTCTCTTTCTGTTATTCTTTGTTGTGGTATAGTGGTAGCGGCTTAGCTTCTCTTACGACGGGTGAAAGGTTCCAGTCCTAACAATGGCAGATTTTTTTTTTTTTTTCGAAGTTTATTTCGGAATTTTGTACATGAGCCTTTGGTGAGAGGCGTTTTATACGTCTTATATAAAATGTGTATTTTTTAAAATTCATTCTTACTTGATTTATCAGAAATTCTACGTCCTCTTGGTAGTGTTGGTGTTTAGGTTTATACATTATCAATAATGTAAAGATAGGTCCGTGGTATGAGAAATAGAGAATATATGTTGGAGACTGGGTTTCAGCTCGCATGTTCAAAGATGTGAAGTTCCCACATTAGTTCGTAATTCATAGGATGCAGTCTTGTAACAAAAGGCAACTACACCTAGTGGTATTTCGTTAACTACGAAATATATCTAGCTCTTATGGTCACCTATTAGCCCCTTCAAATGCCATGTACCCATATTTTTACCTAGGAGTGTGTATTTGCAGGAAAGGGTTTGGAAGTACTCTGTATATTTCTGTCTTTCTGGAGGATTTTGGTAAGGAAATTCTAGAAGCCGCATACGGACTATGTTGCTTCGAGAGCAAGATTAGCGGATCATTTCGTGATGGACAAGGGATCACCAAAGATCTGTGCTCGTAACGCCACAAACTGCAAAATAAAATTTCAACTATTATTGTAAATAAAAACACCCTAATATATATACCTACAGCATTACACCTTTGTAAACATGGACTCTATTTCCATTGAAAAATCTTTTTAATTTTTGACTCGTAATGGCTATCCATGACCGACGTATAGGTATAATATTTTAATGATCTGTTTAATAAAAACACACGTACCGCAATAATAGAAAAAACTTTCATTTTTTTTTCTTAACTGTGATACTTCAAGCCCCTTCAGTCACTGTTTAAAATTTTCTGAATGATCTAAATATTTAAAAACTTTACACGATTCGCATTTCTTGCACTGTCGAGGATACATTGAAAATTATGTTTGAATTTAATTTTCGTTTTGTTAAATAAACGTGCACATCATTTGATTTTTAAATAGGCTTAATATTGAAAATCTACTTATTAATTTCTATGTTGAGGAATGATCGGAGGGTGAGGGTGGATACGTTTTTCGTCTCATAACTCAAGAAAAATTTTGGCATCAGTAACTCAAATTCGTATAATATAAACCAACTTCTTGTTTCCACGATATAGTTCGCAATTTTTATCTGATAGTCACGAAATTTGAACCAACATTAGTACTAAGCCAAGGACTTGACCTATTAATTTTATTATGGACCGGCTGTACGGTACTTGCGGTGCGGCTATTTTCGTTTTTGTTTTGGTTATAAAATTTTCAATTTTGGAACAATAGCTACGAAATTTGAAAAATGTATTCACTATAAATTATAATAGGTAACTTAAAATTTTGTTGCGCATCGGCCGTACGGTACTTACGGTATAACTATTTTCGTTTTTGTTTTGGCTACGAAACTTCCAATTTTCCACCAATGGCTATGAAATTTGAAACAAATATTTATTTTGATTTATTATAACTTGCTATAAATTTTGATGCGGATCGGTCGTGTGGTACATCCGGTAACATTGTTTTCGTCTTTATTTTGGCTATAATTTTGGACTAATAGGAACGTAATTCTGAACAAATATATCTATTATAATAATATACTGATATCTTTTTAGTGACTATATCTAATTTTATAATTTTCTAAAACTTACTTTTTTCAACGGATCAGCTGCTGCGTTAGAGCTTTCGTATTAAGGTAACACTGCTAAATTCGTTGAGATCCTGGGAAACAACGAATTCGGTTTTGTGTTAGTGTGCGTATGTTGAATCATGAATACAATCAAGTACACACGCACACTAAGAAAACAAACATGGTTTTTTCATTTTGTTTACATTTTTCACTTTTCGTTGCACATGACGTCATCTTTTTATAATGTACCTCAGGTTAAACATTTGCAATGTTGAAAGTTTTTATTTGTATCTTTTGTAACAATAATTGATGGGGTGACTGAAAGAATCATAAAAAACAAACAATTCACCTGTATTAAATTGTTACCACCCTAATATGCGAACCTAGCCTCAACACGGTGGGTATTTAGCACAACTATTTTCAGTCCAAGGACGAAATATGTTGAAATTTGTTTCTTTATCAAAAAATTTAATTTTAGAACGGAGTTATGTCTTAACCAAACGGTATTTTTATATACCAATGCTTTTATTTAACTCCGTTTGGGAACAGAATTTATATTTTGTTAATTTCGGATCTTTAACGTATAGACCCGTAAAAAATTACCGAGTTTGCTGCTATAGCATGCTAGAGCATTACCAAAGAGGCAGTTGGCAGTTAGGTTGCGAGTTTCTATAAGAGGGCTACAGAGTTCGCTAGGTTTCATTTCACACGTTCTACACTTGTAAAAATATATTTAAAAAAATTCATTTTCAACACGTTATTTAGTTTTTTTACTCCAATTAAATTGGTACTTTCGAACGCATAATAAATTATGATATCGTATTTAATTTTTTAACGTTACTTGCGATAGGTGGGCCGTTTCATTTCTAACAGCGAAGGACAACCCAACCTTTATGAATTTTCCTTTCCCTGATATAAAAGGAAAATACGCGATAAACTGGTAATATTATTTGAGGTAGCACTTATTGAATGATGACAACATCAACCTGAACGGGAATGTAACACGGCATGTATTCAATGATTATGATGAAAATCGAATTAAGGAGGGAAACGAAATCGAGTAACCAGCACTAAATTTATAACACAGTACTCCTAATATAACTTTGCTCCTTTCTCCCGATTTTCATTGTAAACTGACGCACATAAAAATTAAAAATCATAAAGACTAATATGCTAATTGAAAACTATTAAAACAAATTTCAAAGTACGTGCTCATTTGTGACACATTTAATGGGCAAGTCAAACCGACAATGTCATGCATTTAAGCACTGAAAGATTTCGAAGAAAAAATTAATGTAACTTCGTCTTTCGTCTGAGATTTTTTCCATAAATTCACGATTTTTTTTTTTTTTTTCTTGATGGGTGCTTCTTGAATGAATGTATTGAATCGTGATAATGAAAACAAATTAACGCTTATTTTATGATGAGGCAACGTGTACAAGTTTATTTTGTATTGATGTTCGGTGTAAGTTTGTATACATTTGTTGAAATATAGATACTTACTTGTTACTTTTCACCAAAATCGCTCTAAAATGATAGAAATTTTTTTCTTCATTCGTGTCAAAAACGTATAAAACAAAGGTTATGTTATTTACTGCCAAGAATTAAAATTAAATCGTGAGAGTACGAAGTGAGAAGGAAGCACAAAATAAATTCTGTATGGTATTTTGGACAGACCGATTCTAGGCGTGACTATAGCCTAGAAAATCTTCCAGCGTAGCCTAAAATGTCATATAATTATGTAACGTCGAATCTATATATTTCAAATATATATATATATATATATATATATCATAACCCCGGGATAAGATAGAGACTGAGAGGGTGTAATGACGGGCTTTGGGATGTTTGAATTTGATTTTTTAACAACGGGACAATTCACAGGGGCAAGGATAGGCAAGATATAAGCAAATTGCTGATTCCGTTTCTTGTCACTAATTTCAGTAGATTTCAGGAGGGGACATCTTTATATTGACCATCTGTGATGTATTTTTCTTTTTGTTGTTTCTGTTATCGGCTTTGATTGTTTTTAGTGTTGAAATACCTGAAAATTTCATAAAATTTTGAAGGGAAGATGTTGCAAAATGTCGGAAGAACTGTTTTTTAGGTAACTTATAATACTCAAATGTGTATCTATAATGGCTGATTTTATATCTGTGAAAATATGTCATGGCCTGATGTTGCGTGTATGACACAAGTGGTCAGCACATTCCATATTCCCTACTTTATACATAACTACCATCCTTACTCCCTCACCTCAAGGAATGACTCATTCTAAATTGAAAATATACAATGGACTAAGCCTAAAAATCCTAAATAAAACCATGATTCTTATTTTATTAAAACGAAGTTCTAATTAGCTTATTAGCTTATAGTTCACTGGTTTCGCATTTGCTTGCACACTGTGCGGAAATAAATCGAATAACTTTCTAAAAGGTGAAATGAAAACTTACGTGTTTAGTCCAGTATCATAACTATCAATGACTAACATTTTTTTGTTCTCCAAGTACTTGACATGGATAGACTTAATTTTATTAAGAAGGATTTGGCTAAAGGCTAGAATAAAGATTAGGTAGGTAGGTACCTAACGTGGAATGAAAAAATCTTTTAACTGATCAAAAAGAAAATTAAAATTGAAGTAGGCTAGGGAATTTTGCCTCCCCCATTTGGATGAGAATTTTGTTTGTATTGATTCTTTTTTTCGAATCAATTTTCTCCTACTCGCTCCCCCATCCCACACACTCTCTCACTCTCTCTCTCTCTCTCCCTCTCTTTCGAGGTATACATACTTCTCCCATTCTTCAACATTTCTGAGAGGAAGATCGGCATTATGTATAAAAACTTTCACTCAAATTGAAGCATCTGTATTTCACTAATCTTACTATAAGAAACTTCACGTTATTCCTAAAAGTTTATAAAATTAATGACACTGTTCATGTTATGGAGTTCTCAAAATCTACAGTCTACGTAATAGTTAACAATGTTGGCTCACAGGTTTCTCGTAATGGAATTATAATAGAATTTTTAAGCGACATAAAAAGGACATGCATTCTAAAATTGTTTCTACCTCTCAAGTTTTCATTTTTTGATTAGAAATATCAAAAAAATGTTCAAGTGGTAACTTCACCAATGCCCCTCTTCCAGTACATTCTAATAAATTTCATTTATTAGTCCTCGATCAGTGTTTTCGTTATTTTTCCCTACCGTAAATGAGTCATGCCTAGAGTGGCCCCCCTACAAATTTTCACACCTTATGAAACTAAAAATTTTATCGAATTGTAGTAATTTATTTAGCTTTGTCCTCTTCAGAGGAGAACTGATGTAAAGCACTATTACTTACTGAGTTTTAATTTGTCTTCGACCATACTGATTTTTTAGTACAGGTATCTCTTCAGTGATGGAGATTTATGTAATAAATTATTATTTTTGAACTAGCCAGATTTATCGAAAATTTTCAAAAACATATTGTGGGGACTCACTGGTATGAGGTAAAGGGGCTCGGACCCCTTGACGACAGTCGCTGCCCCAAAGGGCAGGCAAATAATCATCCTTGTGACGTTAAATACACAAAACTTGTTCGATCGTAATTACCTGTATGTACTTGCAGGTAATGTACGAGTACCAAATTGTGACACAATAAGATGATGTCACGATTCGTACACGAACCGGCCAGCCATCTCTTATCTCGATAGGGCATGATGCGACCTGGCCGTTCTCACCAACGTACGTATTCTCTTACGTACGTGTGTTTGTGTGCGTGTAAATAAGCCGTATATAAACCACCGGAACTGGCTCTAAAATCGCCAGTGTTCGCCTTGGTTTTGGCTTACCCGTACTTGTGTATGAAGTGGCTGAACACGCTTAAATTCTGTTGAATTTCCTTCTGGTGAGAATATCTCTAACGACAAGGTATTCCACACATATTTTGTAAACTGTAGTATTGTTAAATTTTTAATGAAATTTAATGAAATCTAAATGATTCTAATTAAAATTTTAATAAAATACTGAGCTTTTTGCGTGAAATTTTTTATACTGTTTTTTTATACTTTGTTACCCTTTACTGACTCCACAGAAATAAACAGCCAAGATTATAATTTTGGTCACAAGTATTTCAAAGTATGGGAGTTTGTTTCCAAAATTGACTAACAAAAGACCAATAAATACAGATATTAATTTGGCTTACTTATTCACTTTTAATATTTTTTATATGAATATGACTGTCCTTTCAAAAATTATTGTTGTGATATTTGCAAATTTATCCTCATCTCAACAATATGACGTAGCCTACTTCAGGGAGTGAAGACATTTAAATTTTGTTCTATTAACGTAACAGTTTGGTAATGTTATCCATCTTACTCAGGGCAGTAGGTGCTCGTTTCAAGGTAAATTATTTTCTTTTTAGCTTTGAAAATTATTCGTCCACTTTTGCTGTATAATTGTAGTTATTGTAATTTTTCACAGCTTCAGTGCGGTATATTTCTTACTGGTATAAGGGCTAGAATCATTTAATTTCTAATGAATGCCGTAGACCTCTTCCGTCATATGTAGGATATTCAAATGAAGATATCAAACCATTCGAAAAATACAAAAATCCACAATAAACCGATAATAGTTCAGAGAAAACCTTCTTAATAATATATGTATGTAGCGCTATACTCTAAATTAGAATATTTATAGAGGAGGAAAGGGGGAAAGATGAAACATACCAGTAATTATACAACGTAGACGTTAAAGTCTGTACGTCAATAGACTCGAGTGCCTTATTTAGACAATAAAAACAAACAACGTATGTACGCGGAAGAAATACATTTTATAATTGGATTAAATTTTTTTGAGACAAGCAGTTTGTTCAAGATGATTCATAATAATCTAAATTAAGGACGAAATGTTTTTTTTATTATTGGGAATTTTGAAATGCTTAAATCTGAAAATATCGTAAGTAGAGAGTAAAATATTTTGTATGATGAAATAAAAATTCAACGAATGTCCTCAATAAAATTGATATTCATGGATGGATGAGTAATTATTTTCTCAAGAATATAAACTACGTAATTCTTATTAAGTAGGTATTAGGCGATATTAATTTTTCGAAAATATTAGGTATATTAGTTTTGTTTAGTACAAACTTGATTTGCTGGAGAAAATAAAGCACAGGAAAAAAAAAACTTTAGCACAGCAAGCCTCGTTAGAAGAAGTAGGTTTTAGAGAGAAAGAATTATGAATTTTGATGGTCACATTAATTGTCTGTAAATTTATATGCGTTAATGGTATGTTATAATTGCACGAAATGTGTTAGCTGCTGAACAAAATATTAGATAGTGTAAAATATAAAAGAATTTTTTCTTGAAAAAATGAAAAATAAATGAAGATTGTAAAGTACGGTACATCATCATATAATTTAAAATAAAACCAATGAAATATGATAAAGTTATGAAATAAAAAAAAAAAAAAACATGTACATGTGGTTGATTTTTGTAAAAAGAAAAGTTCATGCATATTAGAAAAAATATGGAAAAAAGATTTACCGGAAGTACCGTCCGGTTAATCCGCACCAAAATTAGTAACGTACTACGATAAATTATACTGAATATTTATTTCAAATTTCGTACATATGGTTCCAAAATTCCACATTTTATCACCAATATAAAAACAAAAATAGTAGTGTCAAAAATACCGTCCGTACGATCCGCACAAAAATCAACACATACAGTCCTTAGCTTAGTAAAAATGTTCGTACCAAATTTCGTGATTATCGGACAAAAATTGCGATCTGTACCATGGAAACAAGAAATGGATTTTATGTATATATATGAATTTGAGTTATTAGTACCAAAATTTTCCCGGGATCATGAAATGAAAAACGTACCCACCCACAACCCTGGGGGCTAATACCGCACCAAAGTAATAAGTAGATTTTCTGAAGAAAACCTACTTAAAAACTCTAATGCAGTTATACTATTGATAGAAAACCCACTTCTCCAATTTTCATTTATAACATTGAAAAAATAAAATAAAACACAAATTAATGCAATGCCGAAAAGACACTCGTAACTCCTTGTGCCGTAAATAAGAGAAAAATACTTCAAGCAACACAGTCGACTTACTTTTCTCCAGCAGGTTTTAACTTTTGTTTTACATTTTTCTAAAAAACTACTACACAAATAGGCACCAAACTTCTATCAAACTTGCGTTCACACAATGGCAACCTATCGTGGAATTTCAGCTTGATCCCTTCGGTAGTTTTTTTAAACTTCTGAAAAAACCACTTTTCAGAGGATTTTTTGTTCTATCCGTTTTCATAGAAACTACTGAACCAACAAGCACTAAACTTCTTTCAGACTTGGTCCTATATAAAGAAAGTAAGTCGTGTGAAACGTGAAAATTTAAGTCATATCTATTTCGTAGTTCCTTCAAATCTTTGAAAAACCACTTTTCCAAAAATTTTTTGTTTTCAAGTTCTTTTGGAAACTACTGGAGCAATAAACACCACACTTCTTTCAGACTTGGTGCTTTATTGAGACTACTTTTCGTGAAAATTTCAGCTCTATTCTTTTAGCAGTTTTCTCAAAACCATGAATTAAAAATTTAGGTGATATATACATATTGCATGCGTAATAAGTAATAGGTAATATATATATATATATATATATATATATATATATATATATATAAGTAAAAATTAGGTCAAAAAAGAGAATTTATGTCATTAGTTTTCTTTTGTCGTGAAACGGAAACGTTTTATCACCACCCCAACCCCACCACGAGCTCAATTTTAATAGCCCGTTTGCAATCAAACTATGTAGAAAGTTATAATGGGTTTGAGAGAGGCTGAAATTCAGCCTAACATTAAGACTAACGTAGTAAAACAATAAACATTGAAGAAAATTACAAGGAATTTACAACTCTAAAGGACAAGCGGAATAGGGGAAATACAGGAACTTATAATACCTACAAGATGATTACCATTTTTAAACTGTGGCGTATCCAGAAAAGAACTTCGAGTTAATGGGGTCCTGAAAATGTTTGTATATGTATGATTTTTATTTCTACAATGAAATTATAAAACTGACACATTTTCTCCACGTTTCGTGTTTTTCTGCAGCACCCATATAGCGACCACGATGAAAATTTATGTGAAAAATAAAAGGAATTGAAAAAATCAGACAGACCGAAAATACCGTGCCCTAAATTAACTAGAAAATACTTTGAACCAAAAGGCGTTAACGAAGGAAAATTTTCGATGGTTCTTTCTTCCTTCGCATGAATTTTTTATTATTAAAAAAAATATATCGGTAAGTAGCGCTGTTGATAAGACCGACTGAAGTCTAATAATATGGGTAGAATACTTCCTATCTTACGCAGAACAAAAAAGCTTGAGAACAAATACAAAATTTAACTGAAATATATTTCTTCACAAAAATATTATGTACGGAGATTTCTAAAATAAAAAATATAAATAAACAAATTCGAAACTCCGTCCGTATGTATAAGTTATAGCATATCTTAGATTTTCGACTTTAAAAATTACAGATTAAGGCAGAATGTTCTTCACTTCTATCAGCCAAATACCAATTACCATAAATAGGTAAACAAACAACCAGCTTTTACGTTAAATTAACTATTATACTAACAAGCATCCAAAAAAATGTGATGGTACCGATTATGCAGGATATATAATATATTCCTTCCCCAATGAATATATTATTTCCTTTTTGTTCGATACATTCGAGGGGCGTTTTCCTGTAGCACACACATCTTCTTTGTGAAAACAAAATTAAATATTTCTGTTTCGAGTATTGCCTTAGCTACTCTAATTCGGTACCATACCATACATTATGCTTCGCATGATATTTTGATAAGAAAACGTGTTTGACCTTCGCCATTGTGTAATAACGAAGACACGAGTGAACTTCCGTTTCTTCTCATCTGTGAAATTGTTATTTTTTGATTGATATTATCTCCGCCAGTCACTCAGACACACGATTTCTTGAATTTTTATTTTGTTTCTCCACATTTTCGGCGTTGTTTGCGGTATAGTACATAAATTGCTTTAATTACGATAATTTTCTACACAAATATAGGTTCACAATTTAAAAGTCATTGCTGTATAGACTATTGTACATCTCTATGTGGTTTTAGGAAGAAAACTACGAAGGTAGGTACTATCGTAGAGGAAATTCTTGAATCTGATGACATTTAAAATACTTATTCATCATTTTCTGAATAATGTGGGAGAGGTAAGGGAAAGAAATAAGCAAGGAGGAATTCACAATTAACAAATAAAGGGCTTTATTTTCAACCAACTTGACCATTTTTAAGTAGATTTTTTGCCTGAGTATTCAGACCCAAGGGTGGAAGCAGGTACGTTTTTCGTTTCATGATCTGAGCATTTTGGCTTTATTTTTAAAAATTCATTTTTTTTACGTACCTCCGTTTGCGTTGAGTATATTTTCAGGCGTAATTTCGATAAGATGGTTTAGAAATTTGAAACACATATTCGAATCTACTTAAGGAAGAATACTATTGTTTTTGGTTTGTATCGGGGACATAGTTCGTCCAATAGGTCAGTTTATATTAATTTTTTACTGAACAGTCTACAGGTATCAATTTTCAATCGATGGGCCTGAAATTTTGTATAAGTATGTGTTTTACGTCTAGGACAATACTCATCAATTTTGGTGCGAATAGGCCTCACAGTACGTCTGATGAGGGCGATTTTGTTGCATTTTTGGCAGATTAATAGCTCTAAAAGGAGTAATTTTCCAGCTACAGTCATAAAATTTGATACATGTATTGATTTGAAGTATATCTAACTTGAATCTAAATTTGGTTTCTATTGATATTATGGTTCATTACCTGGGGCTGTTGAAGATACTAATTTTTCATGTAATCTCAATAAAAGTTCCAATTCTTTTTCAATAGTTACGAAATTTGGTACAAAGGGTACCTCCCACACAAGGACTAGACCTATTAATTTTGTTTTTAATTGGACAATTTGTTCCCAACTTATTAGCTATTCAGTGTAATTTTCCCTTTTTTACTCTTTTGATAATGATCCTGTTAAAAATTAATTTTCTAGCCTTCATGGAGAAAACCACTCATTTTAACCTAAAAACAACTCG